>JAVHZZ010000002.1:411653748-412398748 GCA_036250195.1 Mixophyes australis | reverse complement strand
GATGTCACCTGTTAATAATAATTAATGATAAAACAGTTTAAAAAAATGAGGTTTTTTCTTCTTCATAAAAATACATTTATTAGGATGTTCTTAATATCTACTGAACTTAAAATTAATTTTTACAGTTGCTCCTGATTGCAAACACATGTTATAGCATGGATACGAGACTGTCATCACTACTGATCAGGACATACATTAGCGCTCTAGCTGGAGCAAGAGATACGGTAGAAAAACAAATATCTTTGAGATGCCCAAATCTGTATTTGGACGTGGCTGCGTGCGCTCAAGTTTGTACACTGACTACAGCAAAATGTCCCTTCCCCGTCCTGTTCACTTCCTAAAATCGTAGGGTGTAGTAAGTGTCCTCTGCTTTTGTTTATCTGTAAGATCATTGAAGTAGACCTGCAGCCGAGGTGCGGTGGTGGCAGTCATTTGGTGGGATGTAAACAATTTTCAGGCTATTACTTCAGCAGCAACTAGAGACACTACTGAGGCATGAGAGGGGTTTCTGTTACTTTTCCTAGCACTTTCCTTTGTGTTTCTGTGAATAACACCCTATTTTATCTCTCCTCTCCAGATCTTTCCTAGTCTGTGTTGGCTCATGTTACTGAAGGCCTTTCTGTCTTATTATCTCAGATGTCCCCATCACCATCTCAAATATAATCTTTTGAAAACTGAGCTAATAATCTTTCCACCAGTCAGCAGAAGCTACTTACCTGGCACCTAGTTCTGTTGACAGCACAACAATACCCCTCAAACTCATTCCTAGGTGTCGTCTTAGAACTATTCTCCGCATCCAATCTTTCTCCAAACCCTGTTACATGCATCTAAGAAACATTGCAAAAATGTTAATTCATGCACTCTTAGGGGGGCAATTCAATTCCCCCCAGAATTGTGTCGCGCTAAGTGAATTACCGATAATACGGTAATTTTAACACAGATTTCAGCTTATGGCTCAGGGAACCGCGAGCAAAATTCTGGCGTTGAAATTACCATATTAACGGTAATTATGCGCAGTGTTACCGTGATATTGGTAATAGTGCGCAGGCTGTGTTACTTTTTACAGTAACACGGCCAAATGAATTCCCCCTTAATCTACTACAAAACTAGCTTTAACCAGACTTTCTCCCCCACAATCCAGTTTGACAGGTAAGACCAAAACATTCCTCTACTGTTAGTCCACAATGCCAGTTCCATTGGTCACCTGTACTTACAGACCTCAATATAAAGTATTTCTGTATTTCTACTATCGTACAAGGCTATTAGTGGAACATACGTTCTGGCCTTTTAAACTCACTTAATACATATCAGCTGAAATCACCATGTAAAAATGTAAGAAACAACATCAAAGCTGCACTGCCACCGACATAAAAGGGGGTCTAGCGGAAGACCAATCACAATCTGATATGAGGCTTGTGATCGGTCCTACCTGTTTATTGGCTGGAGCTGTGAGTCCCAGGATAATTCGCTGTGTGTAGCAGCCCGCTAGGGCTCAGTAAGGGGAAGAGGCACCTTAGTAAGCTCTATTACTAGCCAGCAGTGCAGCTTTAAGGTATGCTAATTTTTTACATTTTCTTCCACAAAACAGCAGAAACATTAACAATAAGAAATCATTTTGGTTATTAAATGCAGGTTATGTTTTTATTTTTAAAAAGCGTGAGGATCCCCTTTAGAGACTTTGTTAGTTACCAACTGTAATACGACTGTGGGAACTCATGATGCCAGCGTTGCCCGTCTCTCCTGCTTAGCTATGGTTCTTCTGTATACCCACTGGAACGAGCGTTACCCAGCACACCCCCTTCACTGTCCTCCTGTAATATGGGTAGACTGTAAATTCTCGAGTTCACAGAGAAGTTCGACTTGTCAACTGCACATAGAGACGCTCTATATTAGGGCACTGAATGAAATCGCTTCCACTTACACTGTGAGTCGTAAATGTCTGTAAAGAATGAGCCCATTGATTAGGCAACTTCGCCCCTCAGCCATTCCTGTTAATGACCCCTTGTTTTTGAGGCAAACCCCTCTCCTTGCAGGGAGGCATTGACTATGAAACAATGTATATAGCTTTCTATACAAGTAAATAGAACTTCCTGGATCTTTGTGAACTTGAAACCTGTAATACTGCAGCAGGTTATAATGTAACCAGCATTTAATATGGAGAAAAGAGGGAAAAATGAACTAGAATTCATGGTACAGTTTCAAAGCTCAGAGTTGTAACCGAAGATAACAATTACAGTTTATCATTTGCTAGGTTGATTGACTCTACATTCACGTCATAAGAGGAATGCAACGGAATTCCTAATACGCTGGGTGACATTTATGAAAAATGTTCCACGGGTAATTGTGTTGAAAATTTGTTGTCACCCACAGCAACCAGTCAGACTCTGTTGGTTTTTCTAGTACAGTTTAGAAAATGGAAACGGATTGGTTGCTATGGGTTACAGTACCTTCCCTCATCATCATCTATTTATTTATATAGCGCCACTAATTCCACTGTACAGAGAACTAACTCAGATCAGCTTCGGCCCTATTGGAGCTTACAATCTAAATCCCCTAACATACACATACACACACAGACCGAGAGAGACTAAGGGAAATTTAATAGCAGCCAATTAACCTACCAGTATGGTTTTGGAGTGTGGGAGGAAACCGGAGCACCCGGAGGAAACCCACGCAAACACAGGGAGAACATACAAACTCCGCACAGATAAGGCCATGGTCGGGAATCAAGCTCATGACTCCAGTGCTGTGAGGCAGAAGTGCTAACCACTGAGCCACTGTGCCTTCCTTTGCAGTTAATCGTGGACCTTCAGGTATAATGACAGACACTGGTGTCCGGACAAAATAATTCGGCCACTAGAGAAAAGATGGGAATGTGTGCCGTAACACTTCCCTGTGACATCATCGCACAGCATCCGCAACTAAGTCTGACAGTTTCGGCAAAGTACTGCAATGTGCTTAGTCCAATATCTTGCAGTTAATTCAGTAGCCCAGGATTTGTCCATTCTGATCTTCCAGAACTCACAACAGGTCATATTCAATCATACACATGCGACATTACCGCATCATTACCATACTTGCCTACACTTCCGAATGTCCAGGAGACTCGCGTATTTTAGGAAGTTCTCTCCCATGGTCAGGGAACCCTCCCGTATCATGCCAAAGTCCCTAGCAAAATTGGCATGGCTTTAAGGCGCAATTTGCAGCAAATTGCGGCATTGCACAGCGCCGCTCATCAGCACCATCCCCTCCACTACAAAACGTTGCCAAGTATAATCAGTACTTACCTACACCTGTTCCCGCAGAGGGTTACCCTCTAACAATTCACTGTTGAGGTGCAGAGCGAGGAGGCCCTGCTCTAATCTCTTTTTAGTTCTTGTAAAAAGCAGTGGCTTAAATGGAATCTCGCATTACTTGACATTGACTTTAGGAGCAAATCTACCTTTTATCTGTGTCATGCCAGCTAGACAATATGAGAAAGCACCTGACTGCTATGGTTCAGTGGAAATTCTGCACCTAACTGCAATATTATTGATAGAGGTACCGAGTGTTTTCAAATCAATAAAACAAGGATAAATATGCAAAACATGATTTTTTTTGGTAATTTTTATTACAGGACACAACCTGCTATTTATGAAGGCAGCTAACAAAACAAGCACGAAAAACTCCCTTTAAGTGTATATGAATTCTAAATTAACTATAAATAAATTGCTAAATATTCAAGCCACCTAAAAAACACTATTCACACTAATGCACCCTCACAACTGTCCCAATCTCTACTCTGAGCCACACTCGCTCCTCTTGTTTCAGCTGTGCCCTCTTCCCTTTAGAATGTAAGCTCTGTAATGAGTAGGGTCCTCCATACCCTTAGTTTTCTTGTCTGCGGTTATTTTAAATACCTTGCATGTCTTTGTTTTATCTATGTATTGGTTTCCCTACTGTATGGCGCTGCGGAGCACTGTTGTACCTTACAAATCTATGAAATAATAATAATAATAATAATATATTCTGAATAAGAGTTGCTCTAATTTATAAAAAGCAGTCCCTCCATCCTCAATGGAAGAAGTTGACAAGCATTGTAAATGTCACAATATGGAATGTGTGGAATGTGTTATGTTTGTTATATGTTAAGTGTGCATAAGAAAGCATGCAACATTGTTATTTAGTTATTTGTACTTCAGTAAGATGAAATTGGTGGTTATGGCATTAATCCACAGCAGAGATTTGTACAGTTCATTACGGGACAAGAGGAAAATACAAGTTGAGTGTGATTTGAAGTTATATTTGTCTTGGCGGAGGATGGGACATAAGATGTTTTCCCTAAAGATCTCACCATAATTAATAAAATATGACTCTGTAGATTACAGGAGTCGCTGTCCCTGACTTGACCTAAGCTTGATGGAGAAAATGTTAGTTCACTCGGGAGTTGACATTTATCATTTTAAAAAAGAGTGAGATGGGGCCAGTGACAGCTACTCAGCACGCCCTGAAGTGTCCCCTTTTTCAGTTACTCTCAACAATTTTTTTTTTGCTTATCCATAGACTTTCCTGTAATTGAAAATCGTTTTAAAACCTCTTTAGTTCAAGGCAACAGACTGCAGGTTCCAAGTCAACCTGGCTGATGATTAATATAGGTATTCCCCTAGCTGGCTCATAGCTAGAGATGTTCACCAACCCCCGTGTTCTGGTTTTGGTTTTGGTTTTGGATCTGAATTAACTTTGTGTTTTGGTTTTGGATTTGGCAAAACCGCTTTGCGTGTTTTGGTTTTGGATCCCTATTTTTTTTCTAAAATCCCTATTTAATTTTTTTGCTAAAATCACATATTTTTGCTTTTTTCCCCCTACATTATTATTATCTTCAATAACACCAATTTCAAATCATTTGCAGTCAATTTTTACCACCTCACAGATCACAATATTATTTTCATACACTTTCAAACAAAGACTGCAGATTTAGAAGACCAAGCCTGCCAGACCTATTATTTCTATTTCAGCAATGACAATTAGCAATGGGGCAATGGAGCACTCCTGAATGTCACTGGAGACTTTGAAGAACACTGCTACCCCTCCTCTTTTTTTTTTACCTATGACGCTGCCCAACTGCACTAGAGACCGCCAAGAACTGTGCTACCCCTTCTGTGTCCCTCTGTGAAATGGCACTGGATCACCGTGGAGGGCGGTACTTATAGAATCCAAAGCTCGCAAGATCCGACTATGTAACAATGATGATTTGCCTTGTTTTCAATTTTGAGGGAGCGCGAAAGTACCGAGCACTCAGATCTGCTAAGTTCGGGTGTGTTCGGTTCTCGTGGAACCGAGCCTGAGCATCTCTACTCTTAACCCTTATACTGTAAATTCCCACTGATAGGGGACAGCAGCGACATGACAAGAGGAACCACCTTATTTACTGTATGATTTCACAGAGACAGAGCCATAAGGAAATATCCATTTTGGAAGGTCTCTTCTACGTAACAATCCTCCCTCCTTTGTCACAGTCAGTTGTGGAACACTCTACTAGGGCTTGCATGCGTCCCAGTTTTCCCATGGCAGTCCCTTTTTTCCACTCAAAATATTTAATGCAAAATATTTTTATTACGGCGTTGAAAAATGCATAAAGAAAAACAATATGCAATGAGATAATGAGCGGACTGTAAACAAATGCATTGAGAGATGGAATGTTTTCCAATTACTAAGAGTCAAACTGAGCACGGTAGAATTTGGCATTAACATGCGGCCAGTCTGGGCCTCAGGAAATTAACCAATATCCATTTTTTTGAAAACAGTATACACATAGATGTATAATCTGCCTTAGAAACAAAGCGGATAATGAGAACAAAAATCAGACTAAAGAAAGAACAGAAACAAGAGCTACAGTTATAACTATGACTATAACTATCGCTCACCCGAATCTAGAGGTCAAGCGGTCTATCCATGGAATTAGAGGTTGGATGTATAGAGTACAAGTGGAGGAGGCCGGTGTAAGATAATGGGCAACGAGAAGTAAAAGATATTAGATAATGATGGGTGCGTGGTCCGAAAACAAATGATAAAAGTACCAGGAGGTGCATTGGAAGCATTTCTTAATCGCGGTGTGCAGCGTGAGGGTGTGTTTGAATTTCCCCCAGCATTGGAATAGGAGTAGATATTAAGGTCAGGGGTCTCCTGGTTTTAACTTCAAAATTATAGAGGTATTATTGAGTCTTATTCTACAGCTTTCTTTATGCTCAAGGTGATTTTGACTATTGTTCAATTTATTTGGCTCTAAGAAACTCCCTCTTTGGATGAACCTTTGGCTCTTCAGGTGTTGTGAAACTAGGAGTCCCACCATACCCTCGACTGGCTATCTACTGGCAAAGCACGGTGGGGCTTGTAGTTTCACAACACCTGGAGAGCCACAGGTCGGTCAGGCCTCCACCAGTGTGTCAGTGATGGACACCTTGTCTGGGACGGACGTACTAATATATCCACATTTTTTCCTAATAAAACAGAGGTGTCAGGGACATGACTGCATAGCACATCTGGGTGAATCCAAAGGTGCCTGGGTGTCAACAGTTCCCAGGTGGCCTCTTGATCTTCAACAACTATTTGTCCTTCACTGACTGACAAGTCACTAGGCACAGAAGCAGCAGCCACACTGACTGCCTCCTGACTGGCAGACAAAGCCTTATACCAGCAACTTTCTCCTGTTCCAATCCCACAACGTCACTCTAGACAGAGACTAATATGTGATATGACATGATTGCATCTGGCACAAATGACTTTGGAACAGTAATTTCACCTATCAGGCTACGAATTTGCTCACTCAGTTCTTTATCCTGCGACGATGTTGCTTTCTCCAAAATAGCTCTACTTCCAGATGCAGCAACTTCTACAAGTAAGATTGAAGGAGGCACAACCTGCCCCAACCTCTTACCCTAAATTAGGCAACAGGCGCCCTGAAGGCAGCAGCGCCAGTTAAACCGACGGGTGAAACTGCAACGTAAGCTGCGCTTTTTGCACCTTAGCTGGCAACATCACTGTCTCCATATAAACCTCTTTCTGGCAGGGCCCTCTTAAGAACCTCTTGGGCCCCTGGGCACAGCAGTGCACCGGGGCCCCTATATATACAAAAAAAAAAAATGATTATATATATGGGCCCTGCAGCCCTGGGGGGCCCTCCGGAGGCAGAAAAAAAAAAACCCTGCAAAAGAAGAAGAAAATACTTCCGTCGCACTGGCAGTGCATGTCGGGCGTGACGTCATCACGCCCGCCCGACATCCATTGTGGAGCGCGACGGAGGAGGAGACCAGGGAGGGAGCCGGATCGCCAGCTGACAGCACGGTAAGTATTTTCTTCTTCTTTTGCAGGGTTTTTTTTTTCTGCCTCTGGAGGGCCCCCCTGGGCTGCAGGGCCCCCGGGCACCTGCCCAGCATGCCCAATGGGAAAGACGGCCCTGCCTTCTGGAACTTGAAATGTTATATGCTGGGAAAAAGAGCATTTAGATTCTTCTTAAACATTTTTTTCTTGTTTGGCGAGTTCTCTGTTCCCCTCTCCTTAACCCTTTCTTCCCCTCTCTCTTTGCCCTTCAATTTCCATACCTCTATTTATTTTTCTTTCATCTCCTTTCCTCCCATTTTCTCTCTATTTCACTCTATTGTCCTCTCAAACCATCTTACATGGATAGAATGAGCTCCAAGCCCATAAACCTTCGACTATGGAACCCACCATCACAGCTTCTGTAACTCGCTGAGTTCTATAGTTATACCTTGTTCACCCAGGAGTGGGAGAAAGACACTGCACAAATGTGCGTGAAATATGCAACTTATGTTGGCCGTATATGCAACCTTTTTCTCTAAATGAGCTATTGCCTTTGCATACAGTCACATTAATATACATCTGAGGCACACAAGTTACAATCCAATCCTCTTCTTCTTCCTCAATCCTCTGATCATTCCTAAAGTAAGTCGAAATCGATTAATTGCTTCAGTAACATTACAATTTTGATCTGACAGGGTAGAAAGACTGCAATACATAATGTATGACAAGTGCAGGATAGACTTTAATCACATGATTACAATATATACAATTCAATCATCTTGGATGATAAATATCCACTTAATTCAATAGGATTATTGGTCAATTTGGCCGTCTACATTTGATTATAATTCACCTATTGTCAGTAGAAATGCTTAAACTATTCTCACTAGTTTGATCATACCTTCCTACTTAATTAAATAAACTAGAACTTTTGGGCAATCTAATCTCTAAAATATCATATAATATATAATATTTTTTTTTATTTCAACCATCATGTTGTGTAATTTGTGACCTGTTAACTCGAAAACGAAGTTCTAGTTCTCTCAGCTTGCTGTTAAAATAAACTGTTGCCCTGAAATAGCTACATTTGTAGGATTTTTTGTTGGATTTTTTTGAATAAAGTATTTTTATTAGAGATGAGCGCACTCGGATATCTGAAATCCGAGCCCACCCGAACGTTGCCGATCCGAGCCGGATCCGAGACAGATCCGGGTATTCCCGCCAATTGCAAAACTGAAACCGAGGCTCTGAGTCATAATCCCGCTGTCGGATCTTGTACTCGTATTCTATAAATTCCCCGCTAGTCGCCGCCATCTTCACTCGGGCATTGATCAGGGTAGAGGGAGGTTGTGTTAGTTGGTCCTCTGCCCTGCTATATCTCATGCTGTGCTGTTTAGTTCTGTACTGTGCTGTGCTGTGCTGTGCAAGTCCATTGGTACTGCAATATTACAAAGTTCACAGATTCTGCAGTATAAGTCCATTGGTACTGCTATATTACAAAGTTCACTGATTCTTCACAATATTGTGAGGTGTGAGGTGTTCAGAATAGACTGGGAATTAGTGGAAATGATTGTTATTGAATGTTATTGAGGTTAATAATAGCGTAGGAGTGAAAATAAACAAAAAACTTGTTTTTAACACTTTTTATGTTTTTTTCAAAATAAATCCAAATCCTAAACCTTAAATCCGAACCAAAACCTTTCGTCAGGTGTTTTGCGAAACAAATCCGAACCCAAAACCTCAAGCAAATCCGAATCCAAAACACAAAACACGAGACACCAAAAGTGGCCGGTGCACATCCCTAATTTGTATTGAGATTTTTTAGTTATAACATACAAAATAACATATTTAACATCCAATTTAAATAAACATCTATCCCTGCCTATGTCACTACAAACATTATACAGTGATATCTTGTGAACTTTTAGGCCGATGATACCATCATAGTATTTTTAATGCACTCCAGGTTAAATTTATTGAAGCTGCATTGGGCTGAGAGCTAACCATCCACCTGGTGATTCCCCAAATCCATCATATCATCCTGATGGGGGTAGATAACATAACTTGATTTATATAGGATACACTATATAACTTTATTTAGGTAGAATTTTTATGTAGCATTTTTTAAACTTGAACATCGAACATTACTGTATTGGATGCCGAAGTTCAAATTTGCCATTTGCATGGAAAAAAACGCTAAAATACTACACAATGTGATCTTTACAGTTCAAACATCATTTGCCTTGCTCAAATTTAGCTCAAATTGCTAAGCCTATCCAAAGTCTGAACATTTAGAACTGTTTCAATACCCACTTTGAGACCCAATTTGAAGCACATCTTGTCACCTTCAGACAACATAGTCTTCAAGACAGGTGTATTGCCATTGCCCTTACACAGGACAATTGTATCAAAGACACAGACCTAGGTCTCTTGTCATATCCTAATCAAATGTGCAAGAACGATAAACAACTAAAATCGGAGTTCCCTTTTAAGTAAAAGACACAAACTGTTTCTCCATTGCTGCTGTAGACATTGACATTTTAATAACACTAGGTCTTGTATTTTTATCAGACCATGGCAAGGTGACAACTATACAAGATGTATCCTCAAAAGACAACACAATTTAGGTGAAGTGGTCCTTTAGATTGAGTTGCAGGTGCTGTCAGGTACTTTCAGCGGGAGCTTTGTACGCCTTTGTGCTTATTAATGACCTGCTGTCATTCCCGACAGAAATGTTCAGATGTAAAGGGGGCTAAGAGTCTTGAGTGTATTTCCGAGTGTCTAAATAAATCGAGTTACAATGTGTGGAGTCATCTTCACGTGAGAGGAACACGCACTACTGCTTTGACAGCCTAGTATCAGTTTTGCTACAATGTTACTTTTCCTACCACAGACAATGGAGTAGTTTGATATTAATTTCACACCCTTGTATACTGCTTAATATATAGCCGATTGTTTTGTTGTAGGTTGGCTGCAAAATATATGTCATTCTGCTGTCTAAAAACATACTTGCACTATTCATTTGTGTCTGCCTTTTAACCAATGCCTGAAAAACATCTATACAACACGAAACTTTTTCAGTTGCAATTTATTTTATAATGAAAGTCAGTTATCACTAAGCTCAGTGAGCTACCAATCAGCTACAAGCCAATGATCTGATGCCCTAAGCAAATTATACCAAATCCACCCCCTTCTGCCTTTCTCCAGCCCGTAATTTCTACAGTGACCACAAGAATCCCCCACGGGTCCCTTTGTTCTGGGGGGGATAAGAGGGGCAAGACAGCGATGCTAGGGTTATATGAAGAAGAGACGGTAAAATGGCCCAGTGGGCAAATGGTGGTTTTGTACCTCAAGTATGTAATTTGTGCCATCAGCCACAAAAATCACTGGAGGACAAAGACCTGAACTTGCTGTATTGATCTCATAATTCCTCTTTATTTCTATACTATTAGATTATTAGATTATTAATGCCTTTATGGAACATAACTCTGCTACACAACAGATAATTAATAATATATAATTAGCATATTTAACAGATCAACTTATAAACCAGGAACAGTCTCAAAACACTATTTATATTGGTACTGTAAAGGGAATGGAAACTCCCGGCTGCATCACAAGGCTTATTGTGATTGGCCAAGGGAACTTTATGTGTTGTACCTTTAAAGTCAAGAACCATTAATATCACCTTAGTACATCAAGTCATTTATCTATGCCAAGTTGTTAAACAAACACTTTGAACCCCAGCTTTAGAGCATAGCATGCACATCTCTCAATATAATGCAGTGCTAGTTTACAGGCTCCACAATGCATTTCATTGCATTCACTGGGGATCTTAGTCAGCAAAAGAAAACATGTTTCTTTAGAACCAGTGCACTGTCCTGCCAAATCCTCTCCGCAGCGTGTTAGGGCTTCCAAAACTTGTCCTTGAGAAGAGACAGATTTTGTGTGATTGACATCCGTCGACTAACTCTGTCTCTTATCACTCCATCCGTTGTTGAGCCCTATAATATCAAAGTTGCATTTGTATGCATGTATGTAATTAAATTGTTTACACTTATGAGCTCGACTGCAAGCATTGGAGTTGAGTTACATGTCAAGAAACGTTAGAACTCAGTCCGCAGAACAACTTCCCATTACCCAAGTGGAGGATTACAGGAAGAACGAAGAATTTTTGGAGAAATGTCAAGTTCCATAAAATGTGTTCCCATTACTGGGACACAAGAAGCAAGGATGTCCCCGCCATTACACACGGCAAGCGATGTATTAAATTGACGAATGGACGAATGTCAGAAGGTGGAAGCAGACATTTTGTGGGAGGAATCATCATTTGTGAGCCAGTGACATCACCGCTCCTCACAGTGTCTCAGAGATGTCACATGACACTGCAGCAAAAACTGTGCTATAATGAAAACATGATGACATAACAGTCCCCGATATAGTAGAGGGGGGCAGTTAGACTATCTGGTCTACGTGTGGCCAAGAAACTTTACCTCACCTGGTTATTATTTCATATTATTTAGTTATATTTTGGATTTAAATAAATAACATAAGAGGAAAATGTATCAGAATGGAAATTATCTACAGAGAAGATGAGTCAATATATAGAGCTTCTGCAGATCTACAAATGTTCATGAAACCATTGGACATGGCATATTAATCCATAATGAACCATTCACTCATTTATTTATCTCATATAATTATAAGGTGACTTTCAGTCAACTTTAAAATTCACATAGTAGCTCCTTTCCACTAAGTAGTAGAAAAGGTGGGGTCAACTTCCACACTCCTTACCCCCTCATGGTCTAAGGTATACCCCACACCCTAGCTCTGCTCATAGTCATATTATCTAAGACTCAACACCTGGAGAATTTTGAATAAGAGTTGTGAGGTGTACAGGTGGGTTAGGAACCTGATTGGATATTGTAGCTGGCCAATCAGCTCTACAGAACACGGCTTTCACTCAAAATTCTCCAGACTCTTAGGTTTGACTAAAGCAAACAGAACCAGACGTAGGGTATGCATCTTCTGAATGGTAAGGGGAGGGGCTTCACACAAAAAGTCATGCATTGCATGGAGTAGGACTAACTGGAAGCCGTTATATAAAATCCCTCTCAAACTGGCAATGAGAGATAATTCAGTATATACAGCCAACCACCAATACATAGGAGAAAATCAGCTGCAATTCTAGATACCATTGTATATAGACAGGCTATGGCTAGTCTAAGTTACATTTTGTGTAGCTTGAAACACGCCGTTCAAACGTCTGAAACATACTGTAAGTATATTACAAATCCTTTGTAGTAGCACTTATACCATGTTATGTAAATATGGCAACTTGTTTCATTTTCACTGTCCAAATATAAACCCTAGATGTTTTCTGATCTTTGTACATAATATGAAAAAAAAGAATGTTTCAAACCCATCTGTATTTATACACAGCCATAACGATAGACTCGTTTTTAAGGGACAGTTATTCAACCGCTTTTATATACAACGGACAGCTGATTCAGAGTGCATTGGTCTGAAATCACTGCTCCTAGCAGTGACCAGAAAATCAAAGTAAAGCATATCATCACTAAGATGCTCCCAGAGTGCCTCTGATGTCTTATTTACCAACTCAAGACCACGATGGCTGTCAGACTTGTTTCCTGTTTCTTGTGTCTGTTTAGGATGCAGCACAGACCCTTTCATCGTCCTACACCCAAGCTGAATAGCAACAACAGCAGCAATGTAGGAACGACAGAAAAACAACAGCAAACGGCTTTCATTTCAAGCAGAAGACAGTGACACCCGAAGTGCAATAAGAGAACAGCTAAAAGTGTCGCTCTGTAACTTCATGGTGAGCAGGAGATACATTGTAATCTCCTCTCTGCAGAGATACATTCTCCTAAAACCATCCTGGACACATGGTTGTGTAACTGTTACTGTTGTTTTATATATGTGCTCATGCAGCGCTCTCTCAGCATGTACAGATGGGGTGGTCCTTGTTGCTACTTCTGTGCTTTCACTATCTTACATTATTATTCACCAATGGAAAATGTATGTTGTATGGTGAGTCACGATGGGCAGTCGGAGACAAATGCTGCAATAAAGGCTGCTCCATCTGCATACACGTTGCATGCATTAAGTAATGTACATTGTTGTATTTAGGTGATCAAATGATTGGTAACTTTTTGACTATGTTGTCAATATATACTGTGGCATTATAGGGCGCAGAGACAGCAAGCATGCACAACTGGAGAACAGGGGGTTAACATACTATATAAGTGAAATCAGACACAATGTATCACTTCCCCTTGTATGTGTGTCAGACTGCAGATTTCATAAGTATCCCAGAGTCTGCTCTGGATGTACCTAAGCAGCCTTTCCACGGTGAATAATGAGAGGAGAGGAAACGTCTCATATCTACCTGCAAATCTGACCAATTCATGTGCTTTAGAAGACAGATTTTATTCTGATCAATTCCCTATGTGATGCAAGGGCTTTGTTGATAGAAAGAAAATGGAACTGCCATTTATCAAGCAATCCTGAAGCACAGTAATCAATAAATGTCAGCAGTAAAATACTTGTATTTGGTAATAACCGATGTTTTAAAAAGCTGAGATCTCTACACCAGTCCAGCCCAGTGTGACAGGCATGCAGAATGGGAAGACTAAGTCCTGTATTACTCCACGTGACCTATGCTCAGAAGCACATCAATATTTGACTTATGCTCTGCTAAGTATGCAATCTCTATAATCCTGCTTATAAAAGCCCTTTGATATACACCAGAGAAACATGGATTAGCCTAAAAATGGTGCTGTCCAATTTAGGTAACTGTGTAAGAGCGAGAATTTCATATAACACACAGCACCCAATATAATAAGACAGAGACACAATAATTAATGGGCACAGGTCCTCAATGGAGATGACTCCCCAAACATCAAACAGTGCATTCACCTTTCATTACATTATTTGCATTAATTGTCTTTTTTCTTATTGAAACCCTCATAGTGGCCATGTAAAAAGCATGCAAAATAGAAAGAAAAAAAAAATCAATTTAATTTAATCAGGAAGCGCTGACAATCCCTGGGTGTCCGGCACACTTAGTAAATTAACCTTCTTCTGCAACATGGCATCATATCAGGGTGCCCTTGTGTGCCCCTTGCAAACCATGATACTAAAATAATAATAATAATAATAATGCAAAGAATAACTGTTACATAATAGCCACAATAACCAGACACCCCAAACAGCATTCATTTACCCTCTGCTAAATGACAGCATCCCCTACACACAATCTTATCCGTTTTGCACATCAACAGTGTAAAAAAAACTGGATCTGAACTGCAAGAGGCAGTAACAAAAAAACCTGGCAGCCCCCTCATGTAATCTTCTTACCAAAATCCCAACATTAGCAAAACTGAAGACAAACACATCAAACTCATCCCTTTGCACAGAAGCTTAGCAGCTGGTGAAAATAATCTGATGGGTCTTACATAGGGGAGATGACATCTTTCAGGTGCATGCCTCAAACATATGTGTCACGTACAGAAATTAGCAGTAAGGGGGTGCAGGATAGACTGGGGGTGCAATACCTTGTAAGAAGAGCAGGCAGAGGGAAAATCCCAGCATCCACATACTCTGAAGCAGGAAGGACTTCATGATTCTGCCGTGGAATTCCTCTTCTGTCGGCTGTTTGATCACTGGATTTAATGTCTTCTCTTCTCTCCTGTTCAAACAGCAGATGTGTTATAGAATTTTTTTTATTTTTTTTATTTTGCCTCCAGCAGGAATTTCTGTTCTGCTTTTTTTAAAATGAACAAGAACTTGCACAATCCAAGTCTGGGTGGGGAGGTTTAGCTGCTACCCCAAGTTGTCCTCAGTGTCCTGACTCAGTGATGTGAGTATTGGTTGCAGAGTATCAGGAAGGATGCTCCAAGCTAAAGCTGGCTGGATAAGGCATGCACAGTGTATCTGTAGCTCTCTCTCCCTGCAGCTCCAACTGAATGTGGAACCAGTCAGACAAGCTCACGCTTTTACAATGCTGCTAGGTGATGAAGTTTTGAAAACGGTCCTGATGCTGCCACCTAGCGATGCAAAGATTTTTTCAGTTCCAAGCATCAAACATCAGTCATCCCTCCCAGGATGCTGAATGAATGGATCACAGGGAAAGCTCAATGCGGCTGCAGAAATGCATGCAGTCTCCACTGCATTTTATGATGCATGGCACAGCCTCTCATGTAAGAGCAAAACAAATGACTAAAGGAAATAGCAAAGCTGGAAATTAAACTAAACTATTTGATTTATTTTTAAAGATAAGTGCTGTTTTTTTTTTTTGTGTTTGGTCATTTGTATTTTTGTGCTTAGTGCATTTTGAAAGCAGATGCCAGGCAGCCTATGTGTACAGGATGGAGCATCAATGGCCCGTCGTGTATTAGATTATGACACATTGATCTATGTTGAAGAGCGTTCAAACGCTGTTCTCCTTCAGGTGAATGCAGTGCAGGGCAATGTCCCACAGGGGGATGGTAAGTTACCTGTGTGTACGCGCGCTAGCGTATTCACCCATAGGTATGACAGGGGGCCTGATTCATCAAGGAACATAAGACTCGCTGCGAACCGCATTTTGCGTGAAATTGCTCTGCGCTTGCTCCGTGAACGTAAGTGCATGCAAATCAAGTTTGAAGGAAATTTCCAACAGCCTACGATTTAAAGGGTGGAACGGATGAGTGAAGGGGCGTATATACATAAGCAATGTACAGTAATGGGGTGCCAAGGTCGAACGCTCGCACATTCATTCCATTTAAGCTCTGGCGTGATTTTTAGCCGTATCACTTGCATCAGCTACAGGGCAGGTGTAAGTGCCGACTGATAGTAATGACGTCTGTGTATACAGCTAGAACATGTGTTTGTAATTAAGAGCAAACTGTAAAAATACTTTTTATGTACAGTAGACATTCTTCTGAATGTATTTCATGTTAAAAACAATATTAAAAATATATATATTTTTATTCATGATTATAGTATTAACAGGTGTTAATGTATTTAATATTTTTTTTCTAGGCATTCTGATAGGACTGTATATTGCACATATGCATTGTGTGTATCCTGCACTGTGTTCTGTGTGTCTACATACGCCAAGTGCCGTATAGCCAGATCGTACTTATAACCGTAATCAAATAGAAATGTTTCTTTAGATCCGCTTGTACTTGACTACGGGATACGTGCGTGCAATTTCCGTCTGTCTTTAAAAAGCGCAAATTACGCTCACTTTGTGTTCCTAGATGATTCAGGACCAGTAGGCCCCAAAACACTTTCACGCAACGTTATAGAATGTACTGTGACAATACCTGAAATTCTGAAAGTGCATTAGCTATGTAATTCCTGGGATCCTGTCCTGATACATACATTATTATTATTATTATTATTATTATTATTATTATTATTATTATTATTAATATCCTTTATTTGTTAAGCGCCACAAGGTATCGGCAGCGCTGTACACAGCACAAACAATAGACTATACAGGGTGAAACATTACTGAACAATAAACAAAAAAATACCCAAACTTCAGAAACTCCAGGCAGGCTAATGCAGGAAAGTCGCAGCAGAAGAGCAGGTATGGCGACAGGAGGGAAGAGGGCCCTGCTCATACGAGCTTACATTCTAAGGGAGGGTGAACAAAAATCAGGCACAAAGGGAGCCAGTTGAAGTATGGGGGAGAGAAAAGGGTGGCCGGTAGGAGAGAGGGTAGAATGAGCGGAGGAGATGAGGGAGTTAGGTGGATGGTTGGTAGGCTTTGAGGAACAGGTGAGTTTTAATTGCCCGTTTGAAAGAGCACAGATTAGGAGAGATGGATGGAGCGAGGGAGGTCGTTCCAGTGAAGGGGGGCCGCACAGGAGAAGTCTTGGATTCTGAAGTGGGAAGAGGTTATCAGAGTGGAGGAGAGGCGGCGGTCATTGGCCGAGCGAAAGGAGCCACAACTGGCATTATATAAGGTCACTTAGAATTGAATATTAATTAATATTAAAATTTAAATTATAATAGATATTGATGTACTTTTGTATAAAGAATATATATGTGGTGGTAAGTGTTGGTGGATTCATAATGATACTGTTCATAGATGGCAGATGCTCCAGTGCAGGTGGAAACAGTTACAATGTTGCATGAAAGTTCCACCCATTACCACTTGATTTATTTAAACTCATGTTTCTAAATTAGTGTGGAATTTCCACAGGAGCAGAACTGGGGATAACCTTTTAGTAGGGTGCTATGAGCCAGGATAAGGACAGGACCATCTACAAGGATCCACTCAGGGAGAAATCAGGGATGGCTGAAAAGCCCAGGAACAGGGGCTTAAAGAGAGGTGTTGCGATGGGGCCTGGAGGTAATGGGGGCTAGGAGGTGAGTGGGTCCTGACAATCATGTGTTATTCCCAGCTGAGCATGTGAGGCTCCTCCCGGAGGGTGAGAACTACATTCAGGGCTCATAACCCTATTTAGTTATGAAGCCCAGTGATGCACTGTACCGCCCCTGCCCAGGACAGTGGCGGGTGAAGGCCAACCATGAATATAGTAATGACTAGTGGCAAGGTATGGAATTACTTTAAACCAACAGCCGCTGATGCAGTCCATGTCCCAGGTAAGGGCAGATACTGGGCCATGGAGGAAGCACCTATGTGCTGATATGAACAGTAGTCCAGGAAATCAGGATACATGTTATACTCTACATGTGTATCTGGAGATTGCAGCACAAGCTAGGGGATCCAAGAACAGGAGATTACTACAGTTCAATCTGGAAAAAAGGTCTAGGAAATTCTGGATCTAAAATACAACATACTGACATACAGGATTCCCTAACGAGCATTACAGAAACAGGATAACTGGGCCAGACTGCAGCTAGATCATAGGAACTACAAACATTTAGCATGACTGTGAGGATACCACCCTTAGCTGGGATGGCAGTTACCCTCTGTGGGATTCAACTCACTCGGGTAGACCAGAATATATCCAAAATAATGTTTTATTATGACAGCACAACGCCGCAAGACATTCACAAGATACAGGGTAAATGGTAGCGTGTATCCTCCAGCAGCCTCTTGCAGTCAGCACTCCAAAGTAATAATCTGAGTCTCTTTCAGAGTCTTATCCTCCCGCGATATTACCACTACCGATTAGCTAGACAGTTACGGTGTCACCCAGACGGGGTTACTGGCTCACACAGACCCTGTCCTGGTAGAGTTTCCTCCAGCTGCACCACGATTCCTGGCCCAGAGTCCTTTTCGCTGATGTCTTGTACACCAGAATCCTCCAAGCAAGAACAACTCTCTTGGCATTCTGGCTCAAATGTCTCAATTCTCCTCCTTACACCAGGGGTCTATCAGTGGATACTTTAACTCTTAGACATACTGTCTCTGTTAACTTGATTGTACAATGGAATGGCTTGATTCAATTAGCTATTTGGCTGAATACACTAAACAAAGGGTTACAATATAACATCAAGGAATGGCACTTCACGCTTGCGTGAAACAACAAGACATTTGGCACATTGTATCTGCCACATTACACAATCTGAGTCTGTGATACAATAGTATTTATATTGATACATATTATTACATTTCCCAATACTATCCCAGCCAGTATATTACTGCTGAGGCACATTGCATATCATCTAGAAGTTCTAATCTAATTACTTCTCAGATCACCTGTTGACCTAGCTAATTAGCTTGGGCTGCTAGCTAGCTATGTCAAGTCACTCAGACATTGTTCTGATTACAAACCAGAAATATGCCACACCTCATGACAATGGACATTTAAGACAAATGGTAATTAGCTTAACTAACATAAGCAAAATGACTTCTGCTGTCCTTTTACTTTCACGCAATATAGCAATATTCTTTCTATTTCTAATTCATATAATATTGTAGGTAATAGCAAGAACAAAATGTACCTAATAACATGAACTAATAATACACATAATACACTGATGCTCTGGTGTATATACTTAGACTGAGCCAAGGATTAAAAAGTACATTAAACTGTCCACCAGGGCTGTCCCAGAAGAGGTGTTACGGTGGATCTAGGGTGTACAAGTCTCCTATCCTCTGTGCACCAGGTACTAAACTTGTCCCCCCCTCCCAAAAAAAAACAAGTTGTAAAATTCACTTGTGTAGACTATGAAATAAATAGAAGAGGTTGCAATTTATTATACTGTTTGAGATCTTAGGATTCTCAACATGGGCCCTACTTAGATTTGGACACAAGTACATATACACATTGTAATTTCGAGCATGACGAAAAATTTGTAGCAGTTTGTCTCACCTATTTTCAGCTGCACGTAGCTAACACTTGCTGTGTCTTATGGTTAAAGAGGCGGTCCAGGGGCGTTCACACTTAAGATCAGTACAGTTAGGGTGTGGAGTTGAAAGTCCCGGAGCTGCTCACATATTTATGCTTAGAGTATGGAATGTTTTGTAGGTTATATTTTTTATGCCTACACAAAGTAGGTGCTGTCAGGTGACGTCCTTGCATCTCCTCCTTGGTGCAGGGACGGCCACCTGTCACTTCCAGCTGGCAGCTTCCTGCTACTAGGCAACAGAGACACAGACCCCTTCGGGCGTTCTGGCGCCGTCAGGCACAGGCACAGTATAGCGTCCCGTTGCTAGGCAATAAGACGTTATCCTCAGCACTGCTTGCGGTCAACATCATCACTGAACGCTCTTCATTCCCTACCAGCATTAGGTCTACCTATCTGCAGCATTCCTTGTTGCCTTGTGCTGTACCAATTATCCTGCTACTGTTCCCTTTGGCATTGAACCCGGCTCATCTCTAGACCACTCTCCTGGATTGTGATTCGATTCATTTAAGTTCTCCTGGTTTGACCCTGCCTTTTTCTGACCATCCTTTGGAACTTCCTTCGATACCATTTGTCCCGATTGGCTTGACCCAAACTGTTAGACTACACTTCACCATTATTACACTGGTGATTATCCTGGAGAACCACGAGCACAGCATCCATTGCAGCCAGTCTAAACCTACTTGTGGAGGCTCCTGGTGAACACCAGAGGCCCCTACAAGTAGAACTTGCACTGACAGGTGCAAGTTCTAATCTTGCATGCAAATATTCATCGGTTACGTGACATTTACAATTGAGAGGTGCCAAAGTCTGAAGAACTTTGTCAGAAATACCTAAGTCTCTAAGGTGTCCATGCAAATTTGCTAAAATGTTACGTAATATTTTACACTGTCCACCTTGCATAATACCACATGGATTTGCTAGACTTTTTTTTCCTTCCCTCGAGATATTCTAGCTGGACAAATAAGCGCACTTAAGCAAATATAGAAGCAATGTGAATCCAAACTTTTTGCATTTCATAAATGCGATTTGCTGACATGATGAATGAATAAACTTACCTATTAGTGGAATGAGTTCTGTAACAGATTTCTTTTTACATTTTGTGAGGTCAGGTGGTGCGGTTGTTGGACTTTTGTGACTGAATTGCAGCAAGTTTGTTAACAATGGAGTTAAAGTATTTATACAGATGATTCAGAAATGCCGCCAGTTGCATTATTAATAAATCCGAGATAGGACAGGAAGAGATGATTGGGTTAAATGGTTAGCGTATGCCTGTATAATTGTATCATGCTTATCAGGCTTAGCCAACAGTGTTATTGTTCCCCCAGTAACAGGGTACAGGCTCAAGGGCACCTTTTCCACATGGAATAAATGGAGGAGGAGACCTAGTGAATAGGTCTTAAGTGTGTATAGCCTAGTGACTAGTAACTGAACTTCTGTCCCAGGTACAGACTGTGATTGTTAATCAATAGGACTCCGTGGCTTTGTGACTCTGTGTATCTGCCAAAAGCAGAAAGACATTGCGCTTGGTTGACTATCAGGTCAAGCAGCCGGGATCCCCGAAAGACTCAACGAAAGGCCCAGCAACTGTATCCTTTTCTCCGAACATTAGCATCCATCTGGTGAACTGAATATCCGCACAACCTGTACTGCTGATTACAAAATAAAGCTGCGCTTTGGTTGCAACAGTCTGCCAAGGTGATTTCAAAGAACTCATTAGGATGTGCAGACTACCCGTTTGCATACTACATGTAAAGAAGAGCACATCTATTCTAGAATTGTTATTACTGACAGTACATTGCTCCAAATCAGGAAAGGTGTAGGTGGTAGGTCAGCTCTAAGTCACTTTATTTCCCCAACGATAGCACTAAATCTCTGAACTGATGCACATTACATGAATTTTTAAAACCAGCTTCATTTTATGTGTGTATTGGTGTCATTGTGTCATAATAATTCCAGTGCAGTGCAAAACTTGATAACTTTATTGGTTATCTACACGTGCGTTGACATTTACACTATTTCAGGTCTCAACGCTGATGTGATCAGAGAGGGCTAGAGTGATACTGCAGAGCCTGTATGAAGGTTGGTCTCTGGAATTTGCTTATTACTGTATTTTTTTTCTATGAACAGGAACTTCCATCCAGTCAGTGAAGGAATCAGGCCTCTGTGGGAATTGTGTTAGATGAAAGAGAATAGTACAGAATGTGTTTGCAAGGTCCAGGAGTGGGGCTGGGTGAATAAGCAGTTAAATTTAAAGTTGCCCTAGTTTGGGGAAAGCCATCTAATGAACAGAGAAGATCAGAATCTGATGTATCGCAAAGTATAACTCCACCTACAAGCCAACAGTTTGTTGTGGATGAGTCCAGTAAGTTATTATAGAATACATAGTTGTACTTACTTGTGGTCCTCTGAAAGCTTCAAAAGACTAGTGCTAATCTCCTCTCTGCTAAAAGCTGGGCTTATTTAAAATGATCAGTAGTGTTGCATACCTTCCAACTTTTGTCAATTACGACTCGGGATAGAGAGGGAAGTGGCCAAACTACACAAATGCAGAGAACATCCTAATGACATACAATACAGAGAGCATCCTAATGACATACAATACAGAGAGCATCCCAATGACATCCAATACAGAGAGCATCCTAATGACATGCAATACAAATATCATCCAGATAACATGTAATAAAGAGAGCATCCTAACCACATACATACAATATAGAGAGCATTCTAATGGCATATATACAATACTGAGAGCATTCTAATGGCATACTGTCGAAGTCAGCAAATTGGATAAAGTCGTTTCAATTAATATCGAGCAAACTTGGTTGTCTTTGTCTGAAATTTTGCGTAGAGCACGCTACGGCGTGGAAGGGCGTATCCAGTCGCAACACATGGCAATAACAAATTTTACACTTTTACACACATTCACACGAACATACACATTTGTAATTAGTACACAGTAATTGTAGTTGCAACACATAGTTATTTATGATGAAAAATAGCAGTATTTATGTTTAGTATTATAAGTTATATGCATATTAGTGAAATCAAAGGTTCAGGTTGCAGGAACTATGTCATGTTTAGTATAATTTTAATCCCCTATTCATCAGCAGTTGTCCGGTTCATTTGCCGAAGAGATCGCACATTGCATACTCTAGTTAGCGATGTTAGGGAATAAATGTTTAAAATTATACTGACTGTATAATGCAAATAGATTAGTTGAAACTGGATTCTTGGCTGGAAAATTGGAGCACCTCCCCTGGAGAGTTGACCCCCAACTTTGGATATTTTGGTTTGAACTGCCCTATGACCTGCAGTACACTGGACCTTCCTGAGGCCTGGACCAATAGAAGCAAGCCACATCATCTGCATTGTCTTACTGTATTCACTGACTACATATAAGCAGGGGCTCTGGACGTAGTGACCAGTCTTCTTGACCACAGTCTTCAGACCTGAATGACTGTTCACTGGATCCAGAGCGCCTGCGATAAGTAGCCTATGTACTAATTATTTTGCATTGATATTCTGCTACTTTTCGCTATTAAATTACTTTGAGCTTTGGAAACACACATCGGGATTCGACAATCATTATTGGATAGCGACAATACATGCATAACAATACATACAATACAGAAAGCATTGTAATTATATATATATATATATATATATATATATATATGTGTATATATATACACACAGAGAATCCTAATGACAGATATATAATACAAAGATCATTCTAATGACATACAATGCAGAGAGCATCCTAATGACAAATATTAAATACAGAGAGCATTCTAATGACATACAATACCGCGAGAATCCTAATGACAGTTATACAATATAAATATCATCCAAATAACATATAATACAAAGAGCATCCTAATGACATACATACAATACAGAGAGCATTCTAATGGCATATATACAATATAGAGCTAATTATAATGACATCTATACAAAGCAGAGTTCATTCAAATGACATTCAATTCAGAGAGCATTCTAACGACAGATATAGAGTACATAGCTCATTCTAATGACATACAATATAGAGAGCACTCTAATGTCATACATACAATACAAAGAGCATTCTAATGGCATACAATTAGAGATGCTCACTGACCCCCGTGTTTTGGTTTTGTTTTTGGATCTGGATTAGCATTGTGTTTTGGTTTTGGTTTTGGTTTTGCAAAACCGCCATTGCGTGTTTTTGTTTTGGTTTTGGTTTTGTTTGGTTTTGTTTTGCTATTTTGTTGGAAAATCCATGTTTTTGGGCATAAAGTAACCAAATTTAGTGTTCCACCTGTTTCTTGGATAAGTAAGGCAATTCTAAAGCTAATAAATTAGGAAGAAAACAGTTTAATGCCTGGTAGGCCGTCCTTAATTCTACACACGAACCTGATTGTCTTCCTCTCCATCTTAGCTTATTGGCAATGCAGCCATCGTCTTTGGGTGTATATTACACCCTACACTTCTAGTTAAATATCTAAAGAAATGGACAAAGGCAGTTTGGTTTCTGTCTGCATCAGCCCCCCATCCACTTGTAGTAAAATAGAACAAAAGCAGCCTGCATAGACTGTAGAACTAGAAATTCGAATATACAAAGAAATGGACAAAGGCAGTTTGGTATCTGTCTGTATCAGCTCCCCCCTTCCCCATCCACTTGTAGTAAATTATAAAAAAGCAGCCTGCATAGACTGTAGAACTAGACATTTGAATATACAAAGAAATGGCCAAAGGCAGTTTGGTATCTGTCTGTATCAGCCCCCCCCCCCCTATCCACTTGTAGTAAAATAGAAAAAAAGCAACCTACATAGACTGTAGAACTAGAATATACAAACAAATGGACAAAGGCAGTTTGGTATCTGTTTGCATCAGATCCCCTCTCCACTAGGAGTAAAATAGAAAACTATTCAGCCATTATGTAATCTAGAATATAAATAGAAATTGAGAAAGGTAATTTGGTATCTATCTGCATCATAATCATCAACATGCTCATTAGCGCCCTCGTCGGCTACACAAATCTCCCCCTCATCCTCTTCTAATTCCAAAGTGGCATCCTCAATTTGTGTATCACCGGCTACACTTGGGCTGTTCAGGCACACATCAGCAGAACTGCTGAAAAGGCCCCTCTTTATGGGTACACTAACAGAATGCTCACGATTAGACATCCCACTGTTGGATGGACTCTACACAGGGATTGGTGTCATTTCTGATTCAGAGCAAACATTATCCTCTAATGCTTTACTGTTATCTTGCAGCTCGGCTTTGACGCGTAACAGTAGTTGTGCACCACTTCTAGGCTCGGTAACATTTTGGATTTGCCACTAATAGAGAAATGTGAAGGCCTCATTCGCTCTTTGTCACTGCGTGAGTAGAATGGCATGTTGGCAATTTTTTTTTATCGGCAGTTAACTTTTCTTCAGTTACACTTCTTTTTCGCTTCAACAGGGTAAATTTTTGGGTGTGTGTTTTTTGGGCTTATTTCAAAAGACGGTGTAGTTAGACATCGCCTTTCCCAGATGACTTACTGGGAACACTACCATCAGGACTGGTGACAGAACCTGGTTGCTCATTTTGCTCATATGTGGACTGCTTTGAATCCATTCTGAGCCCAAAGCACTTGTAGTGCTGCAAATTGTTTTTGACACTGATGCAAAATAGGACTTTTTGCACAGCCAGATACATTTTTGCAATAGAATGGGGGACACCCCAAAAGCAAATGGAAGTGCTAAATTTATTGTTTTTACAGTGCTGCTAAATAGTACTTTTTTCACAGCCAGATAAATTTCTGCAAAAGAATGGGGGACACCCCAAAAGCAAATGGAAGTGCTAAATATATTGTTTTACTGTGCTGCAAAATAGTAATTTTTTGACAGCCAGATAAATTTCTGCAAAAGAATGGGGGACACCCCAACAGCAAATGGGAGTGCTATATTAAAGTAATTCTATTGTTTTAAAATAAGCATTGCCCACTCAATTGTATGTGTTTCCAAAGCACAAAGTGATTTATTATAGTAGATGTAAATAGTCAACAATTCAATACATTATTATATTATGATAAAGTACAGTACAGCCAATACCAAAAGATAAATACATACCAATGCAATCGTTTGCGCTCCCTGCGCACCCACGGGACCCGGTGGACAGTATATCTGTTAGAATACTGTGTCAGAGTTGACTGAGGGCCAGGGTGTGTGCAGCAATGATTATATACAGTACAGTGTTACACTTGAACAATAGAGATGACGTAGATTGTTTCTAAAGGCCCAGACGTTGGGTGGGTCCAGGGTAAACAGATCATAGGTTGATTCAATCTAAGGAATCCAAAGGTGGGGGTCGTCTCTCCAGGGGGTCTGCTCCTTTCATAGCCAGCATCATACAAAGGATTATTCCCTAATATCAATAACTAAAGTATGCAATGTGCGATCTCTTCGCCGACTGCACCGGACAGCTGCTGATGATTAGGGGATCAATATGATATCAGGCATGACACCTTTCCTATAACCTAAACCTTTAACGTGGCGTACGGATCGCATTTGCATGGCTAAACAATATTAAACCAATATACTTTCGTTCATCCAATTATACGACTTCAACAGCTAAACATATTTTTTTTACACTGCTGCAAAATAGGATTTTTTTTCACAGCCAGATCATTTTCTGCAAAAGAATGGGGGACACCCCAACAGCACTTGGAGTGCCAGAAAGTGAGCAAAAACCCTCCTCTCTTCTCCTCTTACTGCTGTAACAATCTGGTATTAAGCTTTTAATGGTATTGAATACAATCAATCACTGTCCCTGCACTGATATAGCCAGTGTGACCTAACCCTGCTTTCTCCCTCTGTCAAATGGCGATGGATTGCTGTGGAGGTATTTATGCTTTTCAAATCTCGCGAGATCCAAGCTCAGAAAAACGAATACGTCACAATGACGTTTTGCCTCGATTTCTAAACCGAACGGCTCGGTTCTCGGATACCCATAAATCTCGGGGAACCTAGCCCGCCCATCTCTACATACAATGCAGAGAGCATTCTAATGGCATACATACAACGCGGAGAGCATTCTAATGGCATACATACAATACAGAGAGCATTCTAATGGCATATATAAAATTGTAGAGCACACCTTGGTGTCCTATAGAATAGATAGAATTATAATTTTTTAAAAAAAGGTTTGTGAGCATTCTAATGGCTAGGGCTTAGCATTTGGCAGCTGAATTGGTCTTAAGTGTACCCCCAAACACACCTCATAGCAGAACAAACTAACTGTCACCATCCCATTTCTATTCAGCTAAATGCAAATTAACAAATACAGTGCACGGAACACATCTTCCTGAATCTTCTAGATAAATGAAAGCTAGAATCTGATGGGCAACACCTCCATTTTTTACTTTTTAGAAGTTTTAGTAAATCTATTCCTATAAAAATTCATCTCACTGCACAAGACATTGTTGGGTCTCAGTAACTAACTATATACCTCCTGCATCCAGCCTGATCCTAAACTGCCTCTACCTAACAATTTTATTGTGGATCACAAGTTATGGCTCTCTGGTTAGGTGGAGAAGGATAGATTTTGAATGGACCATGAGGAGCCTACAGGAGGACCAGCATACTATAAAAAAAAAAAAAATGAAACTGAGTATGAGAGTTTGGTAAGGTCCAAAAGAATCACAAATAAGCTACAGGGACCAGGCAGAAGGGGAGGAGTACGGAGTCCTTCTGTAGAGATCCAACGGGACCAAAGATCAAGTTTAATATGTCAGTAGTATGTGCATCTTTCCATCCGTACAACATGACAGATGCAATTTTTAAATAATGATAGAAGAAGAGGATTCGTTTATTTCCAATGGGCTGCCATGGCTGATTTTGCTACTGTCAAAATATGGGACGTCAGCTTTACAAAATATTTTTCTATATTTTGTGGAGAATCAATGATGCTTTTTAGCTATAGGAACCTCTAAGAGAGGGCTGAGTAGTCCGTGTACTTCATCCCAAAAGAGAAAGTTTTTCAGGCATATCCATCATATATGATATAAGGTTCTCCTTTGACCCCAATTCCTTTGACAAACTGGGTCAGTCGTAGTATTAAGTTTGTCTGGGGTGAGTTACCACTGATAATATATTTGTCTCCTTCATGGTGATCAAAATTAATGCTCAAGCTGTTCTGCGTTTAATCACTTCCCAATAATCTTCCTCAGGAGGAGGACCAAGGTCAGATTCCCATTTCAATTCATGTCTCCAATGAGAGTTTGTTAATTTGTCAGTAAGGATATTATACATTGAGGAGATCATCCCTTTTTGTAAAGGAGTTTATAGACAGATTGATTCGAGGGGATTTTAATTTGTGGGACTGGATTGTTTAAATATGCTTTTGGGGGTGCATTTATTGTATTATGATTTAGCGCTCAAACTTTCTTTTGAGCAAAAGAACTTGAAGGATTAGATTTATCAACATTCTAAAAGGAAAAGTGGAGGTGTTGCCCATAGCAGCCAATCAGATTCTTGCTGTCATTTATCTAGTACATCCTAGAAAATGATAGCTAGAATCTGATTAGTTGCTATGGGCAACGCCCTTACTCTTCCTTTTTAGAAGGTTTGATTCCCAATAATTGCAGCTGGACAAATGTGACAGAATCTGCCCCTTCCAATTGCACTTTTGCAGGAAAGCACATTTATAAGCATAGTCCAACTCGTGTGATAAAAACCTTCAAGCAAAGAAGGAACAAAACCATCAAAAACATTGGTAAAAACGTTTCCATTCGCTCATTTATTTTGTCCGGTATGCTTAAGAATATATTGTTAAGGTTTTTAATTATCACAAACGAATGACTGAGAGGATCTTTTGTCAGATTTGACCCTTCAGTTCATATGAGCATGTATGGAGTATTTGCTTTG
This sequence comes from Mixophyes australis, assembly GCA_036250195.1. NCBI lineage: Eukaryota > Metazoa > Chordata > Amphibia > Anura > Limnodynastidae > Mixophyes > Mixophyes australis. The sequence continues at coordinate 412,370,219 of JAVHZZ010000002.1, read as the reverse complement.
TGGTGTCTGAGGATTGTATTTAAGAATCTATGCCCTGCACATTAATGACATCAATAAACATTTCACAATCAAATCTTCAAGGTTAAAAATCGTGTACAGAGGGCTGCTTTAAATGAAATGCTAGTGTGGAAACAATGCATTCTTGTATGTGTTTGTATCTCCTTCTGAACAGAACCCAGGTCAAACGCAATCGCCTTTTCCTACTTTTAAAATTGTGTTCTATCAACAAACAATTATTGGTGCTTTATGTTGATATAAAAAATAACAATTGAGGAATTTCTATTAAATTCTTCTAAGTATAATGAATACACCCATGTTTAAAGGGAAGTTGTAGCTGATTTATACATAGGATGGGTAGGGATGTCATCAGTTGTATTTAGAGAGTTGTGTTAATATTGTCAAATATATACTTATATTTGGTGAGTAGTGATGTCCCGTGTATCACATGAATCATTTTGAAAGTGTTCTGTGGTGAAATACATAACTGTCAGAAAAGTTAAAACTCACCTGTATAAAGATCACTTTGTAAAAGAAACTCCTCTTGTTTCAAATTAAACTGCGTGTGGGGTGGGAAAAACTGGAGATGTGGCCTATGGCAACCAATCAGATTCTAGATGTTATCTATTTAGTGCATTCTACAAGTGACAGCTAGAATCTGATAAGTTGCTATAGGCAACATCTCCACTCTTTTAAATCCACAGTTTAGTAAATATACCCCTAAGTGTCCTAGAAGCTGTGAGGATGCTTATTGGATGCAGGGATGAATACAAGAGGCCAAACAGCACATGAACCATGTTGAGGACGGGGTCTTTCCACTAGAAACACAGCTGCATGAAAAACCCAAATAAACAAGTTGGACAACCAAGGAAACAGGCTTAGGCTAGTGAGTCATGATAATTCAGGAGGTGGCTGAGGGCAGGAATGTGGAAGCTTTCTCGAAAGCCTGGCTAGTTTAAAAATTGGGAAAGGATAACCTCACCTCTCTGTTCTCTGTTGACATACCAAATACTAGATATATAACCTCTACTTGGAGTTTCTGCATGCACCCTATTTGCTAAAACTTGGCAAAACGAGATCATAGGTGCTAAGATTAGAGATGATATATTAAGGATTGCCAGAGATTAACTCCACTTCTTCAGCAACCCAGAGGAAGTAGTACATGAGTTAGAGCGTCATAGGGTGATGGTTCCTGCTCGCGAAAATTACTGTCCTTCTGGAATGTTATGGAGCTGTTACATCACAGGCCTACAAGTAATTTCTGGAGGTGGGTTGCTTGAAGACGACAATATCTAATAAAACCATATCTAGATCCTGCAGTAACTGTGAATAGCGAACCCTATATTGGTCACAATCCACTGATCACATCACTGACTTGTACATTTAACTTGAACAGTACAGTAGGCAATCTTTGATAGTCCTTGATTGGCTTTCTTTCTTATAACAAGCCTGGGACTTAATCTGTTTAGGCTTACCATTAACCGCCTATGCCGCCTATGCCACCCTGTCTGTTGTTACTGGGAATCAGCTGGACTTTACCACCACTCCCTTTCTTTATCCCAAATGCGCCCTCTAATCGCAGTAGGAGGAGTTTAAGCTGCCACCACTGGACTCTTTTTAGCGGCATCCAGAACTACAATCCTGCTGGGTAACTGTCGCTGCTAGTGTACCCCCTTGCTAGTCCACCTGGGCTGGTACCCCTGACCTTTTCCTATAGATCAGGGTTGCTGTGGAAGGATCTCCCCTGGTCTATCACACTGGCCAGAGCTGTAGGGTAGCGGGCAGAGCAGTGGTACTGGATGCTGGGTCCAAACCTCAGAACAGCCAGAAACGGATTAGATTTGGGTCTAATCTATAGGTCACAGGAAATACAGCAGGGAAGAAGTTGTCAAAGCAGGATCTTGAAGCAAGTGATGTCTATTTTCTCCAGTGTCCTGATAAGGACAGTTCACACTGGTTGAAGGTACCAGTGATCAGAAAGTCAAATGGAACCTCAATGATACATTTCAGTACCAACCAGTGTTGATTTATACAGTTTTGGACACAGGCTAGCAGGGGGTAAGCCAGCCCCCTGAACTCTTTGCTGGCCCCAAGAAGTCTGAGTTATTTTTAGTATCAGGATGCAATGTGTTTCCCCAAACATGGATTTAAATGCTATTTATACTTAACAAAGTTTAAACTTATCTGTGATATCCTAGATCACATGCTGTTTACAATGTTCAGATAGGTTCTATCACTCTGGACAAAAGGTCACTCAGGAACACCAGTAATGACCTCCTATGGTGCATTTAGACTAAAAAGGACATGTTGGTTACTTACATGAGTAAACTTAATTAGCCTTAATAAGGACTTCCTCTCGAAGCTACACAACAGACTCCTCAAACAAATGCTCATTGCATCAGACATATACCTCAGAAAGGAATGCATCCCCTATACAAAGTGCCACATGATATAACAAAAAAAGTACATCTGCAATAATATAAATAAGAGTCTTGTGCTATTTCCTTTAAATAAATTCATACAACACTCACAGACGATAACCCTTTAGTACCCGTAGACCTCAATGTATGTATTTTATAATATACTACCATTAAACAGGTGTTCTTCATATAACATTGTCCAAGTCAAACTTATTTATTATATTGAATAACTATTTTTTTTTGCCAGGAGGACAGCTGTTAGCGCAGTTTTCTCTATGTGTAGAAGAGGGAGGGGGAGGGGGTCAGGGATTCATTATTTAATTTTCTCTTTTTTTAGTAAAAGTTTACAAAGTACTTTTATTATCATGGCACATTTTCAATACCCAGAAACATCTCTGTGTTTATATATGATTATTTCTAGTGGCTAAATTATAGCTGAGTACATGTTAAAATTATTATCCTGGAACATGCCGGGCATAAATGACAAGCTTAAAAGGTACCTAGTTATATCTTACCTTAAATGGTCCAGCATAGACATTGATTGCTTGGTGAAGACGCATCTGACGGACAGCAAGGTATTGGCTTTGAAGCAGCCATGGATAGGTAGGAAATATCACTATATGTATTCACAATTCACAATACTCAAGGGGACTGGCTTTAATTACTAAAGCAGTAAATGAAAACAAACCACACTGATAGATACATTTGATACACTTTCCGATAGGTTCTAAACTTTAGCATTACTACTTGTATTCCTCCACTACCTAGAAAACACAACAATGGCAGATGAACCATTTTTATAGCTCAATACCCATATATTGCTGAGTCATAGCTTTGGAGATTTTCACACACTATAGCCCAATCAGGATAATAGGGAGAATATAATTTTGAACATAGGGCAATAATAATAATATGGTTGTAAAACAGATTAGCACACCAGCACACTTCTTTCAGTGATGTCATTGAGGAGGGGAGTTGGTCAAGGAAAGTTTGAAAAACAATCAAATTAATTTAGAAGTTGTCAGTACTTGGAGCTCAGACTTCTACTCATGAATTGCCCATAACTTCTAGACTTCCATAACAGCAGATTACTCAAAAGAGTATGTAAGAAAACTGTTTTACATTTAATTTCTGTATTTTGTTATCACCATTTTTATTCAATAAGAATTGTGACTCTTTGTAATATTAAACTTCATTTAATAACGTTCTGTCTTGGTGTTCTAAATAATTCACATTAAAGCTAGACTTTTTATAATGCTGCATTTATGCATAAAATTGTTTAATTTGCTGTATTTATATCTAAGTTCTGGCTGTATTTAGTGTTTAATAGTGAATGTGAGAGAGATTTTTTGAGGATTTTAGTCATTTTAAGACAGACCATATGGGTTGGTTTCACACCCATATGTCATATCTGCCCAGGTGTGTCTTGTCCAGGGATGGCGCAAGGTTGCATTTACTTCTAGCCCAGGACCCTAGGTACACTGACCCAGTGTTTTTATTGTATTGAACCCTTTACTTTGCTATGGAGCAATGGCACTCTCCCAGGTGTAGATAGGGTGAAGACAACCCACCGCAAAATCTATCTTGCCATGAATGCACATTTAAAGACTTCCAACTCCTTAAAGAAGAGTGAAACCTTACTCATTGCTTCCAAAGAAGATATTCACGGTTAGAATCTCTGAGTGGCCCTATTAGGTTTGCTGAATTATCACTGTTAGCCAATTTAAAAAAAGTAGAAGTTTGAGATGAGAGGCAGACATTAATTCATTAGATGTAGAGATGCTCAGGCTCAGTTCCCAGAGAACCGAAAACACCTGAGCTTAACAACTCGGCTCGGTACTTTCGCTGGCTTTTGGAATTGAAAACGAGGCAAAACGTCATCGCTACATGTCAGGTCTCGGATCTCGCGAGCTTTGGATTCTATAAGTACCGCCCTCCATGGCGATCCAGCACCATTTCACAGAGGCACACAGAAGGGGTAGCACAGTTCTTGGCAGTCTCTAGTGCAGTTGGGCAGCATCATAGGTAGAAAAGAAAGAGGAGGGGTAGCAGTGTTCTTCAAAGTCTCCAGTGACATTCAGGAGAGCTCCATTGCTTCATTACTAATTGTCATTAATTAAATAGATATAATAGGTCTGGCAGACTTGGTCTTCTAAATCTGCAGTCCCATAATGTACTATGTTATATAGGTAACATACAACGAGGAGAGCTCCATTGCTAATTGTCATTGCTGAAACAGAAATAATAGGTCTGGCAGGCTTGGTCTTCTAAATCTACAGACACATTGTACTGCGTTATGTAGGTAACATACAAAGAGGAGAGCTCCATTGCTCCATTGCTTATTGTCATTGCTGAAATACAAATAATAGGTCTGGTAGGCTTGGTCTTCTAAATCTACAGACACATTGTACTGTGTTATATAGGTAACATACAAAGAGGAGAGCTACATTGCTCCATTGCTAATTGTCATTGCTGAAATACAAATAATAGGTCTGGCAGTCACTTTGTACTGTGTTATCAAAATGGATTCATAGCAGTACACAGAAGACCAGGAGCACCAAGCAGCTGCTGGCACCAGTCATGATGATAGTAATCCCTCTACATCATCTGCTAAAGCCTATGTTAAAGTCCATAGTGTTTTTAAATCAGGGAACCAAAAATTTAAAAAAACACCTTTTACCTAGGTCAAGAAAAAAAGACCTATAATCCAGGCAAAGTTATCTGTAGAAAAACTAAAATTGCCAACATGACATTCTCCACACGCAGTGGCATGGAAAGAATGAGGCCTTCGCCTTTCTCTATGAGTGCTAGTTCAGCCACTGTCACTGAGGCATCTTCTTGTAAGGTCAGTCATGACCAAGCAAGACCTTGTCATTCGGACTCCAAAAGTGGTGTCCAAAAACTTTTACGTGTAAAAGCCGAGCTGGAAGAAAACAGTAAGGCATTAGAGGAAAATATATGTTCTGATTCAGAAATGACACAAATCCCTGAGGAGAGTCTATCCATGAGTGATATGTGTAATCCTGACCTGTCTGATAGTGAACCCGTAAAGAAGGCCCCTTTCAGAATTTTTGCAGATGTGTGCATGAACAGCCCAAGTGTAGCCGGTGATAAACAAATTGAGGATGCTACTTTGAAATTGCAACAGGATGAGGGGGATAGTTGTGTAACTGATGAGGGCGCTAATGAGGATTTTGATGAGGATGATGTTGTTTGTGTAAGTCCTGCACCAGTGGAAGCAGTTCTTGCATGTTATAAGAAGGCCATTGTCATGCCTGGGCATAAGACCAAACAAATCCACCTCTTATGTGTGGAATTATTTTTACCCAAATCCTGACAACAGTTGTCTAGCCATTTGTAGCATTTGTAAAGCCACAGTCAGTAGAGGAAGGGACCTTAACCATCTGGGATCCTCATCCATGTTACGCCATTTGAAGCGAGTTCATGGCAAGCTGTTGGGAAAATCCGAAGCTTATGCTAAAAAAATAACAACAAGCAGTCCATCATCAGCAAGGTCCCTTCTCTCAGCTAGATCCCGACACCTGCAATCTACACCCACAACACCGTCCTCATCAATATCCTCAGTAGCAATCGGAGTTAGTCCTGTATCCAAGTTGCTAAGGCTAGATGAATCCTCCACTATCCTGGATTCCTCAGAAGAATTCTTGAGCGTTAGTAACACTGCTTCTGCTGCTGGGGGTGAATCTTCATCCCAGAAGCTGACAGACCAAGAAGAAGACTACTAGTAGTTTACAACAGTTGACTGTTAAACAATCCTTTGCAGAAGGAAGCATGTATGAAAGCTGTCACCCTGATGCAAAGCGGATCGCAGACGTCTGCTAGTATTAGATTTGCATCCAATATCCACTATTAATGCAGCTGGTTTTAGACAATTACTTGAGGTCTTGTGTCCCCGTTACCAAATTCCATCACGACACCATTTTACTAGAAAAGATATTCCTCACCTCTACCAGAAGGTTTGTAAAAATATAATTATTGGACTACAAAATGCCATTCTACCAACTGTACACTTAACCACAGATATGGGGACAAGCGGAGCTGGGCAAACTAAAGATTATATGACTGTGACAGCCCACTGGGTTGGTGATTCGCCTTCACCAGCAGGAACAGCAGCATGTACCTAAGTACGTCACATTTTTCAGAGGCAGGCTACTCTGTGTATCACCGGCTTCACTAAGAGGCACAGAGCTGACAATCTGTTACAAAAACTAAGGGATGTCATTGCAACATTGCTTATCCCGCTTGGACTCTCCGCAGGATATGTTATTTCTGATAACGCCACCAATATTTTGAGAGAATTACAGCTGGGTGAATTCCATCACATTCCCTGTTTTGCTCACACAATAAACTTGATGGTGCAGAGCTTTTTAAAAAATAACAGGGACATGCAGGAGATGCTGTCTGTGGCCAGTAAAATATCTGGACATTTCCGGCATTCGGCAACAGCATTTAGGAGATTGCAACAGCTACAAGAGCAATTTAATTTGCCCTGCATCAACTGAAGCAAGAGGTGGTGACAAGGTGGAATTCCACCCTGTATATGCTTCTGAGGATGGAGGAACAGCGAATGCCTTCCACGCTTACTCCACAAGCCATGACATGGGAAAGAAGGGGGATGTATTTTACTGAAGCGCAGTGGAGAATACTTTCCGTGTTGTGCAAGGTGCTGTAACCATTTTAAGTAGTCACCTGTGAAGAGAGTTCAGACACTGCTAGCTTGAGGCAAGTGATTCCCTTAATCAGATTTTTGGAAAAGCAGCTTGAGAAACTGAAAGAGGAGATTAAACAAAGCAATTGCGCCATGTTGTCAGACTTGTAGATCAAGTACTTTATTCGCTTGATTCGGATCCAAGAGTTATCAAAATCTTGAAATCGGATCACTACATTTTGGCGAATGTGCTTGATCCTCGGGTTAAGAGCTATGTCTTCTCTTTGTTTCCAACTGAGCCAGATCTGAAGAGATGCAAGGAGCTCCTGGTGTGCAAGATGACAGCTCAAGTGTTACTTGACAGGACGGCATCTCCTCCTTCAGTTCTCTATCAACTGCTGCTAGGAAAAAACGTAGCTTTCCCAAGAGACCCAGGGATGATGCTGATGACTCAGCACAACATTTTGACATCTGGTCTTGTCTAAAAGAATTGACATAAAAACGTGACACCTCTGCCGTAACTCCACCTGATCCTACTATCAACATCCAAAGGTTGGTGGAGGATTTTTTTCACAACAGAATAGAAATAGACACATCAGTCAGTCCCTTTACATACTGGGAGGAAAAAAAAGGGAATTTGGAGACTCATGTACCAACTCGCTTTGCACTGCCTGAGCTGCCTACCCTCCAGTGTGTACTCAGAAAGCGTTTTCAGCACAGCCGGGAACCTTGTCAGCGATCGGTGTAGGAGGCTACTTCCTCAAAATGTGGAAAAGATGATGTTCATAAAAATTAACTTCAATTTCCACGAGGAAGGCCTTTCCCGCCAATTACATCAAAACAATGAGACTTCTGTAATGGTGGATTCCAGCTGTGATGAATTAATAATGTGTGAGGATGATGTACAAACTGATGAGGGTGAGGATGAGACTGAGGATGATGACAACAACATCTTGCCACAGTAGAGTTCATTAACAGCACTATTACCTTAGGTGCCTTAAGCCCATTGTTAACTTGTTTTGTGGGGGCCCAAACAAACCAAGCACATCAGCCACAAAAGTGGCACTTCTTGTCGCTGAAGTGCTTGGTTTGTTAAAGTGTGCATGTCCTTTTTAAGATCCAACATAAGGACAATTCCTTGGGAATTCAAATTCCCAAGGACAATTCCATCTTGCACCACTTTTCCTTTCAGCTACCGCTATGTGCCAATGTTACCTAAATGTGCTATATACTGTTGTGTGCTTAGCAAAAATCTTAGACACCCATTAATGATGCAGATGACTCAGCACAACATTTTGACATCTGGTCTTGTCCACTGTAAAAGAATTCACCAGAATTAGTGACACCTCTGCTGTAACTCCACCTAATCCTACTGTCACGGGCACTAGGAGTCTTTACCCAGGTATCACCAGATGATGGACTTACCAGAGCAGTATAGTTGGTAATATGGTACTCTGGTAGCGGGGTGATCACGGAACAGAAGACAGCAGATGTTAAGAGAATGCTCGAGGAAAGTCTATGACTAGCAGCACTGGTAATAGGTAGATAACTGTACACGAGGAACTGGATGGACAAGGAAACGTGAGGGTAGTCAGTGGTCTGCGTGTAGCAAGTTGTACCACTGCTATAGAGAGGAGGAATGTCCAGGAATAACAAGGAGGTGATGAGAGTCAGCGGTCTGCATATAGCAAGTTGTACCGCTGTCTGGGTGAAGGGATGGAATCCAGGTGAAGGTATCCGGGGAGTCAGTGGTCTGCGTTAGCAAGTTGTACCACTGCTATGTGAAAGGATACTGGAAACTGGTGACACAGGAAACAGGGTACAGTGGTATGCCTCTAGCAAGTTGTACCACTGAAATATATATGTGAGGAGGAGCACGAGGAGATGAATGCAATGCAGAGTATACACGGGCACACTGAACTTGATCCCACGATGATATGCACAAAATAATAATAACTGAGCAGCACTGCACAAATATACAAAGTCACAAGAACTATCCAGGCTAAAAGGAAACACAGTCAATGATAGCAATAGTCTCAGTGGATAGGAAACTCCAGAGGAGAGCAACTCAGTCCAGCTAGATATGCAATACACCAGCACAGTCAATGAGAAGTATGCATACCGTGGTTCAGGAGAGCAGGCTGTCAGTGAGAGGTGCAGGGATACCTGAACGGCTGGAGGCCGGCAGGATGAGAAGTCCCAGGAGGGTGGAAGCGGTAACCAAGTAGGTGCAGCGCACGGCAGGTAGACCAGCAAGGATTTAAACAATACTCAGGAAGCAGTAGTATATAGAACTGGACACCTGGAGAACACGGGAGAGTTGAGGCGGTCTAGCTGAGATGAAAGCAGCGGAGCGTTGACCCGATGCAGACAGGCGAGTTGACACAAGCAGGAACACTTCCAATGAACGAGGAAACGAAGAACTCCTCGCGAAATTTTTGCATCCAATATATGAGTAATCTCAAAGTCTTCCTCCTGATGAATTTGAACTGGCCGAGGCGCTGAAGGAGGGACCGAGAAACGGTTGATGATGAGAGGTTTGAGCAAGGACACATGGAAGGCGTTGTAAATACGAAGATTCTTAGGAAGTAGAAGTTTGAAACAAACTGGATTTATCACTTGAATGATCCTATACGGACCAATAAAACGAGGAGCGAATTTCATAGATGGGACCTTCAAACGAATATTTTTGGTAGATAACCACACACGATCTCCGATTTTCAGTGGTGGAATAGCCCGTCTCTTTTTATCTGCAAAAGACTTATATCTGGCAGATGTCTTCTTTAAACAGGTTTTGACCTGAGACCAAATATTTTTGAAGGTTTGGCAAACAGTCTCTACAGCAGGAACTTGGGTGGGAGGGAGGGCAGGAAATTCCGGAAAAGACGGATGGTGACCGTAAACCACAAAGAATGGAGTTTTAGAAGATGACTCATGGTACATGTTGTTATGAGCGAATTCAGCCCAAGGAAGCAATTCTACCCAGTTGTCTTGATTGGCTGACGAGAACATCCTTATAAACGTCTCAAGATCTTGATTGACCCTTTCAGTTTGTCCGTTTGATTGAGGATGGTAAGAAGATGAGAGTGATAATCGTATGCCCAAGCTCTTACAAAGGGCCGGCCAGAATCTGTAAACGAATTGTAATCCTCTATCTGACACAATCTCGGACGGACATCCATGAATACGAAAGATTTCTTTGATGAAATACTCAGCCAGGGTAGAAGAAGAAGGCAAACCAGTCAAGGGAACGAAATGCACCATCTTCGAAAATCTGTCCACCACTACCCAAATAGTATTGCAGTTTTTACTAGGAGGAAGATCAGTAACAAAGTCCATACTAATATGGGTCCAAGGCTTGGACGGAATGGGTAGTGGTTGAAGCAAACCCGCTGGAGTTCTGCGGGGGGTCTTGAACTGGGAAAATAATTCACATGCGGCTACAAACTCTTTGACATCTCTCCTCATAGAAGGCCACCAGATACTTCGAGAGAGGATTTCAAAGGTCTTGCGTTCACCAGAGTGTCCAGAAAAACGAGAAGAGTGAAACCACGAAAGGATTTTCTTCCTAAGAGCAGGAGGCACGAGGGTCTTCCCAAATGGTAGCACTTTAGTGGAAGAAGCAGCCAGAGAAACACATTTGGGGTCTAATATAGAGTGGTTGGGGACCTCTTCAGCGTCTGAGGGCGTCACAAAGGCTCGAGATAGAGCGTCTGCTTTTTTATTCTTTGCAGCTGGTTTGAAGGTTATGATTAACTCAAAATGAGAAAAGAAAAAAGACCATCTTGCTTGACGAGGATTCAAACATTGAGCAGACTGTAGATATGACAAATTCTTATGATCAGTAAAAATTGTCACAGGATGACGAGCTCCCTCCAACAAGTATCTCCACTCCTCTAATGCTACTTTAATAGACAGCAACTCCTTGTCCCCGATGGTGTAATTCTTCTCCGCAGGCAGAAGACCCCGAGAGTAAAAGGCACAAGGATGGAATTTTTGTTGCTCCGATCTTTGGGAGAGAATGGCTCCTAAACCAACATTAGAGGCATCTACCTCTAGGAAGAAGGGAAGCGTCACATCAGGCTGTCGAAGAATGGGAGCAGAGGAGAAGGACTCTTTAAGAATCTGAAAGGCTTGAAGAGCCTCAGATGACCATTGCTTAGTATTGGCCCCTTTACGAGTCAGGGCCACAATAGGAGATGCAATCGAAGAGAAATCTTGAATGAAGCGTCTATAGTAATTGGCAAAACCTAAAAACCGCTGAATTGCACGAAGAGTAGTTGGCTGAGGCCAATGTAACACAGCATTCACCTTTTTTGGATCCATCTGCAGACCAACTCCGGAGACAATATATCCCAAAAATGGAATCTGGGGCAACTCGAATGAACATTTTTCTAATTTGCAGAATAATGAATTTCTCCGGAGTCTGGAAAGAACTTCTGCCACATGTTGGTGATGAGAAGGCAGGTCCTGTGAAAAGATCAGTATGTCGTCCAGATAAACGACGACACATACATATAACAAGTCCCGAAAGATCTCATTAATGAAGCCCTGGAAAACAGCGGGGGCATTACATAACCCGAAGGGCATTACTAAGTATTCATAATGCCCATCTCTGGTGTTGAAAGCTGTCTTCCATTCGTCACCGGACCTGATTCTAATTAAATTTTAGGCACCACGAAGATCCAACTTGGTAAAGATCCGAGCTCCCTTAATCCGATCAAATAGCTCAGTAATCAGTGGAATGGGATACCGATTTTTGATAGTAATGGCATTAAGTCCACGAAAATCTATGCAGGGGCGTAATGATCCATCCTTCTTTTTTACAAAGAAGAACCCGGCTCCAGCGGGAGAAGTAGAAGGTCGAATAAATCCTTGCTGGAGATTCTCTTGGATGTATTCAGATGTAGCTTGAGTTTCAGGTAACGAAAGTGGATACACACGACCCCTAGGAGGAGTCTTGCCAGGTAGAAGATCAATCGGACAATCCCATGAACGATGAGGAGGAAGACGTTCAGACTGAGTTTTATCAAATACATCGGCAAACGAAGCATACTGAGGAGGGAGTTCCGGTGAGGAAGGTGAAATGGAGGATTGCTGTATTTTAAGAGGAATGACTTGGGAGAGACAACGATGATGACATTCAGCTCCCCAAGACGTAACTTGAGGAGTGAGCCAGTCAATCTGGGGAGAGTGACATTGAAGCCTTGGAAGGCCTAAAACAATCGGACTTGTAGTAACAGGAAGAATTAAAAACGAAATTTCTTCTTGGTGTAGTACACCAATCTGAAGGGTTACTGGAGACGTACTCTGGGTGATGAGACCATTGATAATGCGTGATCCATCAATAGCAGTCACAGTAATAGGTGTCTTCAAGGTAATCACTGGTAGGGACCATTGATTCACGAGGGATTTAGAAATAAAATTTCCCGCAGCTCCAGAATCAATAAGTGCTTGGGACTTAAAGGATTTGGTAGCAAAGGAAACTGTAACATCAAAAGCGCAGACTTTTAATTTCGTAGAACATGGAGAGGACTCCAGGGACCCTAACTTCACCTCTCCAGAACTAGTTAGGGCCTGGCATTTCCCGATTTTTTATGGCATGAATTGAGCATATGTGAGGAATCAGCACAATAGATACAAAGTCTATTCTTTACTCTTCGGTTCCTCTCCTCGGAGGTTAATTTGGAGCGTCCTATCTCCATGGGTATCACAGGAGATGAAGCTGGACGAAGTTGAGAAGTTGAGCGAAGAGGTGCTTTAACTGAAGTTGTTTTTTCAGACTACCTTTCACGAAATCTCATGTCTACACGATGGCAAAGAGAAATCAAATCTTCTAAAGAAGTAGGTAGTTCTTGAGTAGTCAGTGCATCTTTAATTTTATCAGAGAGCCCCTGCCAGAAGGCGGCAATTAACGCTTCAGTGTTCCACTGAAGTTCAGAGGCTAATATCCTAAATTGAATGACGTACTGGCCTACTGTACGAGAACCCTGACGTAGACGGAGGATGCTGGATGCAGCGGAGATGACACGACCTGGTTCATCAAATACACTTCGGAACGTGGAAATAAATTTGGCACTATCCTGTAATAATGGATCGTTTCTTTCCCACAGAGGGGAAGCCCATGCGAGAGCTTGTCCAGAAAACAATGAAATGAGATAGGCCACTCTGGAACGATGAGTAGAGAAATTTTGAGGCTGGAGCTCAAAATGAACTGAGCATTGATTGAGAAAACCCCTACATGTTTTGGGGTCTCCATCATACTTTGACGGAGTAGGCAGGTGAAGCATGGAAGCCGTAGACACCTGGGATGGCACTGTGGAAACTGAGGAAAGCACAGGAGCATCAACATTAGCTGTGATATTTTGCCCAGATGTTCCTTGGGAGGCTAACGCCTGGTAACATTGCAGCAACAGTTGTTGGCGAGCATCCTGTTGCTCCATACGGGTAACCAGATGCTGCAGAATCTCTTTAGCTGTAGGTTCCGAATCTGGGTCTGTCATGGCCTGATCTTACTGTCACGGGCGCTAGGAGTCTTTACCCAGGTATCACCAGATGATGGACTTACCAGAGCAGTATAGTTGGTAATATGGTACTCTGGTAGCGGGGTGATCACGGAACAGGAGACAGCAGATGGTAAGAGAATGCTCGAGGAAAGTCTATGACTAGCAGCACTGGTAATAGGTAGATAACTGTACACGAGGAACTGGATGGACAAGGAAACGTGAGGGTAGTCAGTGGTCTGCGTGTAGCAAGTTGTGCCACTGCTATAGAGAGGAGGAATGTCCAGGAATAACAAGGAGGTGATGAGAGTCAGCGGTCTGCGTATAGCAAGTTGTACCGCTGTCTGGGTGAAGGGATGGAATCCAGGTGAAGGTATCCGGGGAGTCAGTGGTCTGCGTTAGCAAGTTGTACCACTGCTATGTGAAAGGATACTGGAAACTGGTGACACAGGAAACAGGGAACAGTGGTCTGCCTCTAGCAAGTTGTACCACTGAAATATATATGTGAGGAGGAACATGAGGAGATGAATGCAATGCAGAGTGTACACGGGCACACTGAACTTGATCCCACGATGATATGCACAAAATAATAATAACTGAGCAGCACTGCACAAATATACAAAGTCACAAGAACTATCCAGGCTAAAAGGAAACACAGTCAATGATAGCAATAGTCTCAGTGGATAGGAAACTCCGGAGGAGAGCAACTCAGTCCAGCTAGATATGCAATACACCAGCACAGTCAATGAGAAGTATGTATACCGTGGTTCAGGAGAGCAGGCTGTCAGAGAGAGGTGCAGGGATACCTGAACGGCTGGAGGCCGGCAGGATGAGAAGTCCCAGGAGGGTGGAAGCGGTAACCAAGTAGGTGCAGCGCACGGCAGGTAGACCAGCAAGGATTTAAACAATACTCAGGAAGCAGTAGTATATAGAACTGGACACCTGGAGAACACGGGAGAGTTGAGGCGGTCTAGCTGAGATGAAAGCAGCGGAGCGTTGACCCGATGCAGACAGGCGAGTTGACACAAGCAGGAACACTGTAGAAGCACGCAGACAGCGGATCGGCTGGCGGCAGACACGATGAGTACTGGAGCGTTGTGATGAGCAGGACTCTGAAGAAACATGGAGGCAGCGGATAGGAATCAGCTGGTGCAGTCACGATGAACACGGGAGAGTTGAAGTGAGCAGGATACTGTAGAAGCACGGAGGCAGCGGATAGGAATCAGCTGGTGCAGTCACGATGAAACACGGGAGAGTTGAGGTGAGCAGGATACTGTAGAAGCACGGAGGCAGCGGATAGGAATCAGCTGGTGCAGTCACGATGAACACGGGAGAGTTAAAGTGGTTTGGAAACTGTAGAAGCACGGAGGCAGCGGATAGGAATCAGCTGGTGCGGTCACGATGAACACAGGAGAGTTGAGGTGAGCAGGATACTGTAGAAGCACGGAGGCAGCGGATAGGATTCAGCTGGTGCGGTCACGATGAACACAGGAGAGTTGAAGTGGTTTGGAAACTGTAGAAGCACGGAGGCAGCGGATAGGAATCAGCTGGTGCAGTCACGATGAACACAGGAGAATTGAAGTGGTCTGGAAACCACAAACGAACAACAGGAATCAGCAGAAGCTGAATACACGAGGAAACACAGGAACACCTTCAGAGGCTCATGGGGAATGAGACTCCAAGATCAGGCAACGAGGTATTGACCACAGGTGCTTTAAATAGGGAGTGTTGCCTGATCAGCCAATTAACTAAAAGGAACATGTACTGAAGGTTTGAAAGGGCTGCACATGCGCAGACCCTCAGGATGGTGGACAGCCACGGTTCCTAAACACACGAGAAGTAGCACTCACAGTCCGGTGAGTGACACCTACTATCGACTATCAACATCAAAGAATGGTGGAAGATTATTTTTAATTTTTTTGAATGGTATAAAGACAGCAGTTTTATTAAGAAAGAACAACATTGCTTGCAGAAGTAATGTAAGCATGGATGTCTAAATAGACGTGTATATGTATTACCTTCCACTTTTCTGCTGTTTCATCAGTATTGCACAAAGTGTTTGTAATCTGCACTTTACGTCAAAGGTACCTAACTATATTATATTGTTTTGTGAATTGGGGCTGATTCGAAACTCAGTGATGAACTTCCTTTTTGCTGTGAATTGCAATGGTTCTTTTTAGTGCATTGTCTGGCACCCTGGATTGGTCTGGGTCTGATAAAAGCACACATCCAAGGGGGGTCAGCACTCGTTGCCATGTATTAGCTGTAGAATTACCACAGTTATCCAAGGAACGGGTGGAGCGATCAAATGAACCATAACTGATATCATGATCCAAGGACAATTCCATCTTGCACCACTTTTCTTTTCTGCCACTGCTGTGTGCCAATGTTTCCTAGATGTGCTATGAACTGCCGTGTGTTTGAGTCATTGCTCTGTCGCTTAGCATCCAGCCAGGTCGCTGCATTCTTTGTTTGATAGTGATAAAATAAGCAAAAATATGTGATTTTAGCAAAAAAAAATCAGGCTTTTAGAAAAAAAATCGGAATCCAAAACCAAAACACGCAAGGGCGGTTTGGTCAAATCGAAAACCAAAACATAAAGTTAATCCAGATCCAAAAACAAAACCAGAACACGGGGCTCAGTGAACATCTCTAATTAGATGAGGATGACTAGAAAGAAAAATGTTCAAGTACTGAAGCAGGTTTGCCCATATTACTTTTAGTATCTGACTCAACTACACCTATATTTCTACGTGCAGAATATAAAAAATAAATGAGAACTTTAATGCATTTTACAAATGCTGAAAAGCCACAAGCAGCTTCGTCTACAAGTGATACATTTCCCACTAATAAAGTAGTTGTCTGATGGGCAACACTGACCTCTGACCCTTTTCCATGATCAAAAAACCCTTGTTCATGAAACAATATTCTAACCAATTGATGGCTAGACACCAGACCTCCCAACCAGCTCCTAGATCGCCTGATAAGTTCTTTGAGTAGTGGCAACTAGTTGGATTGCCATGATATTGGTTATAAAGTTTCACCACATACTTACCTGATAACCCCACTATAGTGGTTGACCATAGGTCTACCATTTGGGTCAATTTAGCCAATGCTATTGGTTCTATCCTCTGTCTTTGGTGAAGGGAGAGAGCACCATCCGCAACTGCTTTGAGTGTATACCTGGCCACTTAAATATGTTGGAGATACTAAGATACTAAGCTTACTAGCTAGTAGGGTGTTTTTAGATGAAGCTGAACGATCTAGAAGGATAATTTTCTTGGTCAACATATTCAGCACCTACTCACTGGGTTACAACTTAGCCGAGGGCAGCATAACCTCATTGGGTTAGTGTACAGTAAAGATTTTAAACTTTTCAATGGGGTTTTGTTGTCTAAAAGCATGGGGAAATTGTTTGAAGAGTGACGAGCATTTGGGGGTTGTTAAAAGGTGTAGTTATCACTTTGGCTACTGATTGCAATTGAAGTTCATCTGTTGTAATAAAGATACAGTTGTATCCTTCCTATCTCTCTTTGTCTGTGTGACCCACTGGGTGCCTACCCAATCGTCCTGGTATTGTGACACTTTATATAGTGCCTACATATGACACAGCATTTTACAGAGCATGTTTAATCATCCACATTTGTCTCTGCTCCAGTGGAGCTTACAATCTATATTCTCTACCACACCTTTATTCACTAACATTAACCTGTGGATATCGATCAGGACTGTGGGAGAAAACTGGAGCACCTGGAGGAAGCCCACGCAAAGAACATATCAACTCCACACAGATAGCATGCATGTCGGCATGTCCTTTGCTCCTGTTTCCAAAGTAATTAGTATCATGGATTTATGTATAGACTAGAGATGGACGGGCTCGGTTCCCTGAGAACCAAACCCACCCGAACTTCGCCTATCCGAGTACCGAGCCGAGCAGGCTCGGTACTCTCCCGCCCATTCGGAATTGAAATTGAGGCAAAACGTCTTTGTGACGTATTTGTATTTCAGAGCTTGGTTCTCGCGGGATTTGAAAATCATAAATACCAGCCTACACAGCAATCTATCGCCATTTGACAGAGGGAGAGAGCAGGGTTAGGTCACAGGCTGTATTAGAGCAGGGACAGAGCAATAATTGTACACCTTATTCTTTGTATTATTATTTCAATTCTAATCTATTCAATTCTATTATTATTGCCAATTTTATTAGCAATTGTTAGAGAAGGAAGAGAGGAGAATAAAGGAGGCTTTTTTTTTCAATATTTTGCACTACAAGTGCTTTGGGGTGTTCTATATTCCCCAGTGTGAAACACAAATTTTTCTGGCTGTCAAAAGTGATATTTATCAGCAGTATCTATACAATATTTTGCACTACAAGTGCTTTGGGGTGTCTCATATTCCTCAGTGTGAAACACTAATTTTCTGGCTGTCAAAAGTGATATTTATCAGCAATATCTATACAATATTTTGCACTACAAGTGCTTTGGGGTGTCTCATATTCCCCAGTGTGAAACACAAATTTTTCTGGCTGCCAAAAGTCATATTTAGCAGCATTATTTATCTATACAATATTTTGCACTACAAGTGGTTTGGGCTCATTAAAATGGATTCAAAGCAGTCCACATATGAGCAGAATCAGCAAGCAGGTGCTGGCACCAGTCCTGATGGTAGTGTTCCCAGTACGTCATCTGGTAAAGCCTATGTAAAAGTACATAGTCTTTTGAAATCAGGGAAAAAAACACACACCCAAAAAAAATTTGTCGTGTTGAAGCGAAAAAGAAGTGTAACTGAGGAAAAGTTAACTGCTGATAAAAAAAAAAATGCCAACATGCCATTCTACACACGCAGTGGCAAAGAAAGAATGAGGCTCTCGCCTTTCTCTATTAGTGGCAGATCAAAAAATGTTACTGGGCCTTCTTCTTGTACAGTCACTCGTGACCAAGCAAGACCAAGTGATTTGGAGTCTAAAAGTGGTGCACAACTACTGTTATGCGTCAAAGCCGAGCTGCAAGAAAACAATAAGGCATTAGAGGATAATGTATGCTCAGAATCAGAAATGACACCAATCCCTGTGGAGAGTCCATCCACCAGTGGTATGTCTAATCGTGAGCATTCTGTTTGTGTACCCATAAAGGAGGGCCCTTTCAGCAGTTCTGCTGATGTGTGCCTGAACAGCCCGAGTGTAGCCGGTGATACACAAATTGAGGATGCCCCTTTGGAATTAGAAGAGGATGAGGGGGAGATTTGTGTAGGCGACGAGGGCGCTAATGATGATGTTGATGAGGATGATGCAGACAGATACCAAATTGCCTTTCTCAATTTCTATTTATATTCTAGAGTCAATAATGGCTGAAAAGTTTTAAATTTTACTCCTAGTGGAGAGGGGGTCTGATGCAGATGGATACAAAACTGCCTTTGTCCATTTCAATTTATATTGTACAGTCTAGAACGGCTGAATTTGCCACCAAAACCATCATACACGCTCTCATCATCTCCCGCCTCGACTACTGCAACCTTCTCCTTACTGGCCTCCCCCTCTCCCACCTTGCCCCCGTTCGCTCTGTTCTCAATGCGGCTGCCCGACTCATCTTTCTCTCACGCCGCTCCTCCTCCACCCTCCCTCTCTGCCTTGCCTTACACTGGCTCCCCTTCCCCTACAGGATCATTTTCAAGCTCCTCACCACCACGTACAAAGCCCTCTCCCAGTCTACTGCCCCCTATATCTCCAACCTCCTCACCATTCACACCCCTGCCCGCTCCCTGCGCTCGGCCAATGACTGTCGCCTCTCCTCCACTCTGATCACCTCTTCCCACTCCAGAATCCAAGACTTCTCCCGAGCTGCTCCCCTCCACTGGAACGACCTCCCTCGCTCCGTCCGTCTCTCACCCAGTCTGTGCTCCTTCAAACGGGCACTCAAAACTCACCTGTTCCTCAAAGCCTACCAACAATCCACTTAACCCTTACCTTGTTGCACCTTCGCAAACATCCTTCTCTCGTTCTCCCCTCTCTCCACCAGCCCCGCCTTTCTCTCCCTTACTTTAATGGTTTCCTCCTGTGCCTGTTTGTCCACCCTCCCTTAGGATGTGAGCTCATATGAGCAGGGCCCCTCTACCCTCCTGTCTCCATACCTGTTATTCTACTCCATCTTCGCTCATATGTCTGCCCGGAGTTCTGAAGTATTGGTACTTTGTGTTTATTGCTCTGTACTATGTCACCCTGTATGGTCTCCTGTTTGTATTATGTACGGCGCTGCGGAAACCTTGTGGCGCCTAACAAATAAATGATAATAATAATAATAATAATATTTTCTACAAGTGGAGGGGGCCTATAGAGACAGAAACCAAACTGCCTTTGTCCATTTCTATTTATATTGTACAGTCTATAACAGCTGAATTTTTTAGTATTTTCTACAAGTGGAGGGGGGCCTAGAGAGACAGAAACCAAACTGCCTTTGTCCATTTCTTTAGATATTTAACTATAAGTGTAGGGTGTAATATATACCCAAAGACGATGGCTGCATTGCCAATATGCATAGATGGAGAGGAAGACAATCTGGTTTGTGTGTCGAATTAATGATGGCCTACCAGGAATTAAACTGTTTTTTTCATAATTTATTAGCTTTACAATTACATTACTTATCCAAGAAACAGGTGGAGCACTAAATTTGGTTATTTTATGCCCAAAAACATTGATTTTTAAACAAAATTGCAAAACCAAACAAAACCAAAACCAAAACACGCAAGGGCGGTTTGGCAAAACCAAAACCAAAACACGACGGTAATCCAGATCCAAAACCAAAACCAAAACACGGGGGTCAGTGAGCATCTCTAGTATAGACATATATTCTTATTAGCGTACTAAAAACAACAGTTTTAATTATGAAAAAAGAAAAGCATGTATTATAAGTAATAATTAACCAACTAATGCAAAATAAGAATTATATTAAAAGCCATTATGGAATTCTACGTCCTTCTTGTAAGCTTATGATTTGCAGTACAATATATGTTATTCCTATTCTAATATATGGACGGCAGTTTTGTTTTGTTTTTGATGGAATATTTACACTGCCGCACTGTTGACCAGAGATGGATATATTATATTATACGGTAAAAGGCTGATAGATTCTAGTTAGTCTGAATACATAAGAATGTCTGAAAAATAATTATCCTGCTGATTCAGCTCAGATGCCCATTTTCCTTTTTGATTGTTTCCCTGTAAGTAAAAGTGAGAGAACATGTTTGGACATATTTGGTTTCCGGACAAAAATTGCTGTTGTGTAGAGAGGGAACAAAACCGCGGAACAACCCCTGTTTCAGTTAAAAGCCTTGTTTTGCTGAGAAATAATTTGGTCATTTTCTACTTAGTGAAACAGGAAATTATTTTAGATATCAGCTCTTACTCTAATATTCGGCACAAAGCACCTTGATTTGTGCTCTTCACTATGACTATCAGTACGCTTTGTTGGTTTAAAGGAAAAAAGAAAGAATAATGAATTAAAATTAATGGGATCAAATCATAATAACAGATCAAATCACAACACGCTAACCCGTCTGCATTGGGAACTTGCATCTGCATTTTTATATAAAATTACTCCGGAAATTCTGGTATCTGGATTAAACAGTAAGGATGAAAACAGTTTGTGCACTGTGTAAGAATTATATACAAGTTAGATTGGTGAAACTAAGGTGCAGATTAGATGGGCAAGTGGATTACACAAATTGTAAAATTTGTAAAGAATTCTAGCAATTCACAAATCTGAGTAGTTTGAGAATCAGTCCATATTCAGCCAAAATGTGTGTTATAATGTATGACCACTGATGAATAAGGCCAATCACAGTACATGGAATGTAATGACGCCAGTCAGCAAACTTCAGCAAATGTCATGTGTCTTATAGAAGATGCTTACAAGCCTATGGCTTTAATTAGATCCGTGTAGATGGTATTTGTGACTCACAAAGTGATCGTATACTGTTAATGGGACACACTTTGGACTTTCCATTTGCACTTCTACAAAAAAGAAGTGCCCTATGAAATAAATACCTGACATTTTCTTGTCTCATTATTAATTTAGGGCATAAATGAGGATAGCACAAAAATTACACAGGTCTGCGATGAAAAAGTATTGTTAACGAATTTATGTGATACTTATAGATTTTTGGCTTCTGAACATGAAAATGACTCCCGAATTTGCATATCACATCACGCTTTTCTGCAAAACGTGTATTTATGAATACGTGATTTTTTTCATATTCTTTGAAATAATAAATATATTCTGCCTACATTTATTATAAAACATTGTCTTAAATGAATTCAGTCGGTAGTATAGAACATTGCAATTCAGTTCTCGTCATAAAACTTCCCCCCGCCCAGTGCCAGATTAAGGTCCACATGGGCCCAGAGCTGAAATTTACAAAGGGCCTAAACCCCACACTGTCTAAAGGAACATTGTACACACAACAACTACAACTACAAGGTGAGCTGGCGAAGGTGGAACCAAATACAACAGTAACACAGTTTTGCCCTGTGCCGGCTCCTTTTAACCCCTGCCTACACCACATACACACACACACTCACACACACACAGTATACCCTACACACACACAGTACATATACATTCATACATGCTTCAAAAAGAAGCTGTTTTATTGCACAATGGCAACACATACGTGTCAATACCATTAGCACATTCAGTCTATCTTAAAGAAGCATGAAAATTTGAAAACCGTTTTGAAACTGACTGGATACACAAGACACTGGTTAATATGTGGAGATCTTAAAATTGTATGCATGGTACTTGGCCAGCAACAAGATTACACCAATCTCCCATGTTTTCTCTGTGAATGGGATAGCAGAGCTAAAAATTTACTTTAAAAAAAAATAATTGGTAAGGAGATTAACAGCACCAAGGGAATGATTTGTTAAGGATCATAACTTGAGAAACTTCTTATTTCAGTCTCCTGGACAAAACCATGTTACAATGCAAGGGGTGCAAATTAGTATTCTGTTTTGCACATAAGTTAAATATTGACTGTTTTTTCATGTAGCACACAAATATCAACTTTAGATTTCAGTGTACAAATAAGCTATCAAGTATTTGTGTGCTACATGAAAAAAACAGGATAACCAAGATATCAAATTAGCGATAATATATGTGGCCACCAATTATCTAATAATGGTTGTCTATATCCACAGGTCATTCATTGGTTATTTTATTTGATAAGTTGACTCTAGTTTGCTTGTATATAATTGTTCATAACAATCAAACCATTCTGTATAATCAGCTGCCTAATGAGTAACTCTCTGTGGATATATAAGCAAACCTATGTACGTTGTTCAGCCATATCGTTCAGGTAGTCACTATCTCAATGTCTTGTTATTTAGCCATATAATTTAATTCACTCGTGTCTTGTTGACTACCTACTATCTGTGGCCATAAGTTGCTAATAGAGAGTACATTAATAGCAGGATAATCTAGACAGATCTAACAAGCTTTATGTAAATAGCTGGCAGAGCGTGAGATATACAAGGCAAAACTACGCGCGTTTCGCTTGTATTCCTCTCAGGGCAAGACGAGCATATGAACTGTAGAAAGAAGATACCAGGGTCATTGGGACATCAGCATGATGGCTGACTACTGCTGGATGATACACAGAGACGACACAGAAAAAACTTATAAGCGAAAAACGACAAAACGGAGTTTGAAGTAAAAAAAACCAAGATATTAACTTTTCAATAATTATGTCTTTGTTTCTATTATTGTTTGATTTTATTGTTATTTTATTATGTAATTAACACAAAAACACAGTGATATCATCTATACTTATCTACACTTATTCATATTTCACAATAAATATTTCAAGAACGATTATTATTATTGTTTTATCTTAAAAATGTATGTAACCCCCTTATAGGTAAATGCGATGCAGTTATTTTTTTTTATATACTATTTCTTGATGTACACAGGATTATAGCTAAGAATATAAAAGTATTGTTAAAAAAACTTTCAATACCTTAAATTTCACAGACCTGTGTTATTTTACAGGGCAAACTAAAAAGTTTAATTTAATAATACGGGTGCTTCTAAAGTGTTAGAAGATAGGAATTTGATGTGACGCTTGCTCATTGTGACTCTTCTGCTTTTTCCACTTCTCTGCAAATCAATGGGCAATTCTGGTTCTGGTTTGGTATGTAACGGTCTGAACAGTGGTGCAGCATTGCCTCATCTTCCTATATTTTATTTAATGTGCTCCTTAGTTAGCCCTACAATAATTCACTGGAGTACAACATTTTTCAGGATTCCCCCCCCCCCCCTTATTGTACAAATACCACATGCAAAATATTGCGTGATTTTGCTATCTGAATAGAGACGCAGATTCACCTGTCAGGAGCCGTATCTTTTGCACATTTTAGACGGCAGGTAGAAATACACGCTGATGGTGTTAACAGTTTTCAGAGCTAGTTATCTGCTCCTGATTGGCTGTTTACAGATTCACCTCTGAAGCTGATAGGTGCTTTCTGCATCGATCGTGCCTATATTATAGGATATTGTGAGTGTATTTTTAACACAATTGTTTTGCTACTTTCAATTGTACACAAGAAGGAATATTATATCACCTGTATTATGTTGAGCTTAATAGCGTACTTGCCAACTCTACCAGAAAGTCCAGGGTAGAGTTTCCAGATTCCAGAGAGAGCAAAGCATTCTCCCGCATCCTGACCTCTTCATCGCGACAGGGGGCCTCTCTCGGCGCGTTTCGCCAGTGAATATCATGTGAATAGGTCTGTGGGGTGTTGCTTATTGCATAATTTTGAACCTGACACCCTCCGCACTTGCCTTTCACCTCCCTTGAAGAATCTTCCAGGGGGGGAGGAATGTAAAGTAGGCAAGTACGACTAATAGCCAAGGTGTTTTCGTTGACAAAACAATTGTTAACAATCTCTTCTGGTGCTGACATGATTGTGCGTAAGCGTATGTTGTTGTGTGTATGTCTGACGTAAACCTAACGTAAACTTGGCGTATGTGGTACATTGATAGAGCTGGACAGATCTTATGCTATGCCATTTTTAGTGTCAATTTTTAGTGTAATTTGCACACTCAGCCAGGGCTGCAGCATCACGGAGGAGAAGGTAAGTTAATTAGGTATTCATTTTATAGGAGAGGGGCAGATAGAAGAGGGGACATTAACTGTGCCTGGGGGGGAGGGGGACATTAACTGTGCCTGGGGGGGGGAGAGGGGGACATTAACTGTGCCTGGGGAGTGGGAGAGGGGGACCTTAAATGTGATAGGGGAGGAGAGGGGTCCTTAACTGTGATTGGGGGGAGAGGGTATCTTAACTGTGATTGGGGGGGCAGAGGGGGACCTTAACTCTGATTGGGGGGGAGAGGGGAACATTAACTGTGGAAGGGGGGACATTCACTGTGAATGCGGGGGAGAGAGGAACATTTACTTGATGAGGGAGTGGGGGGAATGTACTGTGATGAGGGATAGGGAGCGCATGTATGGCGAAAAAGGAGGAGGGCACATGTATGGGAAGGGGGGGGGGCTGCCAGATTAATTAGTACTGGGCCCCACAGTTTCTGACAGCAGTCCTGCACTCAGCATCAAATCCTAAAAACCCCGGTAAATACACTGGCGACTCGACTGACTCATATAGGTGTATAATACCCAGGCACCACATTGTCAATATGTACTATACACACTGACTGACACCAATTTTTATTCTTGTACTTATCATTAGAGCCATTAACTATACATGTGTTGAAGTACTCAGCCAATCCATTGCAATATACTGTATTTATGAAAACATACCGTCTGCCACAAAACACATTTTTTGCTGTAATGACCAACAGTCAGTCTTTCTCTTTCTCTTAATAAAGACGCCTTTCATTGTGAAGTCACAATATCCTATTTACTTGTATTGACCGTCTGTTTCAGTAGTGCAGACAGGCGCTTTGAATGCTTAATACACTGTCCAAGCTGAAAAACGTGTTTTGTCATTTGAAAGCAATAGCCAGACTCAGATTGTTACCACATCCTGAGTGGTGTAAAGATCTAGTCCATTTGTATGAGTGACCTATATATTGTACTCATAACACTCCACATTGAAAAGAGTGATATATTTTGACAAACTCATCAATACCAGTTAGGTAAGATACATAAAATAGGACAAGTTTCCTGTTGTCCAGCAGACCAAGCAAAGTAACTGGGGAGCAGAGGTAAGGACGCTTTTATTTTATTTATCTTATCTCCCTCCGCACTGCACTGTTATTTCTATTAATATTGTTGTTATCGTTAATATGGTGTCACTTAAATCCACAGCGCAGTACAATGGGGACGTAGAGCATCTATAACATAGATTATAGAACACAGAACAGGAGAAAAGGGACATGCTGGAAGTGTAGCAGCCACAGAGCTAATCATAGACACAAAGTACAGTACATAAGACATAATAATAGGTGACTGAGAACGGGCGAGATACAAGAATAAGGAGGGTCCTGCTCAAGAGCTTACAATCTAACGGGGAGTGGATGACACAAGAGAGGGGGACATGAAGGAAATAAGAGGGGGGAGGAGTTAGAGGGAGGACTGGTAGCTTTGGAGAAATGGTGAGTTTTTGTTAAGGGTGGAGTTATCCATTATATCAATCAAATATAATCATCACCATTTATTTATATAGCGCCGCATATAATTCCCGGCGCTGTACAGAGAACTCACTCACATCAGTTCCTGCTCCATTGGGGCTTACAGTCTAAATTCCCTAACACACACACACACGCACGCACACACACACACACTAGGGTCAATTTGTTAGCAGCCAATTAACTTACTAGTATGTTTTCTTGGAGTGTGGGAGGAAACCTGAGCACCCGGAGGAAACCCACGCAAACATGGGGAGAACATACAAACTCCTCACAGATAAAGCCATGGTCTGGAATTGAACTCATGACCCCGGTGCTGTAAGGCAGAAGTGCTAATCACTACGCCACCGTGCTGCCCTAATATAATCCCTTCAATAAAACAATCTAGTATCGTGTGGAAATTCATGGACCATGTAAATATGACAAAAATGACAGCTGCCCAAAATCAAACAAATTGTCAGTGTCCAGCTACATCCAAGTCAAAATACAAGTTAGCATATATGAAATGCTGCAGGGCAGGTGGAAAAACAGCACTAAATATATTAACAGTCTGCAAACAAGTTGGATGTGAGAACTTTGTTTCCTACAGAGGTGCGTCTGACATCACACTCTCACCGCTACAGTCTGACGGGAGCCTGACAACACTCCTCTGCTGTTGTTAATGTTTAGATGCTTATATTTTGGTCCAGTACCACCCACAAATATTTCCACGAGGGAATGTTATATTTGGATATTTGGCTACAGGTTTTTTAGCTCCATCCACTTCAACTCCTTTGCGCACCTATACTACAGACGCTCTGACATGACAGAAGATGGGTTTTTTCATAGCGCTAATCTTAGAAGCTTCTTCTTACACTGCAGTAACCCACAGCTCATCCACTGTCACTTTCCAATCTCCTGTCTCTTAAGCCTATTTTTTTTTAACATTTTATTAACAACTTAAAAGAAACCAAGGCTGGCATTACCATTAGGTGAACCTAGGCGGTCAAGTGTTAGGAGGCACCCAAAACACCCCAAAAAATTTATTTTTTTTCAGAGCTGCAGGACATCGGGGAAGAAACAGTGACCTCATGAGGTGGGGGAAAGGGAAGAAATCGGCTTGCCAGGCCCTACTTTCCCCTGGGAACTGTAACGACGCCATGCCCTGCAGTGAGGAAAATTCCACCACTGGCTGAATTTCAGAATCCAGTCAGGGGCAAACACAGGATTTGTAGAGGGGTGTTTCCACACCACGCCACCAGTGGGCATTACAAGCATACATGGGGGCGTGGCTATAATATTAGACAGTGCTTGGCTGCTCTCCAACTCTTCCTATCCGTATAATAAACATGGGCAATGCTGCGTGCACTACTGTTAGGTGCACACAGCTCTCCCGTTTCAAGCAGAACTGTGTGAAGCGGGGGCAGCATCCAGCCACCTCAATTATACAGTGCTCCAGGCTTGGAGTGGGGTTTCCAGGCACTAGGAAGCCACCCTTGGTTTGCCTATGCCAGTGGCTGGAATTCTACCGTATATATTTCAATGAAACTAAAATATTCAACCAAGAAAGTGACCAGTCATCATTTTACACACAGTAAAACACAACTTATCCACAGGGATTTATAAACAAATCAAGATAAAAATAAAAAGGGAAAGAAAAATGTAATTTGTGGCAAAAGGTAACACAATGTAACAAAGTGACAAACTGCTGTAAGCAGACATGTTTCAGTCTTATCTCTGCCTTATTGCTTGCAGCTTTAAATCCACCTATTCTAAGTTTTGGCTCCCAGCCCCGTACAGTCTGCATGAAGTGACAATTTGATGCCTAAAGTGAGCAACTGCAGCGTTCTATCATGGTCAATTTCACCCAAGTCATGAATCTTCGTCTGCAGATAAAGTCAAAGTGGCACTAAATCTTACCTTTAAAACTTGTTGAGTTGCAGCCGGGGAGAGATGACGCCTGCGATTTATTGTGTGTTTTCGTTGCTTATGAAAGGTGTAAGTTTATCTGCGCCTGGGAACCGTGTCTCTTGCAGTATATATCTATAGCAGATATTGGTGTAAGGTGGTTTCTCCAACATATTAGTTTCATATGTAATTGATCAATAAAAAAACAAATATTTTCAGGGGTTTTCTTTTTCTGTGTCATTTTAGTTGTTTCTCCACCACTACACTATTGTTGCATGACCCCAATCTCCCCCAGATCGTATCAGTATAAAAATAAATACATTTAATCTACAAATATTTGAACGTAATCCTGATGCTTAGAGCTGGTTGGCTTTGTGCCCAGATAGACAACTTGAGAGGGGCTCAGATACACAAAAATACAGTAAGTAGTAAAATTTACCTCCCAACCTTCACCGGGACAGCACTGATTTGCACAAAATGAGGGGGCGTGACTTGTACCGTGGGCTGAGTGTTTCCAAAAGTGGGTGTGATAAGTACATTAGAACTTGGATGTGTTTGGGCAGATTGAGGTGGAGTTTGGGCGAATCAGAGTGGGGCTTATATTGTCTCAATTTTGCTTTCTGAAATATTTGGAGGTATGTTAAAGCAAGTGAAAAAAATGGCTGTAAGTTAAGGAAATATATTTAAAAAGTGATGATGACAGAAGAGGCAGCCATTCACCCCCCACAATGCTGCTGCTTTAGCCCAGACACAGGAGCTAGCTGGGCTGGGGGTCAGGATACATCTGTACCCCGGGCCGGTGACATAGTGAGCTACCTTGGGCTGGGTCACTGGACTACCTGCAATATTTTTCCTGTCAAATGTTCCTATAGTGATGTGAACTAAATGGGCCCCCCAGAGCCGACGGTGATCAGGGTTGGCAAGCCGGAGATAAGAGAGAAATAAAGAGAAAGTCACAGCTCCCGGCAGTCTCCTATCCTCCTCCCTACAACTGAATGTCAGGTGTGATGTCATCACGCCCGACGTCATTTTCAGTGAGGATTCGGCGAGGAGCAGAGGGGAGCAGAGGGGAGCAGAGGGGAGCAGCGGCAGCGCGATGTAGAAGACAATAAGACAAAAGGCAATAGAAAGGTAAGTAAAATTAGGTTATATTATGTATATATTGTGTGTGTGTGTGTGTGTGTGTGTGTGTGTATGTGTGTGTCGCAGTGTATATATATATATATATATATATATATATATATTATGTGTGTGTGTGAGTGACCAGTGTATAGATATATTATATGTGTGTGGCCAGTGTATACAGTATGTATTATGTGTGTGTGGCCAGTATATATATATATATATATATATATGTATATAAACATTATGTGTGTGTGAGGGGCCAGTGTGTATATATTGTGTGTGTGAGGGGCCAGTGTATATATATTATATTTGTGTGAGTGTGTGTGGCCAGTCTATTTATATTTTGTGTGTGTGTGAGCGGCCAGTGTATATATATTATGTGTGTGTGAGGTGCCAGAGTATTTATATTATGGATTGTTTCAGGGAGTGGGGGGGGGGGCAAAACCAGTATCTTGCCTAGGGCCCCATGAAGTCTAAATCTGACTCTGGAAGGAGTGCACTTACTGAGGAGCCCCACCAGCTCTGCGGAAAATGGAGCAGGTGTCAGAAGAAACGTGGGGCTATGGATTAGCGTTAAAATCTGGCTATGGGGAGCTGGAAATCCCAACACCAGTCCCGTCCTTATAGATTCCTTTTGGTTAATTATTCATCCATAGCTGCAGCTTAATGACCCACATATAGCCAGCTAGGTCAAGTCATATATAGCACGGTTTCCACCTTATCAGATGTCATCAGTGCAAAATGTTGAAAATTGTCTACTTTGACAGCCAATCTCTAGATGGCAAACTCTCAAGAGCAGGGTCCTTTTCTTTGGTTTCAAGTCTGTCTGTCTGCTTCTCCATCGGTTTTGTATGTTCTTTTTCTATCTATGATTTTTTTTTTTTTGCACATGCTTTTGTTATACCAACTTTCTAGCACTGTAGAGTTTTGTGAAACACATTATAAATAAACAATAATAGTATGCACATTTGGTAAGCTGTAGTGCAAAATTTCCTTTGGTGGGTTTCCGTGTGTTAATTCAGACAAATGGTTTTAGGGAGCATGATGGTGATAGAGATGGGCAGCACAGTGGCCTAGTGGTTAGTACTTCTGCCTCACAGCACTGGGGTCATGATTTTGATTCCTGGCCATGGCCTTATCTGTGTGGAGTTTGTATGTTCTCCCTGTGTTTGCGTGGGTTTCCTCAGGGTGCTCTGGTTTCCTCCCACACTCCAAAAACATACTAGTAGGTTAATTGGCTTCTACCAAAATTGACCCTAGTCTCTGTGTGTGTGTGTGTGTGTGTGTGTTAGGGAATTTAGACTGTAAGCTCCAATGGGGCAGGGACTGATGTGAATGAGCTCTCTTTATAGCGCTGCGGAATTAGTGGCTCTAAATAAATAACTGATGATGATGATGATGATGATGATGATAGAGCCATTGGGACCAGTTGTGTCGAGCGAGGACACGTAGGTACACACTGGTGCAACAAGTTTGTCAGGACAAGTGCAAAAAATTAGATTAACTACTATAGGTTGCGGTAGAAAGTAAGTATGCGAGCTTATAGAGAAACATTGGTACAGAGGGAAAATATGGCGTACCAGAAATAAAGACAATAGGCATAAAAAAACAGGTATAACAATTGTAACATTAAATAGAGGTATAAAGATGAAATGATAGACAAAAGAAGAACGCTAGAATAAAAAAGAAAGTACTAAAATATAGATATAAAAATAAAAGCAAAAAATAATAAACAAACAATAAAAACAATAAAAGTAATAAATCATTGTAATAATGTAATAAAAATAAAAATAATAAGAAGGATATAGTAGAGTAAAACATGGATAATAACAATCAATATGAAATATTAAATATAAATATAAAAATATATAAATATAAATATTAAGCCATAAATAAATTACCAATAGTAGAAATGGTGGTTTTTTAATGTTGAAAATTTTCTTCAAATGTATTTTGCCAACACATGGTTTCCTCCGTGGATTCTGATATCTAAATTTTTTTTTTGGGGTGCATCAATGTTTTCAAATGTTGGGCCATGTGCACCATTTGTGTTACCATTTCTGTATCTATATTAAGATTTTGACTGAAGAAAAGACACATATTTAAAATCAAAGATGTCCATGGAATTTAACATTGCTTGCTTGAGCAAAAGGGTTGCTTTTATTTAGGTTAGAAAATTTGAGAAAATTAAATCTAAAGCCAATTGAGGTTTAGTAGAAAATCTTTCCTCATAAGACGCTTAATTCACTTTAAAAAAAATCATAGCGCTAGTCTTAAATTCATATAAATCATTAGCAAGTACTGGATACTATAAAAATCAATATAGGTCAATAGTTAATTAAAAAATGCTTAAAAATATATACAAATTGAATTTGGAATGATCAAATAGCCTTACTTTTGCTTACGTCATATAAATAAATTTATTATAATCAATTTATTAATATCTCCAAAAAATAAAAACACCAATTAATATAGAACAAAACACATAAATTAATTAATAATTTTCCACAGTGCACCTTGAAATCAGCTGGAAGGAACATATTGGTGGAAAACCAAAATGTTTTGCAGTGCTCACTCAGTATGTGTATAATTGTGGCTCAGGTTTTGAAAGGTATTTAAGAAATTGACATAAGTTATTCTGTCCCAGTTTAGTTTAAGATAGTGGACCGATTACTCTATTTTCAAAAAACTTTTCACCACTGGTTTCAACAAAAAAAACTATAATAAGAAGACACTTTAACGTTATGGAAGGGTGACTTTAATTTGCATTTCTTTAATTTGTTATTTTTCAGATTTTTGCAAATAAAATTTGTTGTTAAAAAGCAGAATTCTAAATACATATAAAAAAAATGAATTTTAAAGACAATTTTTGAGCCAAATTTTTCCCTTCTCTATGTTTAATGAGGAAAATGCTTTCATAGGCTTTTACGAAATGGGAAGACTTTTGGAAAATGACGTGGATGGCCCTGTGACTCAATGTCCCATCGACTGCATTTTTAACGCATGATACTGACATAGAACATACCCCTGAAAACAGAACATTTGTTGCATTGTTCCAAAACTTATCAGGCTAACATTTGCAAATGTATTAGTTGGTCTTATTACACAAAAATTGATAGATATTTACCAAAACGTTTTGTTCATTTCTGATGAATATGACTATACTTGTAAATGTATAAAGTTTATAGGGTTGAACTACAATTTTTTTTAAAAATATTAGATTAATGTTCCCTTCTTTCCACCCAACATCTTTAATTCATCATGATTATTTCCCCATAATTCTACTGATACAAATTAACAGGACAGTTTATGAGTTAGAAATTAGATATATTTCTATATTAGGATTCTGCTGTTGCTCCTTGTTCAACTCCAAAACTTTCCATCCACCATCTATCCCCACAAGCACACATTCCACCTTGTATAGTGCTCCTGCAATGCTGGATGATAACTCATACCAATGCCAACTTCCTCCACTATAAATTCATACTTTTATCTTACAATTTTGCCATTTTACTTGGCAATCAAACCCTGTTCACTTCTCTAATATCCCCCCAGGTCATCTAATCCCTCCTTGCCACCTTCAACTCACTTCTTCGACCACTTATACCTCCTTCATCCCTTACAGCCTATGAATTTGTTACCAACTGTAAAGGCTACATTGACATAATTCAACAAAATAACTCCTACTGCAAATCCACCCACCTAACCCACCTTCTACTATGCTTCCCAATGGACCCTCAATTAATTCTCTCCAGAAACCGAGGGCAAAATCTCTGCACTCCACTCATAATCTCCCCAGACAATCTGCCCTCTCCACCCTATTTTCTACTAACTTTTTAACTCCCTCTCCCCCACTGCATGCCTGCCTTTAGCTCACCTCTTAAATCTGTCTATATCCACTGGCACATTCCAATGGTCCTTTAACCATGTGCTCATCTCACCAATGCTGAAAAAACCTTTCAACCCAGACAATCTCTCCTACTCTCTTCCTTCTCTTTGTTCCAAAGTACTCAAGCACCTTTTGCACAATGCTTAATTTGCTTTCTCTGTGTTCACTCCCATCTTGACTCTTACAACTGGACTTCAGCTCCAAACATTCCCCTGAGATTGAACAACTCACTGCAAAATCTAAGGGACACTTCTCCATAATCATCCTACTTGTTTTCTCTGCTGCTTTTGACATTGTTGACCACCCTCTTCCCCTGCACATTTGGCCTTCATGACACAGTTGATTCCTGATTCACTTCATCCATCTGTATCTCTACCTGTAGCACCTCCTCCTCTCCCACTATCTGTTGTGGTCCCTCAAGATCCTGTTCTCAGCCCTCTGCTTTTCTTACTGTACATATCTTCTCTCAGTCAGCCTCCACCACCATGTCTACATCTCATCATTCTCTCATCTTCTGACAACAACCAAATCTACCTATGCTCCCCGTCTCCTCTATATTTAGCCTGACCAGCTATGTCCACAGGCATGTCCCAATAGTATCCAAAGCTCAACATGTCCAAAACAGGGCTTATCAACTTCCATCCTCCCAGAGTCATTACCTACCCTCAGATCACCTTCATCATCAATAACACCTCAATTTCCTTAGTCTCCCAAGCCGCTGCCTTGGTGTTAGACTTGTCTCTGCTTTACTCCTCACATCCTGTCTATTAATCAGTCCTTTTACCCCCACATCCAAAATATTGCTAGAATATGTCCTTTTCTTATCCAATATGCAACCAAAGGTCTTATCCATTTCCTCACCATCTACTACTGCAACCTCCTCCTAACTGGCGTTATCCTGAACCATCTATTCCCGCTTCAATCCATCCTAATAGCAATGGCAAGACTGCTCTTCTCTCTAACTGCTCCACATCTGCTGAACAACTCTGCAGATCCCTGCACTGGCTCCCTGTGTCCTCTAGAATTAAAATGACTACAAAGCCCACAACTTCATACATCTCAAACACCATCTGGAATTACTCTGCCTCATGCCCTCTTACATCAATTTCTGACCTACATCCTCCTTTGTCTCTGATAACCACCTCTTAACCCCGCTTAAAAGATTTCTCCACTCTACTACCCATTATACTTCTCACACTGTTGCACGGTCATAACTGTCCCAATCTCCACTCTAAGTCACACTACAACCTCTTGCCTGAGCTCTGTCATTTTCCAGCAAGTTGGTTAGCTCTCTCTTGAGCATGACCCTCCTTACCCTATCTTTTCATATCTGCATTTATTTTGTCTACCTTGTAGGCACATAATGCAAAAAAATATAATAATTAAAGCATAAAAATCAACATTTGAGGAAATGCACCAATGTGAGCTAGTGTCAAGACAAAAAGACAGTTGTTGTCAATGCTTATCCTTAACACTGCATATCTGTGTATATCTAGCAAACATGAGGTATTGGTTTGTATTTTGATCAAAACATTTAAGCCTGTATTCCAGTGTCAAGGGTGCCTCATTGAATTCAGGTCCTACACTGACCTATATGCTTCAAGCACCATTAAAATGCAGTTAAAATCAGATGCACTCACCTCCCAGGTGTAGGGGCTTATATTTAGCAAGGGCTGGCTTGTGAGCCACACCCAAAGGAGCCTTAAACAGGTTTGATGAAAAGCTGCAATGACAACATAAGGCAATATTTTGAGACAAAACTAGAGAAACAATAAGCCCGTGCTCGGTATATCCCATATTATATATGGTACCGGCTGCATGGCAATATAAAAGACCTATATGTATACAAAACAAAAAGGCAATTGTTTTCCCACACAGATAAGCAGTGTTTGTCAAGACAGCCTCCAATTTGTCCCTGTTTTCATTTCTTCACTTTCCGCACACATGTATTGGAACAATATCTTTTTCTTTGTTTTAATGCCATACTCTGCATTGAGAATTTTGTACAATAGTAACAAATGACATGATATGCATTTGAATAAAGTATCAACCTTTCAAACACTATGTCAGCTACAGTTTTCTATTCATGTACTTGTTATTCTCAATTTGAAGTCTAACCTCGTGCAGAATAGAAATTAACCAATATATGTGATACCGCGTGTGAAATGAGCTGAGTCCTGTTGATTGATGCCCTTCTGAAAACTCAGACAAGCAGAGACAATTGTAACACATTTTTGATCTTTTACTTATAACAGATTTTCTGGCACTGTAAATTGTAGCTACTGGTGAGATTATCAGCACAAAATGTTCTTTATTAAATGACCACTAAATATAAAAAAATTTTTTTAAACAAGCTATAAGCAACATTTACATGTATATATGTTACAGTTTCAGAAGTTTAATAGAATATGGGACAATTGAGTTAAAGCTGTGATCAGGGGAGGGGGGATTTCCTGTGCACAACAGACCCCCTATCTTTAAACACTGTGTTCTCTTAATTGCACTCATGCTTTAATTATTCTGCTTATCTATACCCCTATACCTGACATTGTCCCTGTCATGTCTTACACAGATTATTTTCTGTACACCATGCAATTTGTTATGTTAATTGCATCCATGCATTTATTATTCTGTTTAACTGTACCCATTTATCCATTAATGTGCCATTGTTCTCTATGTTTGTCTTATCAGCATGATTATGTCAGGTGCTACAGAAGCTTGGTCCCAAATAAACGATAATGATGACAACTACAACCATATGAATAAAGGTGATTTACCTGTAAACAAAAGACATAAAACAAAAATACGCCTACATTTCCCCCCCCCCCCCAAAAAAAATAAAAAAATATATATATATATATATATATATGTATATATATATATGCGTGTAAAGAGAGGGTGGACACAAAGAGTGTAATACATTCTAGATACAATTTACTCATAACATGCAAGTCATACAGGTACACTAGTTAAAAAATAGTCTTGCCTATATAGTATGCTAGTTACAATACACAGGGAAGTCTTTAATCCTCTCAACGTGAATCACTCAAATCCCAGATGGAAGCTTGACCAGCATTGAAACATCAAGTTGAGAAGCCAATAAAACAGAGATGTTCTCCAAAGCGTGTTGCCCAGCCACTTTTAGGTTACTGTGACCCCCACAGGGGGTGTAAACTTCTGAACAGAACTCCCCAGTTTATTTAGACCTTAAAGAGGGATATGCAAAACATCTATGTAACAGAATCCAATTCTTTCTAGAGATCGCCAAACTCAGATATCTGGTAACTTGAAACCATTCTATCTTACTAAAACAAAACTATTTTGCCAGTATAAAATGGGGCTTACTAGCATACTAATGACCCTCATTGATCAATGATAAAGAAACATAGCTACTACCGGAATATTCGTTTGCCCAAGTGTCTGAGTTTTCCGCCACACCAAAGTTGACCGCATGCGAAGTCCTGGTTGTAAAAGACCACATCAATCGACCACTGTATCGGACATTGTCATATAGACTGCCCCAAAAATGGGCAACAACAAACTTCCTATAAACTGAAAGAACTCTATACATAGTATTATACTATAATATAGCATATTGATAGCATAAAACTTGAAATATTCTGCAAAATAATCACATAGGAAAATGATATGTTGGACCAACATCTAAGAAACTTAATATAATTTATAAAAGAGAGGGTGTGCCCACATCACAATGGGGGTGCAGCCACATCACAATGGGTGGTGACATGTCTAGTACTTTTGAGGGTGCTTTTGACATTCAAAGCAGCAGTGGACAAATGATACCTCCCAAATTTCCCACCCATGGAACGAAGCAGTCCAGATCGGAATGGTGGCACAGAGCCCTTAAATCGGGACAGTTAAAATCTATGAGTCAATAATCCACATCACTGAAGCCTTAATGTTTTTAGATGGCCATGAGTGGACCTTAGTGCACTGGACACTTGGAACAGAGTCTATGGCTTTAGTATGCAAATGAGCACTCAATGGCTGCTCTTTGAGCTGCTAGGATGACAGTATTGGTTCATCAGAGGCAGCTGATAAGAAGGACATTAGAATGATAAAGATTATAAGAGTTTTAATATAATCCGTGCAGCTCTGGTAGATACATTTATTTCTCCTTTTCCCCATGTGATTTATCAGTCTCACCGAGCTGTGCGAAAATCTCTTCATAAATATTTGGTATCTGTTCAGCAATGTGACAGCTGTCACCGGCAAATCCTGGAGGGAGGAAGTTTGATCATGACACCTGAAGTCGCATGTGTTATTATTTTTTCACACTTTAAGGCTTTATGCAACTGTGGAATAAAAACTGAAGTTTGTGTTAAAATTTCAGCTATTACTCTTATTATAGGGGTCACTTGTGAACCAGAAAAAAAATACAGAAATGAACCATATATTGGTAGGTGAGCTTCCCTCTACTACTTTCTCTTTACTGGAATGATTACAACTTTTACTTTTATTATTTAAAGTTTTGCACATCCCATCCTCTTGTATAACATAAATAATTTATAGTAGTAAGGGGTGAATGGGAATAGTATAATATTGTGACTATGATGTCACATCCAGTGCCACACTCCTAGAGAAACAGTAGATGTCGGCTGCACTCCATCCCCCACAGAGTAAGAACCAGGGAGGAGGTTAAGGTTGCAGTGCCTGATGGCATGAGCGCCAGGGAGGTGCGTGCATCTAAGGTGCATCCAACAGCCCCACCCATAGCGGAATATATATAGTGAATAAAGTGCAAAGGCTTGAGATCCTGATACTTAAGTGAGCAAAAGTGGAGTTGATTGGGCCGATGGTCTTTTACAGAGCACAGAGCTTTTAGACCATACAAACACAATTTGTTTTTTTGAGATAGGTGTGGTGTAACCTGGATTTTGAGTGAGAAACTGCATGCACAAAAAGCAATGTGCTTTTCTGTTCATGGAGATTTTTAAAACTAAAAAACTTGACACGTTTGTTTTCGTGTGTGTGTGTGTGTGTGTGTGTCTGTAGCGGATGTGTTGTGTGTGTTTCTGTGTGTGTGTGTGGGGGGGGGGGTGCTTATACATTACTGGAGTTGGACTGTTAGGGAGTGATTTAGATTTGCATGTAAGTGCATTTCACAATGTAAAGATGCCTTATTGCAAAATTGATACACTCTGCCTGAGCACAACCTTTGTGTAAATTTAAAGTTGCAATTACCTTGCACTTGCTGCCCCTTGCACTTTGACAAAAAGATCAGGGGCGATATATAAGTCAAGTAAATTTGCAAGTTTTATACTTTTATGGAATAACTTGCTGCTTTTCTTCAGCAACTAAAAACGAGGATATCAAGATGGATGAAATCTTATGAGCTCCGTAACGTGCCAAATTGTTTTGCTGACTGGTAAGAGGAGAAAAGTTAAACAACTCTTTAAAATAAACGTTAAATATCTGCTCTGAGCCCAAGGGAAAGAGATGGCTTTACCTAGATAAACTCATTATTTTGTTAAGGTTGTAGGACAAACACAGCGGGGGCTTTTCCTGTGTAATGTTGGCTAGTGAGAGAACCCTACCTTTGTGTAACGAATCACCCTACGAGTTAAGTTATCAGAACCTGTTGCTGACAAGACCTTCACCTTTAGCAACCCCCTTGGAAGCAGTGGTGTTCACCGGTACTCTGTGGTCCCCAGGACTTAGTCTCGAGTAGTGATAACAA
Organism: Mixophyes australis; assembly: GCA_036250195.1. NCBI lineage: Eukaryota > Metazoa > Chordata > Amphibia > Anura > Limnodynastidae > Mixophyes > Mixophyes australis. Next base: position 412,331,390 of record JAVHZZ010000002.1, on the reverse strand, counting down.
CTCAGGTACGTGGGAACCACAGAAGACTTGGCAGCGGGATGCTGAGCAAAGATCTCTATGGCGACCAAGGGGCAGGATGCACCTGGACCAGAATATACTGAGTTGCAATAGGATGTAGAACCCAGCTCCACCTGTATGACAGTGTGGCAGTGTAAAGTAGAGAATGGAGCTGGGAAGCAACACAGTGCAAGGCAAGGTGACGGGAGCAAGATCGAGCTGTCAATCTGGATGGTGAAACACCACTGACACAAGTGCGTCCGTTGAAGCAGATAGTGGGCAGCACGATCCTGCAGCTGTGTGGTGGTCTCACAGATGAAAGGTTAATTCAAACAACAGGCAGAGGGTCGGATCTGCCAGCGATGTACGTAGTCGTGGGTCACAGGCAAAAGATCTATCCAGGCAGTGAACAGGTGTAGCCAGGTCACACGCAGAGGTCAAAACCGTGTATCAGACAGGAGCAGAACATACTCAGGATTAGGAGCACAGAGAAGCAAGCGTGTGAACACTATAATCGGCAACGGCTCAGTATTTAAACCAGTAGTAGCCAATCAGGACAGGTGTCAGATTGAGCTGCAGGTGAGTGGAGGTCATGTGATCACACCCAGGCTGACGGCAACGCTGCAGCAGCCAAAATGAAACAGCAGTTACCTGTCGTTCCTAACAGTATGTGAAACTTATACACTTGTTAGGGACCCAGACAATGCTTTAAACCACATTTATAGATATGTTCCATGTGCTCAGAACTATACCCTGACGCAATTGATGAGTCATTAAGGCAGGCGTACTGAGCGCAGCATGAGTTTGATTTAAACCGCATGTAACTTCATACTCCTGAAGTCAACAAAGGACGGATCTCAAGATACTTGTGGTGATGACTATGGGTGTAGGTTCACTCTGCTCTACTTGACCAGACACTGCAGGATATGTACAATACGTATGCAGGATACATAAAAAAAAGAATGCGTAGAAAAAACAAATATATGTGCATCTAATGTTACATGTCAATATTATAGTCATCCATGATTACGCATGGAATTCTTTAACAAAAAAAAAATTGTTTTTTTTCCTCTCCATAAACATTTATTAGGATGTACTTGATGTCTCCTGTACATAACAGACATTTTTACAGTTGTTCCTGATTACAGACACATGTTATATAGCATGCACATGAGACTGACATCACTAGGTCTCAGGACGTAGATTAGACCTCTAGCTGGTACAAGAGATACAGCAGAAAACTAGTGTACTTCTGTGTCCGCCCGAGTCTGGCTTGGAGGTGGCTGCACGGGATCGCCCTTACTGTGCATTGCGTATGTGCATCCGCCCATTCCTCACCCTGTTCGCTCCACGGAATCGTAGGCTGTAGTAAGTGCCGTTTGCGCTCAAATATTACTTGGACGTGGCTGCGCTCTGTTGCCAATCGACCGGCTCACGGCCTGTGCAGAGTGATTTTGCAGACGATAAACGCAAAATCGTCAGATACGTTCCTTAATGACTCAGGCCTGATATGTTTAAATTAGAGACGCTCACTGACCCCCGTGAACTGGTTTGGGTTTTGGTTTTGGATCTGGATTCGCTTTGTGTTTTGGTTTTGGCTTTGGCAAATCCGCCCTCGCCTATTTTGGTTTTAGTTTTGGATCCTTATTTTTTTCCTGAAATACCTATTTTTTTTTTTTAAATCACATAATGTGGATCTCTTTTTGTTCCTGCATTATTATTAACCTTAATAACACTAATTTGAAGTCATTTGCAGTCATTAGTCAATGTTGACCACCTCACAGGTCACAATAATATTTTCATACACTTTCAAACAAATACTGCAGCGACCTGGCTGGATGGTAAGCGACAGAGCAATATCTCAAACACACGGCAGTTCCTAGCACATATAGGACACATTGGCACACGGCAGAAAAGAAAAGTGGTGCAAGATGGAATTGTCCTTGGGATCGCACTCCACCGTTATGTTGGATCTTAAAAAGGAATCCAAAACTCGCGAGATCCGATGACGTAAGGATGACGTTTTGCCTCGTTTTCAATGCCGAGGGCGCGCAAAAGTACCGAACCGCCTCGGCTCCGTACTCGGATCTGCTAAGTTCGAGTGTGTTCGGTTCTTGGGTAACCGAGCCTGAGCATCTCTAGTTTAAATCCCTCCTGCTTGCAAGGAGAAGGCTCTGTCCTCATATCCAGCAAGAAGGAAATTTAACAGCACATGGGCACGTACTCAGCAAGGAAACATCTCACTCCACCCGACTTTTCTAGGGGAAACGTCCACTCCTCTACAAACATCCTCATCATACCTAATAGAACCATACAGCCTGGCAATGATTCAAGCCACAATTGAGCATATCGAGGTGCACACAGGGAGCAGATCTCCCCATGTCTTTCTTGCTTTTCATAAATTACCTCCAGTCCAGTTCATGTACTGTGTCATTTTTTTATACATATATTTATGTATTATTTTTTTCCCCCTCAAACAATCCAATGAACACAGACCTCATACATCTCACTGCAGCCATTACCCTGTGCTCAGTCTAATTACCCTCCAATCACGAAGCTGACATACACAGAGCGAGGGCAGCAGCATAATGGGAAAACTTCAGACAAGCCAAAGAACCGCGATTTAATGTGTTTCTTTTACTTCAAGATCACATTAGGAACAGCAATATAGTGAGAGCCTACATTAACAGTCCTGTGATTACATTTAGTGTGCCATTATCATCAACAGGTAATAGTAGACTACACCGTGGCGTTGATTCTGTTTTCATCTTGGTTTAACTCAAGCGGCGCCGTTTCATGCTGTGTCTGATTCACATACCTGCAGGAGAAAGCTTCTCTTGTTTGGTAATAAGGTTTACAAAGCTTTAAGAGCCTTACATCTCTGTCTCTGGATTCCTCACATCATGTTCTCCTTTTCTCTATGGATCTAAAAATGCTCATGAATTTACTTTCAAAACCCAGGGAGAACAGTACATCTTTGTCCAGAAAAGTGACATCTTCAATAAAAAGCAGCTCTCGTTATGTCTGCAGTATATCAATTTAACAACCTTTCAAACTTTTTCTTTTTCTTGTTTTCCGCTAAGTTTAATTTTTTTTTTTATTTCTGTTGCCTAAATTCTCCTGAAGTTGTACTTTTTTTATGTTGTAACATACTGCGTTCAATGACATATATGTTGTGCAAAATATGTACTTTTGGACAAGAACTTTTTTTCTATGCATGTAGGGAAATGTTCCTGCTGTATTAGCTAGGTTATTCAAGTTTAAATCATGCATCATAGCAATTGTGTTCATAACATATAAAATTAAAGGTTACATAGAAACATAGAATTTGACGGCAGATAAGAACCACTTGGCCCAGCTTGTCTGTCCATTTATAAACATAAGGTAACCTCAAACCCTGTTTGATCCTTTAATCTTTGTAAGGATATCCTTATGTCTATCCCAAGCATCTTTAAACTTCTCTACTGTATTAGCCTCTACCACCTCTGATGGGAGCTGTTCCACTTATCCACTACCCTTTCTGTGAAGTAGTTTTTCCTCATATTCCCTCTGAACCTACTTCCCTCCAGTGTCAGTACATGTCCTCGTGTTCTAGTACTTCTCTTCCCCCCAGTGTCAGTGCATGTCCTCGTGTTCTAATACTTCTCTTCCTCCCAGTGTCAGTGCATGTCCTTGTGTTCTAATACTTCTCTTCCCCCCAGTGTCAGTGCATGTCCACGTGTTCTAATACTTCTCTTCCCCCCAGTGTCAGTGCATGTCCTCGTGTTCTAATACTTCTCTTCCTCCCAGTGTCAGTACATGTCCTCGTGCTCTAATACTTCCCTCCCCCCCAGTGTCAGTGCATGTCCTCGTGTTCTAATACCTCTCTTCCCCCCAGTGTCAGTGCATGTCCTTGTGTTCTAATACTTCTCTTCCCTCCACTGTCAGTGCATGTCCTCGTGTTCTAATACTTCTCTTCCCCCCAGTGTCAGTGCATGTCCACGTGTTCTAATACTTCTCTTCCCCCCAGTGTCAGTGCATGTCCTCGTGTTCTAATACTTCTCTTCCCCCCAGTGTCAGTGCATGTCCTCGTGTTCTAATACTTCTCTTCCCTCCACTGTCAGTGCATGTCCTCGTGTTCTAATACTTCTCTTCCCCCCAGTGTCAGTGCATGTCCTCGTGTTCTAATACTTCTCTTCCTCCCAGTGTCAGTACATGTCCTCGTGCTCTAATACTTCCCTCCCCCCCAGTGTCAGTGCATGTCCTCGTGTTCTAATACTTCTCTTCCCCCCAGTGTCAGTGCATGTCCTTGTGTTCTAATACTTCTCTTCCCTCCAGTGTCAGTACATGTCCTCGTGTTTTAATACTTCTCTTCCCCCCAGTGTCAGTGCATGTCCTTGTGTTCTAATACTTCTCTTCCCCCCAGTGTCAGTACATGTCCTCATGTTTTAATACTTCTCTTCCCTCCAGTGTCAGTGCATGTCCTTGTGTTCTAATACTTCTCTTCCCTCCAGTGTCAGTGCATGTCCTCATGTTCTAATACTTCTCTTCCCTCCAGTGTCAGTGCATGTCCTTGTGTTCTAATACTTCTCTTCCCTCCAGTGTCAGTGCATGTCCTCATGTTCTAATACTTCTCTTCCCCCCCAGTGTCAGTGCATGTCCTTGTGTTCTAATACTTCTCTTCCCTCCAGTGTCAGTGCATGTCCTCGTGTTCTAATACTTATCTTCCCCCCCAGTGTCAATGCATGTCCTTGTGTTCTAATACTTCTCTTCCCCCCAGTGTCAGTACATGTCTGTCACAAATCGGGATCTTAGCCGCACTTACCTCATCCGCCGCTGTCATATCACGGCTACCTGGGTCCCTTCTGGTCGTCTGCAGCATTCCCGTTCCCCACACCTCCGTTTGTAAACAAACACATACTGTTTGTTCTGCTGCATGGGCGCGGCCATCTTGGATGCAGTCAGGTGTTCATTCCAAACCAACCAGATTCAGAAGCTGTGATCACATGAACTGATCAGCCAATAGTTGTTTGGGACATCCTATTTAAACCTGCGGCTGTGATCTGTTCATTGCCAGAACAACACACTTCTCTCCAGAGGATAGTTCTTGGCTCCAGGTTCCAGTGTTCCTGTCTGTATTACAAAGTGCAGTGTTCCTGTCTGCATTACAAAGTGCAGTGTTCCTGTCTGCATTACAAAGTGCAGTGTTTCTGTCTGCATTACAAAGTGCAGTGTTCCTGTCTGCATTACAAAGTGCAGTGCTCCTGTCTGCATTACAAAGTGCAGTGCTCCTGTCTGCATTACAAAGTGCAGTGTTCCTGTCTGCATTACAAAGTACAGTGTTCCTGTCTGCATTACAAAGTGCAGTGTTCCTGTCAGCATTACAAAGTGCACTATTCCTGTCAGCATTTCCAGACTGCTCATTCCCCTGCTATATTTTACATTCAGCAAGAACATGAGCAGGAAGATCATCCAGCCTGCTAGTTTCTGTTTCAGTCCTGCTCCAGCTAGGCCCAAGGGTCCTAAATCGGATCAAGAAATTCAGACGACCGTGACAATGTCCTCGTGTTCTAATGCTTCTCTTCCCCCTGGTGTCAGTGCATGTCCTCGTGTTCTAATACTTCTCTTCCCTCCAGTGTCAGTACATGTCCTTGTGTTCTAATACTTCTCTTCCCCCCAGTGTCAGTACATGTCCTCGTGTTCTAATACTTCTCTCCCCCCCCCAGTGTCAGTACATGTCCTCGTGTTCTAATACTTCTCTTCCCTCCAGTGTCAGTACATGTCCTCGTGTTCTAATACTTCTCTTCCCCCCAGTGTCAGTACATGTCCTCGTGTTCTAATACTTCTCTTCCCTCCAGTGTCAGTACATGTCCTCGTGTTCTAATACTTCTCTTCCCTCCAGTGTCAGTGCATGTCCTCGTGATCTATTACTTCTCTTCCCTCCAGTGTCAGTACATGTCCTCGTGTTCTAATACTTCTCTTCCCCACAGTGTCAGTGCATGTCCTCGTGTTCTAATACTTCTCTTCCCCCCAGTGTCAGTGCATGTCCTCGTGTTCTAATACTTCTCTTCCCTCCAGTGTCAGTACAGGTCCTCGTGTTCTAATACTTCTCTTCCCCCCAGTGTCAGTACATGTCCTCGTGTTCTAATACTTCTCTTCCTTTGAAGAATGTTTCCCTCCTGTACCCTGTTATAATCCTTGATATATTTGAAGGTTTCTATCATATTCCCCTTTCCCTTGTCTACTACAAACTATACATATTAAGATCTTTTAGGGGTCAATTAGCTGCAGTGTCTCATGGACGTTTTAGAGACACTTCGCAGCATAGGTTTTGACAGAAATCACCGCTCATTTTTCCACTATGGGGAAAGATTTCTTCAGTGTGATGTCCGCCTACCACACCGCCGGCAATCGAATTCCTCCCTTAGTCTATCAGCGTAATTTTTGGGCTGCACGACATGCACCATTATATTTAAGTGTCTGAGGAGTGTGTTGTACCCATCTGCTACTGATTCAGACCCGGACACATCTCCAGCTCTGAACACAGCGTATAATATGCATACACTTACGTACAAGCCTCTCTAAAGCTAAGTACACACTACAGAATTTTCCCAACTTTTTATGCCGATTGATTTTACATGCGATCGATGGTCCGATCGCTCAGTCCATGGACTGCATACACACTAGCCTTGTTTAGGACGATAAAGGGAAGAGCGGACGTCCCTTTAGCAACTTTTTACAGCCATGTTGTCGTGAACAATGACTGTAATTTCGTACTCACTGTTGTGAATCGGTCGGAAGTTTATATACACTACACAATGGAAACGAGATTGGAATGAAAATATTAAACGGTACAACCATCCAAATGAGGCGACAATCGTCCATTTGGGCAGACTTTCGACCATCGTGTCACTGCACACACTGACCCGACTACTGAACGAGCGGTCGTATGTCAGCTGATTTAGCTGATTATTGGATGAAAACTGTGTAGTGTGTACCCAGCTTAAGCCAATCACTCCCAGTGTCATTGGATTGTTCCTGCTCCTGTCCAGAGATTTGAGTGTTCCTTATATACTTATATCTAACATAGCCATAATAAATGCTGCTCTGCTGGGATTGATATGGCCCACAAGCCAGTGGTGCTTGGACAAAGCTCTCACGCAGCGCTGTACTCTGGTAAGTAGCAGTAGGTGTCATTCAGTAGGGTGTAATCATTCCACCTTACTTTCTAGCAGTCTATGCCCTGGGGCCCTATCCCCTGAAACCCTTGTTCATAACACCCTCTGTCCCTGTTAATTGATACCTTCTGCTCGATCCCCTGGCACCTTGTTCCCTGATACCCTCCCCAATCCCGCCTGTTGGAAGCTTGGGCCTTATCTAACACCTCCAATCTAGCGACTGGACAGTAAAAATATACCCCAGTCTTTATTTCTTTCTGAAACAGATGACAGCAAGTTATATAGAGCAGACAACAGGCTTAGTGCTATATTTACTAATCTGTGGGTTTGAAAAAGTGGAGATGTTGCCTATAGCAACCAATCAGATTCTAGCTGTCATTTATTTAGTACATTCTATAAAATGACAGCTAGAATCTGATTGGTTGCTATAGGCAACATCCCCTTTTTCAAACCCGCAGTTTAGTAAATATACCCCTAAGAGTGAAATCTAAAGCCGTTTAATTCTCTCTTCTTTCTGATTTGAAATTAGTAACTCCTTGTACATCATACTTGCCTACTCACCCGCAATTTCCGGGAGACTCCCGAATTTTGGGGAGTCCTCCCTGACTCTTAGAAGAGTAGGCAAACCTACCGGATCCTAAAAATTTACAATATTCACTTCATGAAATATTGGGGGTGGGGCTTAATAGCGTCATTAACCCCGCCCCCGCTATTCAATGCTGTTAATTTTTGGCATTTTATAGTTGGGTGGAGCTAAGACGTCACCGCGCCCTGCCCCCTCCAACCCCTTGCACATGACCTGTGACAGACAGTCGGCAAGTATGTTGTACATTTACACAGTTTCATAATTATTGATTCTTATGGAGAATTCTATTTCAGCTACCTTAAGGGTGTATTTGACAAATAACTTCCAATAAAAAGGGGAAATTCAGTATATACACAGAATAAGAATATTTACCAAATTCTGTACACATGAATTTCAATAGATATTACAGGGAATGTGTCAACACATCTGATGCGGGAGACTTGTAGCTTTACCTCACAATACACCATCTATGGCAGGACAGAACAACCTGTGGCTCCCCAGGTGTCTTGAAACTACAAGCCCCAGCATGCTTTGCCAGCCAATAGCTGGCAGGGCATGCTGGGATTTGTAGTTTCACAACATCTGTAGAGCCACAGGTTGCTCAGGCCAGATCCATTGTAATTTTTTTTCTATAAAACAACATTTGATGCAGGAAAGCTCATACACACACACACACACACACACAAATACCTTTGTAAGAAAAATATTAAAACACACATAAGTGACACATGTAATTGGGCAGTAATTAGTCTCGGTGTCCCCTCTCTCTTATGATTGATTTAAGCCCTGACTGACGCTTAAAGTAAGCCGTGTTTTAGGAGGAAAATCAAGTCCGTCTGTGATTGGCTGAGCTGTGCAAGAGGACCTCTTGATTGGCTGCCTGGATATTAACTAGAACTTAACTCATAGGGCCTGATTCATTAAGGAAAGTTAAGCAAAAGCAAGTAAGTAAGGCAAAACCATGCTGCATTGGAGGGGGAGTTAAATTTAAAATGTGATGGCAGATTTATATTTGGGGTAGGGCATGTCCTAGGTCAACTTTAAATTTTACTGCACAAATAAATTAGAATAACGACTGACAATCGACAGTAGCTAAAATGTTCCTCTAAATTGAATTGAAATTGTATTAAAATCAAATATCTATAACTGGTCACAAATGATGATTAAGTAATAGGACGATTAGCAATGCATGAATCTATATATATGTAAATGATCCTATTGCATTACCTTCCTGTAGACCCAGATATGAAAGATTTAATAAAGTCTGATAAAAATGTAACCAGATATAAAGCAGGAAAAATCTGAAAAAAGTCCACATATCTACTGAACCCTCATCCTGCTTGGTCTGATCCAAAACTTTTCCCTCCCATAGACGCAAGTTACAAATTTACCTGTACAGAAAGGACCTGATTAAGATTCAGGAGAAAACACATATAGAAGTTGTAATCATATCGTCAGTTATGATCCTTAATGAATCAGGCCCTGTGTTTTCCCTGACTTCATAAATTCATATTATATCACACCCCCAATGTAGCCTGACCACCGCTCAATTCATCCATACTATGCCCCTTTAAGTAACACCAATGCCAACTTTCCTCTATGATGTAAATAAGTTCTCTGTACAGCGCTGCGGAATTAGTGGCGTTATATAAATAACTGATGATGATCATGAATAGACCTTAGTCCTTAGACCTTAAATCTTAAGTAATATATTAAAAGACATCACACCGATTTGTTGGCAAATAACTCTTATTTATTTATTTATTTAAATAAAGCCATAGCTACTATGGTGGGGTGAGAACACTGTATTCAACCTTGTCCATCCAAAATGCACACTGTTTGTTACACTTAATGGGACAGCCGTCCCCAGGCTATCTGGAACCCGCACCACTCTGGGCTAGTTGTAATGCACTGCAAGTAGCCCAGATGAGCTCTACTTGCACCGAACCAAAGCCGATTCTTCGAAGGTCATGGGTTCCAAACACCTGACTACCATAAATGTGTTCTTATCCACTTTGGTGGACCGTACAGTGTTCTCCTGCCACATTAAAGGCTGCACCAGCAGCAGGATGGCAGACCATGCCGTTTTCACACACCAAGCGCCTCCTGTTACCTCCGGGTTTGAGCCACAACACCCATACCATACCAAGGCCCATCGACATGTGGTGCCAGGTACATCCAGATCTGAATCACAGCCCGGCTGTGATGATACTGTGTTTAATGTAACCCTCTGCACCGCACAGCTGGCCTACCCGGTACCTATGTAAGGTTCAAAATCAAACAGGCAAATTTCCAAAATAAAATAAATACGTTTATTTAACAAAATGGTAGCACCAAACAAACATCAATAAACACATTTAAATAACAACATACATAACTACAATCTGGCACAGACAACCTACAGGGTATAATGAAACCACCTCACCAGTATCCTTGTCACTTTCAGGGACTGATGTCTATCAATCCAAGCTTCTCACCCTCTTTCCTTTGAGGCTACCAGTAAGGTTGTGGTCCTGAGTCAATATCACTCCGCTTTCGGAGGACACACAGCTCCCCAAGAACTGGAGAGGTAGATCAGGGCAACAGCAGTATTCCAGGGACCAATTGTCCCTTTCCTGTCAGGAGCAGAGATCAAGATCTCAATGCCAGCCTGACTACAGCTATCACTTGGTGGTGAATGCCAATTTGATATCCTCTGTAGCTCTCTTTTAAGCCCAAAAATGACCTCATCAGCAATTACAGGACCTGCCTGATTGGACCTTTTCTGTGTTTACCTTTTCACAGGTAAACATACATCCAGGGATAGCAGATGAGGCACTCTTGATACAATTAGGGACAGGTATTGTTCTGTGACTTTACAGCAGAGTTTGTTTAAACAGGAGAGATCACAATCCAGACACATTTACATTTAAATACACAATGCAGTCCTCTGTAATTAAACATAGAGCTCTGTCTGTGGACCTTTTCCCTATCTTAATATGTGAGACCTCCTGGTGTGATGAACATTCATACAGCCCTGGTGGACAATAATCCTTTTGCCTAGGCTAAACAATGAGCTAGTCTGCAAGATAAGAAAACCATGCTGGCAGACATTTTAACTAATTTTAACTAGAATATACATAAGTTTAAATTTGACTGACAAATATGGGGAACCAGATGGCTAGAAAAAGTATATGATTTTATAGTCCACAGTTTGTGAGAAATGAGGTGCAGACTGCTTGAGGTGATATTAATACCTCGTTTCACCACAACGGCCTTTGACATCCATACCGAATCAAGGCCCATTGACATGTGGTGCCAGATACATCAAGCGCTGAACAACAGCCCGTACTTACCATGGCCTTCGACATGCGTCCGTGCACCACACTCCATTGACAGAACTGGCCTGTGCATCCTGTGGTCGTTTGTACCGTACCTCGATCAGATAGCAAGCACTAGCACCAGGAATCGGGAATGGGAGGGAGGGATTGATGTCCTGGGCTAAGAGAGTGAGCTAACGCCACCCCACTCCTTTTAAATTGATCCCTTGTCTTTTCCCCTTCATGACACTTTTACCACATCTACTCATTTTGTTAACCCTTAATAATCCAAAAATGTTTATGTGCCCAAACCACAGCTTTTATTTTCCCTCAGGTTTAATTCATCCCTCAGTTCTAATTTCCCACCAATTGGGACAAAGCTGTCCCAATCAGGATAGCTGGACAGATATGACATTGTGTGTCTACATCTGTAATGCAGAGAGCTGTTACATAGCTGTGTTTACCTCATGTTACGGCCTTCTACTTCCCTCAAGGCAGCTTGCTATGTGCAGGGAGAGCCGAGTGCTGAGTCTGAAGCATGTTGGGCATACATTTTTATTTCTAAAAGCCACCCGTAAAGCTAGTGTATTTATTTACATATGTGTGCATATAGTGCAAGATCATCATCATCATCATCATCATCATCATCATCATCACCATTGCATTCAGGACCACACCAGTAGCATATACACCAGGTTTACATACACCCACATCCACCGACCAGGTCTTAAGCACAGGAAAAGATTGTTAACATTTGTTTTGATATAGAAAAACACGTTCGCTATTGTGCTTGATATAATACAGCAGATATTTTAGCCAGCAAAATGTGTGAAAATTCACAGCATCTTGTAAACATGGAACAGTTTGGAACATCATGTGCTAGATCTCGTTGTTGCACTATAACATGTTTTCCTCAATTTGTAGGGATCCCTATACGATCTTGTATTTTGCTGTAGACCAACTGCACAGATTTATTCATAATATTTGTTTTACTGGATGGAGTTCTCACTTGCCAATCCCTGGACTTTATAATTTAATAACTTTAAAGATTAAGAGCATTAAGGTGAAAATAAATGGCATCCAAGTTCAGGAAACATCATCATCGGCTATTTAGATAGCGCCACCTATTCCGCAGCGCTGTACAGAGAACTCACTCACATCAGTCCCTGCCCCAATGGAGCTTACAGTCTAAATTCCCTAACACACACTAAGAGAGACTAAGGGCAATTTAATAGCAGCTAATTAACCTACCAGTATGTTTTTGGAGTGTGGGAGGAAACCGGACCGCCTGGAGGAAACCCACGCAAACACGGGGAGAGCATACAAATGCCACACAGATAAAGCCATGGTCGGGAATCTAACTCATGACCCCAGCGCTGTGAGGCAGAAGTGCTAACCACTGAGCCACTTTGCTGCCCGTTATAGGAATTGCAGACCTCAAATATATGCCTAGACTAAATCACTCATTAAGGGTAGAGATGTACCAGCTTAGCGCCAAGGTATTCTAGGAATCTAGTTCAGAATGTTGGCAGCTATGCGTCTGACGTCACCCTGTATTACCACCAATCTTGTCGCCATCAATACCAAAATAATGAATTCTGCATCTGTAGAAGTAATTCTACTTCTGCTCCTCGTTTGTTGTCAATTTTTTCCTAGCGAGCATTTCATAGCCCAGCAGCCTTTTATGTATAGAGGCATTTAACGTAAACCGCTCACTGCTCTTTTTAAATATCTTTAGGGACTTGCTAATTAATTTCTTTGCCTCATTTCATTCCAGCATTAGATTAAGCAGATAATATTCATTGAAAAATATACATCTACAGCTAGAAGAGAATGGGTAATGTGTGAGTGTTGTGGAAACACAGTTATATATAAACATATATTCATTCTAAATACATGCAACAATTTGGTATTTGTATGTATGCAAGAAATCATTGCAAATGAAGACACTCATCTTTGAGCATTGCCACATTTTATAACGTTTTACGTTTATCTATACAATCTATGTACGTTGACTTGTAGGCAGTGGCAGAATGAAAAATGTAATTGGAATGCAAGTGACTGTAATGTGATAGTGATACAGTGAGGCAGTATTTTGAAAGGACCTATATATCCTAATTTAGGAGTAGGCACACTTACATTTAGGTTTCGTGTAGAAAGCCAAACATCATCGCCAACATTTAAAACTTGTGCAGCTTTATGATGTCTGTCTGCATTTCTTTTATAACTGTCCTGTGCATGTTGCAATGTCTGTCTTAATTAGAGATGGTCACTGACCCCCGTGTTTTGGTTTTGGATTCGGTTTTGGATCTGGATTACCGTCGTGTTTTGGTTTTGGTTTTGCAAAACCGCCATTGCGTGTTTTGGTTTTTGTTTTGGTTTTGTTTGGTTTTGTTTTGCAATTTGTTAAAAAAATTACATTTATTGGTGCTAAAATAACATAATTTAGGTATTATTTTGTAGCTACATTATTATTAACCTCAGTAACACTAATTTCCAGTCATTTTTTATTCAATTTTGAACACCTCCTATGTCACAATATGATTTTCATACACTTGAAAAGAAAAATTGTTGCAGTTCTTGCCAGTGATAACAAAAAGGCCATTGTCATGCCTGGGCATAAGACCAAAAATCCACCTCTTAAGTGTGGAATTATTTTTACACGAATCCTGGCAAGAGTTGTCTATCCATTTGTAGCAATTTTAAAGCCACACTCAGTAGAGGTAGGGACCTTAACTATCTGGGATCCTCATCCATGTTTCGTCATTTTTCAGCGAGTTATTGGAAAACTGTTGGGAAAATCAGAAACTTTGGTTAAAAAAATAACAACAAGCATTCCAGCATAATCTACCTCCCTTCTCTCATCTACATGCAATATTCCCCCCCCAACAATTGGCAGTTAAACAATCCTCTGCAAGAGGAAGCAAGAATGAAACCTGTCACCCAGTCGCAAAGCGGATCACAGACGCCCTGGGTACTATGCTAGTGTTAGATCTGTGTCCAATGTTTACTATTAATACAGTTGGTTTAAGACAATTAATTAAGGTGTTATGTCCCTGTTAGCAAATGTCATCACTATACCATTTTACTAGAAAAGCTAATTCTCTCCTGTACCGGAAAGTTCCTAAAAATTTCATTATTGGGTGACAAAATGGTATTCTACTCACTGTATACTTAACCACAGATATGTGTACAAGCATAACTGGGCAAACAAAAGATTATATGACTGTGAAAGCCCACTGGGTTGGTCATTCGCCTTCCCCAGCATGGATAGCAGCAGCATGTACCCAGGTACATCACATTTTTGAGAAGTAGGCTACTCTGTGTATCAGCAGCTTCACTAAGAGGCATACAACTGACAAACTGTTCCAAAAACTAAGGGATGTCATTGAAAGATGGCTAATCCTGCTTGGAGTCTCCTAAGGATATGTCATTTCTGATTACGACCCCAATATTGGACAAGCATTACAGCGGGGTTGAATTCCATCACATTTCCTGTTTTGCACACACTATCAACTTGGTGTTACAGAACTTTTTAAAAATGACATGCAGGAGATGCTGTTTGTGTCCATAAACATTTAGGGTCAATTTCTGGTTTCTGCAACAGCATGTAGGAGAATGCAGCAGCTGCAAGAAGACTAGCATTTGAGGGGAATATACTTTAGTCCAGCGAAGTAGTTACCTGTGAAGAAAGTGCAGACACGGTTAGTTTGAGTCAAGTGATTGCCTTAATAATAGATTTTGAAAAGGTGCTACATAAAATTATAGTGTGCAATAAAACAAAGTAAATGTGCTAACTATATTTTAATTGTAGATTAAATACTTAATTTTCTTTGCAAGGATCCCAGACTTATCAACATCTTGTTGGGACGTCTTCTCCTTCAGTTTCTCTGGCAACTGCTTGTTGTAAAAGAAATTGCTTTCCCAAGACACCCAGTGGTGATGCAGATGAGTCCGCTAAACATTTTGATATTTGCTGTGCTTTAAAAGAATTGCCCAAAAATCGTGACAGCTCTGCCCTAAAATCAACTAGTCATTCCCTTTGGAAGGCCATTATCAGCAATTACATCATACTACACAGACTTCGATGATATTGGGATGAATTAGTATTGTTTGAGGAAGATTATCACTAAACCCTGCCACCTCTCCAGTTTCGCAGTGAGCTATGGTACATTAAAATGTAACTGCAGATTTAGACCAAGACTGTCAGCCCTATTATTTCTATTTCAGCAATTACAGTTAGCAATGAAGCAATGGAGCTCTTCTCTTTGGGTTTTACCTATATAACGCAGCACAATTTGCCTGCAAATTCTACAGACAGCTTGTCTTCCTCTCCATCAATGACTCTTAGCAATTGAGCACTCGTCTTTGGGTGTATATTACACCCAAACATTATTAGTGAAAATTATGAAAAATACAGTTTAATCAATGATAGGCCCTCCACCATCCTTTGCATGTTAATAGTAGGATTGGTTGGAATTATGGTCAAGGTCACACATTTTTTTGACAAATCCTTCAAACCAGCCCAGATGTCAAACTGTTGTGGTCTGCCACCTGAGTCATCCCTGCTTGTGTTTGGAAAGTGCATATTGGTGCCAGAACCTCACATGCCAGAACTGCTCCCACTGGTGCCACACTGCTGCAGGACTTTAACAATCAACCGCATCCTCATCTTCGGATACCCAAATCTCCCCCACATCCTCTTCTAAAGACAAAGTGTCATCCTCACTTGGTGTATCACCGGCTACACTCGGGCTGTTTAGGCACACATCAGCAGAACTGCTGAAAGGGCCCTTCTTTATGGGTACACTAACAGAATGGACACGATTAGACATCCCATTGTTGGATGGACTCCCCACAGGGATTGGTGTCATTTCTGATTCAGAGCAAACATCGTCCTCTAATGCCTTACTGTTATCTTGCAGCTCGGCTTTGACGCGTAACAGTAGTTGTGCACCAATTGTAGGCTGGCTAACTTTTTGGGATCTGCCACTAATAGCCAAAGGTGAAGGCCTCATTCTCTCTTTGCCACTGCGTGTGTAGAATGGCATGCTTGCATTTTTTTTTTTT
The DNA here is from genome assembly GCA_036250195.1 of Mixophyes australis. Taxonomy (NCBI): domain Eukaryota; kingdom Metazoa; phylum Chordata; class Amphibia; order Anura; family Limnodynastidae; genus Mixophyes; species Mixophyes australis. The sequence goes on along the minus strand of JAVHZZ010000002.1, from coordinate 412,315,281 downwards.
TATCGTTACTTAACTTTTGCTCAGTTACACTTCTTTTTCGCTTCAATACAGTAATTTATTTTTTTTTATTTATTTTTTTTGCACTAATTTGGAAACACTCTGTTGTTTGACATCGCCTGGGCCAGATGACATACTGGGAACACTAACATCAGGACTGGTGACAGAACCTGGTTGCTCATTCTGATCATATGTGGACTGCTTTGAATCCATTCTGAGCGCAAAGCATTGGGGAGTGCTAAAAATTATTTGGTAGATACTGCTGACAGATATGACTTTTGACAGCCAGAAATATTTATGCACAATTAGGGAGGACACCCCAAAAGTACTGGGGAGTGCTAAAAATTAATTGGTAGATACTGCTGACAGATATGACTTTGACAGCCAGAAATATTTATGCACAATTAGGGAGGACACCCCAAAAGCACTAGGGAGTGCTACAAATTAATTGGTAGATACTGTTGACAGATATGACTTTGACAGCCAGAAATATTTATGCACAATTAGAGAGGACACCCCAAAAGCACTGGGTAGTGCTAAAAATTATTTGGTAGATACCGCTGACAGATATGACTTTTGACAGCCAGAAATATTTATGCACAATTAGGGAGGACACCACAAAAGCACTGGGGAGTGCTAAAAATTAATTGGTAGATACTGCTGACAGATATGACTTTGACAGCCAGAAATATTTATGCACAATTAGGGAGGACACCCCAAAAGCACTGGGGAGTGCTAAAAATTAATTGGTAGATACAGCTGACAGATATGACTTTTGACAGCCAGAAATATTTATGCACAATTATGGGGGACACCCCAAAAGCACTGAGGAGTGCTAAAAATTATTTGGTAGATACTGCTGACAGATATGACTTTTGACAGCCAGAAATATTTATGCACAATTAGGGAGGACACCCCAAAAGCACTGGGGAGTGCTAAAAATTAATTGGTAGATACTGCTGACAGATATGACTTTGACAGCCAGAAATATTTATGCACATTTAGGGAGGACACCCCAAAAGCACTGGGTAGTGCTAAAAATTAATTGGTAGATACTGCTGACAGATATGACTTTTGACAGCCAGAAATATTTATGCACAATTATGGGGGACACCCCAAAAGCACTGAGGAGTGCTAAAAATTATTTGGTAGATACTGCTGACAGATATGACTTTTGACAGCCAGAAATATTTATGCACAATTAGGGAGGACACCCCAAAAGCACTGGGGAGTGCTAAAAATTATTTGGTAGATACTGCTGACAGATATGACTTTTGGCAGCAAGAAATATTTATGCACAATTATGGGGGACACCCCAAAAGCACTGAGGAGTGCTAAAAATTATTTGGTAGATACTGCTGACAAATATGACTTTTGACAGCCAGAAATATTTATGCACAGTTATGGGGGACACCCCAAAAGCACTGGGGAGTGCCAAATATTACAAAAATAAAATAAACCTCTATCCTCCTCTCTTCTCTAGCGATTTTTGTTACAACAATTGGAATAAGAATATTGTATTCTCTGTCCCTGCTCTAATCAGCCTGTGACTACACCCTGCTCTCTCCCTCTGTCAAATGGCGATGGATTGCTGTGGAGGCGTGTATTTATAATGTTGAAGTATCGCGAGAACCGAGCCACGAGATCCGACGACGTCACGATGACGTTCGGCCTCGATTTGGATTCGGAATGGTCAGGAGAGTACCGAGCTGCTCAGCTCGGTACTCGGATACCCAAAGTTCGGGTGGGTTCGGTTCTCGGGGATCCGGACCCGCCCATCTCTAGTCTTAATACTTCAAGATTATTTTGTAGTGACTCTAGTCTGAATGTAACAGCAGGTATGTATGACTCCTGTGGAAAATTGGGGAGTAGGTTTGGATGAAAGCCCAAATTGGCATAAAAAGGACTTTGTCTTGTGGATGAGTGTTGTGAGGACTCTGCCATTGGCAGAACGTTAATCCATTCATCTTGCAGATGGCAAATGTCACACCGTAGGTATTGTTCTAATTTTTGATTGGTGCGCTCTGTCTGTCCATGGATTGAGGATGGAAAGCAGTTGATAATTTGATATTAATATTAAGAGCGCTACAAAACTGCTTCCAAAAATGTGAAGTAAATTGTCCTCCTCGGTCAGACATTACATTATCAGGAATTCATCATGTAAATGAAAAACTTCCCTGATTAGTAATTCTGCTGTTTCTTTTTCAGAAGGAAGTCCACGACAGGGCACAAAGTGAGCCATCTTTGTGAGTCGATCTACAACCACCAGAATTGTAGTCATACCCTTGAATGATGGTAAATCCACAATAAAATCCATGAACCCCATGGACGAGAAGGAACTGGCAAAGGTTGTAAAAGTCCAAGTGGAGCAGTACAAGGAGTCTTAACCGGGCACATGTACTGCAGGAAGATAGAAATCTTTTACCATCCTCCTTGTATTTTGGCCACCAAAAGCCACAAGATAATAATTCATGAGTCTTGCAAACACCTTTATGGCCTGCCAGTCTAGAGTCATGGACAAATTGCAGAACTCTTAATGTCCATACTTCCAAATGTTATCTCAATAGATTAAGTGTAAATCTGTAGGGGGGTCTAAAAGGATCATATCAGTTCTGTAACCCTCTTTGATGTCAGAAAACAGCTCACCAGTGCCAATAGCTCCCAGGCAATTTGAGAGTCTCTTCTGGATCATGCTGTGGTGAGTCTTCCATATATGATCAGGATAGAGCATCAGCTTTCCCATTTCAGGATCAAGGTCTATAAGAGATAACAAAGTCAAAACGATTTAGGAAAAAACTCCATCTGGCTTGTCGCGGAGAAAGTCATTTTGCAGACTGAACAAACTCTAGTTTACGGCGATCAGTAACTACAGTGATTTGATGTGTAGCACCTTCAAGCAAATGTCTCCATTCTGTAAATGCAGCCACAATGGCTAATAGTTCTTTATTTCCTACATCATAATTCTTTTCTGAAGCAGTCATTTGACGAGAGAAAAAAGCATATGGATGTAATAGCATTATTATTATCATTATTATCATTTAATTGTTAGGCATCACAAGGTATCCGCAGCGCCGCACACAGTACTAACAGTAGACTATACAGGGTGAAACCACACAGAACAATGAACAAAAAGTACCAATACTTCAGAAACTCCTGCCAGTCATATGCAGTAAAGAAGGAGCGGAAGTACAGGTATGGAGACAGGAGGGGAGGGGGCCCTGCTCATACGAGCTTACATCCTAAGGGAGGGTCATCAATAGCATCTTCTCTCCTATTCTCTGTGATAATATTGCCCCTACTGCTGAATTAGAAACATCTGCCTCAAGGATAAAAGGACATTCTGGGTTGGGATATATTAATATGGGATCTATAGTAAACTTTGTCTTAAGCAGAGAGAAAGCCCTAGCAGCTTCTGGAGACCAATGGAAAGATGATCTCTTCTTGGTTAGTTGAGTGATTGGTGTCACAATTTTGGAAAAGTCTTTAATGAAATGTCTATAGAAGTTGGCAAACCCTACAAACCTTTGTACCTCTTTAAAATTTCTTGGAGCTGGCCAATCTACTATAGCCTGGACCATGCTAGGGTCCATTCTCAAACCTTGAGGTGAGATGAAATAGCCCAAGAACTGAATCTGTGTTTGGTGGAATTCACACTTTTCCAATCTAATGTACAAACAGTGTCTGCAAAGACGTTCCAGTACAGTTTGAACTGTTGCTGATGCTCCTCTTGGGAAATTCAGAAAATTAGTATGTCATAAAGATAAATGACAACAAATTGGTGAACTAAATCTTTAAAAACGTCATTCATGAAATGTTGGAATGTAGCAGGAGTATTGCGCAGTACAAAGGGCATCACCAGATGTTCAAAATGTCCTTATTTACATCGAAAGGCAGTCTTCCATTCATCGCCAGATCGTATGCGAATTAAATTATATGCTCCTCGTAGATGTAATTTGGTGAAAATTCTTGCTGCACGAAACCTCTCCAGTAATTCTGAAATAATTGGGAGTAGGTCACGGTTCTTGATTGTAACTTTATTCAATGCTCTATAGTAAATACATGGTCGTAATGAACCATCTTTCTTTTTCACAAAGTAAATAGGTGCACCTGCTGGAGACGTGGAAGGAAGAATAAAACCTTTTTGTAAACTTTCGTCCATATAATCCTTGAGAACCTTTAACTCTGGCTCGGCTAATAGATAAATGCGTCCAAAGGGAATGGCAGCCACAGGTAACAAATCCACCGAACAATCATAGGGTCTTTGAGGTAATTTGTCAGCATTCTTTTTACTACAGACATCAGAAAAGTCTTTATATTGTGGAGGTAGCAGGTCCAAAACATGAGGAGGGGAATTATATAACTTGCTCACCTTTTCAATAGAGGATTCAGGTTTAGTCTCTGGAGCATATGTTTCTTGTGAAAAAGAAATAGTTTTTGGTTCCTAGTTAATGGATGGATTATTTGCAGCCAACCAAGGAATTCCCAAAATAATAGGAAACTGTGGATAAGAGACCAGTAGGAAAGTCTGAGTCTCGTGGTGATTTGGCTCAATTACAAGTAACTGGACCAGAGTTCAAAGGAGAAACATTCACAATTTCCATTGACACAGGTACCTGTTTCTCTATAAATTCAATCTTATTTCTCTTAGCAAACATAATGTCCATAAAATAACAGTTCGCACCAGAGTCCACCATTGCTGTACTGGAAATCCAATGTGCACCAATCTGGAATCGAATTAGAATTGAGAAATGTGACCTATTATTCCTCTTATTCTTCTCAGTTGATGCTAAAGAGGAAGGAATATTAACAAAAGGAATAATTGCGTTCACATTCTAAAGAATTTCGAAAATCATAGATTCCTGATCTGAAGAGTCTGCATCTGCTAAGCTAGCCACTGTCCTCTGAGGTCTTCTAGGACAATTTCAGACATAATGTCCTAGTTTGCCACAATAAAGACACAAGTTCTCTTGCCGTTGTTGCCCCCTCCTCTCATTGGAACTACATTTGTGAAGTGTGTCTACTTGCATGGGTTCAGACTCACATTACTTAGTGGATTTGAGCTGAGAATTCCCATAATAGTTTGAAGTTGTAGGTTCCCTATAACTGGGTTATGTCCAGGTTAAGGTCCTTTTTTCTAAATCGTCTCTCAACCAGTCGAGCTTCAATGCAGATGCAATGGTTAATGAAAGACTCAAGTTCAGTGGGTGCCTCTGCTTGGGCTATTTCATCTTTAATGGTCTCAGAAAGACCCTTTCGGTAGACAAAAAACTGCGCCTCAGAATTGCATGTAGTGTCAAGGACCCATCTTTGAAAATCTGCAGTATATTCTACGACTGAACGTCTCACCTGACACAATTTCAATTATGCCTTTTAAGCAGTCTCTTTCCTTTTTGGATCATCAAAGGTTTGTTTCATCACTTTGAGGAAGTCATCAAATTTTGGACTAGAAGTCTAAATATAGGGAGAAGCCCATGCGAGGGCTGTGTCCTTAAGTACTAAAAGCGGACCTTTGACTTATCAGACTGAAAATGGGACTCATGCAGCTGAAAATGCATCTGGCATTGATTAATAAATCCACAAAACTTTTGAGGGTTCCCTCCAAACCGAGCTAGTGGGAGAGGGAGTGCAGCAGGGGATGGCCATGTTACAGGCACTTTTGGTGATCTGTTCTCCAACTCTGCAATACAGTCCTCATGTTGAGACAGCCTAATTAGAAATTCCTGGAAACCAATATGTGTGTCACGAGCCTTTTGTGAAACAACTTGAAGTTCTTGCTTAACCTGTGATTCGAGAGCTAAAAACTGTCCTTCAGGAATTTCAGCATCGCCTGGTATTCAATTAGCACAGTGATTAAACTTGCCATGCGCCACTTAATAGGAATTTCTTCGTCAGGATCCATTTCAAGGCTTGCGTATCCTGTAACGATACTGGTGGTATTATCTGGAGCCCAATAGCCGATTAGATATCCAGCAAGTAGTCAGACGTTTGCCGGGTCGATACACAAGCGGGTAGTCAGACTTTGCCATTTTGATACACTAGCAGGTAGTCAGACATTTGCCAGGTTGGTACACAAAAAGGTAGTCACGAATGGAAGAAAGTGTAGCAAATAGCAGGAGCTGAGCAGGCAGAAAACTCAAGCACATGTCTGAACCAGAAAGTGCCATTTATAGGACAAAACAGGAAAGGGGATCCAAGATGGTTTCTCTTTGATGCCAAAGTGGAAAAGGGTAAATCTAAGGGCAAGTTTGCAAATACAGAGACCTCTAGTGGTCGGAGGTGCAAATATCAGCGTAATTCCTTACAGTATGGTATATATGAATTCTGCCCTAGCATAATCTACAAATTACATTCTGTAATTACATATATGATTGGAGACAACCTCTGCACCTGCAGTAAGCCTGTAAGTCAAAACTGTTTTAATTTTTGCTTCTAATGTAGTATCTATGTACAAGATTTCTTGACAAGAGGATCCTAGGTATCTTGAATCCGCATCTAAGCACACAAGTCAGTAAATTAATAAAAACTTATCCAATAATTAAATCACAAAAGTGTATCTTATCTTAATAGTACAGTAAAGCAGATACTGATCTTCCTAGACTTCAAGCAGTCCGACTGCCCTGGGTCTCGGAGGCAGAATGGGAACCTATGCTGTTGTGTAATTATCTTTGTTTTCATGTTATTCCAGTGCACATTGTTGAACAGCAAAGGGATCGCCACTGGAGACCCAATTACCTAAGATCAGTTGTTAATTATGTAAATTAAACAAAACAAAAGACTTTAGTAACATTTCTGCTTTAATGAAAATATTTTCTCCTGAATATCTATTTTTTATCATCTAAATTAGGATGTAAAGAAATGCAATTTATTGATCCAATTCAGCGACTAAAAATGGAAGCTGAATTGTCTTAGAAGTATGGCACTGAAAAGTGGATAAAAACTCCCTGAGCATGTTGAGCACCAATGCACAATACCTCTTTATTAGACAGCCATAGCACTCTTCCAACCAGCAGCTGGCTATCATTTCTACCCTCACATTGGGTCCCTCCTTTTTCTGGCCCTCAGCGGTGATGACAGCAGCCGTCCAGCAGGGGTCCCCACTTATTATAAGTAGAAACTTCTGAACTATACAAATGTCTAGGGACACAGGAAAGTTAAAATAAAGAGTGCAGGAATGGTGGGGATTTATGAATATATATTTAGGTTGGAAAAACTTTTTAAATAAAAACACCATACATGTTAAAATAAATTGCAATTATATTTTATATGGATTACATGTTAAACTAATTGAAAGTGTAGCTCATTCTAGCAATGCACCCATGAAATAAATTGTATTGTAGACGGCAGAGCACCAGACAGGAGATATTTGGAGTGTCTGGTTTAGATCCAGCAGTCATCTAGTACAGTGTAGGCAGTTTCAGTATCAGCCGAGCTGAAGTCCCAACGGTGTAATACAGACATTCCCTCCACCGCAGTCAGTGATATGCAGCACAATGGAGGGCTTATCAGCAGCCGCCCGGTGCTCCATTGCTTTCAAATTGATTGTTTTAAGTTGACACTCCTGGACAATGGAGTTGCGTTAGGAAACATCTCTCTCAGAAAGATTGTGAATGGACCCTGTCATCTCAGCACACAATGGCCCTGAAATCAATGTGGATGCCTCTTTGAAAATAGAGTTATAGCAATCACAAAGAAGACGGAAGTGTCAATGCATGTTTCAATTTTTGTGTATGAATCCATGTGGGTGGAAACGAAGGAGAAACAAAGAGCGGAGAATTATTTGGCTGGAATGACACTTGGATAGATTTGCTGGGTGTGAGACCAGCCCCTCTCTCTGTCTGTGCTGCTTGATGGAAGCAGGACATAAAAGTCGATTTAAAGACATACTCCTTTGGCTAACTGAATTGATTTTTACTTTCAAACATTTGAGGCTACTTTTGGTTTCTTTGTCAGGCACGGTAACAAACTCACAAAGCCAGTAGAGCATTGATGGACAAACTGATACACTTCGTAGGCCACAGTTTGCGGCCCTCTCACCTGCAAAAGGGCCGAACATTACCCTAACTCTCATTAGCTAGTTAAAACAATACTTTTAATCAAAGAAGGAGACACCTATCTGTAATAACAAATCAGCATGAATTTTAAACAAGTCTTACACGATACATGCATCTGCTAATAGAGCCGGAAAAAGCCGCATACAGTCCTAGGTCTGCCTCACTGCGGGGTAAAGGGTAACACTTTAATTCTACTTTTTTCTGGCTGAAACAGTACAATGCTTTTTTTGCTCATTGAAATGCAGTTTTTGAATGTGAGAAATTGCCAGTATTAAAAATATATACAACCTATAAGTGTCAAATAATATTTGTTATATAGTAGCCTATATCCGTGCAAATTACTTTGTACAAGACTTGAGCATTAAAAATAAACGAAGATTTATCCATCTACAGTTTTGGAGAACACATGATATATTCACAAATTTTAAGGTAGGAGATCCATCTTCAATGGAAAAATATAAAAGGAGAAATGATACTATAATTTAAAATACAGCACTTGAAGCACTAATGACTAACTATTCAAGAATGTCAGCTTATAAATGCTTAGTCCGGTTGATATAATATGTATCATATTGCATAATTGAATTTCAATTTCCCATAATGTAATTGTTCATCTAAATAACTATCAATTGAATTATAAGAAATGAGGTTAAATATGACAAGAATTACTAATTTAATGCTGTGAACCATCACAATATATTTAAATTGCTATAAAATGCTTAATGGCTGATACCTTTCCTTACATTATTCTCTTATCGTTTTAACCATAACCATAATAAAGACACGACAACTTAAATATGAGGAAAGTAACACGGGATTTATTGCAGGTATGGTGGTGGAGAAAGGAGCAGTCCGAGTCGACATCCGCCAGGCCAACCAGGATGCCCCAAGCCTTCCAGGGGGCATCCGCAAACGGGGGACAACCACACACCCCAAGGCGCACATATCTACCTAAACGGGGCTACCGCCCCGGGCACTACAGAACCCTCCCCTTTTCTAGGCTAACGGAAGCAACCACAAGTCAACCCGGTCGGGAAGTACTTGGACCGAGACTAATAGCCTATTCCATTTGAAAACAGGTGGGTTAAGCGTGCCCGATACCATCATGTGCCCTTACCACTGGCCGTCGACTGTACTGCGATTTCCGGCCACGCCCGGGTCCTCCAGACCCGCGGCCCGCCACCACACCTAAAGAATTCCCGCTAAGCCTCTATAAATATCCTCAATAAACAAACGCATGCCTTCCTCATTCAGATGAACACCATCAGACCGATATAGCCCAGGACTCTGGAAACGTATAAGAGGATGTTGTATACGGACTCCGCCAATCGAGCGAATAAATCGAGCAATCACCGAGTTCACTTTTTTCCGTACCTCGTCAGCCACTCTGCCTTCCTTAAAACATCTCCAAGACAACCTAGGCACTATATCCGACCAGCATATTAACAGGTCAGGCCAGGAGGCACGGACCCAAGCCAACTCCGACTGAATTACGAACTCCAAATCTACGGTCCTACCTATACCCAGGTCATTTCCTCCTAGATGAATAACCAACACATGAGGCACACCCCTTTTAGCAATCTCATTTACTAACAACCTACGAAAACCCGTCCATCTTAAACCCCTCTGACCAATCCACTGAACCACAACCGACCCCGGAATAGCTGAAGTGTCACCTATAGCCCTATGCAAAGCAGCCCAATGCACAAACGAATGTCCCAAAACCCATATCAGCCGCGGGGTCCTGTGTTCTGTAAAGAAGGCAGTGAAAAACAATATATATGTTAACGACAAATACCAGCAAAACTTTTGAGCGGCTGGAAATTGAAAAATAAGAAGAAGAAAAGCAAAGACCAGCATGGCCCCAGGATTCTAACCTGCACACCCATAACAGGCAACTCAGCAGACCACCACACAAGAGGTACACATTCACACAAGTAGCAAAAGGAAACAAAGAGGGGAGCTGAAACACAAGCGAGGGTAAAACCATTAAAACCTCATGGAGCCAACAAGCCAATCATGGCCCCACTTTAGAGGGAAAAAACGGACAAAACCCTCGCGCCCTGCTTAAAAAGCATGAGCAGCCGCAGCCCTGTGAATCCGCCCGCAGCTTCAGATCAGGAGAGCAAAAATTCAGGGAAGAAGAGAGGGTCGCACATAACGTTTGTAGACATTACTTTTCCACCTGCCCAGTTCCTTCAAGGCAGGTTCTGATGCCCCTGCAACCGCAGCAGATGTAGCTGCACCAATACGGAAAGAATGTGTGCCAAACTGCTTACAATCCACACCCACAGCCGTCAATGTGCGTTTAAAAACCACTGAAAATTGGTACCTGGTGAGAGGTGAACCATCGACATGCACCAACCAAGGTAATGCACCCCTCGGTCTAAGGGAGGCAAATTGGCTGATTAACACAATAGGGCATACCGCACAACCCACCCTTGGGACCAATGTAACCCAGCGCCCTCTCCCTAACTGGTCAGATTTAGACTTCCTTACCTTACAACAAACAGAGCTGCTAGATATTATTACGTGCTGACCTAGCATACCTGACAAGGGGAAAGTCCGAGAGGAAGCAACTAGCTCGCTCACGCGCAAAGCGCCAAAGTATAACATAACAAAAGCAGCGCGAAACAAAGCAACCTCGTAGCTATCCCTAGCAATTGTCGAGATTGCGGCCACCATATTCCCTAGCAACGAGTCACTGATCGGCCTTCTTTGATCCGAATGAACCGGTCTTTCTCTCGCCCAACCCCTCAGGGCCTTTGAAATCAAAAAACTTTTTGTCAAGTCTCTCTCTCCTTTCATCCTAGCAAAGAATGATATCCCTGCCAATGCGGCCACCATGGAGGCCTTAGACTTGCCTGCCTGATACCCTGCCCAGACAAACGCCAGCATCCGCTTATCCCCACCTTCCTTACCGCTAAGGCCTTGGCTGTGGAAAGTGCACCATTCCGTCCATGCAGCCCGATATTTTCTCCTCGTCGAGGGAGCCAGGGAGGCTTCGGCCAGCCCTTCTATGCTGGCTTGACAATCTGCCATACGTAAGAGGGACAGGGCACACCCGTTAGGGATGCCCCAGGAGCCAAGACCCTAAATCTCTCCATCTGACCCCTAGATAACGCATCCGCCAACTCATTCTCGACTCCCGGCACATGTCGAGCTTGAAAGGATATATCGCAGGCCAGACAGCGCCAGACTAACCTACGCAGAAGTGTAATTACTGGGGGGGGACTTGGACCTTTGTCCATTTATTGCCTGCACAACACCGAGGTTGTCACACCAAAAAACTACCTGTTTTCCAGTTAACCTGCTTGACCATAGCTCCAGTGCCACGATCACGGGGAAAATCTCGAGAAGCGTCATGTTAGCTGTCCAGCCGGACGCCACCCACTCCTCGGGCCATGAAGCAGTACACCACTCGCCGGCAAAGTATGCCCCAAACCCTACCGACCCAGCTGCATCTGTAAATAGCTCCAGCTCCGGACTGGACACCGGAGGACCGGGCTATACCCGTACTCCGTTGAAATCCTGTAAGAACAGGTCCCACACTGCCAAATCCTCCCGGATTTCGTCCGAGAGTGAGATTCGACAATGCGGTCGCCTGTTCCCCGCCGTTGCCCTCTCCAGCTTCCTACAAAATACCCTGCCCATGGGTATCACCCGGCAAGCAAAATTGAAACGTCCCAATAACTCCTGCGCTTGTCTCAACGACACTCCCCCTTGGCCTATCACTTCACCTTTAGCTCCCCTTAGCTTACTCACTTTATCGTTTGGCAAGCAGCAGATACCCCGGACAGTATCTATCTCAATACCCAGGTATGATAACTTGGTGGTGGGGCCTTCAGTTTTTTCCCCAGCCACTGGTACCCCCAGGGAATGGAAAAGAGCCCTCACCGCAAACAACATGTCTCTACAAGTCTCATCCTCCCCGGGCCCTACCACCAAGAAGTCGTCCAAGTAGTGGGCGACTCCGTGGTGGCCTGTGCCCGCGCAGATACACCAGTGAAAGAACGAACTGAAGCATTCGAAGAATGCACAGGACACCGCGCACCCCATGGGAAGGCACCTGTCTACATAATAGCCCTCCTCTAGCTTAAAACCCATAAAGGGGAAGGAATCCGGATGAAGCGGCAGCAGACGAAAAGCCGACTCCACGTCAACTTTCCCCATCAATGCCCCTTCCCCGAATCCCCGAACCATGTCCAGAGCCGATTCAAAGGACTGGTACGTGACACTACAGTACTCATCTGGGATCGCATCGTTCACCGACGCCCCATGTGGAAATGAGAGATGCTGAATGAGTCGAAATTTCCCTGCCACCTTTTTAGGAACCACCCCTACCGGGGACACCACCAATTCCCGATATGGGGGGTCCCGAAAAGGTCCACTCATGCGCCCCAGCCTCACCTCCTTCTGAACTTTCTCCAATAGAACCCCTGGGTGCAAACTAGCCGATTTCAAATTTCTCCCTTTTCCCGACTGAACCGCTCCCTCGATAGGAACTCGAAACCCCTCTCTAAAACCTTCCCTCAAAAACTCTGCCTCCATCCTATGAGGATAGCGGCTAAGCCACCTGCCCAGGCTCACCAAATTAATCGGCGACCCTGCCTTCCCCAACGCCAGTGCTGGGCTGACCACCTGAGCCACCTCTTCTATCCTGCTTGTCACATGCCTTTGCTGGATGCCCTCCCCCGCACTTAATACATGCATGGGTGAATCTGCACCCTTGTCCGTGAGGGCAGCTTGATCGGTTGAACAGGAAACAGCGGCCCTTGCTGAGAAAGGGCGCGTTACCCTTCACCCGCCCTGTCTGTCTCCGCCACGTGACGCTTGCGGCGGCGGCCCCCCACCCTTCCTGGGACACCTTCAACCAAGTCTCAACATCTTTGTAACCTAACATAAGGCTGGCGTGTCCCTTATATTTTTCCCTGAACACCTCATCGTAGGCCAGCCAAACCCCGGGACGGGAGGACACGTACATCTCGTGTATCATATGCAGATATTTTAGCATATCCATCCATTCGCTAGGGCGAGACTCCAGATAACAGGCCGCAAAGAGGTAAGCGCCCGACAGCCAGTTCTTGTAGGTCTTGTAACTGGCTTCCCCGCCCCCTCCCCTGGCCATGGCCTCTGTCACCAATTTCTTGCCCTGCTTGGAGACTTCAAACATATCCACAAAACGCCCCCTGTGAATTCTGCTGCGTATTGTCTTCCTGACACCTTGAAATATACCTGTGCTTGCGCAGCGCATAGTGTCATCACCCGTGAGCCTGGAGCCCCTGAAATGTCTGTCTCTATCCGCAGAGCGCTCTGACTGTCTGGTAACAAAATGCTTCCGCAAGCGCTTCACTAACCGCTGCGGACTACCTTGTGAATCCGAAGAAGACATGCTAGAGCTACAGCTATAGCTACCAGACCCCCCAGATTGCTCGTCATACATATCAAAGACATTCATCTCACCTTGCTCCGCGGACCCTCCTTCCAAGCCCGTCCACTGACCTTCCATCTCCGCCTCAGCCGAGGCCTGCCGCTCTCGAGTCACGGACCCATCCCTTCGACCACCACTGAAAGCGACGCCATCTGCTGGGAGAGATACGTTACTACATGACGCCAGAGACACAGCATCAATCAACAAAGAGCGCCTTCCTTGACTACCCGGCCTGTGAGTCTCCTGCACCAACCGTCTAGGCCGCTCCCCCTGTCCTTTCGGGGCAACACTGCTGGGACCTGATCCACTCCTCGATCTACCCCTGCGGGACCTGGAAACCACCTGTCTGCTGCCCCCTGCTGCCCGGTCTGACTGCTGACTACTCTGGGATAGGGCTCTATTCACTCTGGCCCGGCTATGCCCATGCACAACATCCTGAACCTGCCCCTGGTGACTACCCCTTGGAGATGAAGAAGGAGGAAGACCACTGTCTATCCCCCGCAGGACATTCCGCTCATCCCTGCCCTCCCCTGGAACAGGACTACCCCTACCCTGTAAGCTACCATGCACACTGATTGCACGTGACAGGGATTGGGCCTGACTAATTACAGGCACCTTGGGGCTACTCCCCCTATTAAAAGGGGGGGAACTGCTGGGCCTGCTAACACTCCTTGGGGGGGGGGACACCACCCCCCTGTACTGACCGTGAGCCAGCGCTATCCTCCTGCTGGCCCACAGACCTGTGGTGATGCCTGCCAGCGGGGGGGTGCGTTGCCCCCTCCGCCGCTGAATGCTGGCCACTAGACCTCCCCCTAGCTGGAACTAGACGAGCGGCTCCTCCGCTCGTGGTGTTGCCATGGCGACGGACCCGGGACCGGAAGTGACGTCCGACGTCACTTCCTGTCGGGCGGCGGCCATGGAGGGCTGAAACATACCCCTCCGCCGCATCGCGTGGAGGGGGGAAGGCCCAGCGACTGCTGGCTCTCATATGAGAGCGGGATGCCTGGCCAGCTAAAGGTAAGGCACCGGGCGGGGGGGGGGGAGCGGGAGTTAGCGTGGGAGCGATGTTCCATATTGCTGGGTTAAAAATGAGACCAAACACCACAAAGGAGGGAGGGGGAGAGGGGGGGGGGGGCGTGAGAGAGGAAGGGGAGAGATAGGTGGAAGGGGATGTAGCGGGAGATGATACAGGTACAGGGATATACACGCTAACTAAAAGTACTATACAATAAGGTGAAAAAGAAAATAAATAAAGAGCACAGACAAGGAAAGGAGACACAAGCAGCTATACACAAGTTTTGAGAAATAAGGACAGTGTACTAAGAGATATACTTATCTGTGTCAAGAAGCCTCTAACGTCCAGCAGGGTCACGTCCAGCAGGGTAACGTCCAGCAGTGTAAGAGATGGATTCTTCTCCGCCTATCCCATATATAACCTCCGTAACTCCTCCCCATGACTCATCCGGACGTCCTGATCAGACCAGCCCCTTTAACCCCCCAGAGTCCAATACAGTTCAACACAGCCTTAGCTTTTATTACCCCTCGGGCTTATATCCAGCCCTCTGTTCTTATTCTTCCCATATATCCACAATAAAGCATAGGCAATGTTTAACTATAACACTAATAATTAATAGAAATGTGTGTCTGATTGTTGGTAGCAGCCTGTCTTTAAAGCCTTATTAGACATGTCGATTTAAAAAGAAATTCCAAATCAGTCTCTTATTTGTGGGTAGATGTTTCCAACCTTCTATAAAAGAAAAGTGGAGGTGTTGCCCCTAGCAGCCAATCAGATTCTAGCTATCGTGTTCTAGAATGTTGTAGATAAATGAGTGCTAGACTCTGATTGGTTGCTAAAGGCAACAACTACATTTTTCCTTTTTAGAAAGTTTGATACATCTACCCCTTGATTCTGTGGGCCCATAACTAGGTGATGCATCAAAAGTTCCTATTCTTCTTGATCTCTCCATGATCAAGCGTGATAATTGTTTTTTTGCAAAAGATGCAAAGGCTGCAAAAGCAGTTATAACTTTTTTTTAAAGGATCCTCCCCATATATTAAGAATATTAGTGCAACCTCTTTGTTATAAACTAGCTCTTGTTAGGGCTGACGATGAGTGTCATAAACCTGTAGAACAGGACACAGAGGTCTTCGCCTATAGCAGCCGCCTTTCCCGTAGAGCTGAACGTGCTCACAGGCACTCGGATGCCCCCAGGTCTTGAGCTCAAAGTAGTACAAGTTTAAAACTTACTGCAGCACAGGCGAGGGCCAGGTGGAAGAATAGCAAAGTCCAAACCGGCCGAGGTCAAGGGGTACAGCGGGCAGCGGTGGTGTAGTTCAGGCAAAAGGTCAGGGCTGGCAGTAAACAACGAATTCAGGTAACAGGCAGAGATCATGTTCACAGGCAATATAGCAGAGTCCAGTACACGGTCCAAGGTCATACACGGCAAGATCAATCCAAAGGCAGAGAAGAGTAACAGAGCAGGGAGCAGGTAAGTATGCACAGAGCAGGAACTGTAGCGGGCAGTGAGGCCCAGTCCACACTGCCTTAAATACTATGGTGGGCAAATCAGAAAGGAGGAGGACAGGGCTGACAATCAGCCTCAGGAGGCTGCTAATTAATTACCAGCTTAGAACTAGCATAGGTCATATCACAAACTAGGAAAATGTACAAATGACAAATAGAATCATGCGATAGCTCCCCATGGAGTTGGAGGATGCCCCTACACCCTTCTAGTCTATGCCACAAGGATAACAGTATATTGTAACTAATGCACGTGCTCGGCTGGTACCTCGCGCCAGGATGCGGCTCGTAACAGCTATAGAGGAAAAAAGTAATATTAATATTACTTAATATTATTATCAGCAACATAAAGACCACCATGATTAAACATGACACTCTGCTGTCACTTCTGAATATTATCACAAAACACAAAGGAAACATAATTTCCAAAGACTTCCCCTTCAAGAATGCCGGAAGCTGTAAATTAACGTAAGAAATTACGTAATGTTGTATAGCAAAATAAAGATCTAGGCTGAATAATGCCAATTTCTAAGTCATTTTTCCTGAGCATATAAACTGCCACTAGGTGAAAGCCAGACAGAATCTAAAACCCTGATAAGTATGGGAGATTCTCACTACAACTCTAAATTCTTTCAATATTAAATTAATTCCTTTATCTTTAAACACTGCCCTTTCGCTTATCAGCCTTTATTGGAAATACTCTCCCTCATGTTATCTCTAGATCTGTCTCTAACCTGCATCTCGCCTCCTCTCTGGTATCCACCTCTCACTTCTGTCTACAAGACGTCTTGTGTACTGCTACCCAACTACGGAATTATCCACTATGGCCAATCAGACTCTCCCCAGCCTTCAAATCTCTAAACACTTTCAGAAAACCCACCTCTTTACTAGAGCCTATCCTGTTCCCATCTACACCCCTCACACTGATACACCATCACAATTGTCACAATCCCCACTCTGTGCCACACTCACTCGTCTAACCTCAGCTCTGCCCTTTTTAATTAAGTTAGGAGCTCATTAGCAGAGCCCACCCTACCCTTTGCCTTTAGGGCTTCACATCTGAATTTATTTTGCACATCTTGCATGTCTTATGTCTTATATTCCGCTGCTATCCAGCCATTCATCCACTCAACCATGTAGCTCTCTCTCTCTCTCTCTCTCTCTCTCTCTCTCTCTCTCTATATATATATATATATATATATATATATATATATATATATATATAAAACCTCTGACATGTAAAGTTATTATCATTGTTTATCTAATTACAATGGCACCTGTCGAAGGGCGGGATATATTAGGCAGGAAGGGAACAGTCAGTTCTTAAAGTTGATGTGTTGGAAGCTGTCAAAATGGGCAAGTGTAAGGATCTCAATGACCTTGACAATGGCCAAATTGTGATGGCTAGACGACTCGGTCAGATCTTCTCCAAAATGGCAGGTCTTGTGGAGTGTTCCCAGTATGTGGTCAAAGGAAGGACAACTGGTGAACCGGCACCAGGATCACGGATGCCCAAGGCTCACTGATGCACGTAGGGAGTGAAGGCTAGCCCGTCAAGCCCTATACAACAGATGAGCTACTGTAGCACAAATTGCTGAAAGTTATTGCTGGCTATGATAGAAAGATGTCAGAACACACAGTGCATTGCAGCTTGCTGCATATGGGGTTGCGTAGCTGCAGATCAGTCAGAGTACCCATGTTGACCATTGTCTGCTGTTGAAAGTATCTACAATGGGCATGTGAGAGCCAGAACTGGACTATGGTGCAATGGAATAATCATGTTTTCTTTTACATCATGTGGATAGCCGTTGCGTTTGCATCTCTTACCTGGGGAAGAGATGGTACCAGGATACTATATGGGAAGAAGGCAAGCCGGCAGAAGCCATGTGAGGTTCTGAACAATGTTCTGCTGGGAAACCTTGGGTCCTGGCATTCATGTGGATGTTACTTTGACACTTACCACCAGACCAAGCACACTCCTTCATGGCTATGGTATTCCCTGATGGCAGTGGCCTCTTTCAGCAGGATATTGCACCCTGCCACACTGCAAAAATTGTTCAGGAATGGTTTGAAGAACATGACAAAGAGTTCAAGGTGTTGACTTGGCCTCCAAATTCCCCAGATTTCAATCCGATCGAGCATCTGTGGGATGTGCTGGAAAATCAGAAGAACTAGGGATAGTTGAACAAATAACAGTACCTGCATTTAAACATACTTGGGATAAACTAAGGCCTGTTTTGAAAATAAACTATAAACACATAAAATATTAATGCAACCTGGGCCGGTTGGGTTTTATGTGCCAAGACATTTGTGTAACTATGTTTATAATCATATCCACATTACATTAAAATACGATTTTAAGTGAGTGCAGAGGCAATTTGACCTTCTACAGTATCGATATATAGTTTACAGCATCTCATAAAACTAATGAAATCTTTAAATATTTTATACCATAACTTTGTTTCCCATTTTAAAGCCATATTGTTGATAAATTTCGCAAGAAGGACTAGCATTTAGAATATAAATCCGTCCAGCTCTGAGAGCTAATATTGAAGGAGCGCATTTAGAATCGATAGTAAAATCCCGGTTGTTTATGGGGTCACGGGTAGGTTGTGACTACAAATATGCAAGTAAATAATATATTAAAATGACATTATTATCATAAGTACGCCGTACCGAGTATGATTGCGCTATGCCGAAATGGGTAATGTATGTGAAATGTATTTTGTTTACTGGCTGAGGCAGAACCTTTAGACAGCTGATCAGCAATCCAATTCAGAATCCTACAGCGGCTTTTATGATAGGTGTATCAAGCCGCTGTGTTTGTACTGTGTTTTGTCATATACAAATGACCTTTTTCACTGTTGTTAAATTATGATAATGGTCTATAACTAATGTATCACTTCCTTGTAGCACTCAGCCAGTTAACTATTCCTTAACCCGAGACTTGCTCATTCTAGTGTAACACGATTACTTATGTGTTTACTGATACAAATGGAAATTAGCATGCTTCCATTTGTTTTATTTCTTACCTAGCAAAAATGTTCAGTAGCTGAAATGTTTCATATACAGTTGGAGTAGTCTTTAGTGAAGTTAGCACATATGAGAGATCATCGTCACTTTGCCACCAATTGGTGTGTTATCAAAACTGATGTATCTAAGCTTTGTTATTTTATATATTCATATAGGTCCTAATTCATCAAGGCACGTATCTGTCAATTTTGAGCGTATTGTATGCAGAATCACGGCGCATGCTCAGAACTGACAAATACGGACGTGAAACAAAGAGACACGGATGTGTATGCAATGTTGGTGTGATAGTGAGTGCAAGGAGCACTTAGTGCAGCTTTTGACTTTGGGGAGTGAAGTGGCCTGGGAAGGAGCGCTGTTCCATAGTCAATGAACAATAGGGGCGTGCCAAACCTGAGTGTACGCGGCCACGTCCGAATCGAGCTCTACGGCCATGAAAGTTATTCATGTTTTTTTTGCGTATCTCTTGCTCCAGCTACGGGCCAAGCCTAAGTCCTGATCAGTAGTGATGACAGCCTCGTATTCATGCTATAACATGTGTTTGCAATCACGAGCAACTGTAAAATGTATTTTTATGTAAAGTAATGAATGTGAGTATGAAACCCCTGTAAGCGCAATTGTTATCTCCTAAAATACTTATATTTCGGTGTGATGATTTCTCTTAGATGTCCGATATCAATACGTCTCTGATGAAAAAGCCACTTGGTAGGGTCATATTCACTAAAAAGAGAAGAAAATATGCAATAGTGTAATACTGTAGAGACAGTATACAAATCTATGGGGCATATTCAATTGTTAGCGGTAACGCTGATAAACGAGCGCTCAAAAAATCTTAGCGTTAATACGGTAATTACTCGCGGAGATTCAGCTAGCTGCTCCCTGAGCTGCGAGCTGAAATTTCGCGAGTAAACTACCGTATTAACGCTTTTCACGCACAATATTACCGTATAAACGGTAATATTTTTTGAGCGCTCGTTTTTTAGCGTTAACGCTAACAATTGAATACGCCCCTATATGTTCTCAAAATCATTAGTGCTGTTGTATTGGTATGTGTGTAAATTATAATAATGATCCTAAAAAATAGACAAATCCTAATATATTTCAATGAATATTTATTGACTCCTGGTATAATTATTAAAAGACCAGGGAAGTTTCCCTTTACAAGGCAGCGCCGCTTTAAATTTAAGCACTGAAGACGCTGAACTCGCCGGAGTTGAAGAATCCGGAGGTTCATACATTTACCCCCAGATATGTCAAATCTTTAGGTTTTCTAATTTTTTTCTCACTTTTGGCTACAATTTTGTTTTTTTGACTGTCAGACGATTTACTGAAAGCAATAATGCCCTACCCACAAGCGGTATTGGATGTACATGATAGAGGATTCATTCTCCAAAATAGTTGCATTAAGCTTCTTCTTCATAGAGTTTACCAAGCCTCCGGAATCATATGATAGAACCCAGCAGAGCACTGATTCGGCGGAACCATCAGGGGAGGAGCTTATTGACGAGGGGAGAGAACCCGGCGGGGAGAAGAAATTAACAGACATTGCCAATGAATACCAATTTTACCAAAATATATAAAAAGTGGTGTATGTTTTAGTTGTCATATCCATGTCAGTGTACCGAGAAATAATCCCGCCATGTAAATTGTCACAGTGCAAATTTTCTCCTTTCAGCATATATGTGATATTTTAAATATTTCAAACTGTTTATTTGTTTTTTGAAAGATTTACAAGGGGTAAAAATGTAATTTTTATGGTGGGAGTTATAAGGCTATGACATTATATTTTATACATTTTTTTGACTCTTTTATTGGGAAATTTATTTAAAAAAGTGTCATCGGGTCAGCTGAGCGGTGGTCCTGGCTAGCAGCGGTGAGCGGAGTCTTATAACCTACCAGTCCTGAGACCCTTTGCAGATACTTGAGCAGACATACCGAACTGGAACTAGAAGCCAGGACTTAAGCTGCCACTTCCAGATTCTACAGAGAAAAAAAAAATGACAGTTAAAATATAAAAAAAAAAAAAATACAAAATATAAAGCAATAATGAAAAAAGAATAAAAAAACAAGAACAAAAAAAGGATTTCTTTTACTAACACAGAGTTTTTCTTGTGGGCTCCAACGCCATCCTGAAATGGGGAATTGGTGAATAAGGAGAAGCCCTAAATCTTTGGTAAAGCCCCTTTTTGCAGGATTTCAGTCACTAGTAATGGTGGCCCCCATCCAACTCTCTAAATAATCTCTACTGTGTCCACAAACAAATAAAGAGTTACATTAATTGTGGTGCACCACTAGGAACCTTACTTTATTAAAACATAACCTTTTATTTTGAATTGTTAAAAAATATATTTCTTATACTGTCAGATTATAATAAAAAACAGTGAAATTTCAAAACAAGTATAGATTGTGCAAGGAAGTAAAGTGTATTAATACACATGGTGTGTCTATTATAGAATAAAGATACTATAGTCCCACAGTGTGTTTTATGGCTCTACTAGTGCCCCAAAATATATATAACTCTCATTCTTTGTTTGTGGACATATTAAATTTTTGTTATATCTTCAGAAATAGTTGATTGGGATAATTCTGGGAGTAAAATAATTAGATCAGTGATATTCTGTTATATATATATGTATATTATATATATGTATAAATATATATAAATATATATATATATATATATATATATATATATATATATATATATATATATATATATATATATATATGTGTATATAATATAAAAATATATTATTATATATATGTATAAATATATATATATGTATAAATAATCTTTACTGGTAAATTTTATAAAATTAGACCGATCCACTGATAGACTCCTCTCTGGCTGACCACACCCCCTTTTGTGGCTGACCACACCCCTTTTGCACCAGACACTGTTTCATGGGCCCCTACCCTTGCATTCCCCCTGTGGGACCTTCATGCCCCAGTCTGACACTGGGCCCACGGGGGATTTCCCAGGTATCCCCGTGGGCAAGTCCGACCCTGTATGGAAAGATACAATTGCTCTTGTTGATTCCCTTGCCTCACTTATGTACTAAACATTAAACCGCTTCATGTCCATATTGGTTTCACTCCTTCCCGACACCAGACCAAACCACCACCGAAACCACGGTCACACCAGGGATATTTTTTATTTGTATGATTTAAAGTTCCTCAAGTGAATTCTGTTTTTTTTCTTGACAAACACAATCTTCTTTTAGATCTTACAATAAATATATACTTTTATTTCACATCGATTATATAGAGGATCACGAGTATAAGCATAAAATAAATACTTTAACCATTCTTTCCTTTACTATTACTTTGCTTAAAGTTAGTGCAATTCCCTACATTTATTTTACGCTCTATCCTGTATAAGGATGACAAATTTGTGCACTTTATTATGTTCAAGGGTGAAAGTGAATGTTTGCACTTTTTTTTTATTAAAGCTTATTAGATTTGTTTATGTATTATTTATTATTTAAAAATCATCAAAGAGAAGATACGGGCGCTATAAGAAAATATTTAAAAAAAAAAAACGTCACAGCAGAGCAAATGCATCTTGCAGATAATTAAAAAAAAAAATACATGCACATACAATAGTGTAATTTGTTACATGCATTAGGAACTTAGACAGTCCCCCAGCCTCTTTGGTCCATTGCTGTCTGTATGGCATTGGCATCTGACTCAAAGGGTGGGTCAGCTGTATTTGTGGTACTCTCATTGGAGAAGTAAAGCATTTTATTTTTTTTGGAGTAATATTTGTATATATTGATACTCATTCTTGTTTGTTGCTGAGGGGAGCGCTGACATTGTAACACTATCTATTGTATTAACATTATTTTAAAATCATGCCTTAGCATAAGCTTAGATGTCAATGGCGAAATGCGGAAACGGGCTCCACCTGCACATGCCCAGTGTTCTATATAGGGTGGCATTGCGGAACTGACGATTCTTAACCGCTTTGAATGTTTTTTGGCTAATGCACTAGAACATAGAGGCTGTCAGCCCCCGTGCGG
This sequence comes from Mixophyes australis, assembly GCA_036250195.1. Taxonomy (NCBI): domain Eukaryota; kingdom Metazoa; phylum Chordata; class Amphibia; order Anura; family Limnodynastidae; genus Mixophyes; species Mixophyes australis. The sequence goes on along the minus strand of JAVHZZ010000002.1, from coordinate 412,292,229 downwards.
GTCCATTGTGAGGGACATAGGGCAGAGCAGGCAATAAAAAAGACAAGCAATCCCATCTTAAATGGGTAGTGCAGCAGGTTAGGTATTATTTATCAGGCGGCCATGGATGGGTCAGTGGGCAAACGTAACCACAGAGCGCTGTCATTTCTCAAGTGAGAAGATCACTGCACCACATCACCACTGATATACAGTTCTGCTTCTTAATGCGGTTCCTATAATTATGCTTTTAGCAGCAAAGTAAAAGTTACAGCGCCATCTACAGCTCACGTTTTGATCTACAGCAGTGGATCCCAAACTTTCTCAGTTCGAGACACCCTTTGGGTCTCCATAATTTTTTCAAGGCACCCCTAAGCCAAAACTAATACAAAGTAGCCCCCCGCCTTGCTTACCACCAGCCCTGTCCGTGGTACCCCTGTGAGATCGCTGAGGCACCCCAGGGAGGCGCAGCGCACAGTTTGGGAACTACAGTTTGACCTACAGTAACTGGAAATACCCAATACAATGCTGACCACCCACCAGTTAGATACCATTGATTTATCCACCACAAAACATAACACAATGAAGGTTCTAAATGTAATTTTATTAATTAGACATTGAGATATTACATTTTTTAAACTGATTTCTCTAGGTGGGAGGGGGTCCTGGATGCAAATTTGTAATTATTCTTATGGATGACACTGCTTCAAATGGCCTAGACCAAATTATGCAATTTTTGCTTTTCAATTACTGTAACTGTTGAACTGCATCTTCTTGGAAGATGTGTACACAATCGCCTCTCTTCCATAAAGAAATATTCCTCCATGGCGCCTTTGTATTTCCAGAAATTGCCTAAAGACGTTGGTTCATCTGGGACACCGCTACCAAAATTGTACGCCCTTTACAGGTATCTTAAACATATATAGATTAAAAGGGGTATTGTTGTAATCTATTTTTTTTTGTGGATACAACTGCACACAACTTTCTGTTTTGCATCATTTGACATTGTGTGTGTGTAATTCCTTACAATGGACCCATCTCCTCCGCACAAACCCGTATCTTGCCTAAGGCTCCAGTATGTCTTAGTCAGGCTCTGCTCCTACAATCACTGTGATGTCCAGCGGTGCACATTGCTGACGGCTACAGTAGCAAACTCCTCTGATTTTTCTACTCACCTCTACGGTGTGCGAGGAAATATGAGCGGAGATTCCAGTCCTAAAAGGTGTCGTCACAAACGTTCCGGAGACCCCTTGTGCCGAATTGAATCTACCTCTAATAAAACAAAAGAAACAATTCTATAATAATAGCATATTGTCACAATCGGACTTGAAGATGCCGCTGACTGGTATTGACTCTACTAGGTAGGAAGGCGCGCAGTGTAATGTATCCCCGGTATTCATCAAGGACCCCCGCAAGGATGTATGGGCTTGGCTGCATGGGGCACGCAGGTCGCGGTCCTTCAAGCTAGTTAACAGTGCAGCGGGAGTTTGCAGGAGTAGTCGTACGGTCCAAGTCGAAGCCAAACAATAGCACGGTACAGAAGGGTGATCCAGAAGAATGGTAGGGAGGAAAGCCAAGGGTCAGTATCCAATAAGCGAGGGAGCCAAATCGTGAGACAGAGAATGGTCAGAAACAAGCCAAAGGTCAAACACCAAAGGTTACTGGAGCATGGGAACAGGAACAGGATACTTGCTGGAGAAAGGTGAAACCAATACTCTGGCACCAGGGGAGGAAAAGGAGGAGCCTTATATAGTAGGGCACTGGCCCTGATTGGTAGCCTGCGGCGGTCAGGAGCACCTGACTGCCGATATAGCGGGACGCAGCTATTGTGCATGCGCGCCCGGCGGAACACGGAAGGCAACGGGACGGGGTCCGTCGGAGAAGACAGGCGTCCGTTACCGGCAACCGGCATGGTGTGGGAGCGGCGCCTGACACATATACTATATTATTGTCACAAAGCCATTGAGGTTACTCAACACGTGCAATATAAAATAGATTGCTTAATAGCACTTAAAACAGATAATTTAAATAAAACCATGTTAGTAATGATCTCAGTAGACTTTCCTGAGCCACGGGAGATTGGAGGGGGGCTATAGCCTTGGGATCAGGACCTTGTAAAACGTCTGGATGGGGAGCTGTGAAGTTAGTGTATCCATTTTTGTGAGGCCCTCTCATTATCTTTCTTTAACAGAATACCAACAAGAGCTGAATTAGAAATAATTTCTTCATTTATTAAGAAGAAAAAAAAAAAAAAATCCTCAGGAAAGACTAATCTCGGAAACTGCATTGAAATATCCCCGTCCTCGTACACAATTATTGAGCGCTCTGTCAGGACTAACATAGATGTCTCCAGTTTGCAGCAAGCTGAACAATGCAAAGCCAATTAAATGATTCTATCTTGTGTTTTGCAAAGCTCATTGAAAGACACAATGCTGGAAAGTACATTATGCTCTATATTTTATTTGTGGTGTCCATTTATGTCTCGCTGGATCCTCATTTCTACGACTCGGCTCCATCAATGGTTAACGCTATTGAAAGAGGTGCATTATGTTAATGCTGTAATAAGCTTCTCCTTTCCCATGTCATTGTGTCACATTTAAAGGGAAAACATACAAGATAATCATTTTCTCCTGTGATGGGGTTATCGAGAGCCAGAGAAACTTCTATATTTGTGTACGTAACTTCGACCATCATTAGGCATCAGATATAATGAAGAGTTTTCTTCTCACGTTGCAGCTTCTGCACAATGTAGAGTTTGAGACGGGAATGAAAAGGATCCAGGAATAAACCAGATACAACGACGGTAAAACTTTGTGAGTGACAAGCACACAATCAGATGGAGAATAAATGGGAATACAAAACTATGGCAGAGCCGCAGTCATACAACTGTGAGAGTCAATGTATCGGTTGACTGTGTTGGTGTTTACATTATCTGTAATGGAAAACAATATTTATTCTGGATTGCTAACAAGCTTAATTAGAAATTAGATATATTGATAAATGGGCCTGATAAGTAAATCTCTCTCTATATATAAAAGAAGTTTGTTTGTTTCTTTGTTTGTTGGCGAACACCTTTTACAGCTCTCCAGGTAAAGCTGCCAAATATTACATAGTTATTTAGTATCGAAAACGTAAGCTTTTAGACCATATAGCGACAACGCAACATTGAAAAAAAGCGACAGAACGACAACATCATTTTTTTTGGTCGTCAACAATTGTTTGCTTTGACAATGCTGTTACTTTGTTATAAAACAATTATTGTAATAAACAAATAAACTTAGTTAATTGCTAAATCATAGACGCATTAAAATTAATTTAGTTCTACTGAAATAAAATTTTGTTTCGTTAAAATTGTATTTTATTCCTCTAATCAGCGCTTTTGTACATTTTCTAAATAGCATTTTTGGTCTATTTACCAAATAATTTGCTGATATCTAAGAACCGCTACACTTTACAAATCGGACCCGCGCAACGCCAGGCGACCCTGCTAGTATCATGTAGGTTATTACATTTCATACTACACAGCGCATTTCAGTTGTTGGAAAATTATGATTCATTTTTTTCTGTCTGTAAGTTTATAGCACTTTGATGGTGCCAGATGAGATTACAGCACATAATGTAGTTCTTTATGGTGAAGCCAACTTTATATAGCTTAAATCGTAAGCACAAAACAAATTTTAGTATTTGATCCTTCTGGGCCTACGATGCGTAGGTCCTTCGGGGTTTGAAAGGCGCCTTTTTTCCAATGCAAGGCATTAACAGGGAACTGATAACCAACAGGAACTGACCTATGTTTAAGGGTTCTATTAATGAAAGTGAGAAAAACTCTAAGAAATAGGGGCTTAAATGAGGTGCAGATGAATTGTGTCCGACCTGCACTACGACAGCAGGACAAAGTTACGGAATGTTCGCTTCAAATGTTTTCGATACTGTATGTGATGGGGTTTTAGAGCACAAAAGTCTATGTACCTATTGTACAGGCTTCAGTGATGTAGATCCTTCTCTAGGCATGAAGGAACAGTTAATACAAGCCCAAACCATCATCAAACAAGGTATTCATTAGAGATGAGACAAATTTTCGAAACTGTCCCATTGTCCCAACTGTCCCAAAACTTTTGCATTTTCCTGGTTTAATTAGGCCTAAAGTCCATTCCTACCCCAATTACGCTCCTCAGTAAAATTAGTACTGGAAAATAGTAACGCTAGAGTTTTGCACTTCTGCAAAATTACCTATTCTTAATTTGTCTGAAGTTTTCTATAGATTTTGCATGTCTCTATGGCCAGGGGTGGAAAGTATATTATGGTGTAAATAGTATTTTAAGTACATGAACAGTTGTTATATATAAAAATATAACTTTGATGTAATCTATCAGTTATCTTATATTTACTCATATGCCATACTGCATTGGGTTAAAGTATTGTTTATTAACAGGTACTTCCTCAAATTGATCATTATTAGAGCTGTCTGCTTTCATCTGCCTTGATATGTGTTTTATTATGAAGGATAGATAGATTTATGTGGCTTTTTTACTTTTGTTTAAATCATGTTTAATAACCTACATTCAAATATCTAGGCCTGTTGATTACATTGTGTTGGTTTGTTGTCTGAAGCCACTGTTGATTTGTTTACTACTAGTATCGTTCAATTCAATCTATTAATATTATTCTTACTTTATCATTTTCTGCCTTGATGATAGTTTTTATGTCTGTTACATATATGAATTTTCATATCTAATTTTTACAGATTGTATCCTGCTGCTCCTTGCTGATAATGCTACATCTTGCTCCCCCTCAATAGTAATGCTACTTTCTGCTGCTCCTCGCTGATATTGTTACATCTGCTGCTCCTCACTAGTAGTGCTACTTTCGGCTGCTCCTCGCTGGTAATGCTACTTTCTGCTGTTCCTCACTGGTAATGCTACTTTCTGCTGCTCCTCGCTGGTAATGCTACTTTTTACTGCTCCTCACTGGTAATGCTACTTTCTGCTGCTCCTCGCTGGTAATGCTACTTTTTACTGCTCCTCTCTGCTAATGCTACTTTCTGCTGCTCCTCACTGATAATGCTACTTACTGCTGCTCTTTGCTGGTAATGCTAGTTCACGATGCTCCTTGCTGGTAATACTACTTCATGCTGTTCCTCACTGGTAATACTACTTCCTTAAACTCCTCACTGGTAATGCTACTTTCTGCTGCTCCTTCCTGGTAATGCACTTCATGATGCACCTTGCTGGTATTGCTAGTCCTGTTGGTCCTTGCTGGCAATGCTACCTTTTGTTGCTCCTCCCTGGTAATGCTACTTGCTGATGCTCCTCGCTGATATTGCCACTTCCTGCTGCTCCTTCCTGGTAATGCTTCCTGCTGCGCCTCGCTGGTATTGCTAACTTCTGATGTTCTTTGCTCAAATATTCTGTACAATTTACAGCTGAACTTATCTGATATGTCAGAATATAGCACAGATTCTCCACTTAATTCTGAGCTATGGTGCATATTCACTAAATAAACTCTTCTCCATCTGCATAATTCAGAAACTCGCTGAACTAGTGCACTCATCTTCTAAGTAAAAAATGTATTACTAAATTGAAACAGAACCCAATAAATATTTTAACATCGTTCCAGATATGCGCACTACTAACAGAGTCAATATTGCGAGATCGGAGAATGATTTGAGTGAGTCTTAACATTCCATTTTCATAGACATTTGTTTGAGAATGTAAAATAATAATGTGGGTTTTTCATAAGTGAATCTACGTTACTTAGACACCGGCCTACAGAGAAATGCTGGAGAGGAATAAGTGACTTACAATAAGACTTACATTCTTGTATAAGGATTTTATTAATCCGCTACATCAATGTTTGCTGCAGGGATTTCTAAATCATATTATCGAGTCAACTAAATCATCGATGCTTTCAACATCATCTAATAATTTGATGTCTCTACAGCTTTCCAGGTTGTTGAGGCTCTTATCATTTAATATTATTATAGTGAAATTTGTTTCATTAGTTTATTTCTAAAATGTGGACTTTCAAAATAATTTACTAGTTTGGGAGTGTTTAGGACTAAGTTTGTCTCCACGTTATACAATGTAAGAAGCCGTTTTATGGGTTGAGCCAATATAGGCTACATTCCCATGAATGGCTCTACCCACAAACAGGCTGCCTGTGAGTAAGTGATAGCTTCTCTTTATGGGGTAGATTAATTAGAACTGCTAAGGAAATGGAAAGGTATTGCCCATAGCAACCAATCAGATTTTAGCTATAATTTATCTAGTATATTCTAGTATTAGTAAATCAACCGCTTAATGTCATTCCCTATTAGAATGCTGACAGATTTTGTTGTCAGTCGTTGAGCACACTTATACCGATCAGTCACTGAAAAGTTAGGTGAATAACATTGATTATCATCATCATCAGTTTTTTTCGGTGGTAGTCATTAATTCGGCTGCAAGAAAGCAGGCAACACTTAGAGCAACGTAAAAATTGTGATTGGTATAAGGTCGGCGAAGAGTAAATATAGACTTACCATATAACAGACATCCAACATTCCCCCCATGCTTAATTGCCAGCAGATGTAAAATGTGACTTTTTAAAATGTCTCCAGCAAGAAATGACGCCAGTGACAATGACAATTTTAAAGTGGCAATGGGTGAACCCACCTCCTGGATTACATTATACAGGCTGCGTATACCTACCAAAAGTGGTCCGAAGAATGGCAGCCGGTGAACTGGCACCCAAGACTCATTGATGCGTGTGGGGAGCGAAGGAGAGCCTATCTGGTCTAATCCCACAAAAGAGCTACTTTTCAAGTTGTTGAAAAAGTTGCTGGCTATAATAGAAAAGTGTCAGAATAGACCATGCTGACCCCAGTGCACGCCGTAAGCGCCTACAATGGTGAACTGGACCATGGAGCAATGGGAGAAGGTGGCGTGGTCTGATGAATCATGTTTTTTTTTACCTAATGAAGAGATGGCACCAGGATACACTATGGGAAGAAGCCAACCTGACAGAAGCAGTGTGATGCTCTGGGTAATGTTCTGCTGGGAAACCTTGGGTCCAAACCTTCGGTCCTGGCATTCATGTTACTTTGACACGTACCAACTACTAAACATTGTTGCAGACCAAGTACACCCCTTCATGACAACGGTATTCCCTGATGGCAGTGGCATCTTTCAGCAGGGTAATGCGCCCTACCACACTGCAAAAATTGTTCAGGAATGGTTTGAGGAACATGACAAAGATTTCAAGGTGTTGACTTGGCCTCCAAATTCCCCAGCTCTCAATCCGATTGAGCATCTATGGAATGTGCTTGAAGAACAAGTCCGAACCATGGAGGCCCCACATCGCAACCTACAGGACTTAAAGGATCTGCTGCTAACGTCTTGGTGCCAGATACCACAGGACACCTTCAGCGGTCTTGTGGAGTCCATGTCTTGACGGGTGAGACCTGTTTTGGTGGCATGAGCGGGACCTACACAATAAAAGGCTGATGGTTTCAATATTGTGGCTGATCAGTGTACAGTTACTGAAGCTCTGACATATGTTGGCCTATACTGTTAACCCATGTTCTTTAGTCAGTGATACCAAGTCCAAATTGGGACTATATCTAGGTGTTGGCAACCCTCGGTAAATGAACTCTCACTTTAGTAAAATGACTATTTCTTTGTTATTCTGTATACCAAGATTTTCAAATACTGAGACCCCTTTAATCTAGACCCTCTGCATTCATCATTTTTTTACATACATCTCCTTGATAAACAGATATCCCACCAGTTTAAAAAAACGAACAAAAAAACCCATTGCAAGTCGCATTCTTTAAAACTGTCAATAACATTGTTTTGAAGTGGTTGCATTGTGATCACTGCTGTTTCTCCAGATCCTCTTCAGTTAATTCTAAAGAAATATTTTACGTGTCCTTTTGTCTCCAATCGTAGAAATACCGTACAGCCAAACTGGATCCACTGTCAGTCAGTGGCCCTTTTCCTCAAACTATAACTGTATTAGATGTAGACAAGCTGCCATTCAACAAAGTTTTCAATTGCACTGATATGCATTTGCTTTTCTAAAATGTATTAGTCTAGAGGAGTTGAATCTCTAATCTAAATTCAATTATTTTCCCATCAATAAATAAAATGCATCCATTAAGCTAAATAAGTCTCCAAAAAGAATGTCCACATAATCTATGACTATGTCCTCTGTATGGTTTTACTCTGAATTGTGACAATTTTCTCAGGATTTGCATTCTATCCTTCTTTCACCTTTCTCCAAATCAGACCTGTCATGGGACCACAAAAAAAAAATCATTTGATACTGCAAGTCAGTAAGATCCATGATGTCATCAGCGCCTGCCAATCACAGGGAGGTTTAATTTGAATGTTCCAGCCACTGCTAAGGGGCATGCAACTTTATAGCTAAAAAATAATAAAGGCTTGAACAATATAAGACTTCTTTTTATAATAGAAACAGAATTACAGTTGTTCATACTTGGACGATTTTTATCAGGACGTGACGGATGCTGCTTAATCAATTTAGGAAGGCAGATGAACATAATTTGCTCACAGTTGTCTTGTTATGTGTCAGCAATTAACGCTACCACATCTGCTTGCATGCAACTTATCGTCATACAGGAATATCTTGTTTTTTAGTTGTCTATTCCTGTGAGCAGCAGGACATATGTGATAGACTGTCATAACTGTATTTGATATGTAGTCTCACTCGTTCTCTAGTTTGACTCTATACCTTGTGAGCCTAGGGCACAAGATAAGGGGGTTCTGAGAGTGACAGGTCCTTGAAAATCAAGTGTGCATCCAGGCATATCAAGCTGCAAGGAGATGAAAGGGAGCATTGTGTGTGTGTTTAGAAAGCTGCAGGCAGCACTACGCAGCGTATACACATAGGCAGCACATCCTTACTCAGTCTCATAGTTATACAGCAGGAGGCAAATTGAGCAGTAGAATTGGAAGATGGTTCCAAGTGACACCGCAGAACAAAATATCTGTCATAGCAGTTAGAAGGTAAACACTGAACGATGCACATTACGGTTTCTGTATACGGGGTTCCTGCTACTGAAACAAAGTGCGATTTAAAAGGAAAAAAAAAAATCAGAAAAATGCAATGTACTGTAACTTATGAGCAAATCAATTTTTGTTTTCTGTCATTGACTTTAATGGTTTACATGGAATAAATCCAGCAAAACAAAATGTAACTAAAAGAGATTCTAATTGAATTTCCAAACCACCAATCCAATAGTAATCAGTATAGTGAGGATTAGGTAATGCAAAATTATTTCCCCGTTCCGGAGAGGAGGTGCGAGGATGGAGAATGGGGGAGAGAGAGAGAGTCAGTAAGGCTAATTAGTTAATGAATATAAGTTGCTTACATTTTGGGTTAATGGGTTATTTGAAACTCAAGATGCAAACAGAAAAACCACAAAGTTTATTACTGACTTAGGAGAGGCATTCTCTAAACTATGGCTGGCAGCAGTGATTAATTAATGAGTCATATTATGAGTAAAACAAGCCCCCTGACAGCTACAGAAATGAAAGAAAAAGAAATAATTTATTACAAGTCAGAACTAGGGGTAATTAACTTGTATAATGGGAGCAGCACGGGAGAAGTTGTGGAGGTGGAAGCGAGAGGTGGATAGGGAGAAGACAGATCAAAAAAGAAGGGCACCTTGTGATGGAGTCAGAGATGGGTGAAGAAGAGGAGTTGGTGAGGGTGTTGAAGGTGAGGGTGAAAGGCTGGAATTGAATTCTGGATGAAATGTGAAGCCAGTTTAGGTATCATGCAGCAGATGAGATTTGGCGTGAGAGGAAGATCGATCTATTTGCGAGATTTAGGACATATATCGTAGCCAGGATAGATGGGTATGGGGAAGGATTGATAGTAAGAGATTACAGTAGTCAATGTGGGAGATAATGAGAAAAGGGAGGTGGAAAGGGACGCAATAGGGCAATATTTTGAAGGAGGAGGCAACAAGACTGTGCAAGGAACTGGATGTGTGAAGTGGAGTCGGGGATGACACCAAGGCGGAGGGTTTAGTGTCATCCTTGACAGGAAGATCTGATTTTGTCAACCAAGAGAGAGACTAGAGGAGGGGTAGCGACACTAGGATGGTGCAATATGATGAGCTCCATTTTGAACATGTTGAGCTTTAGGTTGGAACGTCCAGGTGGAGATGGCAGAGACAAAGTTGGACGCATGAGTTAAAAGAGAATTAGACAGGTAAGGGAAGGAGAAGTAGATTTGAGCGTCATCTGCATAGAGGTGGCAGTGGAGGCTGAAAGAGTGTTCACTGAGAGTAGATGTATAAAGAGAGAAAATCAGGGGGTCAAGAACAGAGCCTTGGGAACCCCACCAGAGAGAGTGGAGGAGAGGATGTGTCAGAAGTAGACACACTAAAGGAGTGTTCAGAAATATAGGAAAGGAACCAGGAGAAGAGAGTGTTTTGAAGGCCATGGGAGTGAAGGTTATACAGAGAAGAGGGTGGTCAACTGTATCCAAATCTGCAGAGAGGACAATAAGGATGAGTAGGGAGAAGTTACCCTTTGGCTTAGTCCTTAGTTATTATTGATCACATTTGTGGTTAGTCATTTATCTCATACTGGTCCGTACAGAATCCAGGTAATGACATACCAAGCTCCATCCTGCCGCTCTCCTGCCCAAGAGAGCTCTAGAATCGGACATGGAACAAGAGGACTACAGTGGCCATGGGTGGTAAGCAAAGCAGCCGCATTATTTGCCCAAGCCATAGAGTCCCTCCTTGATGCATGGAGGAGACTTTGCCAAAAAGCATGTACTTAACAAGAGCTGATCTGTCACGGAATGTTCGCCTTTTCATAATTAAAAATTCTTACATACAGGGTCTCTAAAATTTCCATTTCATTACTTGTTAGGGAAAACACCTACAAAACCTATTAGCGCTGGTATCTGGTTCCTATCTGGCTGAAGAACACTTATGGGTCCACTTCTGACTTATGTTGGAGGTGCTGTGGGGTACAGGGGTCCTTCATCCTTCATCCACAGAGGTCCTAGACAAAGTCTCTGAAAAACTGTCTGTTCAGATCCTCAGCGCGGCCAGATGCCTGGTTGCAAAAGACTGTAAAAATCCAAAGCCTCCTTCCAGACAGCAACTTCACAATAAAATCTGGCATTTATCATCCTTGAAGAAAATATCAATAAGAAAACCCATAAATTCTCCCAAATCAGGCCCAGAAATTCTCTGCCCTCTTTCTGTAAACAGTTGTGTGTAAGGTGGTAGCTGCATAGTGCTCCGCTTGGTCTGTCCTTCACCCGATCTGATCTCAAATCGCCCCCCTCCACCCCCCACCTGTCCTCTTTCCCATCCTACCCCTACCTTCACTACTGTATACAACACCACAATCCACAACATCTTTTTAAGGTTCATCATTGATTTATGGCTGCGAAATTCTTCTACCTGTTTATGTTTTGTAATCACCCCAAGTGGACTTGTTTTTTTATACTTCAGTTTCCGATTCACAATGTAACTTGATTCCCCCTCTTGGGATACTGTTGTATATGTGTTTATTATGTGCCAAAAAAGTGTTAAAAAAAATTCCTACATATTGCAATAGACTCCAACAATGAGCAAACAAAGGTATTCTGCCAGCCAAAGGTGAGCCACACTGCACAATAATATACGAAAGCAATGTTCTTTAACTTATAAAATAACTCTGCATTCAACATTGAAACATTGTATCATCCTTTCTTTAATACACAAATATATGTGGGTAAGTTAGGAAACCGCCGGCTTCCTTGGTAACCTGTATTAACAATAAAACCAAAAGAATGTATAGAAAATGACATGTCAGTGACAATGCAAAAGTTCTAAAAGACTGAAATATAATTCACGCATAAAACAAAAGGTAAAACTCCTGTTTCTTTTTTTTTCTCAATATACTGTTTTTTTTGGAGGCCGTTCTTACTGACTTGTCCAAAGCCGTACCTGGCGTTTAGGCCAAAAGTCATATATCCTCACTTCTCAACTTCTCGGAGGGCTCAACATTCAACATTTCTTTGTAATCCTTTATTTTACTTTTAGGATTGTTCACACTTATCCAAATTGAATCATTCACATCAGTCCCTGAACCATTGGAGCTTATTTACTTTGTGTGAAGCCAATTGACCTACCAGGATGGTTTGGGATTGTAACATCACTTTATCCCTAGCAGGGCATGTTTTCCATATCTCCTTGCTGGAGCACAGGTGTATTCATTACTGACTGATACAATGTAACAGATCCACAGGTGGTATAATTATCTCACTTGTCACCTGGAAAACCTGCACTCTTATGAGGGCTTGAGAACTGGGTTTTAGAAACCCTGCTCGAGGGTCATGTATGGGGCAACTAATATTTTTTTTTTTTTAAAAAAAACTCCAATAGGGAAAAACTGGAAACAAGAAGAGGGCTATCCCTCCACCTCTTCCCCAAGGATTTAGGTGAGAAATAAAGGGGTGAACCAGGGTGTGTGTGTGTTTTATTTTTCACGGGGTCAATGTATTTGACTGTATGTTTTACAGGTTCCAGTGAGTCCTGGTTGCCAGGGCATGTTGGTGTTTGTGTTTCACCAAGCCCCAGCATACTTAATCACTTTATGGCTGTGTTAGGGTTTGCTGGGTCCAGTAGTGCACCAGGAACAAAAACCATTCAAACCAATTAACTCTTTATTACCACACAGCCATCGCCCCAGGTGACAATTTATTGCAGGCCCTATTCCCCTAGGATATTCAGCATCAGCTGAATGGGCTAATGCTGGCTGAAAATATCAAAACGGAGACCCATGCCCCCCCCCCCCCCCCCCAAAAAAAAAAGGTGTCACCAGGACAATCTGTCATAGCCGAAAGCTGGTAGTGGCTTTCTCTGGAGTCCCCACGTTGTTCTTCTCCCCGAGATTGTCTATACCAGCCTAGGTTATCAGCACTGGTACTGGCAACTCTGTTGTATTGGGGGAGGGAGAGCCATTTAAAAAAAAAAAAGTTAAAAAAACCTCTCATCCACCTCAAGACAAAATGCGGCTCAGCATATAGACGTAGATACTATTTTTCTGCACAATTTTTATTGTGGCGTAAATTATGCCCACTTTGTTGCCAACTCCGCGTCAGACCCTGTTTCTCTGGACCTTCGCACCTGTTCTGCCACAAAACTTGATTCGCCTGAAATGTTGCAACGATTTCTGCATAGAAGATGCAAAGATAATATACAGCTACGTGAAAATCAAACACTTTAACATTGTAACTTGCATTATTATTATATAAATACAGACTGGTGCTTAGTATATATAATGTAACCCAAGATGACTTTTTTTTTTACATTCTCTGCATTTTCTATTCCAAGTTTTGAAAAACTAGAATGACATGTTTTAAATAAAAGCGCCACTTTAATATTTTCTACCCCAGTCTTTATTCCAAACCTGTTTACGGCTATATTGTTATTAACTGCATTTTCTGCCACTGTGTCTGTGTGTGATGATATACAGCATATTAAAAGCTTACGTGTTTCAAAGCTGCTGCATTAAGGCTGAAATGATGTCTGGAATCCTGGCTGAATGGAACTTTACAGAGGAACAGTGCAGAGTAATTCTATCCTCACCAGCGTCGTCCTACCAGCTCGTCGCTGCAGAGGAGGATTCTATAGAGACTGCAGTGACTGGTCTATACACCCAGCACAGATTCATCCTGTCACTGGAGAAGATAGCAAAATGTTTTTACCCTGAGTTACTTTCTTCAGTGTGAACATATAGGACAGTGTGTTAGAGGACTATGTAATTATCTAAAACACTCTTTCGTAATATTTCAGAAAAAATATACACTAAGAAAGAAAATAACTAATATTCCCTTTCTAGGGAATAACTAGCTGTCCCAAGTAAAAATAAAAATTGTTACAAAGTTAGTTAAAGCTTACCTATCATGGAGTTTTGAAAGATTTCACATTACTAGTACAGTCTATTTGCACTGCAAAGTTATCAATACGCATACCATCGTCAGCTACAAACGCAGGATTTGTAGAGCGGGGTTTTCACACCATGCCGCCAGTGGGTGTGACCAGCATGCATGGGGGCGTGGCTATAATATTAGACTTAGCTTGGCTGCTCTCCAACTCTTCCTATCCCCATAACATACATGGGCAATGCTGCGTGCACTACTGTTAGGTGCACGCAGCTTTCACTTTTCAAGCAGAGCTGGGTGAAGCGGGAGCAGGGTCCAGCCACCTCAATTATACAGTGCACCAGGCTTGGAGTAGGGTTTCCAGGCACTAAGATCGTTTATAAAATCCAGCTACAAAGCTGCGCTAGTCCACCTCTCTGACATAACTGCCTAAGGCTTATTTATAGTAGCATATCTCCCAAATGTCCCAATTATCCAGACTGCTGGATCATTGGGAGGTATGTGCTCCTCACTAGCTCTGTCATTGGTGCATGCGGCAATGTAGGACTGTATGGGAGGGAGGAATGGTGGGTTTGGGGGTGGCATAACGCTTCAGAGTAACTCCCACAATGTGACTTGAACAACCCCCAAATTCGATGGAAGGGGTGTAGTCGTGTCCTACTCCCGAAACACAGAATGTTGGGAGGTAGGCATTAGCACTTGGTCTACATGAACTCCAACACATGCTAACCTATCGAAGATGGTGGCACTACCACCATTCGAGGACTGAAAGAGTTATGACTTATTGGAAATTGGGTGTGGTCTATCATGAATGTGGGCGTGGTTTAGTGGATCTGGTCATCATTTGGAGCAGTTCAAGTGGTGTTTTGGGGGGATTGTTGGAAGGAATTTTTTGTCGCAATTTTGCTTTTTATATTGTTGGGACATGTGATGTGAAGCTGTTGATATGGTGTTATATAGACCACATGTAATCTATTTTATTTATTCAGCTGTATCAATAATTGGGGTATATTGCATAAAATGGACATCAGGATCCCCATGTAAAGTTTTTGTCAGATAATTCCTCCCACTTTTTTTTTGTGTTTCGCACATAACTAAGGTACAGAGAGCAGTTTCTATTTATATCTCCCCTGATGTTATTGTGTGCTGTCAGAATTTAAATGTGGTTTCTTTATTATTTAATTGTACCCAGTCCCCCGCAAAAAAAATAATGTTAGACAAATAAATGAGTTTTGATGAGCAGCTGTCTTGTTATCAAAGTTTTTCATTGGATTCTGTCTGGCTTTATTTTAAATTTACCAGCCCCTTCAGTACAGCTTTGCCTGTGTATAATGCCTCTGCCATGTACTATTCTGCCCTCTTACTACATCTAAAGGGGATTTACCTAGTGCTTTTCTTGTCATAGAACTCACAGAACTGAGTTCCGGCACCTTATTTTCAATGGATTTTCCAAGTTTTAAAAGTAACTTTTGAACATTTGAGGTTTGGTCCACGTGGACTTGAATCGCCCTGTCGAGCGTAGCAAGTCGGCGGAAAAATCATTAAAACGGTGCATGCGGCTGGATGTGTGTTGAGTCCGATGCATGCGTACATCGTCCACGCTGGTTGTTCTGGCGCTGCTCGGCTTTTGGCGCTGCTCAGCTTGTGATTGGTCATGTGGGAGCGCGCTGAGAGCTTACTGGGGGCGGTGACCATTATGTTTCGTTACACAACTGACATGTGTGGGTGTGGACAGTGATTGACAACGTGATGTGAGTTACGGCATTTTTTTTTTTTACAAAAAAAGCACAGGATTTACCTAACCAAAATTATTGTTTCATGGTAGGACGTAAGTGTCACTAGACTGGATCACGTCCTACTCTTCAACGTTCACTTTGGTTAAGTGCACCCCGAGATTCAGAAAATCCCTTCATTATGTGTTATATGGGCCGGCTTAGGAAGGGATTGCCTTTCACTTTCAAAATGAAGTTGCACAGCACTCCATTGTGACACTACCCTCAAAAATCCTGCAATAACCTCTTCACCCAGGTAGCCCCCTGCTGTTACTGGTACCCATGACACAATAATAATTTCAGTGCATCAGAGGTGCTTTGTGTACCCTCATTTTAGAAGCAAAAGGCAATCCCTTCATACACTGACACATAGTAATAAATAGATTTTTTGAATCTATGTCCTACTAGCAATAATAAACTCTGTTATCACTGGTGCTGGTTGAGGATTTAGGGAGAGATGAATGTTGCCCATTTTTAGAATATGTTCTTATTTGCTGGGCTTTAACCAGTGCCCGAGAAGTCAGTACTGGCACTGAGATCTACCATCCTGTTTTCTCTTTGGGACTAGACCCTATCGGAGAGTAGAGCTATGGTTTTCCAGCGATAGACTATAGTTAGGCATTGCTGCTTTGTAACCAAGGAAGGGGGTTGCCCAGTTCTCCAGTTGATATTATTTATTCAATGAATTTCGGATGGATTAGTACCAATTCTCTAATTAATTGACCGTTGGCCCATCCCTGAAAATCAATCTTCTCAAATAGCCAGTATGCCTATACATAGACAATATACCTCCACATAACATCACAAGCCTCCACACAGCCGGAATACATCCATATATTCTCAGCTTCAACCAAATATCCAACATGTCCCGTATAGGCTAATGCACAGGAGTATAGCTAATTTCCCATATAGCCTGATCTAATTAATGACTGGGGGGGGGGGGGGGGTGGGGTCATTAAGAATACTAATATAATAATTGTAACCTAATTTATCCTAACAAATAGAAAAATGACAGTGGGAGCACCGTGATGAGTGATCAGACAAGTCATATTTTGTGTTATCAGTAAGAAAAGGAATTTGCTTCGTGTGATATGATATAAAACCTTTAGCACATGAAGCTATATTTTCCCTCTGCTCAATTATCCTATGATTTTCCCACCCATATCCAGAGCTTTTTCATGTTTACGTATAGAAATAATAACATTATTACATGTTACTAAAACATTACTCACTTTTCAGAAGAGGAAAATTAAGATGAAAAGATTTATCTGCCCATCGGCCAGTGGCGGATCCAGGGGTGGGGCGATCGCCCCCCCCCTAGCAGGGGCTTGCTGCCGACAGCTGCACACTGTGCAGGTCCGTTCAGCAGTGACAGTGTGCTGCCCGGCTGCTCTGATTGTGTTTTAAACACAATCAGAGCAGCGGGGCAGCACACTGTCACTGCTGAACGGACCTGCACATACTGTGCAGCCGCCGGCAGCCTTAGACATCAGAAAGGGGGCGGGGCCTAAATCGCCCCCCCTAAAATCGCCCGGGGTAAAGTTATTGTCTAGATCCGCCCCTGCCATCGGCTTATGGCTTCTGCTACTGATTTTATTTTCTGTCAGAATTTCTCAGCTCCGGTATATATATGTAATGTCAGAAATATGAAATATCGTCCAGTATCCATGTATAATTTATATTAATAAAACCAAATGTAACAAGGTGGAAATGCAAATTATTGCTGAATGAAAACAGAAATGTTGTATAATCTATTAGGACATTGTTGAGTCTAGTAAGACTATATAGCTTATACTGCGGTCAGACAATGCATGTCAGACACACAGACTGAACACCAAAGAAGCAACATCAGTTTTGCAGTTAATGCCCTTTTCTTACTCAAGATGCTAACAAAACTCTTAACCATTCACTCATCATCTCTCACTTAGGCTACTGCAACCTCCTGTTATCTGGTACACCCATATATCCACACTTTAGTCCATCCTACATGCTACTGCAAGACTGATCTTCCTCTCTCACCACTCCACAATTTCTGCACAAATTGGCAAATCCCTAAACTTGTTCCCTGTGTCTTCCAGAATCCAATTCAAATTACTCACCTTGACCTACAAAGCCCTCAACAACACCACCCCTGCATACATCTCACATATTATATAAAGATACACTCCCTCCTGCCCTCTTAGATCTACCTCTGACCTGCGCCTTGTCCTGTCTCTGGTAACCACCTCTCATTCCTACAAGACTTCTGGAATTCCCTACCACTCTCAATCAGACTTTCCCACAGCCTTCAAATCTTTATATGCTCTCTGAAAACCATCTTTTTATCAGAGCTTACCCTACTCACTACAACACTACCCACAATAATACACCCTCACAGCTGTCCCAATCTTCACTCGCTCCTCTTGTTTCAGTTGTGCCCTCCTCCACTTAGAATATAAGCTCTCTCATGAGCAGTGTCCCCCTTTGTTTACTTTTATGTCTGCATTTATTTTGTCTACCTTGGATGTCCTTGTTTTATATATGTCCTGTTTACCCTACTGTATGGCGCTGCGGAGCACTGTGGCGCCTTAAAAATTTACGATAATAATAACAAAAGTAAATGTTGTAATAACACTAAATGTTCTATAGACTCAGGGCCTGATCCACCAAGGCAAGTATCTGCTGATTTTGAGTGTATCAACTAGAGATGGGCGGATCCGGTTCTCCGAGAACCGAACCCACCCGAACTTTGGGTATCCGAGTACCGAGCTGAGCAGCTCGGTACTCTCCCGCCCATTCCGAATCCAAATCGAGGCCGAACGTCATTGTGACGTTGTCGGATCTCGGGACTCGGTTCTCGCGATACTTCAACTTTATAAATACACGCCTCCACAGCAATCCATCGCCATTTGACAGAGGGAGAGAGCAGGGTGTAGTCATAGGCTAATTAGAGCAGGGACAGAGAATACAATATTGTTCTTGCAATTGCTCTAACCAAAATCGCTAGTGCAGAGAGGAGGATAGAGGTTTATTATTTTTTCTTCATATTTGGCACTCCCCAGCGCTTTTGGGGTGTCCCCCATAATTGTGCATTAATATTTCTGGCTGTCAAAAGTCATATCTGTCAGCAGTATCTACTAAATAATTTGTAGCACACCTCAGTGTTTTTGGGGTGTCCTCCCTAATTGTGCATTAATATTTCTGGCTGTCAAAAGTCATATCTGTCAGCAGTATCTACTAAATAATTTTTAGCACTCCTCAGTGTTTTTGGGGTGTCCTCCCTAATTGTGCATTAATATTTCTGGCTGTCAAAAGTCATATCTGTCAGCAGTATCTACTAAATAATTTGTAGCACTCCTCAGTGTTTTTGGGGTGTCCTCCCTAATTGTGCATTAATATTTCTGGCTGTCAAAAGTCATATCTGTCAGCAGTATCTACTAAATAATTTGTAGCACTCCTCAGTGTTTTTGGGGTGTCCTCCCTAATTGTGCATTAATATTTCTGGCTGTCAAAAGTCATATCTGTCAGCAGTATCTACTAAATAATTTGTAGCACTCCTCAGTGTTTTTGGGGTGTCCTCCCTAATTGTGCATTAATATTTCTGGCTGTCAAAAGTCATATCTGTCAGCAGTATCTACTAAATAATTTGTAGCACTCCTCAGTGTTTTTGGGGTGTCCTCCCTAATTGTGCATTAATATTTCTGGCTGTCAAAAGTCATATCTGTCAGCAGTATCTACTAAATAATTTTTAGCACTCCTCAGTGTTTTTGGGGTGTCCTCCCTAATTGTGCATTAATATTTCTGGCTGTCAAAAGTCATATCTGTCAGCAGTATCTACTAAATAATTTGTAGCACTCCTCAGTGTTTTTGGGGTGTCCTCCCTAATTGTGCATTAATATTTCTGGCTGTCAAAAGTCATATCTGTCAGCAGTATCTACTAAATAATTTGTAGCACTCCTCAGTGTTTTTGGGGTGTCCTCCCTAATTGTGCATTAATATTTCTGGCTGTCAAAAGTCATATCTGTCAGCAGTATCTACTAAATAATTTTTAGCACTCCTCAGTGTTTTTGGGGTGTCCTCCCTAATTGTGCATTAATATTTCTGGCTGTCAAAAGTCATATCTGTCAGCAGTATCTACTAAATAATTTTTAGCACTCCTCAGTGTTTTTGGGGTGTCCTCCCTAATTGTGCATTAATATTTCTGGCTGTCAAAAGTCATATCTGTCAGCAGTATCTACTAAATAATTTGTAGCACTCCTCAGTGTTTTTGGGGTGTCCTCCCTAATTGTGCATTAATATTTCTGGCTGTCAAAAGTCATATCTGTCAGCAGTATCTACTAAATAATTTTTAGCACTCCTCAGTGTTTTTGGGGTGTCCTCCCTAATTGTGCATTAATATTTCTGGCTGTCAAAAGTCATATCTGTCAGCAGTATCTACTAAATAATTTGTAGCACTCCTCAGTGTTTTTGGGGTGTCCTCCCTAATTGTGCATTAATATTTCTGGCTGTCAAAAGTCATATCTGTCAGCAGTATCTACTAAATAATTTGTAGCACTCCTCAGTGTTTTTGGGGTGTCCTCCCTAATTGTGCATTAATATTTCTGGCTGTCAAAAGTCATATCTGTCAGCAGTATCTACTAAATAATTTGTAGCACTCCTCAGTGTTTTTGGGGTGTCCTCCCTAATTGTGCATTAATATTTCTGGCTGTCAAAAGTCATATCTGTCAGCAGTATCTACTAAATAATTTTTAGCACTCCTCAGTGTTTTTGGGGTGTCCTCCCTAATTGTGCATTAATATTTCTGGCTGTCAAAAGTCATATCTGTCAGCAGTATCTACTAAATAATTTGTAGCACTCCTCAGTGTTTTTGGGGTGTCCTCCCTAATTGTGCATTAATATTTCTGGCTGTCAAAAGTCATATCTGTCAGCAGTATCTACTAAATAATTTGTAGCACTCCTCAGTGTTTTTGGGGTGTCCTCCCTAATTGTGCATTAATATTTCTGGCTGTCAAAAGTCATATCTGTCAGCAGTATCTACTAAATAATTTTTAGCACTCCTCACTGTTTTTGGGGTGTCCTCCCTAATTGTGCATTAATATTTCTGGCTGTCAAAAGTCATATCTGTCAGCAGTATCTACTAAATAATTTTTAGCACTCCTCAGTGTTTTTGGGGTGTCCTCCCTAATTGTGCATTAATATTTCTGGCTGTCAAAAGTCATATCTGTCAGCAGTATCTACTAAATAATTTTTAGCACTCCTCAGTGTTTTTGGGGTGTCCTCCCTAATTGTGCATTAATATTTCTGGCTGTCAAAAGTCATATCTGTCAGCAGTATCTACTAAATAATTTGTAGCACTCCTCAGTGTTTTTGGGGTGTCCTCCCTAATTGTGCATTAATATTTCTGGCTGTCAAAAGTCATATCTGTCAGCAGTATCTACTAAATAATTTTTAGCACTCCTCAGTGTTTTTGGGGTGTCCTCCCTAATTGTGCATTAATATTTCTGGCTGTCAAAAGTCATATCTGTCAGCAGTATCTACTAAATAATTTGTAGCACTCCTCAGTGTTTTTGGGGTGTCCTCCCTAATTGTGCATTAATATTTCTGGCTGTCAAAAGTCATATCTGTCAGCAGTATCTACTAAATAATTTGTAGCACTCCTCAGTGTTTTTGGGGTGTCCTCCCTAATTGTGCATTAATATTTCTGGCTGTCAAAAGTCATATCTGTCAGCAGTATCTACTAAATAATTTGTAGCACTCCTCAGTGTTTTTGGGGTGTCCTCCCTAATTGTGCATTAATATTTCTGGCTGTCAAAAGTCATATCTGTCAGCAGTATCTACTAAATAATTTTTAGCACTCCTCAGTGTTTTTGGGGTGTCCTCCCTAATTGTGCATTAATATTTCTGGCTGTCAAAAGTCATATCTGTCAGCAGTGTCTACTAAATAATTTGTAGCACTCCTCAGTGTTTTTGGGGTGTCCTCCCTAATTGTGCATTAATATTTCTGGCTGTCAAAAGTCATATCTGTCAGCAGTATCTACTAAATAATTTGTAGCACTCCTCAGTGTTTTTGGGGTGTCCTCCCTAATTGTGCATTAATATTTCTGGCTGTCAAAAGTCATATCTGTCAGCAGTATCTACTAAATAATTTTTAGCACTCCTCACTGTTTTTGGGGTGTCCTCCCTAATTGTGCATTAATATTTCTGGCTGTCAAAAGTCATAACTGTCAGCAGAATCTACTAAATAATTTTTAGCACTCCCCAGTGGTTTGCGCTCAGAATGGATTCAAAGCAGTCCACATATGATCTGAATGAGCAACCAGGTTCTGTCACCAGTCCTGATGTTAGTGTTCCCAGTACGTCATCTGGCCAAGGCGATGTCAAACAACAGAGTGTTTTCAAATTAGTGCAAAAAACAAAAACCAAAAAATTTTTTACTGTATTGAAGCGAAAAAGAAGTGTAACTGAGCAAAAGTTAAGTGACGATAAAAAAAAAATTGCAAGCATGCCATTCTACACACGCAGTGGCAAAGAGAGAATGAGGCCTTCACCTTTGGCTATTAGTGGCAGATCCCAAAAAGTTACCCAGCCTACAATTGGTGCACAACTACTGTTACGCGTCAAAGCCGAGCTGCAAGATAACAGTGAGGCATTACAGGAGAATATTTGCTCTGATTCACAAATGACAACAATCCCTGTGGAGAGTCCATCCAACAGTGGGATGTCTAATCGTGACCATTCTGTTAGTCTACCCATAAAGAAGGGCCCTTTCAGCAGTTCTGCTGATGTGTGCCTGAACAGCCCGAGTGTAGCCGGTGATACACCAAGTGAGGATGACACTTTGTCTTTAGAAGAGGATGTGGGGGAGATTTGGGTATCCGACGATGAGGATGCGGTTGATTGTGTAAGTCCTGCAGCAGTGTGGCACCAGTGGGAGCAGTTCTGGCATGTGAGGTTCTGGCACCAATATGCACTTTCCAAACACAAGCAGGGATGACGCAGGGGGCAGACCACAACAGTTTGACATCTGGGCTGGTTTGAAGGATTTGTCAAAAAAATGTGTGACCTTGACCATAATTCCAACCAATCCTACTATTAACATGCAAAGGATGGTGGAGGGCCTATCAGGGATTAAACTGTATTTTTCATAATTTTCACTAATAATGTTTGGGTGTAATATACACCCAAAGACGAGTGCTCAATTGCTAAGAGTCATTGATGGAGAGGAAGACAAGCAGGCTTGTCTGTAGAATTTGCAGGCAAATTGTGCTGCGTTATATAGGTAACACCCAAAGAGAAGAGCTCCATTGCTCCATTGCTAATTGTAATTGCTGAAATAGAAATAATAGGGCTGACAGTCTTGGTCTAAATCTGCAGTTACATTTTATTGTACCATAGCTCATTGCGAAACTGGAGAGGTGGCAGGGTTTAGTGATAATCTTCCTCCAACAATACTAATTCATCCCAATATCCCAATATCATAGAAGTCTGTGTAGTATGATGTAATTGCTGATAATGGCCTTCCAAAGGGAATGACTAGTTGATTTTAGGGCAGAGCTGTCACGGTTTTTGGGCAATTCTTTTACAGCACAGCAAATATCAAAATGTTTAGCGGACTCATCTGCATCACCACTGGGTGTCTTGGGAAAGCAATTTCTTTTACTACAAGCAGTTGCCAGAGAAACTGAAGGAGAAGACGTCCCAACAAGATGTTGATAAGTCTGGGATCCTTGCAAAGAAAATTAAGTATTTCATCTACAATTAAAATATAGTTAGCACATTTACTTTGTTTTATTGCACACTATAATTTTATGTAGCACCTTTTCAAAATCTATTATTAAGGCAATCACTTGACTCAAGCTAACCGTGTCTGCACTTTCTTCACAGGTAACTACTTCGCTGGACTAAAGTATATTCCCCTCAAATGCTAGTCTTCTTGCAGCTGCTGTATTCTCCTACATGCTGTTGCAGAAACCACAAATTGACCCTAAATGTTTATGGACACAAACAGCATCTCCTGCATGTCATTTTTCAAAAGTTCTGTAACACCAAGTTGATAGTGTGTGCAAAACAGGAAATGTGATGGAATTCAGCCCCGCTGTAATGCTGGACCAATATTGGGGTCGTAATCAGAAATGACATATCCTCAGGAGACTCCAAGCAGGATTAGCCATCTTTCAATGACATCCCTTAGTTTTTGGAACAGTTTGTCAGCTGTATGCCTCTTAGTGAAGCTGCTGATACACAGAGTAGCCTACTTCTCAAAAATGTGATGTACCTGGGTACATGCTGCTGCTGTCCATGCTGGGGAAGGCGAAAGACCAACCCAGTGGGCTTTCACAGTCATATAATCTTTTGTTTGCCCAGTTCAGCTTGTACACATATCTGTGGTTAAGTATACAGTGGGTAGAATACCATTTTGTCACCCAATAATGACATTTTTAGGAACTTTCCGGTACAGGAGAGAATAAGCTTTTCTAGTAAAATGGTATAGTGATGACATTTGCTAACAGGGACATAACACCTCAATTAAATGTCTTAAACCAACTGTATTAATAGTGGACATTGGACACAGATCTAACGCTAACATAGTACCCAGGGCGTCTGTGATCCGCTTTGCGACTGGGTGACAGGTTTCATTCTTGCTTCCTCTTGCAGAGGATTGTTTACTTGCCAATTGTTGGGGGGGAAGATTGCAGGTGCTGGGATGTAGATGAGAGAAGGGAGGTAGATTATGCTGGAATGCTTGTTGTTAATTTTTTTTTAACCAAAGTTTCTGATTTTCCCAACAGTTTGCCAATAACTCGCTGAAAAATGACGAAACATGGATGAGGATCCCAGATGGTTAAGGTCCCTACCTCTACTGAGTGTGGCTTTCAAAATGTTACAAATGGATAGACAACTCTTGCCAGGATTCGTGTAAAAATAATTCCACACTTAAGAGGTGGATTTTTGGTCTTATGCCCAGGCATGACAATGGCCTTTTTGTTATCACTGGCAAGAACTGCAGCAATTTTTCTTTTCAAGTGTATGAAAATCATATTGTGACATAGGAGGTGTTCAAAATTGAATAAAAAATGACTGGAAATTAGTGTTACTGAGGTTAATAATAATGTAGCTACAAAATAATACCTAAATTATGTTATTTTAGCACCAATCAATGTAATTTTTATAACAAATTGCAAAACAAAACCAAACAAAACCAAAACCAAAACCAAAACACGCAATGGCGGTTTTGCAAAACCAAAACCAAAACCAAAACACGACGGTAATCCAGATCCAAAACCGAATCCAAAACCAAAACACGGGGGTCAGTGACCATCTCTAGTATCAACACAAACCACTCTGCGCATGCTCCGCAGCAGCAGATACGGCAGCCCTCTTGGCACGGAAAGAGCAGTCACTACAGCCTGCGATTTAGGGGGGGGGGGGGTGTCCTGGGAGGGGAAGGGGTGTTCTCCCCCAGGCAATGTACAGTAGAGGCATGCCAAACTCAAGCACACACAGAGTGGAAGATTACATCCACGGCTCTCCTGCCATGGAAGGAATCTTCCACGCCGCCAGCTCTAAACAGTGTAAAAAATAGATAAAAGAAAAAAAACACGTTATCCCCCCCTTCCTAGTCCTTTTAACCCTAGTGCGGGTTTCTGCGGAATCGGGGGAAATAAAATGTATGGGGTTTCCCCGATTTTACAAAAACCAGCACTAGACAACCCAGCCGGGGTTGGTGGCTCTATAGCAGGGGGACACGCATTTCCCCTGATTTGGCAGAAACTATCAGTAAGCTGGCAGCACTAGGGTTAATATCATTGGTACGGGGGGACTCCATGCATTTTTTTTTACAGCCGGCGGGTCAGGCGACTGTAACGCCGCTCGATTTGTCTGCTCAACAGGCACTGACAGGTACGTACATACCTGCAGCATCCAGGGGAGAAGAGCAGACCTGCGTCCAAACTCAGTTTGTGCTCTGATGAATTTGGGAGCCTAAATACGGGTGTGTAATTCTGAGCGCGGGTTGCGTGCCCAAATGAATCAGGCCCTCAAGTTTAAATGTTCTCTACAGAGATTTTGTGTTTGTAGTTTTATGAGAAGAAACATGTAATTAAAGATTGTCTTCAACTTTCATTAAAATGCATTAATGCCCAACCCACAGCCCCTAACAATGACAATGTAGTAACATTCAGACAAATATAGTGCTTGTCAGGACACAGCTGAGTAGATGGACAGCAGAGTGGACTCAGCATTGGATCAATGGATCTTGTATTTGGGATGATATTTAGAATTTTATTATATTTAAAAAATTGTGGGAGGAATTGAGATGAGGATCAATTTAGTGATCGTGAGTTTTAATAGACAAGTTGAACCCACGTTCTAACAGGTCCAAAAAAAGAATAATTATAACTACTAGCAGGAGTCATTGGGAGCATAATTTTTTTTAAAAATGCTGTTCTGGCAATTATGAATGCACCTTAAATTAGCAACTAGGTACCACAAATGCTGAAGAACCTCAGTCCCTCACCTCATCCTCCTTTATTCTTACTGGGAAAAGATTGATAAAGTCTAAGTAGCAAACAATTTAATTAAAGGGAAACAAGGCAAATTAAATGACAAAAATATTGTCAGCTCTAATCGGGTGCCTGGTATACTGGCCCAGAGTTACCATTAACCCCAGCTGGCTTGTGGCTATGGATGACATGGCCTGAAAGAGTTTTTCTCTTTGCCTAATACAGAGCAATATTTTTTCTTTCATGAACAAATAGCGATTTCCTGAGAGACTGAGAAAAATCAAAAGTTGAAAGCAGTTTGTTGACCTTGTGGACAACTGAGGCTTCCCAGACACAAGGGGGAGATGTCACATACAGATTGGTATCCTACAGCGTCATATTAAAATCTAGCAAAAGAAAATTCAGATGATGTTCTCACCAAGGGTGGGTCTTGGTTTAGTAAGACCAAGCTTATGTCTCCCACAGCGCCCCCTATTGATACACAATTTGATTATATAGTATTGGATATTTAAGGCATCAAAGCCAAAGCGATTTCCATGTTAACACATGTTCTATCAATCAAAAAACTAAATGTATTCAATGCATAAAGTTTAAAACATGAAGAAAACCCTACATAAAAACACACATATGGTAGATACTGAAAAGGCCTCCAATAACATACACATATTCTCTACCTCTGTAAATGTTAAGATCATAGAATAAAATATATTCTTCCTATTTTTCCAACTTGACGTCCAGAAATGAAGCTATTTATTTAGCTATGGTACCAACAAGAAAACTGTACTGAAGAAAACAGAACATTTGCTTCAGTACAGTAAAAAAATGAAAACGTGATCCTTAACCATACTGGCCAACTCTCCCTGAATGTCTGGGAGACTCCCTGAAATAGGGGTGATCTCCCTCACTCTCTGAAGAGTCTGGCATTCTCCCTGATACTGAGCCAGTACAAGATGTGGTTGGCTTTGCCATCTTTCGCATGATGACACACTTGAGAAATTGTGTCCTATGTCCATGTATTGATGCCTATGGAGGTCGACATTTTCATGGAGACCAAGATTTAATCAAAGACTGACAGGTAAGACAACATGACGTTAGTAATGGAGACAGAAATGTAAAAGACACTTCAGTCTCTAGAGATTCATTGGCTGATTTTCGTTAATGCATAGTTGTCTACTCTCCCGGAATGTCCGGGAGACTCCCGCATTTCTGGGAGACTTCCCGGGAGAGCTGGGCAACCTCCCGGTTCTCGCAGCTGCAATAGATAAGTGGCAGGGGGGCTTAATGACACAAATATTGCGTCATCATAGCCCTGAAAATGATGTGATTTGTCAAGCCCCACTACCCACACGCCCACCTCCCTCGGGATCTCCTTGAAGCCAAGGAGGAATAGTTGGCAAGTATGTCCTTAATGAAACTGACACATTGTGAATATGCAACAAAAAGTATCTTCCTGAAGTGCACATTTGTCATGGCCGTGAAAGAGTTAAATGAACAGGGCTTGAATTATGTGGGATATTGTCAAATATTTTCCAGGTTTTGGCATGGTCTATATAAGGGGGTGTGGCTAGTAAATGGGGCGTGGCAAAATGTGTGTGCCTACAGGCTGCAGGGAGGGGGATCCTGCCCTGTTAATGTGTGTGCATGATAACTACAGCTCTGCACCTGACATATCACTAGTATACCTCAGGGAGAATGCAATGTAAATGCTGACTTCATTTATTTTTTGCTTATATCATGAACTTACAAAGATCTAACATCACATCAGACGCAGAGTGAAATCTGAATGTGGATTCTCGTCTCTGGATACAAGTTGCAGGTCCTGCACACAATGTCTCTGGGAGGCTCGACAAGGCATTTTAAACTATGTTTCTAGGTGCAGCTATGCAGAAAGTTGTCTGGTTAAAAACTAAAACAATTATAATACAAAAGAAAGCTCCACCTGTATTATTGCAGATAAATGAAACCGAGTTTACAAGGATACAGTGCAGGGAAAGTGAGGACAAGTCTATATAGCCCGCTGCTCGGTTTTATGGAGGATGTTATTTATAAACGTGAAAAGACAGCAAACACGCTGTGTGTCAGAAGGAGACAATGATTTGGGCTTTAAAACCACAACTGGATACTAATTGTTATCAATGCATAAATATTGATAGGGATATTATCATCTAAAATGCATATTGTAAGTTTATATTTAAACATACTGTAACCTTTTGTAACGTATACAGCAGATACTGTTTTGCTAACATCTCTCCGACAGTCTCAATGACTATTACTGTGCTGCAAGCAACAGGTCAGTAGTGGACAATCTGCTAGGTTATTGGGTCCAGACATGTGGCCCTAAACTCCTGCAAAAGGACACAGATTAATTGGGCTTAAGTAAAGAAAACATGAAGCATAGACTTTATATTTTATCAATATTTGAGATCTCACCTCTGGTATTGTGGCCCTCCATCATTAGAGATGTTCCCTAGGGTGCTTACGAACTACAAGACCGCAGCAGTGGTACCAAGTAGATCTTGATAGCTGTTGTACTAATTGTCAGACACCATGTACCGAAGCTGTGATATTATTATTATTATTTATTAGTAAGTTGTCACATTGCTCCACAGTGAGGTAAACAGGACATACATAAAACAGGGACTTACAAGCTAGACAAAATAAATGCAGACATGAAAACAAAGGGTATGGAGGACCCTGCTCATTAGAGAGCTTACAATTTAACTGGAAGAGGGCACAGCTGAAACAAGAGGAGTGAGTGTGACTTAGAGTAGAGATTGGGATAGTTGTGAGGGTGTATTGGTGTGAGTAGTATAGCTGGTGTAGGGTAAGTTCTAATAAACAGATGGGTTTTCAGAGAGGGTCTATAGATTTGAAGGCTGTGGGAAAGTCTGATTGGACGTGGTAGAGGAATCCATAAGTGAGAGGTGGTTACCAGAGATCAAGTTAGGAGCAGGTCAGAAGTTGATCTAAGAGGGGGAGTGGGAGAGTATTTTAAGATGAGATTTAAGATGTATGAAGGGGTTCTGTTGTTGAGAGATTTTTGGGTGGCTCAGTAGTTTGACTTGGGTTCAGTGTAGGGAATTACAGAGTGGTGCAGGTAGATAAGGAGCTATGAGAGAGGAAGATCAGTCTTGCTGCAGTAATGAAGATTGCTTGAAGTGGGGACAGATCGATGAGTGGAATGCCAGATAAGAGGAGGTTGCAGTAGTCCAGGTGGGAGACAATGAGAGCATGGACAAGAGTTTTGGTAGCATCTTGGTTAAGAAAAGGGCATGGTTTGGAGCACTCTCGCACTTCTTAAGTGCTACTAACATTAAATCCCCCAGTATGGTGTGAACAACTCCCAGTGGCATCAATAACCCCCCAATATTTTGTGAACACACCGCCCGCTTGGTTGATTAAGGCAGTGGAAGCAAAATAACAAAAGCTTTAAAAAAATCTGTGGCTGTGTGCCCTTTTGTTTCTGGGGCTCCACAGGTGCATATGGGGGGTTTGGCATAAGTGCTGCATTTGGTGTTATATAGAGAGTATCTAATGGAAAGTTAGAGTTAATATAACCAGTAAAATACTAAGTTGGGCTACAGCAGGAAAGAAGAATTCCATTTGATTATTAAAGGGGAAAATAACAGAAGAGATATTTGTATTTATTTTAATTTATTTTTATATTTGTGTTTGTAACACCGTCAAGCCACATCTCTACGCTATTTGTATGTTAACGCAAATTAAACTGAGATGCGTCCGACTGAACATATATACACGTAAATATGTTTATTCTTACATCCATCTTTTCTTCCATATCTCCAGGGTGCAAATGTGTCCACTTCTGTATGAACCCCATAATGCCATATATATAAGATCCTTACATAATGTTATCATTTCCATAATGATCTTACGTAATGTCCATATGTGCCTTAAGGAATCTGGAAGTTATAAAGGTAACCGCTCCTTCATATCTCGCTTTGTCTACTGCACCAGCTCTAACCATCCACTGCTTGGCCCAATGCTGAAGAGTTCCAAAAAGGAATGTAGGATGTGATGCAAACTCTGCATAAATAGTTAGAGATGAGGTTAAGTAGAGATGATGGAAATTTTCATAACTCTTCAACTGATTAGTAGCCTCATTTCATATTCCAAATTGTTCCTAGTCCTACCCCAACAACACCTGCTCCTGTGACCATTCTGGTGTCTGATTGGCTACAAGTTGTTCTATAGTTGTCCACTAAAAAAATGATCCCTGCCAACCAAGAGACAAAGATTGAAAACACTAAGATGCTCAGACCCCAGTCAAATGCAGCTTAAAATTTGTACAAATAAATATATAAGACAGACTGGGGTATTATTCTTAATAGCGCACACTATTCTACTGCCTCCTTAAATTTTCAGCAGGGTCAAGTGAATATTTTACTCTTGTTAGCAAAATTTAGTTCTGGTCATACTACTAGTCTCCCAAAATTTGGGAGTGAACCTGGGACCTATTGGCATCTCCTAATGGAATGCACCACAGCTCATGTCTTCTATCTTAAAGTCATTTGCTGTATCAATAAAAAATGGTATTTCAATTTCGTTACGGTCACCAGCCACAAGACTTTTTGGGTTGCCCCTAAAGCATATGGCAAATAAAGTTACACAACTATACATGTTGCATTTATAATGGTTAAGGTCCTAGTAGATCAGTAATGGATGGCCTCCGACGATTCATAACTGAATGTCGTTGGTCAATGCCATGATAGGCCATGAAAGATTTGTGTACACTAGTAGAAAGGTTCTACCGAAATTGGAAAGTATCTGGGGTAGGTGGTTTGACAATCCTTCTGCTTTGAGGAGGTTGACTGTGGAGGACTAAGGCTGCCATTTAATGTATTGTTATCAATCTCCCTGATGTTATACATGCTTCTGTGTTTCTGCCAATGGTTTGACAGATCTTCTATATTCTATATTTTTTTACGATACGTTGTAAACGACATGTCTGCTTGGACTCTCGTGCAATGTTTGGTTTATTAATAAAGCCTTCGGGCTGTGCTGTTCGTATTGTTATGCTTTAAAAATACCAATTAAAATACTTGAATAAAAAACTATATAAGTAAATATGTAAAATAAAAACTAAGGACCGCAACTTGTAGTTACAAAACTTTAAAAACTTGGATGCAGGGCTGGTGGAAACTCTGTGGGTCCTTCTTACCTTAGCAGGTAGTGGTGGCATCTCCTGCTCCTCTTCCAGACCGGGAGTGTGGCGCTGGACTATGACATCATAGCCCAGCGACACAACGCCAGCCTTTCACAGAACAGTGGCACACCTCCAGGCTATCACAGCCCAGCAGCACACCTCCATCCTATCACAGCCCAGCAGCACACCTCCAGCCTTTCACAGACCAGTGGCACACCTCCAGCCTATCACAGCCCAGCAGCACACCTCCATCCTATCACAGCCCAGCAGCACACCTCCAGCCTTTCACAGACCAGTGGCACACCTCCAGCCTTTCACAGACCAGTGGCACACCTCCAGCCTATCACAGCCCAGCAGCACACCTCCAGCCTTTCACAGCCCAGCAGCACACCGCCAGCCTATCACATCCCAGTGGCACACCTCCAGCCTATCACATCCCAGTGGCACACCTCCATCCTATCACAGCCCAGTGGCACACCTCCAGCCTATCACAGCCCAGCAGCACACCTCCAGCCTTTCACAGCCCAGCAGCACACCTCCAGCCTTTCACAGCCCAGCGGCACACCTCCAGCCTATCACATCCCAGTGGCACACCGCCAGCCTATCACAGCCCAGTGGCACACCGCCAGCCTATCACAGCTCAGTGGCACACCTCCAGCCTATCACAGCCCAGCAGCACACCGCCAGCCTTTCACAGACCAGTGGCACACCTCCATCCTATCACATCCCAGCGGCACACCTCCAATCTATCACAGCCCAGCAGCACACCTCCAGCCTATCACATCCCAGCGGCACACCGCCAGCCTATCACATCCCAGCGGCACACCGCCAGCCTATCACAGCCATGGAGGAGCTGCAGCTGCAGCTTCACAGGTAAGAGTATTGTAGCATCTGCTTCTTTATGCTAAATGTGGGTGAAATAAGTGAAATGACATTAAGTTTTTCGGTGTCCCCTATTGGCAGGAATTTCTAGCTTAGTTTACAATATACCAACATTTTTACTTTTTAAAAGAAGCCCATAATGTTCCTTTCTACCCAAAATGTGCATTTTCCTTTAGCAATAACATTTTTTGGTCATTTTTAATGTTAGTCTGAGATGCTGAGTTAAGCTAATTCAAAATGTGCTTGTCCTACATCTTCTCCTCTCGTACATGGTCACACGCTGTGAATGTATCATTTGAATATTAAATCTCTTTTCTGAATCCTCATAAAAAGGAATATACATCATGTTCTTTCTTTTTTATTCTGAATAGCAAGTAAGAAGACGCCGCTATATCTGGGTTCTTTACTTTTTAATGTGTATTTCACCAGTCCAGAGATTCTTTTTTTGTGACTGGTTTTCATTTAACACTCAACTGTGTTTCCCTAGTTTTGAAGTGGGAGGGGAATAGATCCTGAGGCCAATCAGATCATCAGAATACTCACAGCAGCGCAGAGTATTTGATGAGATGAGCGTCCAGATCTAATGGGGGGCGGTGACTTTTCCACTTGTGTGATTGTGTGAGAAGGGATAATGTTTTAATGTGCGGTAGGGAATCGAGTCTAGCTGGAAGCCACTGGCTTATGTTATAATGTACAAAAGTGCAAATATATTGCTTATTAGAGCCAAGTTCTGAGCCAAGTTATCAACAATTACATCTAGTTTTACAGGTAAGCAGGGCTGGCTGGGCTGAAGGGCAGGTTGGTCATCTGCCCCTAGGGGGCGATCCCTGGAAGGGGCTACATTGAGCTGGGTCACTGGATCACTTGCATCTTTTTTTTCTATTAAAATGTTCCTGATAGGCTGCTGAGTCGAGTCTTGCCCCTCACCCCACCCAGGGCTAAAAAATTGGAAGAGTTCCCTGCTTTGTGAGTGGGCAGACAACCTTCCCACAAAAGGACTTTACAGTTATAAGTACATTCTGGCTCCTTCAACTAATGTAATAGATACATTGCAACCAACAGACAAAGTATGGAAAGGGGGATGAATTTACGCATGTGATGAAAGCGACAGTGCGTATTACGAAAAAAAATAGACGGAACTGACTTGGCCGACACCTAATAAATGCTGAGTGACCTTAACAATGACAAAACAAGTCCCCGACAGTGTGGTAAGAAGTCACGAGCAGCAGTAATAACGGCAGCTTGTTTTGACGTCATTTAAAATGGGGACCGCAATATCAGTATTTTTAAAGTGGCAATGCCGGGTCCCTAACCCTAACTCTAACCCTACTCCTAACCCTAACCCTATTCCTAACCCTACTCCTAACTCTAACTCTAACCCTACTCCTAACTAGAGATGGGCGGGTCCGGTTCTCCGAGAACCGAACCCACCCGAACTTTGGGTATCCGAGTACCGAGCTGAGCAGCTCGGTACTCTCCCGCCCATTCCGAATCCAAATCGAGGCCGAACGTCATTGTGACGTCGTCGGATCTCGGGACTCGGTTCTCGCGATACTTCAACTTTATAAATACACGCCTCCACAGCAATCCATCGCCATTTGACAGAGGGAGAGAGCAGGGTGTAGTCATAGGCTAATTAGAGCAGGGACAGAGAATACAATATTGTTCTTGCAATTGCTCTAACCAAAATCGCTAGTGCAGAGAGGAGGATAGAGGTTTATTATTTTTTCTTCATATTTGGCACTCCCCAGCGCTTTTGGGGTGTCCCCCATAATTGTGCATTAATATTTCTGGCTGTCAAAAGTCATATCTGTCAGCAGTATCTACTAAATAATTTGTAGCACACCTCAGTGTTTTTGGGGTGTCCTCCCTAATTGTGCATTAATATTTCTGGCTGTCAAAAGTCATATCTGTCAGCAGTATCTACTCAATAATTTTTAGCACTCCTCAGTGTTTTTGGGGTGTCCTCCCTAATTGTGCATTAATATTTCTGGCTGTCAAAAGTCATATCTGTCAGCAGTATCTACTAAATAATTTTTAGCACTCCTCAGTGTTTTTGGGGTGTCCTCCCTAATTGTGCATTAATATTTCTGGCTGTCAAAAGTCATATCTGTCAGCAGTATCTACTAAATAATTTTTAGCACTCCTCAGTGTTTTTGGGGTGTCCTCCCTAATTGTGCATTAATATTTCTGGCTGTCAAAAGTCATATCTGTCAGCAGTATCTACTCAATAATTTTTAGCACTCCTCAGTGTTTTTGGGGTGTCCTCCCTAATTGTGCATTAATATTTCTGGCTGTCAAAAGTCATATCTGTCAGCAGTATCTACTCAATAATTTTTAGCACTCCTCAGTGTTTTTGGGGTGTCCTCCCTAATTGTGCATTAATATTTCTGGCTGTCAAAAGTCATATCTGTCAGCAGTATCTACTAAATAATTTTTAGCACTCCTCAGTGTTTTTGGGGTGTCCTCCCTAATTGTGCATTAATATTTCTGGCTGTCAAAAGTCATATCTGTCAGCAGTATCTACTCAATAATTTTTAGCACTCCTCAGTGTTTTTGGGGTGTCCTCCCTAATTGTGCATTAATATTTCTGGCTGTCAAAAGTCATAACTGTCAGCAGAATCTACTAAATAATTTTTAGCACTCCCCAGTGGTTTGCGCTCAGAATGGATTCAAAGCAGTCCACATATGATCTAAATGAGCAACCAGGTTCTGTCACCAGTCCTGATGTTAGTGTTCCCAGTACGTCATCTGGCCAAGGCGATGTCAAACAACAGAGTGTTTTCAAATTAGTGCAAAAAACAAAAACCAAAAAAAAATTTACTGTATTGAAGCGAAAAAGAAGTGTAACTGAGCAAAAGTTAAGTGACAATAAAAAAAAAATTGCAAGCATGCCATTCTACACACGCAGTGGCAAAGAGAGAATGAGGCCTTCACCTTTGGCTATTAGTGGCAGATCCCAAAAAGTTACCCAGGCTACAATTGGTGCACAACTACTGTTACGCGTCAAAGCTGAGCTGCAAGATAACAGTGAGGCATTACAGGAGAATATTTGCTCTGATTCACAAATGACAACAATCCCTGTGGAGAGTCCATCCAACAGTGGGATGTCTAATCGTGAGCATTCTGCTGATGTGTGCCTTAATAGCCCGAGTGTAGCCGGTGATACCCAAATTGAGGATGCCACTTTGGAATTAGAAGAGGATGAGGGGGAGATTTGTGTAGGCGACGAGGGCGCTAATGAGGATGTTGATGAGGATGAGGTTGTTTGTGTAAGTCCTGCACCAGTGGCAGCAGTTCTGGCACGTGACAAGAAAAAGGCCATTGTCATGCCTGGGCATAAAACAAAAAAATACACTTCTTATGTGTGGAATTATTTCTACCCAAATCCAGACAACAATTGTATAGCCATTTGTAGTGTATGTGAAGCCACAGTCAGTCGAGGGAGGGACCTTAACCATCTTGGAACCTCGTCTATGTTACGCCATTTAACGAGAGTTCATGGCAAAGTGTTGGGAAAAGCTGAAAGTTCTTCCCAAAAGAATACAAGCACTCCCTCATCAGCTAAGACCCTCCGCTCACCGACATACCGACGGCTACAAAATACACCCACCACACCATCCTCATCAATATCCTCAGTAGCGCTCGGAGTTAGCCCGGCATCCCACTTAAGGCTGGATGACTCCGGCACTATTATTGATTCCTCTGAAGAAAGCGTTAGTCCTGCTGCTGCTGTTGCTGCTGCTGGGGGTGAATCGTCATCCCAGAGGCAGGTGAATAAAATGAGCAGTCCTACATTTCAGCAATTAACTGTGAAACAATCATTTGCGAGGGGAAGCAAATATGACAGCAGTCACCCAGTCGCCAAGCGAATCACAGACGCCATGGCTGCAATGTTAGTGTTAGATCTGCGTCCAATCTCCACAATAAACGCAGCTGGTTTTTCACAGTTAATTGAGGTTTTGTGTCCGCGTTACAGAATTCCATCGCGACACCATTTCTCCCGTAAAGCTATTCCACAACTATACCAAAAAGTGTGTAAAAATGTAGAGATTGCGCTGAAAAATGCCATTCTGCCCACTGTTCACTTAACCACAGATATGTGGACAAGTGGAAGTGGCCAAACCAAAGACTATATGACTGTGACAGCCCACTGGGTTGGTCATTCACCTTCACCAGCAGGAACAGCAGCAGCATGTACACCACTACGTAACATTTGTCACAGGCAGGCCACTCTTTGTATCACCGGCTTCACTAACAGGCATACGGCTGACAATTTGTTACGCAAACTGAGAGATGTGATTGATGCATGGCTTATACCACTCGGACTCTCCCCAGGGTATGTCATTTCAGATAACGCCAACAATATAGTGCGAGCATTACAGCTGGGTGATTTCCAACATATTCCCTGTTTTGCTCACACCATCAACTTGGTGGTGCAGAGCTTCCTACGAAATAACCGTGAGGTGCAGGAGATGCTTTCGGTGGCCCGTAAAATTTCAGGCCATTTCAGGCATTCAGCCACAGCATGTAGGAGATTACAGCAGCTCCAAGAGCAGTTTAACTTGCCCTGCCACCAACTTAAGCAAGAGGTGGTAACTCGGTGGAATTCCACCCTGTACATGCTTCAGAGGATGGAGGAACAGCCCAAAGCCATCCAAGCATATTGCACAAGTCATGACATTGGGAAAGGAGGGGGGATGTATTTCACTCTTGCACAGTGGGGAATCCTTTCAGTGCTGTGCAAGGTGCTGAAACCATTTGAAGTTGTGACATGTGAGGTCAGTGCAGACTCTGCTAGTTTGAGCCAAGTCATTCCTTTAATTAGACTATTGGAAAAGCAGCTTGAGAAAATGAAGGAGGAGCTGAAAGCAAGCAATTCAGCAAAGTATGTTGGCCTTGTCGATCAAGTACTTAATTCGCTTCACAATGATCCTCGAGTTATTAAGATCTTGAACTCGGATCAGTACGTTTTGGCCACTGTGCTTGATCCAAGGTTTAAAACCTACATTGAGTCTTTACTTGTAAATGAGCGAGATGTGAACTTTTGCAAGGAGCTATTGCTCAGCAAGTTGGCCGCTGAACTGGGCCTCGGCTTGACGACGTGTCCTCCTTCACTTTCTCAAGCTGTTGCTCGTAAAAAATTAAATTTCCAAAAGAGAAGCAGGGAAGACACAGGGGGCAGACCAGAACAATTTAACATCTGGGCTGGTTTGAAGGATTTTTCAAAAAAATGTGTCACTTTGCCCATAACTCCATCCAATATGAGTATAAACATGCAAAGGATGGTGGAGGATTACTTTCAAGAGGTAGTTGATATGGAAATGTCAGACAGTCCCTTTCCTTACTGGGAAGAAAAGCAGGCCATTTGGAAACCCATGTACAAACTTGCTTTGCAATACCTAAGCTGCCCACCCTCCAGTGTGTACTCTGAACGAGTGTTCAGCACAGCAGGGAACTTAGTCAGTGATCGCCGTAGAAGGTTACTTCCCAAAAATGTGGAGAAAATGATGTTTATAAAAATGAACTACATCTTCCACGAGGAAGGCCTTCACCATCCAAGACATCCAAGCACTGACTGTTCTCTAATGGCGGATTCAAGCGGCGATGAATTGATAGTCTGTGATGATGACGTACACACTGATGAGGGTGAGGATTAAGCTGAAGATGATGCCGATAACATCTTTTTAAAACTTTCTATGTAAGTGTAGGGTGCAATCTACCCCCAAAGAGGAAAGGGACTTGTGGCATTTCCATATCACATACCATCTTGAAAGGCTGCTGTTAGGGCAATTTATCCTTAAGGGTAGGGTGTCATAGACAGAGTGACCCTAAACTGGCTTTGTCCATTTTTCATAATATTGTACAGTCTATAATGGCTGAATTTTTTAGTATTTTATACAAGTGGAGGGGGGCCTAGAGAGACAGAAACCAAACTGGCTTTCTCCATGTCAATTAATATTGTACAGTCTATAATGGCTGAATTTTTTGGTATTTTATACAAGTGGAGGGGGGCCTAGAGAGACAGAAACCAAACTGGCTTTCTCCATGTCAATTAATATTGTACAGTCTATAATGGCTGAATTTTTTGGTATTTTATACAAGTGGAGGAGGGCCTAGAGAGACAGAGTGACCCCAAACTGTCTTTCTCCATGTCAATTAATATTGTACAGTCTATAATGGCTGAATTTTTTAGTATTTTATACAAGTGGAGGGGGGCCTTGAGAGACAGAAACCAAACTGGCTTTCTCCATGTCAATTAATATTGTACAGTCTATAATGGCTGAATTTTTTGGTATTTTATACAAGTGGAGGGGGGCCTTGAGAGACAGAAACCAAACTGGCTTTCTCCATGTCAATTAATATTGTACAGTCTATAATGGCTGAATTTTTTGGTATTTTATACAAGTGGAGGGGGGCCTTGAGAGACAGAAACCAAACTGTCTTTCTCCATGTCAATTAATATTGTACAGTCTATAATGGCTGAATTTTTTGGTATTTTATACAAGTGGAGGGGGGCCTTGAGA
Source organism: Mixophyes australis (assembly GCA_036250195.1). Taxonomy (NCBI): domain Eukaryota; kingdom Metazoa; phylum Chordata; class Amphibia; order Anura; family Limnodynastidae; genus Mixophyes; species Mixophyes australis. The sequence continues at coordinate 412,253,525 of JAVHZZ010000002.1, read as the reverse complement.
GACAGAAACCAAACTGGCTTTTTCCATTTCTTTACATATTTAACTATAAGTGTAGGGTGTAATATACATTCAAAGACGATGGCTGCATTGCCAATATGCATAGATGGAGAGGAAGACAATCTGTTTTGTGTGTAGAATAGGCCTACCAACGAAGAATTAAACTGTTTTTTTGGATGATTTATTACCTCAACAATTAGATTACTTGTCTCTAAAACAGTTGGAGCACTAAATTGGGTTAATTTAGGCCCAAAAACATGGATTTTCCCAAAAAATAGCAAAACAAAACCAAACAAAACCAAAACCAAAACCAAAACACGCAATGGAGGTTTTGCAAAACCAAAACCAAAACCAAAACACGACGGTAATCCAGATCCAAAACCGAATCCAAAACCAAAACACGGGGGTCAGTGACCATCTGTCACTCACCGGACCGTGAGTGCCTCTTCCCGGACATTTAGGAACCGTGGCCGTCCACCATCCTGAGGGTCTGCGCATGCGCAGCCCTTTTCTATACTTCAGTGTATACCCCTTTAACTCAATTGGCAGATCAGGCAACACTCCCTATATTAAGCACCTGTGGTCAACACCACGTTGCCTGATCTTGGAGTCTCATTCCCCATGAGTCTCTGAAGGTGTTCCTGTATTCCTCGTGTATTCAGCGCTGCTGATTCCTGTGGTTTCCAAACCACTTCTATCCCTGTGGTTTCCAAACCACTTCTATTACTGTGGTTCCCATACCACTTCTACCATCAACTGTATCATCGTGACTGTTTGCTGATTCCTATCCGCTGCCTCCGTGCACTACAGTCTTCTAAACCACTTCTACTACTGTGGTTCCCATACCACTTCTACCATCAACTGTATCATTGTGACTGTTTGCTCATTGCTATCCGCTGCCTCCGTGCACTCCAGCTTTTACTTCACTCACCTGCTTCTCATCAAGTCTGTTTGCTGATTCCTATCCGCTGCCTCCGTGCACTACAGTCTCCTGCTTGCAACTCGCCTGTGTTCATCATCGTGACTGCCAGCTGATTCCTATCCGCTGCCTCCGTGCACTACAGTCTCCTGCTGGTAACTCGCCTGTGTTCATCATCGTGACTGCCAGCTGATTACTATCCACTGCCTCCGTGCACTACAGTCTCCTGCTTGCAACTCGCCTGTGTTCATCATCGTGACTGCCAGCTGATTCCTATCCGCTGCCCTGTGCACTGCAGACTTACTTCATCTCTGTTGTATCTTCCTCGAGACTGCCGCTTGCATTACTATCTGCTACACTTCGTGATCAACAGCTCCTGGCCTGCGCTGCACTCCTGTGTCCCATCGCTGTTGGTTCCTGTGGTTGGTACTGGTTACCTCCGTGTGCCGCTGAGTCCTGCTGCTGTGGTCAGCGCTATCGTCCATCTCCTGCTGATCCGCTCTCCGCGCCTTCACGTGTTCCACTGGTCTCTACCCTCCTGACAGCATTGGATTTGTATCTCATCTACTACCCTCTGCTGGATCATCTCCATTCTCCTGGGTCCCTTCTGAGTCCAGTTCCACGTGTTCCTGACTCCTGTGGATTCGTGTCCCTGTTGGTCTACTCACCTGTGCTCTGCACCTGCTAGACCGCTGCCTCACCTATCCAGGGACTTCCTATCCAGTCGGCCTCCAGCCGCTCAGGTACCGCTGCATTCTCATCTGACTGCTACTGCTGAACCACGGTATGCATACTTCTCATTGACTGTGCTGTGTATTGCATATCTTGCTGGACTGTGTTTGGTTCTCTCTGGAGTCTGCTATCCGCTGAGTCTATTGCTATCATTGACTGTGTTATCATTGTGCTGGACTACTTCAAGAGACTTTCTAGATTGCAGACCTGCTCAGTCATTTATATATATATATATCTATATTGTGCATATTACTGTGGATCGTGTATAAGGTGCCTGTGTATATCCTGTGTTGCAGTCTTCCCTTGTGCACCTCCTCACATATATATTCAGTGGTACAACTTGCTGATGTCAGACCACTGATCCCTGTTTCCGGTATCACCTGTTCCATTATCCTCTCACATAGCAGTGGTACAACTTGCTACCGCAGACCACTGACTACCCGGATACCTCCACTTGGATTCCATTCCTTCACTCAGACAGCGGTACAACTTGCTACCCGCAGACCGCTGACTCTCATCACCTCCTTGTTTCTGTTGGACATTCCTCCTCACTATAGCAGTGGTACAACTTGCTATCGCAGACCACTGACTACCTTCACGTGCCTTGTCCATACAGTTCCTTGTGTATTATTACCTCATTATTACCAGTGTTGCTAGTCATAGACTTTCCTGAGCATCTCATCGGCCATCATTTCATGTTCCGTGATCACCCAGCTACCAGAGTACGCTATTACCATCTACATTGCTCTGGTAAGCCTACCATCTGGTGATCCCTGGGTAAAGACTCCTAGTGCCCGTGACACCATCTCTACTCCTAACCCTATTCCTAACCCTAACCCTAACCCTATTCTAACCCTAACTCTAACCCTACTCCTAACCCTATTCCTAACCCTAACCCTATTCCTAACCCTACTCCTAACCCTATTCCTAACCCTAACCCTATTCTAACCCTAACCCTAATCCTAACTCTAACCCTACTCCTAACCCTAACCCTATTCCTAACCCTACTCCTAACCCTATTCCTAACCATAACCCTAACCCTATTCTAACCCTAACCCTATTCCTAACCCTACTCCTAACCCTATTCCTAACCCTAACCCTAACCCTATTCTAACCCTAACCCTAATCCTAACTCTAACCCTACTCCTAACCCTAACCCTATTCCTAACCCTACTCCTAACCCTACTCCTAACCCTATTCCTAACCCTAACCCTAACCCTATTCTAACCCTAACCCTAATCCTAACTCTAACCCTACTCCTAACCCTAACCCTATTCCTAACCCTACTCCTAACCCTATTCCTAACCATAACCCTAACCCTATTCTAACCCTAACCCTATTCCTAACCCTACTCCTAACCCTATTCCTAACCCTAACCCTAACCCTATTCTAACCCTAACCCTAATCCTAACTCTAACCCTACTCCTAACCCTAACCCTATTCCTAACCCTACTCCTAACCCTACTCCTAACCCTATTCCTAACCCTAACCCTAACCCTATTCTAACCCTAACCCTAATCCTAACTCTAACCCTACTCCTAACCCTAACCCTATTCCTAACCCTACTCCTAACCCTATTCCTAACCCTAACCCTAACCCTATTCTAACCATAACCCTAATCCTAGCCCTTTTCCCAATGCTAACCCTAAGTGTAACACTTAAGTCCGATGAGAAGCGGCATCGCCGCTTTAAAAATAGTGATATTGCGGTCGCCATTTTAAATGCCGTCAAAACAGGCTGCCGTTATTAGTGGTGCTTGTGACTTCTTACCACACTGTCGGGGACTTGTTTTGACATTCTTAAGTTCAGTCAGCATTTATTGGGTGTCGGTCAAGTGAGTTTTGTGTATTTTTGCTGGTGGTAGTCGCTGTCGGTGTTATCAGCACCATTAAAGTGATAAAGAGAATTCTGATGTTCCTTCATTCACATGATTAATTTAAGGCATAAGTAAAAATAAACCAAGCAGTATTTTAACAGAAAAATATTAATATTTAAATGAACGAAGGGGGTGATCCTAACATGTCAGTAGGCTGGAGTTTGAAAATGACATTTCCATCTTTCCCCTATGTATATTTGTCATGATTATTGCCTAATCAGGATAATTAGCATAATAATATATTAATGTGACCATGATTCCTCCCAAAGATATGATTTGGTTTCGATAACAGTGCTTGCAGCTAACCACTCTGTGTAAGTAAACAAGGGATTAATGTATGTTGAGGTCTGCATCTAAGGCCTGCATTTTGTCACCCGGCTTGGAAAGTACTCAGAGATACCTGGTGTTACAGATGGCCAGTAAACTATGGTCTATGGCTCAGCCCCAACACATGCAAAAATATTTCCTATAGGGTAAATACTTTACATAATCCATCTTTTGGAAGACCTCTGTACATTTGTAACCAATGGAGCCCTTCACGTAATATATTTTATCAATAGATAACAGCCCCATAAGAAGGTTATAGAGAAAATACTTCTCTCCAAGTAATCCATATAACAAATTCATGTTTCTTATGCATATGTGCAGAAAATCATAACACTTATTAACATATCTGTTAGGTTTCATAAGAAGAGTTATAATATTTATAGAACTCCTTACTAGATGATGTTTTGAACACAGGGCAATAAAACAGTTGTAAAACAGATTACCACACATGTCACTGGGAAAGGGGGATTGGGAAAAAAAGGAAAAGGTTTAGAAAGTGCTGAAATGATTTTTGAATTTTACAGTTTTGGAGGGGGTGGGGGGTGTCGGTCTGCTTCTAAAGAACTGGCTACCTTCTAGCCTTTCCCCCGGAAACATATTGTGGTACAAATATGTAAGTATAGCTTTTGTGTTTCAGTGCATCATTTCTGTTTTATTTTAAAGAAACTGCTTCACATTTATATTTCTGTATGTCGATTTGTTATCATCATTTATATTCAATAAACATTGTGTCATATTAAACTCCATTTAATAAGGTTCTGTGTGTTCTTAAAGAAATCATGTTCCAGATAGGCTTGTTTTTTTTATTATGCTACATTTATGCAAAGAATTGTTTGGTTTACAGTATCTCTGACTAAATAAAATTGTGAAATTTGATGAATACTAAAGGGCATATTCAATTACAATTCGCGCTCGTGATTACGCGCGGCTGCGCGCATAAAGCGTCATTACGGTAGCGCCATATCGCAGATCTCTGTGCGTACCCTGATGGGGGTGCGCACAGAAATCCGCGATGTTGCGGTACCGGGACCCATGTGGCCGCACGCAATCGCGGACGCGAATCGTAATTGAATCTGCCCCTAAGGGTGTCAGCTCTTCAACCAAATCTAAGTGGTGGCAGAACTGGGTGTTTAACAGTGAGTGTGAGATATATTTTAGGGGGTTTTAGTCATTTTTAGACCAGGTGATTTTGTTTTTTATTAACTCTTTCTCACCCATGTGTCACAAGCGAAGTAATTGGATGGCCTTACCTGCTGGTATTAGCGCTGCTACGTAAGGAGGCGCGGAGTCTATCCACGCCCCAGGTTTTCACCAGGGAACCCCGCAAGGAGTTATGGGCTTAGCTGCTGAGACGTGTCGGTCGCGGTTCTCCCAGGTAGCCACCAGCGAGGTCATGTGAACAGTCCGAGGTCAAATCCGTGCAGGCAACGAGGTACAGAAGGATGAGGCAGGAGGGTAGTCAGGAAGCCGAGAGTCAGAACCGGATAAGGAACAGGAACCAGGGAGAATCCAAAGAATCGTCAAAACAGGCAAAGGTCAATCCGGAGGAGGCAGCAGGAGATATATATATATATAACAGGGGAGCCTAGAGACAGGTAAGGAGACTAGATACTCTGGCACCCTAGTGATGCCAGAGTCTAGTTTAAATAGAGGCGCCACCCCTGTCATTGGTGGAGTGGAGCTCGGCGGTCAGGAACTGCTGGCAAGCGTCTCCGTTGCCTAGCAACGAGACGCGATGTTCGGGCGCATGCGCCTGGGCTCCTGTGGCCGGAAGTGACGTCCCGTTGCCTAGCAAGGGGACGAGCGGGGATCGAGAAGACGTCCGTCCCGGCACCAGGTAAGAGTGCGGGACGGCGTCTGACACCATGCATGTTCAGATGGGTCTTGCTGTGACATGTATCTGAAGGTGGATCCACAAACCCAAAAAACTAGGAGCAGATTGAATTTTGGGGGACAGTATCAACGATCTGGTAATGGGCATGTACCTTAAAATAGTTCTAGGTGTAAAAGAAGCAAGGTGATTGCACATTATAAATAGTTAGTAAATTCTCCTTACTGAGTGTGATGTACTAGAAAGGGCTCTATCCACTCTAAGCCACACTTGCTCATCATGTTTCAGCTGTGCTCTCTTCCACTTAGGTGGTAAGCTCTCTAATGAGCAGGGTCCTCCATTCTCTTTGTTTTCATGTCTGTATTTTTTTTATGGGCCTTGTATGTCCCTGTTTTATGTATGTCCCCGTTTTATGTATGTCCTTTATTCCCTACTGTACGGCACTGTGGACCACTGTGGTGCCTTACAAATCTAAGATAATAATAATAATAATAATAATAATAAAGGGCAGAGTTCCCCTAAAGCACAAAGTAATGATGTGAAGTTGTTGTCACACTGGATATACATCTGCTTGAAACAAATAAATAACACCAAACATTAATGTGAATAGCATCCATTTATATAGCATATTGACTTACCACTAACTAAATCCTGAAAAACACAAAAAAAATGTGAGGAATGGATTCTTAGGGGCTTGTTTCCATATTTGTGTTCCGAAATGTAAATGTTGTGTTTAAATTTTTAGAATGCAGCAAAATCTATTTTTCATGTGTTAACGCACGCTAGAAGTAGATTAGATTGTATTGGGGAAAAAAGCAACGAATAAAAAGCATGTTAAAAGCTCATCGCTAAAACACATCTAAAGTACACTTTAGTTCTATGTTTTTACTATATGTGAAAACAAGCTGTAAGGATCGGTATAATTAACCATCCCAGGACAAATACATGAAGACATCTTGGGGTTAGTCTAGCCTTTCTGCAAATTCTTTCTGCTGATTTAATTCTTTACAAAAGCAAACAAGAATTCCTCTGAAACTGACCCTTTAGTTCTTGATCATTTGATGTTCTTCATGTAATTTATTCAGTTTCCACCATAAATTATTACAGAAATGGACTTTTAACATGAAATATGTGATACGTATATACACTCCAAAACACCTCTAATTCTTTGTCTCCGAAGAGACAATTTTAGTCCGAGTACACGTGAACACCTTGTCTTCAGTGGAGAACCAAACGTCAGTTCTTTCCGAAAATCCTCAATGTTTTGACTGATGTGTGTCACTCTCCTTAGCCCTGAGGGAAGCCTGAGGTTAATTTAAATTTCTCAAGGGACCTGCCAAGACTCAATCAGCGTTGGCAGGTTTACTCAAACCTCTGACTCATTTCAGCGTGTTTTATATGGTCCTAGAAATTTAAATAAGAACATCTCGCTAATTAAGTTCAGTAATAATGTGGTGGATCGGTGACGCAGTCTGAGTTATATGACATTCAGGTCTTTTCTCTTTTTACACATCTCGCAGTAACACCCTCCTTGCAGGCATAAGGAATGCTCAGTCTGGACAAAGAAAGACTGATGCATCAGCAAAAAAGGACATAATTAGGTGAGAATTAAACCATAACTGCTGATTGAAAGGACATTTTATATTTCTCCTACATGTGATTTTATAGAAACTTTCTAAAAGAATAAAAAAAAAATCCTTTGTCAGCCTGAACCAACTGCAAACTTTTTGGTGATGTCTGGAGATTTCGGACCTGCTTTTCAGTTGGGAGCAAAGCAAAGAAAAGGAGTATCTTTGCACCTTGGCAAAACCATGATGCATTGGAGGAGGGAGGTAAATTTAAAATGTGAGGACAGATTTATAGTTTGGATACGGCATGTCATACATCAACTTTAATTTCAGTGTAAAAATAAAACTATTAAGTAACATAGTAACATAGTAACATAGTAACATAGTTGATGAGGTTGAAAAAAGACACCAGTCCATCAAGTTCAACCTATTTTGGATCTCCTGCGATCCTGCACTTATATTTGAAATTAATCCAGAGTAAGCAACCGCCCATCTGTTTCAATTTTGAAAATCCCCCCAGACTCAATATTGCAATCCAATTTTTACCCTATATCCACTACTATCCTTTATTTTAAATTAACGGTCGTATCCCTGGATACACCTTTCCGCTAAAAATTTGTCTAACCCTTTCTTAAACATATCTATTGAATCTGCCATAACAACCTTCCCTGGCAATGAATTCCATATCTTGACTGCCCTTACTGTAAAGAACCCCTTCCTTTGCTGGTTGTGAAATTTCCTCTCCTCTAACCTTAGGGGGTGACCACGTGTCCTGTGTATGGTCCTTGGGGTAAAAAGTTCCCATGAAAGCTCTCTGTATTGACCCCTAATGTATTTGTACATAGTAATCATATCTCCCCTTAGACGCCTCTTTTCTAAAGTAAACATGCCTAAACTGGCTAACCTTTCCTCATAACTTAATGACTCCATACCCTTTATCAATTTTGTCGCCCTTCTCTGAACCCTTTCTAGTTCCAAATTATCTTTTTTATAGAGTGGTGCCCAGAACTGTACTGCATATTCAAGATGAGGTCTTACCAATGATTTATACAGTGGCAAAATTACACAAGTATTTGTGTGCTACATTAAATAGCAGCCAGTATTTTCCTTGTGTGCAAAAGAATAAGTCAATTTGTACCCCTTGCATTGTAACATGGTTTGTCCAGGTGCAAAGTTGCTCCTTTTCTTTGCTTTGCTTTGCTTCTAACTCAAAATCCGGCAATTAATTAGTTAAGATGATATTTTGCAGGCAGATATTGTGGTTGCAGAAGTTTTTAAACAAGAACAATTAGTACTATTTTGCTGTGATTCTCATTTGCGTAGTATAAGAAATGTTAAATGAGCCAGACTGATGTCTGATCTGTACATCCAGGTCTTTCTAGTAAAATAGGTCCACTAGATGTCACAGAAAGAGTAAGGTAGCGCCGTTTTAGGATGGCGTTACCTGTCATTTCCTATGGGATTCTGCTGAAGCCTCTTCGTCTTCGTAGAATCCGTTACAGTGGAAGTGCTGTGCGCATGCGCATAGCACTTCCTCCTCTAGCGTTGCCGGTAAATAAGAAAATTAGATCTCAGGAGATGGGTCACTTCACCGGGGCTCCCAGATTAACCAGTCATGATGCATTTAAGCAGTGCATAAATATGCATCATAAATATACGATGTACAGCGATGCATATTTAGTTACACTGCATATTATTGATGCATAGACCCCCCAAAAGTGGTAACAATAGTAATGTCCTATTTTAAGCATAGCAATAGTTATTCATATTAATAAGCTCACTAATAGGCACAGCAGTGATAACGCTCAATAGTATGCCTGGTAATAATGAGCAGTACCGCCCAATAAGCAATAGTAATTGTAAGTGTAGTAAAGATCATACAAGTAGTAACGCCCGTTAGTCACTCACTGTCTGTCCGGGTCCTGCTGCTCCTCTGTTCTCACATGTTCCTCCCCATCACTGACTCTGTATACAGATGCTTAAATGTGTTTAGTTTGCTTGTTGCTGGCTCCTAACTGACCTCGGTCAGATGGATGAGACCCCTCCAAGCCCCACCCCCCGCCATCACCCTTTTAAATAAGACACACCCACTGAAATCTTTACACATTTTTTTTTCAAATCCAATTCCAGTTTTACTCATTTTGAAAAGCCTGTTTTAAAGGAAAACTTAAATCTTAAAATTTCAATTGAAATACATTTAGCAGCAAAATATTCTTTACCCCAGAGGGGATGTTGGAAGGAAGGGGAGGACTGCTGGGCACATCTCTTGAGATGATCAAGAACAATAAATGTTAATGAAGTTTTGGGAAGAATACAGAAGTCTGCAGCTAATGCTACAATATCTGCAGCGTGTGTGGTCCAAAAATGACCACAATCTCCCCAAAAATGGACAAGTAGTAATCATCTAAAAAAAAAAATGTAATGAGCAATTTTAAACTAACTATGTCTTGCAGGTTAGAAAATGGTTCCTAACAATCTGAGATAGCAAACATTCAGTGTGAGTACCCAGCAACATGACAATGTCCAATTTGGTCACACACATAGGATGACCTCCACTAAGTGGTAGTCAGCATATAGATGCTGACTACCCCGACAAGACTTACCCCGGCATGAGGACTTCGAAGGGCTCCTTCACGACCATCAGCAATGACAACTCCTCTTTAAAGCGACGTCACCCAATCAAGTCTTGTCGGGGTACTCGGCATCGATATGCCGTACCCCACCCCTCCACTATATACCAATCATCTAGCCCATGTCATTGTTTATATAATAAACTATTGTTTCCCTAAACAAAAGTGCACTAGTTGTGGTTTTAATTATTGGAATATGCCTTATACCATATTCTCTCTATGTCTCTCTTTTACTCAAATAAATATTGCAGTGGGGTGTTGTTCTAATTATTGGAATATAGTTTATACCAACTTCAACTCCAGCTGTGGGCAAAAATGATCCCAGAGTTTAATTTACTGGACTTTTATTATTTTGACCTTTCTAACTCTGTATTGAAGTGGTTAAATTGTTTGTAATATATTAGTAAAAAAAAGTAAATTATTGCTGCTCTTCGACATATAAATAGTAATAGTCACAAAGCGGTAAATGTATTAACCTCCGGTTCAAGAACATTGCCAATATTTGGCAACTTTACTGGCCAAATGTAAAATGGCAATGTGATTAAAGGCGATTTATTCTATGAATAAAACTGAGATGGGGTAGGACTGTGGATACTTCGGGGGTACATTTTCCTGGCAATACAGTAAACATTTTACCAACTAATTAGGAATTAGGAAAATATTTATTCAAACACTTTGAAAGATTTACTCACCTCTAGTTTATGCCAACCAGAAATAGCTGTCTGGATCATATTACAAGGGAGCATATTTTGAATCTCTTGTAAAAGGGACTTAATAGTTTTACATTACTATAGAAACAACTACCAAATCTGTAAATTCCTTAATAGAGAATGAAAAGGAACTATAGAGGAGGAATAATGGTAGTACTTAATGTGCAGATTTCTAGGTGAAATACAGAAATAATTAAAGTATCATGGGTTGGTAATTTCTTTTATAATTTTTTTTTGCATGTGCTCTAGTGGGAATTATATTTCACATATGCACGTGTGTATCCTGCAGTTCTAAAAAGCACTGTTTAGGCAGACTGTACTTATACCCATATTCAAATGGAATTGTAAAGTGAGATTCAATTGGATTTCAATATGGGAGCACATACGCTCACGTTCCGTGCTTATACACATAATATAAATCTTGCGTGGGCATTAAATTAGGCTTAAAAATTGCCCCCAGAACAACCTGAATTCTTTATGGCATGGATTCAACAATCTGCTGTAAGCATTCCGTAGAGACATGACAGCATCACACCATTGCTGTAGATTTGTCGGCCACACATTCATGCCACAAATTTGTAGCTGCACCCAGTGATCAAAGTGGCACTTTAGAAGTGGCGGTATGAAAACATTTAATGGGAATATGTGTGAATGGAATTTAATAGCTTGTCATTGAAGGCAGTAGGTGCAGTGACAATATGGCATACCACTTCATACAACCCCACTTCGACCACAGCCTACACCACAACCCACGGGTGAGCAACTGAATTCAGATCCGGTGACTGTGGCATCCATTGTAATACACTGATCTCATGGTCATGCCGGTGGAACCAGCTTGAGATGACGTGTGCTTTGTGGCATTGTGCGATATCCTGCTGGAAGAACTATTAGAAGATGGGTAGACTGTGATCATCAACAGATGCACATGGTCAGCAGAAATACTCAGGATGATTGTGGCATTTAAAAGATAGTCAATAGGTATCAGGAGGTCTATTTAAGAGGCCACAACATTTCACCACCAGCCTACACCACTGTCACAAGTTGGGATGGATCCACGAACTCATGTTGTCTACTCCAAATTCTGACCCTACCATCTAAATCAAGATTCATCAGACCAGGTGACGTTTTTCCAATCTTCAGCTGTCCAGTGTTGGCGAGCCTGTGCCCACTGTAGCCTCAGTTTCTTGTTCTTAGCTGACAGTAGTAGAACCTGATGTGGTCTTCTGCTGCTGTAGCCCATCCACTTCAAGGTTTGACGTTCTGTGTGTTTACAGATGCTCTTCTGCATGCCACTGTTGTAACACATTGTTATTTGAGCTTCTGTCAGCTTCAACCAGTCTCTATATTCTCCTCTGACTTCTCTAGTTAACAAGGTGCGTTCGCCCACAACTCTCCTTGCTTTGTAAAATGTAGAGACTGTTGTGAATGAAAATCCCAGGAGATCAACAGCTTCTGAGATACTCAAAGCAACACGATACAAATATGCACTACTGTGAGCTGTATTACACACTACTTGCTGTCTTTTCCTCTAAAGAAATTACCAATGATAAATAGACCTTTATTATTAATTTTTTACATGTAACTGATTTCCATGGATGATTGGGACTTTGAGAAGTATCTTTGGATATTCTGTGCCTGATCATTCAACATCACGTCCATAGGTTGTCATCTATCGGAGTCAATTGCCAACGCTTCTCAGATCATTATTCTGATACACAGGAAGACAACAAACTTGCCGACTATATCAGGATCTTTGACCCCCCGCTGTATGGGGACGGATGGATAAACTGCATGTTAGGTAATAACAGTTCTTCATCTGTGTCTACAGTTATGTAGGAATCCAAAAAACACAATATATATGTGTGAACTTTGAATCACTGTAAGAGAACTGGCCATATTTGGATGTACCATAAAGTCTTATTTCAAGCTGTACACTAAATATATACTCACATATATTACACAAGTTAACCCGTGCATGATACTCATGCATTCTAGTCAAATCAAGATACTTAAGGTCTTAAAAAGGTTCTTGTCATGCATTTGGGCCTAGCCCAGGCCTCCTCAGGGGAAGATCGTTAGTTCCCGACGCAAGCGCCCTTTTTAATGTGTGTTCATGAGGTAAAATTACCTCACGAAAATGAGTTTGACCCCTCAACTCATAAATTTAGCCTTTACTACCCCTCCCACGGGGGGAAGGGGGGGTGATGGAAGTTAACTGACTTCACTATTCTAATTTTTTTGTCAAATAATGTCAGTATACCAAATTTCAGGTCAATTGGATGAGCCCTTTCTGAGAAAATAGTTTTTTCCACACACACACACACACACTAACGCACGCCTCTACACATGTGTGTTCATGAGCTAAAATGACCTCACGAAAATGAGTTTGAGCCCTACCAAATTTCAGCCCTTTTTGAATTTTTTTTCCCATACACACTAAGAATTTAGTAGGTCAGTGTATAACTCTGCCCAGCAGGTGGCGCTGCAACTTGGGTTTTTTTTTTCCACACACAGACGCCACTAAGCATTTATACATTGGATTCCAATTTTAATGCCAGGTCATATTTTATGGACAGTATAACACCAAATTTCTGAGGTCACTAGTAATTTAAAAATGCAAGATCATACTTGTGTTTCTTCTCATTATTATCAGCTCACATTTTAGTTATATTTATTTTTAAGTCATGAGTTTTATCAATTCCCAAGTGATATCTTTTTGTCATTATTGTTTATTTATTAATAAAAAAACATATTTTTATTGGTTATACCTTTTTAGCATTGTGTTTAGTTTAGTTCTATTTGATCAGTTACAGCAATGTCATTTCTTTCTCTTTTTTTAGTTTGTCAAACCCACCCGCCTGGCACCAACAATCATTCCACGGTTAAAGTCACCTGCAAATTTGCATTAATGTGCAGGTGTACAGGTATACCGAGTAAAGTGGTCAGTGAGTGTACATGACCTATATAAAATAAAATAAAAAGAGTTGTCGGCGCTTATCCTTAACACTGCATATCTGTGTGTGTCTAGCAAAATGAAAACATGAGGTATTAGTTCATATTTTGATCAAAACATTTAAGCCTGCATCCCAGCGTCAAGGGCACCTCATTATATGCAGGTCCTACACTGACCTATATGCTTCAAACACCATTAAAATGCAGTTAATATCAGATGCACTCACCTCCCAGATATAGAGTCTTACATCTAACAAGGGCTGGCTTGTGAGCCACACCCAAATGTGCCTTAAATAGGCTTAATGGACAGCTGCTATGACATAAGGCAATATTTTGTAACAAAACCAAGGAAAAAACCTATATAAAGGCACGCTGACTATAGCCCAGTGGATTTCAAACTTTTTCAGTTCAAGGCACCCTTAGGGTCTCCAAAAAATGTTCAAGGCACCCCTAAGCCAAAATAATTACCAAGTAGTCCCACGCCTTGCTTACCACTGGCCCTGGCTGAGGCACCCCTGTGAGATCTCCAAGGCACCCCAAGGAGCCTAGGCGCATAGTTTGGGAACCACTGCTATAGCCTCTGGTCTATATATGGCCACGCAACCCCTCAGTGATTTTATTTTAACATCCTTATCATTTACATTATAGGTCCATTATTCCATATGTCATCAGGGAGTAGTTGGAATAAGGCAAAGTTATGCATACACTGCATACAGAAGTTAGTAAATATATAATATGATACGTCTACGTCTAAGCAGTAAATGAGAAACAATGAGGTTCTGGAACTTAAGTGTTTAAGTTGATAGATCTACTAATTATTCCGTGCTGTATCATTAGCCTTCTGCGGTCAGCGGGGGATGTGTTTTGCACAGCGTACCTGTGCTGACCTCTGCATTTCTGATTGATCTGTGACTCAATAGGTGGGATTTTGTGTTCAGACACAAAGTGAAAAGAATAAAATCCGTCCAGAGAGGAAGAGGCACAGTTAGGATAATACCTCTTTCAGCGTGCCGGGTTACAGATGGTCAGAGAAAGAGGGGATCAAACTAGGTTTAGAGGAGTTTGTTTATTTTCTCGCGCCCATTCACTGAACATTTAAAAGGCCAACGCTGGAGTATTGTGACTGAGCAGCATCCAGATCTCTTTTGCTTTGGTATCAGTTTGCTGTTTAATCGTGTCATCACTTTCTTTCATCTGTTTTCTGTGCCCTCTGCTTTTGTACTACCGTGAATTTCGTTTGACCCTTTCAGCCAGAAAGGACGTTTTTACCCACTCGTCGCTTTTCAAATCTCATCTTTACTTTTGAATGCGTTTCCCTGGATATTTCAGAAAAGATGACACTTGTGACTGTTTTTGTTATTAGTATTTTATATCATGTTATACATACAAGATTAGCCTATACTCTCTTTAATGTAAAATTTAAAGTTAAGATAATTTAGGAATGAGCAAGTCGGCAGTTTAAATGCTGTTTTGTGATGTTACGTGTCTACTTTTGTGAAAGTGCGCTCACTTTTTACAGGTAAGATTGCGGATTTTAGGGCCAAGACGATCGATAGAGGCGCGAAAATTGACACTGTTTTATTGGAAGGGTTAATTGGGACAGAGTAGTTCCTCGCAATGGGGATTAATTAATGATGGAAATGTTATTTTCATTTGATTATTTAAATGAGCTAATGGAGTGGAGCTGTCTGTACTACGGGCAGGCTCACTTGCAACTACATGACCCAAATTCTCTGACTGGTCAAATGTGCTCTCAAATCTCTCCTACTACCACCTTAGAACCACTAACAGTATCAGAGGAGGCCCAAGTTGGTGCAGAATTCAATGTTGCATAGCTCTCTGAATATTCCAGGCTAGTCTACGCCAGGACGATCTGAACTAGTGAAAATCTATTACATAAATAAAGCCGAAACCATATTATAATGAAATAGACCTCAATGTATGGGAAACATGGTGGCTCAGTGGTTAGCAGTTCTGTCCCACAGCACTGGGATCATAAGTTTAATTTACGGCCATGGCCTTATGTGTGAGGAGTTTGTATGTTCTCCCCGTGTTTGTATGGGTTTCCTCCGGGTGCTCTGGTTTCCTCCCACACTCCAAAAACATACTAGTAGGTTAATTGGCTGCTGTCAAATTGACCCTAGTCTCTCTCTCTATGTCTGTCTGTCTGTGTGTTAGGAAATTTAGACTGTAAGCTCCAATGGGGCAGGGACTGATGTGAGTGAGTTCTCTGTACAGCGCTGCGGAATTAGTGGTGCTATATAAATAGCTGATGATGATGATGCTCAATTATATTTGAACAAGTTTATGAACATATTTACTGATTGTTTCATAATGGAAGAGAGTTTGGCAATCTCTCTGAAGCCGGGACAGATGGAGACGTAGGGGATATATCCTATGGTCGATAATACTACTTGTGTACTAATGTCACTGTGAGGAGTGCTGGTAAACAATTTAATTAGAAGGAAATGTCATTGACTCAGGCAGGTTCCTCCTACAGTCACTGTGAGGAGCCTTTCTTAACAATTTATTTCTGCTGCACTGAGAAAAATGTAAAATGCACAATCTAATTTAGAGTTGTGAGGGTGGCAAGTAAAAATATAGCTGAACAGTATGGTCCTGATTTAGAGTCCGACTCAAGACCTTTTGTTCAGCGCAAAAAACATTTTTGGCAAAAGAGCCGTCTCAATTTGCGCTCAAACTCAGACTTATCTTCTCGTTGCTCCTCTCTGCGCTTAGTGGACGAGCCAAGCAATGTAAAAGCGTGTTCACGCTCTTTACATGCTATTTTGAGTTGAAAACAACCGCAGATTGGTCTCTAGGAGACGTATCATGTGCTTTCAGCTGGTGCAAGACACCTTGATGTATTAAAAAAAAGTAAAAAAAAAAAAAAAAAGGGTGTGTACCCCTCCCAAACACAATTTTTATTTTAACATTTTTTAAATTTATTTAATTATCTGATTAACAGGGTACATGATAAACTTGCACGCTGGCCTATACGGCAGATAAAGATGCTTGTTTGTGCAATTTGCACTGTATTCTAAGTCTGTATCTAAAGATCCATGTCACTCTAAATACTGTGTAAATTACGGGATGCAAATTACACTTACGATTTCAGTGTAAATTGCGTGCGACTCTAAATGAGGCCCTATGTGTGTATAGTGTGCAAGATTAAGTAGCACTGCATGCAAAAAATAGTTTTTTGCAAATTCTGCCCTTTAATGAGAAGGAGGAGCATTATAAAAAAGACATACCGTATATACTTGAGTATAAGCAGACCCGAATATAAGCCGAGGACCACAGAAAACTGGGAAAACTTATTGACTTGAGTATAAGCCGAGGGGGGGCTTTTTCAGCGTAAAAAATGTGCTGAAAAACTCAGCTTGTACATGAGTATATACGGTAGATTTTTTAAAATATATTTTAGTATATTTTAGTAAAAGTGCTTCAAATTACAGAAAGACTCCCTATTTGGAAAACTCCAAGGGGTATATTTACTAAACTGCAGGTTTGAAAAAGTGGAGATGTTGCCTATAGCAACCAATCAGATTCTAGTTATCATTTATTTAGTACATTCTACAAAACGACCGCTAGAATCATATTGGTTGCTATAGGCAACATCTCCCCTCTTTCAAACCCGCAGTTTAGTAAACATACCCCCAAGTCTTGAACATACATAGCTATAATAAATGAAACATTACCTGGTTAGTGTCACTTGTAACTTTATGACATTAAGTAAATGATCAATGCAAATCTGAATATGGTTAAGTGGGTTTGTTTGATTAAGTTCCAAGTCTTCTGAGATCCTAGCAATGCTCTTACTGGGTGGGATTAGAGTTATAGCAATAATACTGATCTTTAGTAATCTATCTGCTGTTTATAAATACAGTATGCCATTAAATGCACAATAAAAAAAACAGTTTACTGAGCGCATGATGAAATACTGGCAATATTAAGTTTCCTATCCCCCTCTTCGTCATAGTAACAGAGTTACACACCTTTTAGCAATCTGAGATAATAGATCAGCACAATATAATTATCCTCTGCAAATGACATTAGAAGATGCAAATCAAGTGTAAATAAGTATTTATATGCTGGATAGACTCCAGCAGGAAGTTTTGCTCTAGCACAGTTTCATCTCTGGAGATATTTCATTGAAAATAATTTAGCATTTATTATTTTGGAGACTTGTGGAACTCCCACCTCTGGTTTCATAATACACTAAAATAATTTATCTCAAAAGTTTCGCAATGTTGCAGTGGTTTTAATTGTCCTTGGAGATGATTTGTAGACAGTTCTGACTTTCAAAAGCATTTCCCAATTTATACTGTAAAATTAATAAAGTTTGCCAAAAGGAATATTGTTGTTCAGGACAAATGTTAAAAATTAACAAAGTGAATGAAACACTTCATCATCATCATAATTTATTTATATAGCGCCACTAATTCCGCAGCGCTGTACAGAGAACTCATACACATCAGTCCCTGCCCCGTTGGAGCTTACAATCTACCGTATTTCCCCATGTATAAGACACACCCATGTATAAGACGCACCTTAATTTTGGGGGCCAAAATGAAAAAAAAGATGTATTACATACGTGACTTCTATTGTCATCAACGCTGTGCAACTTACTGTCAGACAAACACGCTGGAATCGCCAGTCATTGGAACTGGAACTCACTGGAGCTGATTAGCGGGGACTCATCTCTCATCCTCACACCAGGTGCCGACTTCTTCATTGAGGTAAGTAGTGCTTGCAGTGTATAAGACGCACCTTTTTTTTAGACTGATAATTTGGGGGAAAAAGGTGCGTCTTATACATGGGGAAATACGGTAAATTCCCTAATATAGACACACACAGAGAGAGAGAGACAAACAGACAGAGACAAGGGTCAATTTTGATAGCAGCCAATTAACCTACCAGTATGTTTTTGGAGTGTGGGAGGAAACCGGAGCACCCAGAGGAAACCCACGCAAACACAGGGAGAACATACAAACTCCACACAGATAAGGCAACGGTTGGGAATCAAACTCATGACCCCAGCGCTGTGAGGCAGATGTGCTAACCACTAGGCCACTGTGCTGCCCACTTTTATAAATAGCTACTTTCAGTACATTGTTAAAGAAGAAATTGAGACAAGTAAACGTATATATAATACCTTGCAAATCATAAGGGTATTACTGCATGCGCTCATTCAGAAAACTACAGTTCCCCAGAGTGCTTCTGGGAAGTTCAATGCAAATTGCATTGGCCATTTTGGGTTGGACAAGGGGCAAACTACAGCACCAGGCTGCTCATTAGAGCCTCAGACTGCACTAGAAGCATGCAGAGACAGAAACTGCAAAAAGTTGCAAAAGCCTGCAAAAATTGAATTAGAAACCTCCAGGAAATTCTTGGGGAAAAGAGGAAGTACCAAAAACGGACTGGTTAAGGCTAGTTGATGTTTTGCTGTAAGGTGTGCACTGATATTGAGAGGTTATGCTGCTGTCTCAAAAGGAGAGTTTATTCCAGCCAAATCTGCTGTATTTAATGTTACCTGCAAGCTGACGCTGTGTGCAAGGGACATAGAGAGAAATAATTTGTCAGAAGAGTTTGTCTATAGTGCAACAGAAGATTGATTCTATTGTGAAACTGCCTGAGGAGAGAATTGCAAGTTATTTAACGCTACACTTGGTGGGAAAGATCAATAATTGATTTAATCTTGTACAAGTAATCTTGTCTTTCCTCCCCCTCGCACCTCGCCCCCTTCTGACCTCTCTATCATTGTCGACAAAGCCTCTATCTCCCCTGTCCCCCAACTTCGCTGCCTCTTGGTCATCCTCTACTTCTCTCTCTCCTTTGACCCCCACATTCTCTCTCTTGCTAAATCCTGCCGCTTCCAGCTGCGTAACATCGCTCGCATCCAGCCCTCCCTTTCCCAAGTGGCCACTAAATGTCTTATTCACTCTCTGATCATCTCCCGCTTGGTCTAGTGCAACCACCTCCTTACTGGCCTCCCCACTCTTATCTCGCTCCCCTTCGATCTGTATTTAACGCAGCCGCTAGGCTTATCTTCCTTTCTCGCCGCTCCTCTTCTGTCTCCCCCCTCTACCAATCCCTTCACTGGCTCCCCTTTCCCTACAGAATCCTGTTCAAGCTCCTCACTCCCACATACAAGGTCCTCGCCAACTCCACAGCACCCTACATCTCCACCCTCCTCTCTATTCATGCTCCATCCCGCCCTCTCTGATCTGCCAATGACCATCGCCTCTCTTCCCCCCTGATAACCTCCTTCCACGTACATATCCAAGACTTCGCCGTCGCTGCCCCCTCCACTGGAACAAGCTCCCTCCCTCCATCAGAACTTCCCCTAATCTGTCCAGTTTTAAACGGGCTTTAAAAACCCACCTTTTTCTTAAAGCCTTCCAGTCTCCAACTTAACTTCCTTCATTTTTTTCTGCCTCTTCCCCTTCATTCCCCTTCCCTTATCCTTATCCTCCGTTCATCCTTCTCTCCCTCTCTCCCCCGTGTCTCTCTGTCTGTCTTCCCCACCCCTTAGATTGTATGCTCCTTTGAGCAAGGTCATATCTCCTCCTGTCTCCACCACTTTTAACTCTGCTCTACAGCTTCCTAGCCTTCCTCCTCGAGGACTCGCTTCCCCCCGTCCCCTCTCGCTCCCTCCTCTCCCCCCTGGGGGTCTCCCTCTCATTCTGCCCTCCCTCTTGGGCTCCGCTGTTGGGGGGCCTTCCCCTCTCCCCTCCCTCGCCTCTCTAGCTGTGCCTTGAGTTCACTGAGTTACTGTGCTTATTGTTTACTGTACTGTGCTGTCTCACCTCGTATTGTAATTTTGTTTGTCTCTGTACGTCGCTACGGACACCTTGTGGTGCCCTATAAATAAAAATTAACAATAATAATAATAATAAAAGTAAATAAGCTTCATGTGTCCAGCCACTTTAAAGTGTGGATTACAATTTAACATGTGAGTTCTGTCTATTGTAAAGTGACTCTAATCTACAATCATTTCTGCTAAAGCATCTAACTTGAACAAACTGGATTAATCCTTGTGATAAGTGGTGTATAATTGCACTAAATGTCTATTGTGATTAATTTGTATAGATAATCTGCTGCAGCAGCATTTAGTGTAATGGTCTAATTAGCTCATTAGCAACCGGTTGTCTCTCAAAAGAATTTATCCAATGAAACCCATTTCACTGAAGCACAGTGCCTAAATTTAAAGTGAGATATATTTATTCAGTGACCTTAAAATTATGGATTGTCTTAGTATAGCTACCATATGTTCTGTAATATAGATTGCCTTAATATAGATTTAATACAGATTGATTGATTTGTTTATTTAAAAAAAACGCTAAGAGTTCCGTTCATAAACATTTAATAAATAACCTGTATTGATGATGAACAACTCTTCATTTTACATTTACCCTGAATTTTGTGTGGTGCGTCCAGTAACAAACATGAGATATAGCAATTTGTATTTATAGCACAGATCATAACCAGTGAGGCAGTGACTATAGATTTAAACATATCCCCAATCAAATGAGATTAGGCTGTCAACTAAATCTGAATAAAAACTAGGTTAAGGACTATGAAAAATGTAAATTTTTGAGATGAGCAATTGAGTTTATCTATCTTACTAACAGCTATGGTACTAATTGATAGTTAATATTAACAACAATATTTATTTAATATTGTATAAATAAATTGTTATAGTAAAATAAACAATTAAACTGGGGCTGGCCAATCCCTGAAACACTGACAAAAATTAACATAGGATTGGGAGTCTTTGTACATCTACAGTCACTGCTACAACTGTTGTAAAATGACATACCAAAAGCGAGAAAGAGGAACTACAAGTCCTAAAGTGTTCCTTGGCCTTTTGCCCCCTCATGAAAATTTTCGTTCCTACACCCCTGACCACAAGCAAAGAGAATAAACCCACGAGATTATGCAATCTTAGTCTTATGTTCCTTGTTTTATTCTAACACTACAGGGGGGAGGGGGGGGGGGTTTGCCTCTCTACCAAATCACTGGGCCTGTAGAATCCTTTCTTACACTACTTCTGGGGTGCCAACCAGCCACCACATTAAAGCTTGTTTAAAAGGACTACACTTTCGCTCTTGTGATCTTTTGGGGTTCCACCAGTGGGTTAATGACTGCTGTCACATCACTGATTCTAATACCCAGCTCGATTTAGCGTGTCTGTTTTCTTCTTGACAGATAAGATTACTTCACATTTTCCTAGGAATTTTTTGGGTTGAATATTTTTGGAAATCCCATCTACTGCAGCGGCATGGTCCAATATACTCCTTCTACTGGAACACCCAAATTTTCATATAAACGATAATTCCACTTTAAAACAAGTTGCTTCCATTAAATACATCAGGTGTTAGAGCTTTAGTTTAGAAGATGCACCACTGCCTGTCCTACGGTGGAGTAATCCTATTTGCATTGGTTGCTCTGGGTAACAGACATTACTATTTAGTCTTGTGACAGTCTGACCCATCCCCTCCATCTTCATTTTGTTTTACTAGGACTGTTATGAAGTATGGTGTTTCAATCTTTGTAGCTCATAAAATACTGTTTAATCGCTGTATTGTATAGTTTGTTGCAAAACATTATTATCTGCTTCCTAATGTAAACTATCAATTTGCTGAAGCTGCCTTTCTGCTTTCTCCAACCTGTCTCCAATCAAGGTTAATTAGATGTACGCACTTCAGTGGTTTTACTCTGATTGATCCGCTAACTGAGCTTACCATGCCTGTGCCTTACGTCTGATTTCCATTAATATGATTGATAGACATCCTGGCATCAAACCTCCTGTCTCCACCTTATTAGTGCCACAATACCCCATTTTTAGCCCATCTCCATTCCTGTTTTATTTCAATACTGCCTGTCATGTCCTGCGTTAATCTCAGGTCTGTCAGAAAAATGTAATATTGCAGCATTAAAGTGAGATTATACTCTACATAGAAAAGTAATTTTAGACTCTAAAATAAAAATCACTTTAAGTACCATATTAAACATGTTAAAATGTTATCTCATGGAGAAGAAATGTGTACTATAAAATCCTATGCAATCCATTTTAAAAAGCTACTTCTATAGTACAGATGTAGCAAGTCTTCTAATGCCAGGTGATTTAGTTAACTGTCAGTGTTGTTCCGCATTAAATGTGTTTCCTGGAGACTAATATTGATTTTACCTGCAATACATTTTACCACCACTAGATGGCACTTTCAGAGACTAGTACTACGCATGACAGATGAATAAAAAGTTCTTCTCTCATTTGCTTCTGTGCCCCTGATTTGACTCACTGTCCCTCCTCCATCTTTTCCTGTCTCCTATTCCCCCTCACATCCTTTCCCTCTTGTCCCCTTTGCTGCTCTTCTCTCAGCGTCATTCTGTTCTTACCTAACCCCTCCCTCTTCTTTTCCCCTTGAAATCTATTCCTTCACATCACTCCTTCCTTCTCCTGCCTCTCCCTCTCCTGTTCACACCCCCCAAATCAGCCCCATCTCCACTCCTCACCCAGCTCTTGCTCCGCTCCCCCTATCCACTGCCTGCTGACGGGTCCCCTCCTAGTTCTGTTTCTCGTCCAGTTCCAACCCTCTCTCCCTGTCATGTCTCTTCCTCAAAATCATACACACCCTTGAAGTCGCAACCCAAACAACCTCATCCACATCGCTCCTTTTCCCTCTCTTCCTCTAGCCTGTGGTCTCTGGAATGTCAGGTCACTCTATAACAAATTGACCTCTATACATGATCTTTTTATCTCTAGATCCTTCAACCTGCTCGCCATCACTGAAACCTGGCTATCCCCTGAGGACACTACCTCTCCTGTTGCTCTCTCTTTCGGGGGCTTGTCTTTCTCCCACAAACGCAGAGCCGGGGACCGTCAAGATGGTGGCATTGGCATACTTTTCTTTTACTGCCTCTCTTTCCTGGTTCTGCCCCCTGAACCTTCTCTCTTTTTCTCCTCCTTTGAGGTACACTCTATCCGTCTCCTCCACCCAGCAACCTCCGTGTTGCTGTTATCTGCCATTGTCCTTGACCTGTCTCTCAATTCCTTGATCACTTTGCCACCTGGCTCCTTCACTTTCTCTTTTCTGACCTTCCCTTCCTATTCTTGGGGGATTGTAATATCCCTATAGACACTCCCACTTACCCTGCTACTTCCAAACTTCTCTCCCTCTCCTCCTCCCTTGGTCTCTCTCAATGGACCTCCTCTCCCTCCCACCACAGTGGCCACTCCCTTGATCTAGTTTTTTCACACCTCAGTACTGTCTCTGAAATCATTATTTCACCATTTCCTCTCTCTGACCACCATCTCCTCTCTTTTAGCACCTCCCCACTCCTCTCACCTTTCCCATCCCCCAAGGTTACTCTCACCAGATGTAATCTTGACACCATTGAGCCTACCAAGTTCTCCTCCTTCCTGGTCTCCCTCATCTCCCCTATCACCACTCTTTCTTTCCCTGAAGAGGCTATCTCCTACTATAATCACACCCTTACCACTGCACTTGACTGTTTCGCTCCTGCTGTCACCATCAAGCTTCGCTGGCCCTCACCTCAACCCAGGCACTCAAAACTTACCTATTATCTTCAAAAATGTTCCCGCAGTGCAGAGCAGCTCTGTAGAAAGTCACGCACTCATGCTGACTTCCTCCACTTCAAGTTCATACTTGCCTCTTACAGTTCGGCACAATCACTCCCTAACAATCTTTCTTTAAAGCTCACATTTTCTTCCAATACTCCAACCCTGTCGTCTTTTTGCCACCGTCAACTCCTTTATCTCCCCATACCCACTCCCACTCCCACCTTGCTCTCTGCTATCGACTTTTCTACTCATGTCATCTCCAAAATTGAGTTAATACGTCATGACATCTCCTCCCAGCAGTCCATTCTTCTCCCACCCTCTCTCTCCTCCCTACCAACTTTGTCCCCCTCCCACCCTCCTCTGTGAATGCTATCTCTTTACACTCCTCCCTACTTTCTAACTCACCCTCGTTCTCTTCCTTCACTTCGGTATCTGCAGATGAAGTCCGCACCCTTCTTTCCACCTCACCCCCCTCCACCTGCCCACTTGACCCCATTTCATCCCAATTCCTCTACTCCCTCTCTCTTGAGGCCTGCTCTCAACTTACCCACCTCCTCAACCTATCCCACTTCTCTGGAATCTTCCCCTCCTTCTTTAATCATTCTCTTGTCTTCCGAATACTCAAGAAACCATCCCTCTCTTTATAATTACCACATTATTTCCCTCATTTTTGCCTCCAAACCTCTTGAATGGGTTGTCTGCAACTGTCTCTGCTCGTTTCTCACCTCTCACTCACTCCTTGACCCACTCCAGTCTGGTTTCGTCCCTTCCACTCCACCGTAACTGCCCTCACTAAGGTCACTGATGACCTTCTCTTTGCAAAATCCAAAGGACACTTCTCCCTTCTTATCCTTCTTGACCACTCTGCTGCCTTCGATACCCTTGACCAGTCCCCCCTTTTGCAAACTCTCAAATCTCTAGACTTCTGTTACACAGTCCTCACCTGGTTTTCCTCTTCCCTCAGCAACCGCTCCTTCTCAATCTCTACACATAACTCCATATCCCCCCTCTTCCCTTACCTGTCGGAGTTCCCCAAGCTTCCGTTCTTGGCCCAGTGCTCTTCTCTCTCTACAAACCAAGTTGCAGCTGTGAATTGTGAACCACAAAACAAAGATGTGTGCCGCAGATAAATTAAATCAATCAATTTGTTACATTAGTACACCTACACTAAATAAAACACCATAAAACATATACTCATATAAACAATTTGATGCCTATTATTTATACACAATTAGATGTCTAATATTGTAATATAAATACTACTAAAAAAGGTAAAGTATATTATGGTGTTTTAATTAGTGTTGGTGTACTCATGTAATAAATTGATTGATTTAATTTATTCACGGCACACATCTTTGTTTTGTGGTTCATAATTCAAAGCTGCAACTTGGTTTGTTCATTTTATATCTATTGAGGGCATTGCAGACTTCTGCAGCTGACTGTGTTTTGAACCATAATCTGCTAAGTGCCAGGAGGTAGTCTGTGTTTTTAGTTTATTTATTGATATCTTCTCCCTCTACACCTTCTCCCTTGGTGCCCTCATCCGCTCTTTTGGCCTCCAGTACCATCTCTATGCTGATGATACCCAAATCTATCTTTTATCCCCTGACTTCTCTCCTTCACTTATGTCTCCTATCTCCTCCTGTCTCTTGGCCATCTCATCTTGGATGTCCCAGTGCTTTCTTAAACTCAATATTTCCAAGATTGAACTAATTATATTCCCTCCATCGAGGGCTTTCCCACCTCCCCACCTCTCTATTTCTTTTAATAACACTATTGACCTTTTTGTCCCTCAAATCTTTTGTCTTTCATCCTCAACTCCTCCCTCTCCTTCAAACCTCACATTCTGTTTCTCTCAAAATCCGGTGGCTAAGTGGTTAGCACTTCTGCCTCATAGCACTGGGGTCATGAGTTCAATTTCCGACCATGGCCTTATCTGTGTGGAGTTTGTATCTTCTCCCCGTGTTTGCGTGGGTTTCCTCTGGGTGCTCCGGTTTCCACCCACACTCCAAAAACATATTGGTAGGTTAATTGGCTGCTAACAAATTGACCCTAGTCTGTGTGTTTGTCTGTCTGTCTCTGTGTTAGGGAATTTAGACTGTAAGCCCCAATGGGGCAGGGACTGATGTGAGTGAGTTCTTTGTACAGTGCTGCAGAATTAATGGTGCTATATAAATAAATGGTAATAATAATAATAATAATAATACTTCCAAGTCTGGAATATATCCAAGATTCGGCCTTTTATAACTATGGAAACCACCAAAACTTTTATTCACTCTCATGTATTATTTTGCCTTGACTACTGTAAGCCATTTTTAAGTCTACAATCAATCCCCATCAAAAACAACTTACCCACTCACTAGAGCTGGCCACTGCTAGCTGGGCAGAGCAGGTAATTCCCATGATTCCCTTTCACTGTCAGCCAATTATAATCAGCCAGTGTGGGAAAATGGTTGTGATTGGATGGCTATGAAGGGTTTTAGTTATGTATGGCTTTGATAATTTGCTGATTGTTTTTTATAGTGAATGGGTGGATCATCTTTAATGGGGTTTTATTTTCTCTTTTTTTTTGGACAAATTAATCACGAAGAAAAGAGAACAAGGGTCTGGGGAGTTGAGAGGAGTGTAGTGGGCATATTTGAAACTGAATTATTTTTGTTTACATAAAATATAGCCAAGTCAGCACATGGTCTCCTTGAGCCAGGCACCGTGCTGAGGGGCTCCTAATAGTCTATTCAGGTGTCAAAACTCCATCCCAGACCAGGATATAGCTCACCGCAGGGGTCTTTGAAGCTGCTACAGGTGACACTGCTATTTTCTAAGACTGGGATGTGCAGAGCCACCGAATACACACACAACAGATTCCCTGACTTCATATTTTACACTTTAGTAGCTCAATTTATCAATGGATTCATGTGATATACCATATTTACACTGCAGTTATTATTTAGGGCTTATTCCCCACAATTATGTGATGGGTTAACACTTTTAACTGTAAGTTCTCTATGTTCACGACATTCACTATTAACATAAATAGGGAAGGCACACAATTGCATGTGTTAACCAAAAGTACAAGATCAACAAATGATAATAAAATCTGTTGCGGCAGCGTGAAGTCAAAAGTTTGTAACAGGCATATGTAAAGATAGGTTGCAAGGGTTGCTGTGATTTTAATTGCAAAACTCCCACAACCGCATTGGATGGCCTCACAGGAGTATTTTATTCAATTAAATTTTATTGCAAAATTGTGTGTGTTTTTTTTTACTCATTTAATATAACAGACATGAGTCTTAGGGCCCATTTTTGATGGGACCGCTTGCAGTGCCCATAAGTTTCAAACTTGTCAATTGCACTCTTATTTTTCAAAGTCCACACTTGCATTTCACTGTCCTCCTCCCCCCCGTTCTACTGCTCCAGGTGTAAAGTGATGCAGGACAATGATACACAAAACTAATATGTAACTGTACATTGACTACGTGCATACACCTAGTCCCCTCCCCATTCCACCCATGGAATCATAGGCTGTAGAAAGGGTCCATTGCGCTCTAAGATAAATTGGGATGTTACTACGTTGTCAGGCTTATGGTTTGTTTCTGGGCATGCACAGAGTAATTTTACGCACTTGTCACATATCGATATATACATGCCTTGATGAATCAGGCCCTTTGTGATTACCTTACTTTGTTGAGTGAGCAATTGAATATCAACAAAGTATTGCACTAAGCCTCTATTACACCGGTTGAGGGCATTGTATACTGCTGCTTGTTGCTTTTGTGGGGGACCCCATGATATCCATCCCAGTACCCAGCCCAACTTATTTCACTTTTGGGGGATGAAATAAAAATAGAGAGTGAGCTGGTGCCCTGTGCAGACATTCCTCAATTCTGCCTTCAAGAGCTTCTGAAGCTTGGTGCTCCCCGTGCACATACCTCCTTCTGCTGGCCCTTCCAGGATGATTACAGGGCATGATCAAAAGCCAGGAAAGGCAAGAAAGAGACATTTAGGTGTCACTTCATAGTGAATAACATGAATATATTCAGCCCACAAAATAGGTGCCTGCATTTCATGTATGTGACAAACGGACTCTACTGAAGTAAAGTAAATGAATAAAAATAGATTTTTATTTATTATATGTAAATGAGATGTTAAACAAAGGGATTATGATGAAAATGTAGAGAACATTGATGGAACCACAGCTCTTTACTATGTCATCGTCCAGGAATTTCACTTCTACTTTAAACCCAGTAATACCAATCATTATAATTTAACAGGTAGACTTCTCATCTGCATAATTGGAATAAAACCAAACCTAATTAGTGGGGAAGAAGCAATCAGTGGCTGCGTAGGCAGGATTGCCGGGACATGTGAAAATGTGATATCCAAATGGTAGGAGACATATATTATATTTGGGGAAAGTAGGTTATATGTTTTAAATATAAGCCTGAATATATCATTACTGATACATATGATTTTTTTTTTCAGTTTAACATTAAAAGTGAACATTATGAAAAGACTGTTGCTAACATCACATTATCTGAAATCTATACACTGTAATTCAGATTTTATTAAGACATTTAGCTGCGTGAGCTTTGGTAAGTAGTTAAATTATGCATTGTCCAAAATAGCAGATATTACTGATTTAGAGGATTAGTTAGAGTTAGGAGTAAATTTAGCTGGAAGGGGCAACTTTTGTACCTTGACAAGACCATGTTACACTGCTGGGGGCAAATTTAAATTGTCCGGACAGATATTGAGTTGGAAGGGGGCCTATCCTAGCTTAAATCAACTTTGCAGTGTGAAAATAATGTTTGCAAATGTAAGAGTGCAAAAATAGCAATCCTGGCGAGATTGATTAAATTGTAACCAAAATGCTAGAGCGCAAGGCCTACTCTTAGGGCCAGGGCCCCTCTCCCCTTCCTGAGGGTACAGGCCTGGCTGTGCAGTGGGAAGAGACACTAACCTGGTGTGGACACGCCTCCCGTCGGTGACTATGGAAGAGGCCTCAAGAAGTTGTGGTACCGGGTCCCGAAATTCCTCTTGACGGCTCTGAGAGTAATACACTCATGGTATAACTACACTGTAAATATAATAAAATCATCTATCAAGCACAAAATAAGATAGAATTTATTGATAATATTAAAAATATTTAAACATTACTCCAAATATCGGCAGGCGACCAATCAAGAAAATAGATTAATACAGTGGAGATCACTGATTATACTAAAAATCCTATATGCAATAATATAATCAAAACATAAAATAAACAAACTGAGCTATTTTGGATCAACAATTAAATCTTATAATCATGATAGACCATCCCATCTTTCAATGCTCCACCGTAGGAGAGATCCTAACTCAGCCGGATCTTTTGGATTCAACGATGTCTGAAGATGACTTTAAGCCCCGTAATTACGAATTAAACTCTAGACCGATAAGATATATCTATATATATATATATATATATATATACACTAGTATAATATATATACTATATATATATATATGCATCAAACCTTATGATGCTCTTATCTGACTTGGGAGATCCTTCAGATGTTAAAGGGTTACTAGGATTATATCGGGCAGCACAGTGCCCTAGTGGTTAGCACGTCTGCCTCCCAGCACTGGGGTCATGAGTTCGATTCCCGACCATGGCCTTATCTGTGTGGAGTTTGTATGTTCTCTCTGTGCTTGCGTGGGTTTCCTCCGGGTGCTCCGGTTTCCTCCCACACTCCAAAAACATACTGGTAGGTTAATTGGCTGCAATCAAAAATTGACCCTAGTCTCTCCCTGTCTGTCTGTCTGTGTGTGAGTGTGTGTCTATAGTAGGGAATTTAGACTGTAAGCCCCAATGGGGCAGGGATTGATGTGAATGAGTTCTCTGTACAGCGCTGCGGAATTAGTGGCGCTATATAAATAAATGATGATGATGATGATGATAACAAGTAATGACACAACCTTCTGAAGGATGGCTATGAAGTTGTTGGTTGTTTTCACAAGTAGAAGACCCAACTAGAGTCATAGGTGTGTGCATACATTTTGTTGGGCATAGTGTGAGGATAGTGTGTAGATAGTATGAGTCCAGATGACCTCACTGCTTGATGGTATATTTCTTTATTTGAATAGGTTGCATGAATTAATAGTTGCATTGAGGTTTGTAAAAATCTACTGGCTACTACCTGCTCATTCCAATCTTTTGGATGCACGATATCCTTGGCACCAACGAGTTCTAGACCTGTAATGAACCTGAAGATCTTAAACCTTGTCTCTCACATCTTACACTCAAAATCACTGACTACATTTTGCTTAGTCTAAGACCCGTGCGGCGAATATTTAAAAATAAGATCTAACAAGATGTAAACAGCTGCCTACAAGCCCTCTAAAATAATAACATATTTTTCTGCTATAGTTACGCTTGTTAACTCCGTAATGTGTCCTCCAAAATGTATGACACAACGACAAACTAACTGACCTCTTCCTTTAGTACACAAAGGATATAACTAGGCTTACAGTAAATACACATAATATCGTACGAGAGCCAACATATTACACAAGGTGAGATTGCCGAGCTGCCGACCTCTGTGGGTGTACAGTGCTCTCCCCTAATCTGCTCCACATGACATACAGGGAAACTCAATACTTTCGCCCCTGCCAAAGATTCTGCATTGACAGGCTGTGTTTACAGGACAGACGCACCTCTATCCTAGCTATTATTCCTTATTTCACTGACAACAATAATTGCAGCTTTTTACAGTGTACAGATTTTTACAGCAGTGTAAGGGTGCATTTCACGCTGTGTCCATAATTGCACCGTAGTGCATAAAAATAGGGATTACCCATAAATATGTATACTTACTGAGAGGCTGCTGTCAAGATTTATTGGAAGAAAAGGAGAGCTGCAGAAAGCGGCGCACTTATAAAGCTGTATTTGTTTTCTTTAAAACGTTTGATTGACTTGTATAGAATTTTGCTGTGCAATAAATACCTATTAAAGCCTGACAGTGTCACCTCCCCATCTTTCTAAGGTAACTAGGTTTTGCAAAGTCCTCTATTATTTCCACAAGTAGTTCTGTATTTTCTCATCTGAGAAGGAGTTGTAGAACATTTATTATTTCTTTTGACCTATTTACTAAATTATCGTAACTCCAGTCTGTTTCTGCTATTTTTCATTTATTTTTCTTTATTAGTAAATCCTCTGTTCTCTACAAGCACCATAGGAATCCCTTCTCCGAAACCACTGCCACTACCGAGATGCGTCAAGCAATTATATTTCCACATTTGTTTTATATAGAAAACAATATTCTAATTGATATTTTTCATCATAATTTATTTTTTTGTTAACTTTCTTAAAGTACCCTTCACTTTTTTTTTTTACCATTTTTTCACTTCACATATTAGAGGCGAAAGAAACACAAATCTCCCAAATTTTTTTTTTTTAAACAAGTGTTTATTGACAGTCACATATGAATAACAATGCGAAACAATTACATGTTGTATCAAACAGAAAACAACAATCAATCAATACTTAAATTAATAGAACAGAGCTCTCCACATATCGAAGAGGAAATTGGTCGGATTCTATAAGAAAATGTGAGAAAAAGACCGGTATATTTTTATATATTTAAGAAAGAAAGTAAGGAAAGTTGAGAGAGAAAGAGAGAGAAAGAAAGAGAAAAGTGAAAAAGATAAAGGTAAAGGAGGGGAGGGGGTGGTGTGGTAGAGATCACCCGAGGGTTAAGAGCAATGAGGCGAGGAGTGGGAGGGTTGCAGACTGGTATGGAGTATGACTAAGTAGGACTAAGTAAATGGGCAGCGGTATTGAAAGAATGATATCCATGGGTCCCAGACCTTGTTAAAGGATTTGGATGTGTTTCTTATAATGCTAGTCATGTACTCCATCCGGTGAGTTTGCCAAATCCTATTAGTAACAGAGATAACTGTGGGAGGAGCGAGCTGCTTCCATTCTATGGCAATTTGACATGTGGCTGCTGAGATGATGTGGCGGGCAAGTTTGTTTTGGTGCCTAGTGGCCATGGGGAACCCGAGGGGTAGAAGGAAGAATTTAGGGTCGAAGGGCAGGGGAATTTGGATCACTGTTTCTATCAAAGATTTGATTTCACGCCAGAAGGGGGTCAGTTTCGGACAGTCCCACCATATGTGTAAAAATGAACCTGCGCCAGAGCACAAACGCCAACATCTGTCGGAGGAGTCGGGCAATATCTTTCGTAGACGGGTAGGAACGTAATACCATCTAAAGAGGAGTTTATATATATTTTCTTTTATTCTGACACAAATTGAGCTAGTGGCAGCATTCTCCCGAATATCCGACCATTCCTCAGCATCAAGTGGTGAGCCCAGATCGTGTCCCCATACCAACTCATGAGGGTCACGAGGAGGAGTAGAGGGAGCGAGTAATTCAGAATAAATATTAGATATAAGACCTGACGTTGATGCCTGGCGCAGGCACAATGCTTCAATTGTTGTAAGAGGACGAGAGGTAAGGCGCAACTTGGAAATGGAATGTAGATTACGAATTTGTAAGTATTGATAGAAAATCCGTGTGGGCAGGCCAAATGTAGCTTGAATGTCTGTGAATTGGGGAAATGATACACTGTCAGTTATGTTGTTTATGAAGCGTATCCCTCAGGAATGCCATGGAAGCAACGAGGGATGGTGTAAGCCCGGAGGAAAATCTGGGTTATTAAAAAGGGGGATTATTGGCAATGGATGTGGAGAGAGAACGTAAATCCTAATGGACGAGTCCCATATAGCTAGAGAATGGGAAATTATGGGATGAGTCAGAGCTTTTTCGGGTCGACGTGCCCTTGGAGTCCACAGAAGGGAGGCAGGAGTAAGAATCCCCAGACTTTCAGCTTCTAGAGTCACCCAGACCCTAGTAGACCCAGAACTGTTGAATAAGACACATTGAGCAAGTTGGGCTGATAGGTAATATTTTTTTAAATTGGGTATACCTAGACCACCGCCCCGTGAGGACCTCTGCAATACTCCAAGCCGAACACGTGGGCGTCTACCTGCCCAGATAAATTGAGATGACTCAAATTGAAGAAACTTAAATACGTAGGGGGGAATTCGAATAGGGAGGGTTTGAAAAAGGTATAATAATCTAGGAAGGATATTCATTTTGACAGAGTTTATGCGGCCTATCCAGGAGATAAATTGGTGAGACCAGGTGCTAAAATCCTTCTTAATTTGGGATAGGGTGTGGGGAAAGTTGGCTTAAAACAGATGGGAAGGATTTTTGGTCAGAAAAACACCCAAGTACTTTATTTTATGGCGATGCCAGGTGAAGGGGAATGTTTGATCTAATATTATCTTATCTTTTTTAGAGATATAACCAAATTTTTTATGTATGAATCATGAGGGTAATATACATTGATTGCCCTTCATAGAGAGGGACAAATTTGCAGCCGCATTTCGCAGCAGAACAGTCCATTGATGATACAGTCTCTGAGTTACACTTTGTATTACCATTCTGCACTGTTTGTAAATTGCGCGTTACGCATTTTGCCGAATTTATAGTTTTTGAATAGTGCTGGGACAACAATGGTGTCAATTCCTTCTGCTTAGTGCTGTGCTTGGGACAAGGCCAGATTAACCCGAGGTCTAACTGGGCTACAGCCCAGGGGCCTCAAGCATCCAGGGGGCCCTTGAAAGTGCTCAGCAGCATTATTGATCGGGCCAGCAGCGGTCCAATTAATGTTGCTGAGCCTGTCATTGCATTCCTTCTGCGGCGCTCAGTAATCTCCTTACAGAGAAGATCTTGTGAGAGTGAGACTATGGGCTAGATTTACTAAGCTGCGGGTTTGAAAAAGTGGGGATGTTGCCTATAGCAACCAATTAGATTCTAGCTGTCATTTTGTAGAAGGTACTAAATAAATGAAAGCTAGAATCTGATTGGTTGCTATAGGAAACATCCCCACTTTTTCAAACCCGCAGCTTAGTAAATCTAGCCCTATGAGTCTTACTCTCATGAGACCTCTTCAGTAAGGACCTTACAGCGCGCCGGGGAAGGAGGACTACAGTGACAGGAGAAGAAGGTAAACACTTGGGGGGAAGCCTCATGGGGGGCGGTGGGCAGCTTACAGGGAGGGCCTCACAGGGGAATGGAGGCCCCCTTAGCCCAGGGGCCTCCATTCCCTTAATCCGGCCCTGGCTTGGGATCGAAGTGTAGGTAGAACAAAAATGGTAGGGTGAATTCTAAATGGAACAACAAATTCCACTTGAGAAATATGCAGTGTTCTATAGAATCTTTGCATAATTAGTGAAAGTATGCATCTTTGTCCACTTAGTGCATTTCATGATGCATGTTCTTTTACCGGACCTTGGAACTGCTCTCATAAATAGGGGTGTGCTCCTACTTTTGCGGTTTGCACTTTGAAAGGCCTAACCCACTTGAGAAAATGTGCTTACAGTCCCTGATATGTAAAGATATCACCTTCACCATCTATAACCTACTCATCGATATTACTTATGACTCTCAGGATAGCCACGAAAAGGAGTGGGGGAGGGACCTAGGGTCACCCTGTGATTAATCTTGCTGGGGAGAACTGACAGAGAGTATAGCCACAACTCAATATCAACTTGGATTAAAGAAATAGCATATAAATTGACTAAATGCCTAAGAAATAATCCAAAATGTTTCCAAATTCCATCCCTAACTGTTAGCGCATTTGTGGCCACAGGTGACATCTGGTGGAATTGTCCAAGTTTTATTAACTTTTTGAAGTACACTTTATTAGCATCTCAATGGCAGATCAGTTAATACCGAAGGACCCACAAACATTTCACCCTTCTGCCCTCCACAATATGTGAGCAACCAAACTAAAAAACTGGTCTCCGACATCCTTATGGCTGCTTAACATATTTGCAGCTAACTGTGGGTCCCCTGTGAGAACAACCAGACTTCAAGCGTTCAGGATGTATGAACTACCTCTACTATTCTAGAGCCATGTAACATTATTTGGTGTTGAAAAATATTTATTGCACACCATAAATATGTTTCTTCAATAAATATAAAGATAAAATATTGAGATACAGACTCTTTAACTGAGTAGTAAAGTTTACTGAAGTTCCATAAAATCTGTTCACCGCAATTTGGACAAATATTGGCTCAAAAATTGTGAATCGTTGTGAAGTTTATTTTTTTTAATTTTTTTGCCCACAAAAATAGTTTTTGCCAAATGCTTCCCCATCCCCTTTCAGAGGTAACCACAGAAAAGCAAGACAGGAAGCCAGAGCGTGAGCAGCTTCTATTATGCCACCAGCAGCAGCGCTAGTTCAGCTTCTGCTTTTTCTAGAGACCAATGTCAGCTTTCCAGATCTGGAAGATAGAGCCAGTTTGAAGGATGATCATTTCAGTAATGAAAAGTAGAGGGCACCATTAACCTCATTGTTAGTGTTGCAGAGATCGAAGACTTCCTAGTGACGAAGAACCAATTCACGTAACATTTGAAAGTTTTATTTGTGACAGACGTGGATTCATCAGGGGCCACAGATCCCTCCAATGCCATGATATCTATCATAGACAGCTCTGGCAATGCCAGCCTCATTGAGGGTACTCCTTCTGAGTCTCCCTTCTTTCTGCTGTTTCCACTATTAAAACATCATTGGACATTAGTAAAAGCCACAGACCTATGTCTCTTTAGTAGACCATTGTCTAGTTTTCAGGATTTATCCATTGACATTGTGTCAAACTCTAATGTCTGTGACATTTGCTAGAGCTGTTGGTAGCCCAGAGTCCTGCACATAATTGTCTCTGGCTTGGCAAAATTTTACATGCCCAAATGGGGCTCCATTAGGATTCAGCATTGGTTACTTGCATTCAGTGCAGTGCCTTTTTAGGGAGGGTCCGGACACCTTCGGAAGGGTGAACAAGATGGACCTGGGCACAATTGGCAACTGCAGATGTTCCTCAGGACAAGATGCAGAGGCACACAGTTTGCTGCAGGTGCCTCTGCTATCGCCATAGGATGGGCAGATTCTGCACAATTTGTGGTTAAGGAACACTAAACACTGCAACAGAGGATGAGATGGTTGAATGATGGTACTGAAGGGACTATGTGCATTAGAACGTGCCTGTTATAATCTAGAGTTCTCCTTAATCCCATTCTTCTGGAGGAGTTAATTCTGTCCACTCTGCCACACCCTGAGTGAAGATATTGGGCTGTGAGCTTGATTTCTACAGTAGACAATTCTATCATGTATGTCAATATGTGTTCTATTTTGGAGTATGTAATTGCAAGGATTGGTGTTGTGTGTTGTAGATCTGTGGAGGAATAGGTGCAGAGACATAAACAGTTAATTTCGTTTGGGAGTGCAGCTAAAATACTAAGGTTTACTGCTAGAGATCAGGGAAGTTGCAGTGGAATTTTGAGCTCATCAGATGTGCATAATACTGGATATACTTAGTGACTCTGTGACATTCTCCTTAGAGAGGTGCAGCTCGTAAGGACCCTGCCAAAAGTTTATTTTGCCAGAGTGCTGACCCTGAGTGATCACTGGGAGCACATTCCCACACAGGGTTGTTTAACCAGAGCATGAGAGAGTGAAGAGTTACGCTATGCGGAGCACAGGTGAATCACAGCCTAGTCTGTGAAATACAAGCATCTTGGCCTGGCAGGTAAATCTCATAATAGCCTCATACTACCCAGTATGAGTACTTGCAGAAATCCTTTGCAAAAGAACAACATTTATGTAAGTTTATTGATGGCAAGTTGAAGGAACCTCATAATGAGGAAATATTTTACCAGCAATGTGACTTACTGGTAGCCAAAATTGAGCATGGCAGCTGGTTTTGGTTACCACAGCAAGAGAGATTCTGCTTCATTATCTGTTCTGTGAAGGAAGAAGAGATCTCAGACTTCAGTGAGGCTGTATCCACCAATGTTTAGCCTGCTGAAGAGAACAGAAGTGCTTTAAGACAGAAGCCCTCGTCCTGAAGTGCAGATTATCACACCAAGGAGGATTTAGCAGCCAGTTTTTAGTAAGGATGTTCACTGACCCACATGTTTTGATTTTGGTTTTGATTTTAGATCTATATTGTTTTTTTCAAAAATTGCTAAAAAATACTAAAATCACATAATTTGGCTTTTTTTGTTCCTACATTATTATTAAGCTCATTAACATTAAATTCCAGTCATTTCCAGGCAATTTTGATCACCTCACATAATATTAATATTATTTTCATCCAGTTTAGGCCAAAGACTGCAAGGAGTTGGCTGGTTACTAAGCGGCAGAGCAACGGCACAAACAGCAGTTTCTATCATATCTAGGAAACATTGCCACACAGCGGTGGGAAAAAATTAAAGTGGTGCAAGATGGAATTGTCCTTCGGCCTTTCCACCCACCCTTATGTTGGATTGCCATAATATAATTGATAGGCAGCAGACTAGACAAGGAAATAAAGTCAACAATATAATGACATTGACAGTATTATTAACACAATTGAAATGTAGACGGTATTATCCCTAACTCTAGCTCTGTCCCTATCTCTAGACCTGTACCTAACCCTGCCCCTGTCCCTATCCCTATCCCTAGACCTGTCCCTATCCCTATTCCTGACCCTAAACCCAGGGGCAAACGCAGGATTTGTAGAGGGGGTTTCCACACCACGTCGCCAGTGGGCGTGACCAGCATGCATGGGGGCATGGCTATAATTTTAGACAGTGCTTGGCTACTCTCCAACTCTTCCTTTCCCCATAATATACATGGCCAATGTTGTCTGCACCACTGTTAGGTGCATGCAGCTCTCTCTTTTCAAGCAGAGCTGTGTGAAGCGGGAGCAGGGTCCAGCCAACTCAATTATACAGTGCCCCAGGCTTGGAGGGGGGTTTCCAGGCACTAGGAACCCCCCCCCCCCCCCCCTCGGTTTGCCTATGAAATCTGTCCTTAACCATATCCCTAGCCCTAAAATAATATGTCCACATTTGAATAGTCTACCTAATTGGGTGGGGTACGATAAAACTACGCTGGTAATTCCAACACCTGTCATGCCTCCAAAAAAACCCCCGAAAGAATACAAAATCGACTTAAAAATAATTAGACTTACCTTGAAGACGACGCTGAAGATCCCCGAAGACAGCGGCATAATGACAGGAAGGGTTTCCAATTGGAGAACTGATCTCCTCTGCTGCCTGACGTCATTGGGACGTGTGTCAAGCAAAATTTAAAGCGGCAATATGGCGTCCCCTAAGGTTAAGTGGTTAACATTGCCATTTTAAATTTAGCTTGACAGACGTTGATGTCAGGCAGCAGAGGCGGTCAGTTCTCCAATCGGAAAGCCTTCCTGTCATTATGGTGCTGTCTTCGGGGATCTCCAGTGTCGTCTTGAAAGTAAGTCTAATAAGAATGAATGCTCTAGCACTAAAAGTTGTGGTAAAAGTTGTCTTTCCAATACGGGTAACATTCCTGGGGTCCCCCAGGGATGACCCCAAATTTCTGATTAATGATTGATAAAAAAAGGGTTGTTTCAAATATGCAACCCCATTCATGGAAGCAATGTGTGTTTTGTGTATTACACACATAGCTAAAACTAATTCTAAAAATAATTCCTCAAAGGTTATAATGCTACATATTTTCGAATATAAAGTGTTTCCATATCTAATGTCATCATCTGCACAAAGTCAATTAACACTTATTACAGTGCTCTCAGCAATTTCATTATGTATTAAATGTAAATATTTTCATGATTGATAGAGAGACCAAGTTTAGAATTTTTGCTACCTTAACTCAATCTAATATTAGTGTTTAATCATAACTAGCGCACGCTATCCCATCATTAGATGACAGAATTGCAGAGTTTGTTCTCATCTATCCACATATCAGTCCTCAGGCTCTCTGTTATATATTCCTGCACTTTCACAGACCTGTTGAAAAGGTGTTAATTGTTCTTTAGAAATCTTTACATGATGACTCGATACCTTGAAACATTGTACAGACCTGGTCACAGTAACTTAGGTCTTGATTTAAAAGGACTCAAGGTGCTTTGAAGGCTTAACACAACCTGTCCACATTGCATTTAATTCACTAATATCAGCAATAAATAAAACAAACATTTATATTGAGGTAAGAAGTATCATAAGCTATATGACGTAAAATCAAATGGTAATACAGCAGGTTAATTTATTCACATGATGCAAAAGTACAGAAACCCATAACAAACATTAACTTAAACTAATAAACAAAATAAGAAGTGTGCTAAAAAGCCACGAAATTAGAGTCCAAGAGATTAAAGCTCTTTCAACTTTTTGCAAAATGTCCATCTCTTTCGCAGCGTTCTTTAGTAGCAATGGTCAAACACAAGATGAATTTATCCTCTGTAGCTTCTCCTTCCAATTTATCCGCTCTCCCCAAGACAGAAACATCTAAAATAAAACAGACATAGCAGAAATGGTTAAAAACAACGTACGTCACAGCATGCCAGGCTGTACAATGTTTTCCTTCTTGGTATAAACACGGAACTGTCAAGAAACAGCCCACTTACAAGCACAGGATAAACGTTATCCAAGCTATGACCCAACGCGTTTCATGATAGGACCTCATCAGGAGGGGTGACCTGGTGCATGAAAGAGCAGGTTAGTATAGGAGACACATAAGATACAGGTGTTGTCTAATTAATAAGCATCACACGTAAAAAAGTTAAAAATACTAATAAAGGGGGGCGTGTCCTGGTGAAGCATGTAGTAGGCTGTGTACGGCGGAGCTCCCCTGCCTAAACATCCGAAAAAGTTATTCTGACGTGAAATAAACCCAATTAACTTACCTGGTTTGGTGTCGGAACCTCACCTGCTTCATCCAGTCCAGGTCTGAGCTGTGTTGGCGGATCACGGAGGCTGAATTTAGCGCTGGTGTCCGGGGCTGTGCTGGAGCAGAGATCGCGCGGGAAGGAGGAGGGGGATATTTATCTCCGGAGGTGGGCCTGGGTCGTCTGGCTGCGGGTGAACGGGCGTCCGTCCGGCTGGTGAGGAGGCTGTCTGGTGTGGAGAGGGGATGCCTGGTGGTTGCCGGTGAAGGAGCGGTGTTCCCGCCGGGAAGCGAGCCGCGGCGCCATCTTGGGGAGAGAGTATAAGAGGAGAACATACAGAGAGTGGCTACTGTAGCATGCAAGTTTCTATGTAAGCGTTGGAAACTCTGCCTGAAAAAGTAAAAAAGGGTACAGTCTGTGCCATTGCTGCCTGGAGGCTCTTTCTCCCTGACAACTCTCTGTGTGTAAGCTTGGGCAAGACTGTGTTCATTGATTGGCTCCCTGCTGGTCAAGTTCTGGTTACAGTCCCGACTGCTGCTGAATGCCTGCTGTGGGTTCCTTTATTTGCCTGATATACGTGCAACATCTGGTGGCATACCCATTGATACCAGCATGGGTAAGCACTCTGCGAGCACTACTGCTGCGGGCAGATTGGAGAAGTATGCCCGTTCAAATCCTGCTACAGCACCAGGGGGAACTCCTGCATCTGAGCCGCAGGTGCCTCAGTCTTCTAAGGATGCAGAGACGCCTGTTGATGCTACTCTTCAAGAAGTCCTGAAAGCTATCGCTGCCTCTGAAAAGAAGGTAATGGACAAAATTGGAGAGGTACAGGTTGACTTGTCATTGATGCGGCAGGATTTTCAGAAGATTCGTGAACGTGTGTCAGAGACAGAGGCCCGTATCTCCATATTAGAAGATACTACAGTTCCTTTGCCGCAGAAAGTTGCTGGATTGGAAGCTCAGATGGCGTCGGTTAAACAAAAAATGTCAGACATGGAGGGTCACCTCAGACGCAGCAATGTTCGGCTGGTGGGTCTCCCTGAAAAGGCAGAGGGTGATGCTCCGGAGACATTCTTGGAAAATTGGATGATTCAGCTGTTTGGCAGAGGGGAGTTCACGGCCCAGTTTGCGGTAGAGAGGGCGCATCGAATCCCGACTCAGATGCCACCTCCTGGTGCGCAGCCACGCACATTTATTGCTAAACTGCTACATTATAAAGATCGGGATGCTATTCTCCGCCTGGCTCGGACCAAGGGCCCCCTACTGTACCAAAACCAAAGAGTGGCTGTGTTTCCTGACTTTTCGGGGGATGTACAAAAGAGCAGAGCCCAGTTTATACAGGTGAAGCGTCGCCTTCGTGAGATGCAGCTGCCGTATGCTATGCTTTTCCCGGCTAGATTGCGTGTGGTTGCAGATGGAATAACTCATTTCTTTGAATCTCCGTCGAAGGCGACTAATTGGTTGGACAGGAGAGCTCCTAGTGGTATTCGTCCGGATTGAAGATATCTTTGGTGACGTATGGATCTCCTGGACTG
This sequence comes from Mixophyes australis, assembly GCA_036250195.1. Taxonomy (NCBI): domain Eukaryota; kingdom Metazoa; phylum Chordata; class Amphibia; order Anura; family Limnodynastidae; genus Mixophyes; species Mixophyes australis. The sequence goes on along the minus strand of JAVHZZ010000002.1, from coordinate 412,212,097 downwards.
AAATGATGCTGTTAGAAATTGTATGCTTCAGATAGTTAAAATGTCTCAGTTATGCTTTACAAACCGAGATGGTGCTATTGAGGAATGTGTGCTTTTGATAGTTGTAATGTTTGAAACTTGCTCCGGTAATGTTTATCACTTGATTCATGTTCATATATAACTAAAATGCTGTGATTAATATTGTAGGTATTTGGTTGCTTATGATAAGGTTAGTTATAAGGTGATTTTGCTTAAAATTGCTGGATCTTATGGTTGGTGTTAATGGATGGTCTTGGTATGGAGGGTTCGAGGAGTACTAGGGGTGATATTGTGGGCTGGGGAGCTTCCCTTGCTTAAAGGGTCGCGGTTTCCCTTTTTTCCTTTTTTTTTCCGGTGCATACGAGTATTTCCATAAGTGTGTGGAGATAGGTGTGTGCGCTGTTTAAGGGGATGCGGGATAGTTATAAGGGAATCCAGGTATGTCTAAGTTGGGGGTGGATATACGGGGAGGGGGGTTGTTTGAATAGGGTAGGGAGGGGTAGGTTTTTTCAACGCAGTGACGGGTGTGGTACTTTATCTTTATGCAAATACTTCTGGATGATGAAATTGACTATTTTGTTATATGCTAATGTGGTTGGCTGGTGGCTGGGTGTCTGTCTGGGCTGGAGGGGGTTGACGTTTATGCGGAAATGTCACATATGTATTCCCTTGTGTTATGGCGACTGGGAAGATGGATAGGGGGTCTATTAAAATCCTGACTTGGAATGTTCGAGGTCTAAATGATAAAATTAAACGGTCTTTGGTCATATCCCAATTGAAAAAGTATGAGGTAGATGTTATATGTTTAACTGAAACTCATTTAGTGGGAGGTAAAGTGATGGCCCTTAAGAAACCGTGGGTTGGGTGGGCATATCATGCTACTCATACGGGTCATTCTAGGGGGGTATCTCTCCTTATACGTAAGAAAGTAAATTTTATTTTGGAAATGGTGGAGTCAGACCCATTAGGTAGATATGTTTTTGTGAGAGGCATTTTTGATTCTAAGCGTATAAACTTACTGTCGGTATATGTTCCCCCCCCCCCTTATAGTGGGGAGGTCCTAAAAAAGTGCAGTGATTTTATTTCTCTTTCTCCTGATACTCCAGTGATTTGCTGTGGGGATTTCAATAATGTGATGGATTCTAATGTTGATAGGTGGAGGGAGGTGGGGGATACTACATATGCCAAAAAAATCAAAATTTGCTGATGTGGTGGAAGAGATGGGTTTGGTGGATGTGTGGCGTCTGAGGCATTCGGCAGAGGTCTGTTTCTCCTGTTATTCCACTTCGTATAATGCTTTCTCCCCAATAGATCTAGGACTTGTATCAAAGGAGTTCCTGCGGCTGTCTCCGATGTTGCATATTTACCAAGGGGGATTTCAGATCATTCTCCATTGGTATTGACAGTTAGGCTTACTGTGTCTCGAGGTCAAGCATTTTGGAGGCTTAACCCCTTTTGGTTGACATTATTGCAAGACGGAAATACTTTAGAATCCCAATGGGAGGAGTACTTTGTTACTAATGCGGACACGGCGGCCCCGCCTCTTGTCTGGGACTCATTTAAGGCTTTTTTAAGAGGTTCCTTAATCAGAAGTATTAATTGTTTCAAAAGAGAGTCTAGGTTGAGAGGTGATAGATTGGAAAAAGAGGTTGTGCGGTTGGAGGAGGTGTATCTCTCTTCTCATGTGGCTTCTGATAGGATGGCTTGGCTGGCGGTACAGAGAGAATGGTCGGATTACTTGTTAGATAAATCAAGGCGTAAGTTGTTATTTGTTAAGCATACTCAATATTTTGAAGCGGATAAATGTGGTAGGTTTTTGGCTTATTTAGCTAGGTCAGAAGGGGCGGTTGCTGTAGTGGAGGGTGTTACAGATACTTTGGGTGTTGTGCATACCTTGACTGAAGAGATCAGTGATGTTTTTTATGTGTATTTTAAGGATGCTTATGCATCAAGAGCTGAGTACTCAGAATTTGATTTGGACGTGTATTTAGCGGATGTTTCCTTACCTGAACTGAGTGCAGATGGTAGAGAAAGTTTGGACGTGTCAATTACTGATGAGGAGATTGTAGCTGCGATAGCCTCGTTTCCAAATGGCAGGGCTCCGGGCATAGATGGGATACCCATAGAGTTGTATAAGAAGCATCTGGGGTTCTTTGTGCCTCGTTTGAAAGACATATTTACAAGCTTTAGAGATCAGGGGTGTGTGTCTCCGTCTATGTCTGAAGCCCTTATAATCCTTATCCCTAAAACGGGAAAAGATCCTTTGTTTCCAGAGTCATACAGACCGATATCGTTACTGACAACGGATATTAAGATTTTGGCAAAAATTTTGGCGACACGTTTGAACCGGGTGATTAGTGAGGTAGTGCATCCTGACCAAACTGGGTTTATGCCGGGAAAATCTACCGCTATAAATTTGCGTAGGCTTTTTTGTCATCTGCAGCTGCCCCACCTTGCGGAGGAGGAGGCGGTGGTAGTGTCCTTAGATGCTGCTAAGGCTTTTGACTCTGTGGAGTGGAGGTACTTGTGGGCGGTGCTGTTGAAATTCGGGTTTGGACCGGTTTTTATTCAGTGGGTTCGACTGCTGTACTCCTGCCCTACAGCTAGAGTCTGTGTAAATGGCTTTGTGTCTCGTCAGTTTGTTATGGGCAGAGGTACCAGACAGAGGTGCCCTCTGTCCCCCACTCTGTTTGCTCTGGCCATAGAGCCATTGGTGTGTGTGATTAGAATGCAGTCAGATATTACTGGATTACGAATGGGCTGCAGGACGGACAAGATTGCCCTCTATGCAGATGATATGCTGCTTTTTGTGTCATATCCTGATAAATCGTTGCCAATTTTACTCCGTGTGGTCTCGGTGTTGGGTAGGTACTCGGGGCTTTTGATTAATTGGAATAAATCCAGTGTAACTCCGATTAAGGGTACCTGCCCTACGGGGCAAGTTTTGCAGACTCCTCTTAAATGGACCCCGATATTTAAATATCTTGGTATCTGGATTTCTAGTGATATGGGTCAATATATCCAGTGTAATGTTCAGCCTCAGATTGACTATCTTAAGAGCCGGATTGGGGTATGGAAGCAGCTGCCATTGTCGGTCACAGGTAGAATTAATCTGATCAAAATGATAATTCAACCAAAGTTTTTGTATGTTTTTCAGCAGTCGCCGTTATATATCCCCCATAGCATATTTCGCTACATTGAACGTCTCATGGCTTCTTTGGTGTGGGCAGGCAAGAGAGCAAGAGTTAAGCTTACCACCTTATATCGTTCCCGAGGATCGGGGGGCCTGGCTTTGCCAAATCTACGGCTTTATTATTTTGCCTCCCAGTTGACACATATTGAGGTATGGTTCCGGTCGCGGTTGGGTGTAGATTTGCATGACTTTCTAGTTTCTGAGACAGGCTCTAATCATATGCGTGTGCAGTTTCTTCTGGCTGGAAGAAAGGCTGTGAGGGACCCCCCTTTGTTAATACAGGCCATGAAGATTTGGCGATTGTCATCCCAGCTTGGGGGTGGATTGGACTTGGACCTGTGCACTCCACTTTGGGATAATTTGGATTTTGGAGAATTGATTAGGATGGAGGGAGCTGGAGCTTGGCGAATTTATAACATAATACATATTGGACAACTGTATGAGAATGGAATATTATATTCATTTGAGCAACTTCAGAGTTTATATGAGATACCTAGGGGTTACTTTTATAGATATTTGCAGTTAAGACATGCTCTGGCCTCGCAGTTTCGGGAAGCTGCCCCGAGCTTTAGTGTGGATTCATTAAGGGTGCAACTCTCAAGGTTGGGCCAAAGGCGGCAAATTTCATTTTTGTATTCAATATTGATGGAAGGATCGGGTGAAGGGGGCTTGCCGGAGCTGCGATGCAGGTGGGAGGGTGATCTGGGGCGTCTTAGTGACAAAGCATGGAATGTGGTGTTATGTAGCCCGAAAGAGGTCACTGCATCAATCAAATTTCGCCAGGTCCAGTTCTTTCTGTTACACAGAGCATATCTCACCCCTCTTCGGCTTTCTAAGTTTGATGGGGGTCAGAGGGTTCTGTGTCCCAGGTGTAGGAGCGAGAAAGGGGACTTTTGGCATATGATTTGGGAATGTCCGCTGGTCTCATCCTTTTGGGGAAAGGTGGAGGATTGTATTAAAAGACTGGAGGTGGGAGTAGTGGCCTTGACTCCAAAACTCTGTATGTTTGGCTTAGGCTTGAACAAGAAAACCCGTAGACTTATTAGACTGCTTATCAACACACTACTCATGTTAGCAAAGGTGGTGATAGCTAGGAAATGGATGGCACCTGAAGGTCCGACTTTGAATAACTGGATCGACCTTGTTAATGATACAGTCGGCCATGAAAGATTCATGTACACTAGCAGGAACCTAGTGGATAAGTACGAGAGAATATGGTACAGATGGAGGATATCCCCATATGTCACGGAAGGATTGAGGGAGGTGGAGCTCTCCTAATGTAATGCTTGGGGCAGACATCCAGCCACTTAGTAATATGTCATTAAAGTCAACGATTATATTCTGTATTATCAAAAATGTATTATTATTTTACTGTATCTTGAAAATGTGGAAGGTGCGCATACCTTGCCTTGAAAATCTGAATGTCAATGCTTTTTCTTTTTTTTTTTTTGATCCTATTGTGTATGTATATTTTACGATACCTGTATCACTGTGTGGGATATAGTTGGGGCTTTAGCCTACTGTTATGGGCTTTCTTTTTTGTTGTAGTGTTTAGAATGTAAAGAAAAGATAAAAAATGCAATAAAGTCTTACCTGATTTAAAAAAAAAAATACTAATAAAAATGAAGGGGGGTGAAGAGGAATTTTGAAATACATAAAATCCTTATGTACTCAAAATATTCAGTACTTAAAAGCACTTTACAGTGTATGCCAATATAATGCAAGAGTAAAATTGTTTACTTTGTGAAGTCCATAGTACATGAAGTCCTAAATCACTTCCACAAATTAGTATGAATGGGAAAGCAATGTTAGAATGGATCAGAGAAAACATGTCTATTTGAGTCTATTAGGTTAAAAAAAAAAATCTTAAAAATAAATCTCTATTTACAAATCAAAATGTTATCAAGCATAGAAATAATACAAACCTGTATTTACAGATTCTACTATAGAATTAATATTAATTTAGAATCAAACACAGATTAAACCAATCAGAAGTAAACATAGTAAAACAACTCAGCCAGTAAGAAACCTTCTCTGTTCATACGGTCTGGTTTCCTAATGGGCTTCCGGCTCCCACTCGATATCTCCACCGATGTCTCCAGAACCTGCGTATAAGAAGATGCTAAATATTTAGTTAACAATATATGTTATGCACAGTAATACTTTATTTCTTTTTATGTTCTTAATATGGCATAACAGTCATTGAGCAGAATCTAGCCATCTCTGGCTTCAGTCTGCTCAATGACATTTTGTTGTCAGGTCCAGTAGGTATGGAAAATGCGTCATATGCATAACACTGAACTCATATGGATAACATACTGATATATTGTACTACACTGTATTGTTGATGTTGGTCTGTGGATCAGGAACAAAGTTGCATCGTACATGAAAAATAGCCGTACAATTAGAAAGAGCAGAGCAGCTCCAAAACATTGCTGAATATTGGTATGATCTAACCAAATTATACATGATGTGTTTTCCAAGACCCATGTATGCTCTTCTTATCTACTTATGCATATATGATTTTTGATTCTTGAAGATTTTCTGCACAATTATTGGATGATGCTGTATGCAGCAGAGTTTCTCAACAGGTTACATATGTACCCCAAGTGCTAAAAATTTTTTTCCACCTTTTCAGTTTAACTTAAAAAATCAGTCCCATGTCCTAGTGCAGAACAAAATTATAATCAAAACTATTCAGAATTGGTATTTTTAAACCTACGAACTTGTGTTAATGTTTGGTTGAAAACTGTGCACAATAGAGGGTACTTTTTTCAAATAATAAGCAGTGCAATTAAAATATCCTCTCAATGTAGGGCATTGAGTGACATTTCAGTGCTTGATGAATAAGTGTAATTTAAATAATTGTCTTCCTATTTAAACATGTATTTTTCTTTTTAACCATGTTACCACTATGGCACAATCCAAACCAATCATCATCTTGTTTCTATGCCTTGATAATTTTACACTTGTACCTGTATGACCTATGTAAGTGATATGATATCTGGTTTAGAGAAAGAAAACTCACTTGGCTGTGAGGTTACACTCAGTCAACAAGATCTCTCCAAGAATATGCAGTGCTATAATAATGCTGGATACTCAGAATTTACCATGTATCTTGCAATTTAGACTTTACACCTCCACAATTTCTTGGTGTTAACAGTGGGATACAGATGCTTGGAGTGAAAGGGAACCTGTGTATGGGACAATCTGTGGCCTATATCCCAGTGTACATGTCAATGTAAGGAACATTTGAAGTTTCTCTTAGGGTTTTTGCAGAGAACTGCCCATGATTCCTGCAGCTAGAGCTTACCGTATCCAGTCCCTTTTGTCATAAACAATCAAAATGTTCCTTAGCTAGAATATTTTGATATTTTTGGTATCTATATATGTTCTTGTCTTTAGTAGAATTTTTTGCATTTAGACAGGGACAAGAATGTAACATTACAGGCAAAGGCAATAGTTACCTGCAGAGAATTGAGTTATAAGTCCCTTTCACAGGTGACTGAATGTGAGTAGAAGACTGGAAATTGTAGCTGTCCCAAATCCTTCACAAGATCATTGCGGAAGAAAACAAAGATGAAAGATTTTATAAACTGTTGCCCATTATTATAGTGCTAAATGCGTACTCAGGCAGTATTTTCCCTTTGTGCAATAACAAAATATGATGCCCAAAGTGTCGACTTCCTTAGAAAAGTGAAAGAGACAATGAACAGGAACAATGAACTACTGTGCATCCTCCGTGGTCCACCATAGACCAAAAATATTTAGTTATGAATCAAACATTAGACAGGACTGAGTACATTCAGAGAAGAATTAGAGATTATTTTTAAGAGCTACAACCTAAATTTGCCAAGGTTTCAGAGCAGCCCCCCTAAGTGACGTTAGAAATAGGTAATATTTTGCTACGGGTTGACCAGAGCAACAAATCACTATGCAAGAATTAGCACAGGTAAACAGCTGACTGTTAGGAGCTAGTGTCTGTCTAAAATAAACTGATTGGGCTAAAATACATAATTGTAACCAGAATGAGGGAGAATTACTGCCATATTATTTGGATAGACTAAAGATAGAAAGATCAAGGATTGCAAGTGCTGCTGATAATAAAACAGCTACAGCTGCATTTGTTCAAGGGCCACTGCTCAAAACAGAGAGGCAATTATGCTCTTATTGTAGGATAGCAAAGTAAACCAGTGGCTGAACTTATCAGAATTCTTTACCACAGTTTAACTTGCCAGGAATAGAAAAAGTCAGATATTATCTCCGTCTCTGACGACAGATGGGAGAGGTACAGGGGGATTTAGAGTAATATCAGGGTTTGCATTATGGGTTATAATGTAGCACTATGGTGATATACACAAAGCACCTGTTTATTCCAGTTTAACTCTTGAATGTATAGCATCTGGTTTACCTTTATATCTAGCGCCATAGCAGCTGCACTAGTTGAACTTTTGGTGCTACTTTCTTCTCTCACAGCAACAGCCCACGAGCAGTAGCAGCATTACGTAATTGCTTTCCCAACACTAATTGGGCTAAGAAAGAAATATATACAGTCTGATTAATTAAGGCACGCACATTGAGCGCAATGTGTGTTTGTTTTAAAATGCACGTAAATCGGGTATACGTGCGTCCAAATTCAACAAGGAGCCAATATGGAGATGCATGTGTTGATGAATACTGGTCAGGGGCAAATGCAGGATTTGTAGAGGGGGGTTTCCACACCACTCCACCAGTGGGCGTGGCCAGAATACATGGGGGCGTGGCTATAGTTTTAGACATAGCTTGGCTGCTCTTCAACTCTTCCTATCCCCATCATATACACGGGCAATGCTGCACGCACTACTGTTAGGTGAACGCCTCTCTCTCTTTTCATACAGAGCTGTTTGAAGCGGGGTCCAGCCACATCAATTATACAGTGCCCCAGGCCTGGCGGTGCCCCAGGCCTGGCGGGGGGGGGGGGGGGGGGGGGGGGGTTTCCAGGCACTAATAAACCCCCCTTCGGTTTGCTTATGCTTGTATAGGTCTGGTCTACTCTACTAAACAGGATAATGCAGGGTACGGCCAAAACCTGGTATGTAGAATATAAAATTACAGGAAAAAAAACAAACTATTCAATTAATGTCACCTGTTAATAAAATTGGCATTAATGATAAAACAATTTTTTTTATTTTTTTCCCATAAAAATCTTTTATTAGTATGATGTAAACGCGCATGTTTGCAAACACATGTAATAACATGCATACTCGGCTGTCATCCCTAGTAATCAGCACTTAGACTAGTCCTGTAGCTGGAACAAGATATACTGATGAAAAACAAGTACTTTTGAGATGCCCAGAGCTTGGATCAGATGCTGCCGCATGCAGTCAAGATTGGTGTGTCAGACGCCGTCCATGCGCCTCCTCCTCAAGCAGGGACGGACGTCTGTCTTTGGAGCGCCCCGTTGCCAAGCAACGGGGACGCGTCTTCCGGCGACGTGGTGCGCAGGCGCGCCCGTCGCCATAGCAACGGGACGCGTTTCCAAGTTCCTGTCGGCGGTCAGAACAGCTGACCGCCGATCCTCTGCCCACCAATGAGGAGTCATCACTTCCTATTTAAAGTCTGCTCTGACACCATTAGGGTGCCAGAGCAACTGGTTTATCTAGTCTCCAGCGTTCCAGTATAGTGTTATCTTGTTCCCTGTGTTTGACCCGGCTTCCTGACCTCGCTTTCGGATTCTCCCTTTAATCCATCCTGATATTCTGGTTTTGACCTCGGCCTGCTGACCATTCTCTGTCTCCTGATTCGGTACCTCATCTGCCCGGTTGGTTCCTGACTCTGCCTGTTTGACTACGTGTTTCTCTATATCTCGCAAGTAGCTACCTGGGAGGGCCGCGACCTGCACGTCGTTGCCGCTAAGTCCAAACTTCCTTGCGGGGGTCCCTGGTGAACACCAGCGGCATGTTAGACTCCGCGCCTCCTGGTGTAGTAGTGCCAATACTTGCAGGTACTAAGGTCACGTTCGTGACAGTTTGCTCTGGCCATGTCAACCGACTAAGCTAATGAACCCTCTGCACGTGACCTTCTACTCCACTCGGCTCATAGGGTGGAGAAGCAAGAAGCGGAGCAGGCACAGTTACTTCACTGTATCCAAGGAGTCGCAACTCGTCTTGAGACCCTCCAGGTCTCCATGGCTTCTGCTCAAAATGTTCCCGTGACTACCGCGGCAGGCGCCGCCACCTCCTCCTCTCCTGCAGTGGTTTCCTCAACAGCCCTGAGACTCTCTCCACCGGACAAGTTTGATGGCGAGCCTAAAAAATGCAGAGGATTCCTTAATCAGTGTCTTATCCACTTCGAGTGTAATCCTGCATCTTTTTCCTCTGAACGCATTAAGGTGGCATTTATTATGTCCTTATTATCCGGACAGGCCCTTGCTTGGGCCTCCCCCTGTGGGAGCGAGATGACCCTATGCTGTCCAACGTCACCACCTTCATTGAAACCTTCCGCAAGGTTTTTGATGAGCCCGGACGCATCTCCTCGGCTGCCTCCAGTCTCCTTAACCTCCGCCAGGGATCCCTGACCGTCGGGCAGTATGCTATACAATTCCGCACTCTGTCCTCTGAGCTCAGTTGGAATAACGAAGCTTTGGTAGCAACCTTTTGGCAAGGACTCTCAGACCGAGTTAAAGATGAGTTAACTTCCCGTGAGCTTCCCGCTGATTTGGATTCCCTGATTTCTTTATGCAATCGCATTGATCTACGTTTCCGTGAGCGGACTCAGGAACGTGCCACGTCCAGACGGTCCTCTACTCGCCTTGCTCCCATGTTTCAAAACCCGGTTCTTCATGAAGAACCGATGCAAATCGGCCGTCGTCAACGTCGCTTCAAGCAAAACCTATGTCTGTATTGTGGAGATCCTGGTCATACCATCTCATCTTGTACCAAGAGACCAGGAAACGCCCCCTCCTAATCGGTGGAAGGGAGGCCGATTTAGGAGTTGGAGTTATTGCTCCCTACACCATTTCTAGCAATGACTGCCTCATGCCTATCTCCTTGCATACCTCTGTCGGCCCCTTTGAGACCTTAGCCTTTGTGGATTCCGGCTCTGCCGGAAATTTCATCTCTGCCACTCTGGCATCGCAACTCCAATTAGCTACTATCAAATTGCCTCAGCCGTTATTCCTCACCGCGGTAGATGGGAATCGGATCTCCAACGGGTCTGTTTCTCACACCTGCGCTCCTGTTCGGCTGACAGTAGGGGTGCTACATTCTGAAGTCATCGAGTTCCTGGTTCTTCCTCATTCTGTCAACACCGTCATTATAGGATTACCTTGGCTCAAGCTTCATTCACCCCAATTTGATTGGAATCGTGCGATGGTTACTTCTTGGGGCCCACAATGTTTTAAGTCCTGTTTGTCTGGTCTAAAACCAGGTCAGACCTCTCTTCCTTGTCATCTGATATCTCCACACGTTGAATTGCCACTTTCATATATTGCTTATCAAGATGTGTTTTGCAAAGCTGCAGCCGAGATCCTGCCCCCCCCATCGGCCCTGGGACTGCTCCATTGAATTACTACCTGATAAACCTCTTCCAAAGGGCAGAATCTATCCCCTATCTCTCCCTGAGAACACTGCTATGACCACCTATATCTCTGAGAATCTTCAACGTGGCTTTATCAGGAAATCCTCCTCTCCCGCGGGCGCTGGATTTTTTCTTCGTCAAGAAGAAAGACGGTTCCCTACGGCCGTGTATTGACTACCGGCGATTGAATGCCATCACCATAAAGAACAGATACCCGTTACCTCTCATCTCTGAGCTCTTTGATAGAATCGCTGGATCCAAGGTCATTACTAAGCTAGACCTGCGGGGGGCGTATAACCTCATCCGTATACGCTCAGGAGACGAGTGGAAGACTGCATTCTGTACTAAAGAAGGCCACTTCGAATACCTAGTCATGCCCTTCGGGTTGTGCAATGCCCCCGCTGTTTTCCAATCTTTTATTAATGAGATTTTCCAAGACCTTCTCTACATCTCTGTAGTAGCTTATCTGGATGACATCTTAATCTTTTCTTCAGACTTGGCCAGCCATCGTGATCATGTAAGAGAGGTCCTGTCTCGTCTACGAGCCAATAAGTTGTATTGTAAGCTTGAGAAATGTGTATTTGAGAAGCCACAGATTTCCTTCCTGGGCTACATCGTGTCAGGGTCCGGTCTACAGATGGATCCAGTCAAGCTATCTGCCATCCTCAAATGGCCTAGACCTATGGGTCTGAGAGCTACCCAGAGATTCATTGGCTTCGCCAACTATTACCGGCAGTTCATTCCACGGTTTTCTTCTATCATCGCACCAATTACCGCTCTGACTAAGAAAACTGCTAATCCTCATGTTTGGCCCACGGAGGCCATCGACGCCTTCGAAGCACTCAAGAAAGCCTTTTCTTCCGCCTCTGTGCTTGTTCAACCGGATCAAGATAAACCATTCCTGGTAGAAGTGGATGCCTCTGCAGTAGGAGTCGGGGCAGTTCTTTCACAAGAATCCATTTCAGGGGGACTACTGCCATGTGGGTTCTTTTCTAGGAGATTCACTTCCTCCAAATCTAACTATGGTATTGGGGATAAAGAGTTATTGGCGGTGAAGTCTGCGCTTGAAGAATGGCGTCATCTTCTAGAGGGGGCACGTCATCCAGTTACTGTATTCACCGACCACAAGAACCTCATCTATCTCCGGGATGCTCGGTGTCTCAATCCCCAGCAAGCCAGATGGTCCTCATTCTTTGCCCGCTTTAATCTCATTCTTACTTATCATGCTGGTTATCTCAATTCCAAAGCTGATCCCCTCTCCCGCTCTTTTGATGTCTCCGATACTTCACCCACTACTGTACCTCCACCAGTGTTTGAACCCTCCTGTATTTTAGCCATCACCCGTACTCCTCCTGTGGGTTGTTCTTTCATAGTACCACATCTACGCTTAAAGGCGTTACGTTGGGCTCATGCCTCTAAGTTTGCCGGTCATGCTGGTACTGAGAAGACTCTCTCGCTGTTATCACGACATTACTGGTGGCCAACTGCCCGTACGGATGTCCAAGAGTTTGTAGCCTCATGCTCTATTTGTGCCCAGAATAAAGTGCCTAGACAATATCCCGCTGGATTGTTACAACCTCTTCCGATTCCTGATCGTCTATGGTCCAGCATCTCGATGGATTTTATTACTGATTTGCCACCCAGTAGCGGCTTTGACACCATTTGGGCCACAGTAGACCGGTTCTCTAAAATGGCTCATTTCGTTCCTCTAAAAGGCCTTCCATCTGCATCCAAATTGGCACAAGTCTTCATCAAAGAAATCTTTCGTCTCCACGGGTGTCCTCTGGAAATAATCTCTGACCGAGGTGTCCAGTTCGTGTCTCGCTTCTGGAGAGCCTTCTGCAAAGATATAGGTATTACTCTCAAGTTCTCCTCTGGATATCATCCCCAGACGAACGGCCAGACGGAGCGAGTAAACCAAGATCTAGAGGCGTTCCTTCGCTGTTTCTCATCTCATAACCAGTCTAATTGGAGTCTTCTGCTACCTTGGGCCGAGGTCACACACAACAATCATGTCCATTGTTCTTCTGGGTTTTCTCCTTTCTTCACTGTGTATGGGACTCATCCTACCCTCCCCACGTTCTCTTCCACCTCCTCCACGGTTCCTGCCGCCCATGCCATGACTCAAGATATGGCTAAGTTATGGGTTACCACCAAAGAGAACCTTCTGAAATCCGGACGGCATTATAAATCTTCTGCCGATCATCATAGAAGAGTTGTGCCGGCTCTCCAAGTGGGGGACAAAGTGTGGCTGTCCACCAGGAATATAAAATTACGGGTTCCTTCCATGAAACTCGCACCTCGTTTCATTGGACCTTTCCCAGTAACTCAAGTAATTAATCCAGTTACGGTTCGACTCCAACTCCCTCCACAGATGAAGATTCATAACACCTTCCATATTTCCCTCCTCAAACCACTGGTCCTAAACAAATTTGTTCATACCTCTACTGTTCCTCAGGCCATTTCCACTACTATGGGCAATGAATATGAAATTAGCCAAGTTCTTGCTGAACGCAAAGTTCGAGGTCGTTTCCAATACCTAGTACACTGGAAAGGCTTCGGCCTAGAGGAGAGATCTTGGGTCTTTAAAGAAGATTTGCATGCCCCTAGACTACTGGCAGACTTCCTGAAACATCGTTCTGTACCTAGTGATTCCCACAATTGTAAGGACAGGGGTACTGTCAGACGCCGTCCCTGCGCCTCCTCCTCGAGCAGGGACGGACGTCTGACTTTGGAGCGCCCCGTTGCCAAGCAACGGGGACGCGTCTTCCGGCGACGTGGTGCGCAGGCGCGCCCGTCGCCATAGCAACGGGACGCGTTTCCAAGTTCCTGTCAGCGGTCAGAACAGCTGACCGCCAATCCTCTGCCCACCAATGAGGAGTCATCACTTCCTATTTAAAGTCTGCTCTGACACCATTAGGGTGCCAGAGCAACTGGTTTATCTAGTCTCCAGCGTTCCAGTATAGTGTTATCTTGTTCCCTGTGTTTGACCCGGCTTCCTGACCTCGCTTTCGGATTCTCCCTTTGTTCCATCCTGATATTCTGGTTTTGACCTCGGCCTGCTGACCATTCTCTGTCTCCTGATTCGGTACCTCATCTGCCCGGTTGGTTCCTGACTCTGCCTGTTTGACTACGTGTTTCTCTATATCACGCAAGTAGCTACCTGGGAGGGCCGCGACCTGCACGTCGTTGCCGCTAAGTCCAAACTTCCTTGCGGGGGTCCCTGGTGAACACCAGCGGCGTGTTAGACTCCGCGCCTCCTGGTGTAGTAGTGCCAATACTTGCAGGTACTAAGGTCACGTTCGTGACATGGTGCCTCGTTACTGTACATTGACCATGGGCTAACGCCCCTTCCTTATACTGTTCCCTCCTTGAAATCACCAAAATTGCCATTTACGTTCCTTGATGAATCAGGCCCATAGTATGTACTGGGCAAAATATGGTGTATAGTATGTTGGAAATATATTCTCACTAAATAAGTTTTCAAAGCTTTGTAAATACAGTGATCACTAATTCCAATAGACTACAATTATGAGCCTGATTCATGTTTGGACTTAAGTCTATTTGCGTGCCGTATCTTGCATGAATTAGCTCTGCGCAACCGTAAAAATGGACCTTACACCAATGAACGCAATTGCTTGCAATTCATATCCATACGCAAATGACACTTACTATTGTCTAGGACTTGTGGGGCAGAACAGGGTGGGAAGGAGTGGTAGGATGTAGGCAATGTACATTAAGGGCTTGATGAGTTGTACCAATGCAGATGTGGCAGATTCAAGTCCTGGGTTTCAAGTATGTTTTTATTCAGACACATCATTTGCACAAGCTATAGGGCTGATAGTCTGTTAATAGGCGGCAATTATCAGGGGCAAAAGTAGGATTTGTAGAGAGGAGTTTCCACGCCACGCCGCCAGTGGGCGTGACCTGCTGGCATGGTTATAATTTTAGACAGTGCTTAGCTGCTCTCCAACTCTTCCTATCCCCATCATATACACGGGCAATGCTGCCTGCACTACTGTTAGATACACGCAGCTCTCCCTTTTCCAGCAGAGCCGTGTGTAGCGGGACATACCTCCCAACTGTCCCTACTGTCAGGACAAAGTCCTTACTGAGTGTGTCAGTCCCCAAAATCGGGACTGACCCACCAGAATCAGGACAGTTGTCAGACTGTCCTGCTCTCCCCTTGCTGTTCTTGCTGCTTCAGTACTTGCTGGTGCTCGTGTCCTTAGCTCAGTTGATGCTTGTTTGGATCCTGGGATGTTGGGTCCCTGTTTGGAGACAGGACATGATATAGAAATCTCAGCAATCAGTGAACAGTGTAGTTCTCCCTTCCCCAAAGCAGCCCGATATTAAATCAAAAGCACCCACATTTAATAATTAGGTCTCCCAGCAACCAACCTGGACAGTGAATTAATGTCATTCACTTTTAATAAAAACATCTGTTTCCCCCCAAACAGCCCCAACATTAAATTAATACTATTTACATTTAATAAATAAACCTATTTCCTCCCAAACATGAAATAATTAGCATTCACTTTTAAGATATTGCTCTCCTTCTCCCAAAACTCCGCCACACATTCAATTAATAATGCCCAAACCACCCCAGCATTAAATGAATAGTCCCATCATCTTACCATTAATAGGTCCAGCATAACCCCGCTATTAAATAAAATTACCCCAACCTTCACCCCACCAATGAATTAAAAGCTCCCACTCTAAACCCAATTTGAAATTAATATTTCACACTGGGGACACACCAGGGAAGAGAGGGGCGGGGACACACAGCGGAGGAGAGAGGGGCGGGGACACACAGCAGGGGAGAGAGGGGCGGGGACACACAGCAGGGGAGAGAGGGGCGGGGACACACAGCACGGGAGAGAGGGGCGGGGACACATAGCAGGAGAGAGGGGGAGGGGACACACAACAGGGGAGAGGGGGCGGGGACACACAGCAGGGGAGAGGGGGCGGGGACACATAGCAGGTGAGAGAGGGGCGGGGACACATAGCAGGAGAGAGGGGCGGGGACACACAGCGGAGGAGAGAGAGGCGGGAACACACAGCGGAGGAGAGAGGGGCGGGGACACACAGCACGGGAGAGAGGGGCGGGGACACATAGCAGGAGAGAGGGGGCGGGGACACATAGCAGGAGAGAGGGGCGGGGACACATAGCAGGAGAGAGGGGCGGGGACACATAGCAGGAGAGAGGGGCGGGGACACATAGCAGGAGAGAGAGGCGTGGACACACAGCAGGAGAGAGAGGGGCGGGGACACATAGCAGGAGAGAGGGGCGGGGACACACAGCGGAGGAGAGAGAGGCGGGGACACACAGCGGAGGAGAGAGGGGCGGGGACACACAGCAGGAGAGAGAGGGGCGGGGACACATAGCAGGAGAGAGGGGCGGGGACACATAGCAGGAGAGAGGGGCGGGGACACTTAGCAGGAGAGAGGGGGTGGGGACACATAGCAGGTGAGAGAGGGGCGGGGACACATAGCAGGAGAGAGGGGCGGGGACACACAGCGGAGGAGAGAGAGGCGGGGACACACAGCGGAGGAGAGAGGGGCGGGGACACACAGCACGGGAGAGAGGGGCGGGGACACACAGCAGGGGAGAGGGGGCAGGGACACATAGCAGGTGAGAGAGGGGCGGGGACACATAGCAGGAGAGAGGGGCGGGGACACACAGCAGAGGAGAGAGAGGCGGGGACACACAGCGGAGGAGAGAGTGGCGGGGACACACAGCACGGGAGAGAGGGCCGGGGACACATAGCAGGAGAGAGGGGGCGGGGACACATAGCAGGAGAGAGGGGCGGGGACACATAGCAGGAGAGAGGGGCGGGGACACATAGCAGGAGAGAGGGGCGGGGACACATAGCAGGAGAGAGGGGTGGGGACAGATAGCAGGAGAGAGGGGCGGGGACACACAGCAGGAGAGAGAGGGGCGGGGACACATAGCAGGAGAGAGGGGCGGGGACACATAGCAGGAGAGAGGGGCGAGGACAAACAGCAAGGGAGAGAGGGGCGGGGACACATAGCAGGAGAGAGGGGCGGGGACACATAGCAGGAGAGAGGGGCGGGGACACTTAGCAGGAGAGAGGGGCGGGGACACACAGCAGGGGAGAGAGGGGCGGGGACACACAGCAGGAGAGAGAGGGGCGGGGACACATAGCAGGAGAGAGGGGCGGGGACACATAGCAGGAGAGAGGGGCGGGGACACTTAGCAGGAGAGAGGGGCGGGGACACACAGCAGGGGAGAGAGGGGCTGGGACACACAGCAGGAGAGAGAGGGGCGGGGACACATAGCAGGAGAGAGGGGCGGGGACACATAGCAGGAGAGAGGGGCGGGGACACACAGCAGGGGAGAGAGGGGCGGGGACACACAGCAGGGGAGAGAGGGGCGGGGACACATAGCAGGAGAGAGAGGGGCGGGGACACATAGCAGGAGAGAGGGGCGGGGACACACAGCAGGGGAGAGAGGGGCGGGGACACACAGCAGGGGAGAGAGGGGCGGGGACACATAGCAGGAGAGAGAGGGGCGGGGACACATAGCAGGAGAGAGGGGCGGGGACACATAGCAGGAGAGAGGGGCGGGGACACACAGCAGGGGAGAGAGGGGCGGGGACACACAGCAGGGGAGAGAGGGGCGGGGACACACAGCAGGAGAGAGAGGGGCGGGGACACATAGCAGGAGAGAGGGGCGGGGACACATAGCAGGAGAGAGGGGCGGGGACACACAGCAGGGGAGAGAGGGGCGGGGACACACAGCAGGGGAGAGAGGGGCGGGGACACATAGCAGGAGAGAGGGGCGGGGACACATAGCAGGAGAGAGGGGCGGGGACACACAGCAGGGGAGAGAGGGGCGGGGACACACAGCAGGGGAGAGAGACGGCTGTGAACAGTGTAGACAGAAACAATCTGCACACAAACTGTAAAGTGGCTGCTCCCGGGGCAGGGTATAGCCACCTTAAGGATACACTGACCCAGGCTGGGGAGGGGTTCAGGAACTTGGAACCCCCCCCCCCCCCCCCTGGGTTTGCCTGTGAGAATCGTCCAGGCGTACATTACATACTCCCAGATTTAAATCAAAACACATCTTGAAATCCACTTAGATTTGAATTTGGTCTTAACTACCCTCACGTCCGTGCTCTTTTTTAAACCGCAACTTGCATGCAAGTTGTGTTTTGATGTGAATCAGGCCCTATATCTTTTTCTCTTTCTGGGGCCTCTACACCGGATTTCTGATCGGGAAAAAACATTTGCTATTTCTAGTGTCATTGGGAGCCCCTGTGAGATTCTGGGAGCGATTTAGGATCTACATGACTACAGAAACCACAAGCTCTGACTTTTTAATTAACCAGTGGAGCAAGTTCTTTTCACCTTTCGTTGCTCAACATCTGTCCAATGCTAGGCTCACCAAGTATGTAATGATGTTTAACTCTGCATATATGCTGTCCCTCCCTGATACCTAAATAAATTTTGATGATGTTCAAGGTAAACCCCAAGATTGTTTGCAAGCCACTACCCAGATTATGTTACACCTTGATTTACAAGACACTCCTTTGCACATTCCAAATTTGCTTCTTTATGTTAATGAGTCTTGTCTTTAAATGAAAAATTCTCTTGGGAATCTGGTTCCAGAAAATGCAGCATGTTCTCAACATGAGGTGATTGAATTTTAACTATTTGCCTTTAGATTATTCAGCCCAGATTGTTGAACTAATTGCTGTTACTTGTGTAAGTACACTGGAAGGAAAATCTGTCAATATTTCTACTGATTATTGCTATGCATTTGGTGTGATGCATGATTATTTACATTTGTGGAAACAAAGAGTATGTCTCAAATATGGAGGACACAGACGCAAATTGGTCTCTTTACCGTTACCTTCTGCTTTTTTTATTATTATTAAATGCACTACATATCTAAAATTTCATTATAATGGTACAAGAGGAAATGGTTTAGGTGATACTGCAGTTAAAGATAGCATCACTTTCTTAACGTTAGACTATACACGTGTGTGTCAGACCTATCAAAATGGCTGCTGAATTCCATTTTGTTGCCTTGTACTTTCATGTGTGTATTGTGAAATGCTTATATAACCAAGAAAAAAACAGATACATCTCAACATATCACTATTCTTGCCAGGGCACTGTCTCAGGTGCTTACTACACATGTGCAGGCTTCTTATCAGTAGGGCACCAATAGAGAGTCTGAAAATCATGTTTATACCTTAAATGTAAGTGATTTCCGGGACCCTTGTTTTCTGGTTAATAAAAGCTGAATAACTGCAGCAAAACTCTGCCTCACTCGGACCCACTGCAGGGGTGTTGATTTTTTCCCAGTTTGTTTCTTCCAGCTTTCTTATCAGAGAGACGGGCCCTAGATTGACCATTGACTGAACATATTTGCTGAAGACATTTATTGGGAGCTAAGTATTCTCTTTGTTTATATTGTTAGCAAATAAAGATAAACTTTTTAAATAAATCTTGCAGTTACGAGTCATTAACTCTTTGAAACCGAGAGAACCTTCTTCCACCTGGAACAACGTGTTACTTTAACTTTCAAATTTCCTGAGGCTTCCATCAATGATATAGTCATTTTACATGATTAAGCCCCAGAATGAGACAATGGATACTGTCAGGGTGCTTACTGCTTCCTAATGAACTGTGGCAGTGTTCTGATGGTAACCTAGCAGCGCCTATGGTAGCTCTTTTTCACATGTTTCTTGTGTGCACCATGGTATGTGCAAAAGAGAAGATGATCTCTGCTGTAAATTATGACTTTCACATCAGTAGGAGTACTGTAAAATGGGCCCCAATTGTCAAGCTTTTAATATGGGAAAGGCAAACCAAGTAATACATCCACCTCTTTGGGGTCATTTTAGGTTGATTTCATTAAAATGAAAAATGAAGATTGTTACCTATGAAAATTATAAATAAGCAGGGAACTAAGGTGGTTCTATCTAATCTTACTGATTTGCTAGCTTTCAATTATATAGCAATGAATGTGAATGTCTTTCTCTTCCAGAAATGCAACATACTGCCAATACCTTAATTCTTTGTATGTGTAATTGTCTTCAATCCGAACAGCAGTCTTGTAAAGAAAGGGTGGCTTTGGATTATGTCCTTGGTGTGTATGCTTTAATTGGTGAAAAATGCTATATTTTTGGTCTTGACCACTTTCAGGAAATATTTCATTGTGCCAAATATATTAGTGAGTCAATTACTAAACTGTGGGTTTGAAAAAGTAGAGATGCAGCCTATAGCAGCCAATCAGCTTCTAGCTGTCATTTTGTAGAATGTACTAAATAAATGATAACTAGAATCTGATTGGTTGCTATAGACAACATCTCCACTTTTTCAAACCTGCAGTTTAGCAAATATACCCCATGGAGTTTGTTTTACTGTTTGGGAGCTTTGGAAACTCAAATAAAATATAGGGTATTGATATTCATTTGTTCTTGCCTTTTATATATGTATTTGTAGCATTTGTCAAGTGTTGTATGACCTCTATATGTAACCAGATGGTAAAAGATGCAACCTCATTTAATCTACATCAGCAAAGAGATGTTACCTTCATATATAGTGATACATTTCATAGAGACTAGGATGCTTTAATAAACATACAGATGGAATGCATTTGAGCCAAAAGAGGCTCAAAATGGGGGAGTGAGTAAGTATATTCATGACATTGCATTTCTTTGAGAAATAAGAGGAAATATATATGTGACAGATGAGAATGATGTAGGTCATATTATTTTTAGAATTCTGCTGATTTTTGGTTAAATTTTTTCAGCTGATCAATACTTTACATCATTAAATATCAGGAATTAACTGATATCTTACTTAACTGCTTTTGCCTTTTAAACATATAACTTTTCGCACATTTGTAACTACAAACTCATATTTGCATTGTTTAACAAATGTCTGTTTGGGTTTAAGTTTTTTTTGCATAAAATACACATTTCCGTAATGCGCATGTGCACTAAAAGCCGTATGGATACGTCCGTATGCAGATGTTGTCCCATCTTACACTTATGACTTCTTATGCTTGGAGAGGCAAAAAAGATGAGGTATTGGTGGGCAAATGTACACAGAATGCAGGCTGGGCTTGTTCATTTTATGTTTAACTGAAGTAGACCTGGGCGCTGACACATTTAGACTTCTCAGAAGACATTTCTCTTGTGGGTTCTGGAGGTTGGAACAACGAGACACAAGGATGATGATTATGAATAGCAGCAGTAGCTAACCACTTCTGATTGGTTGACTGTGGATTGAGAGCTCCAGCTGATAGATCTTAATTCATTCGTCTATTTGCATTACATAATATATATTTTCATTTTGGCTGTGGCAGGAAAGAAGATGATTTCTATTTGATTTTGAAAGGAGAACACAACATTTGTGCTTGATTGCATTTATATTTGTTTTTTTATTTGTTTTTGTATTTAATTATATTTTATATTCTCTTGTGTATGTGACGCTTTGTTACTTATAGTGTGTATTAGGAATATGCATCTTTAGCATTTACTACAGACATTGTCAAGCCACCTTTTTCACTTACTTTTCATTATTGTGTAGCGTATACACTTGTTCCTCCTGATGTAAAACTGGAACAAATGATAGTGTTATAGAGCCAGATGGATCTTGAGATGCTTCCAACTGAACATATACATGTAAATGCACCTTTCAACGTGTGTTTATAATCCTGCTTACATTTGAGTCCAAATTACACGAGCCCCAATGTCTAATCATTAAAGTGATACCTGAGACTTTGATCCTTGTAATTCCAGCATATACTATTCTAGAATAAAGGTTCTCCCTGATAAATTAGCATGTACCTTGGAGTCTAGTCTTGACTTCCCCCAAATCCCCCATCACGGCAGTAGTATGCTAAATAGCCCAATCATGCCCGTATGGTACACTACAGGCCGTCA
Source organism: Mixophyes australis (assembly GCA_036250195.1). NCBI lineage: Eukaryota > Metazoa > Chordata > Amphibia > Anura > Limnodynastidae > Mixophyes > Mixophyes australis. The sequence goes on along the minus strand of JAVHZZ010000002.1, from coordinate 412,190,398 downwards.
GGCGCCGTACCGCAGTCTCTCCAGGACGGTCGCATGCATTTCCTCCTCGCGCGTCTGGTTGCCAGGCAACCAAACACGGAACTTCCGGCCGACCGGCCCGGCCGCCTGCGCATGCGTGTCCTGTTGCTAGGCAACGGGACGCTACTTATAACCTCTGGCGCCAGCTGATGACAGCGCTGCCGCCCCCTCTCCATCCATTGGCTGCCCAGCCTTTATAAGGCATATCCTGTCTGTCGTCTAGTTTCAGAGAATCAGGTCTCATTGCCTGCCTCCAGCGTTCCTGTACATTTGCTTTGTCTTGACTATCCTGCCTTCCAGTGGCCTTTCTACCCGGACCGTTTGACCACTCTTTTGGATTTCCCTATTGTAGCGCATTACCAGACTGTTACCGACCTGGCTTGTGTCACCATTCTTCAGGATACTCCTAGTGTACCTTGGTTGCCAGTATTGTTACCGACCCAGCCTGACTCACCATTCTTCTTACGTGCCTCGCTACCCGACTTGGAGAAGGCTGAGTCAATACCTCCTTGCGGGGGTCCCTGGTGAATAACAGGGGCATGTTAGATTCCGCACCTTCCTCCAAGTAGTGCCATTGCTAGCAGGTATGCAACATATTAGTTGTGACACAGGTTTTATCATGCCAGAATAATAAAGCTTAGCCCCACCAGACCAGTTGTATACCACACTTATAATATAGCACAAACAGTATACAGTATAGCCCCATCATGACATTAGTATACAGTACAGACACCATCATACCAGTATTATAGAGCCTAACCCCACCATACCAGCAGTGCGCAGTCCAGTCCTGCCCACATGCGGGCATCCACCCATTTTTTGTACACTTACTGGAGCAGTTGGCTCTATATGCACAGTTTCTGGTTGACCTCCTTCACTCCCACTTCAGTTGTGACTGACAGTGCTGTAGGAACTGGTAAACAAACATGGCAATGGGGAGCACTGAAAACAAGGAAAGCACTTGATATGTATGTTTAACTCTTTCATTATTATAGTAAATTGCACTTAGAACAGTTGAATAGGAAAAGACAAATCAATGAATCAATGAATCTAGATGACCAGATTAGTGTGTCCTCCTTTGCTATGCTTTTCGGATTGCACCTTCAACAAGCATTATAGCTATTCTACAGTTTACCTCACCCTCCAAACAGTAACGAGTGTACTATGGCTTTATAACACTGACTCTAACACCGATCAGAGCCGATTATAGATTCTGGTCCTGGTTCCTGTCTCCTGCTGTCTTTTGGGTTGTTCACTTTTGCAAACCCGGTGCTTGAACCTGACTACGCTAATTGCCTGCTGACTGCCACTGACCCTGTGCCTGGACCTGACTACGCTTATTGCCTGCCACCTGCCACTGGTATTGTCTTTGGACCCGACTACATTATTTCCCTGCCTAGTGATACTGACCCTGTGCCTGGACCTGACTACGCTTATTGCCTGCCACCTGCCACTGGTATTGTCTTTGGACCCGACTACATTATTTCCCTGTCTAGTGATACTGACCCTGTGCCTGGACCTGACTACGCTTATTGCCTGCCACCTGCCACTGGTATTGTCTTTGGACCCGACTACATTATTTCTCTGCCTAGTGATACTGACCCTTTGCATGGACCTGACTAAATTATTTTCCTGCCACTTACCTCTTGGATTTTTCTTACATCAGTTTCTATGGACTGTTGCTCTCTCTCTGATTGTCGCCATCAGTCAACATTTACTTATTTCTTGGACAAGTGGACACCCACCTGTGATTCCCTTTTATTATCATGTTTAGTGTGTATGCAATATTACACTTCTGTTGTGCCAAAGGGTTGTTCCGAAGATAATATAGTACTACTATGCGCTTAAGTCCTATGGGCAGCTGAGTACCGGTGAGCATGTATATGTTCTGTGGAAATAGGGGTTCCTGTAGGTGAACATCAAGATTAGCTTGGGTTTTAGTATTTTATCTCAGCGTCCACCATCCCTGGTCTTACACTTGCAGAAATAACAGTAGGTGATCCACCCTATTTTAGGGTGTCCTCCAAACTTTTTGGGTTCCAGGATGCAGTGATGTTCAGTAGCTGGGACTTCGTACAGTGCTTGTGGAATGAAAATAAATGCACAGGTTTATTTGAAAAAAAAAATACATAACTGCAATGTCACACATCTTGGGCCTGATTCATTAAGGATCTTAACTTAAGAAACTTCTTATTTCAGTCTCCTGGACAAAACCATGTTACAATGCAAGGGGTGCAAATTAGTTTTCTGTTTTGCACATAAGTTAAATACTGACTGTTTTTTCATGTTGCACACAAATATCAACTTTAAATTTCTGTGTACAAATAAGCTATCAAGTATGTGTGTGCTACATGAAAAAACAATCAGTATTTAACTTATGTGCAAAACAGAAAACTAATTTGCACCCCTTGCATTGTAACATGTTTTTTTCCAGGAGACTGAAATAAGAAGTTTCTTAAGTTAAGATCCTCAATGAATCAGGCCCCTTGACTTTAACATTACTGAGAGTAATTATGAGATTGCAATGCAATATGTTTCAGCTTATGCTATATTTAAAACATTTTGCAAACAGTGATAAACGCTTGCTAAATACAACATTGCTGAAATTGGATCTCTTTTCATTAAGTCACATCGGTGGATTTTCTTTTCATTCATTGTCTAGTAAAAATAAATATATTCTGTTTACTAACAAAGTGCCTGAGTACAAATGTGCATCAGCACAAACTAGTCAATGAATGGAAGCTCCCCATTGGTTACTGCATAATTGTACTTCATTAAAAAATAAGTAAATAACATCCCATGTGTTTGAAATATAAATTAGGTTCAGTAATTATATTACCATCCCTGTCTCAAAAATTGCATTGCTTATAAAAAATTACTATATGGTTTTTTCACATTTGTATAGAATACCTCTGACATTTAAGAAAGGCCTGCTAGCAAATGAGATGAACACTTTAAAGGTTAATAAAAAAGCATTTCTGTAATAAATATCATACATGATATAGATTATGTCATTTACCTTTGAATTTTTATATTTTGAGGGATCTGTTAATTTAAAGAATAAGTCTACCTTTGTGTTTACTATTTACTTAATGGGCTAAATGTGCAATAAATTAAAATATGACTCCTATCCAATGTGTTACCATTTGGTAGCTACAATCTAGCTGAGTGTATCTAGCACTCGTCTCTGCTACAGTCCGATTTCTAGGGGCCAGTCCCCACTAAGCCCAGATTGATACGTCATCTGGTCAATATCAGAGGTTTGAAGTCATGGGGTTTGTGATGGGACGTGTGGGCTGAGCATAGGTACACGACTGCAAACACCTGGCTCCCTGAAGCACTAGATACACCCAGCTAGAAAGTGTAGCCAGGGCCGCCATCAGGGGGGTACGGCCAGTACGGCTGTGAGGGGCCCGGACAGAGTAGGGGGCCCGGACAGACCTCTCCATCTGTCCGGGCCCCCTGGACTGCCCGGGCCTCTCAGTCTGATTGACCGTGCTGCCCCTTCTTCTCTGCGATGCTGCAGCTCCGCCTCCCAGGCTCTAATAGGCTGGGAGCGCGGCTCGGTGACATCATCACTGCGCGCCGCGCTCCCAGTGTATCAGTGACCGGGAGCTGCAGCATCGAGCAGAAAAAGGTAAGTTACTTAGGTATTCATTTTATAGGAGAGGGGAAGATAAAAGAGGGAACATTAACTGTGCCTGGGGGGGAGAAGGGAATATTAACTGTGGGAGGGGGGGGGGCATTAACTGTGATTGGGGGAAGAGAGGGGGACACTAACTGTGGGGGTAGTGAGGGGACCTTAACTGTGGGGGTAGTGAGGGGACCTTAACTGTGGGGGTAGTGAAGGGACCTTAACTGTGGGGGTAGTGAGGGGACCTTAACTGTGGGGGTAGTGAAGGGACCTTAACTGTGGAGGGGGGGAGAGGAACCTTAACTGTCAAGGGGGGGAGGGGGACCTTAACTGTGATTGGGGAGGAAAGGGGACATTAACTGTGGAGGGCCGAGAAGGGGATATTAACTGTGGAGAGGGGGTGAAGGATATTCACACTACCACCTGCCACTGGTATTGTACATAAAGGGGGCACATATATGGTGAAGAGAGAGGGGGGCACATGTATGGGGAGGGGGGGTCTTGCCAGATTAGTTAGTACTGGTCCCCACAGTTTCTGATAGCAGCCCTGAGTGTAGCTAGCAAATGATTACATAGGGATTGGAGTTATACTGTATTTGCCAAATAGGACAGCAGTTCAGTGCATAGCATAGAAATGGCTCCAGGTTAAATGTATTTACATTTTCCTTGTTATCTAGTAGGTGTTTCCCAACCAGGCGAGAACAACCACCTCACAGACAAGTCCCTGCTCAGAATCTAACATTGTGAATCAACAATGCTAACCACTGTGCAGCTCTGCGGGAAGAGCTGCATTAAAAACCCACAAGCAAAGTGTTTACATAACAATAACAGTTTTACCATGTTATATAACAGCAGAAATACAAATCACAGGTAATTGCAAGAAACAAAACACATAGCTTGCAGTATAGGTAGATTATCTGTCGCAGGAAAATAAATAAATAACAGGATTACACATTACAGTTTATAACCTGGTAAGACAAACAAGAAATATTTATGTAACCTATTTGTATTGTTATACAGATCGGGAATCACAGCTGGAGAAACAATTATTTAGCGATTGCTAAGTGTTTCAAATGAATGATTCACAATGTTAAACGATTTCCATTAGCAGGGCTGGGGGAGCGAGTTCCCTGTGCCCTTAGAAGACAAAGAGAAGTTTAATACTAAACAGAAGGTAACGCCGCACTCGGCACTGCGGGCGCTGGAAAAAAATGGCCGATGCAATAGGTTTTGTTTTGGTAAAAAAATCAATTCATTTAGGCACAATGGGAACAATTCTGAGCGACTTGTCTTCAGTTTGTATTTTGTATTGCTTAGACTTTGCAGTTATTGTTGTTATAATTACTGTACTTATTATGTGATTGTTTATTTGTCACCTTCTTCTCATCCAGGGAATCTGTACGGGGAGTTTGATTGATCATTCTGGATATTTTACGGTGACTCAGATCTACGTAGTAAAAAGAGCGGCTTAAAAATGACAAAAAATTAGTGGATATTTAAAAGATATCTATGTGCACAGGAAAACAATGAAATTAAAAGACTAAAATGTACGGAAATAATGTCCCCATGTCCCCTTACTCTCTCGATTTACTTATGTGGACAATAAGGATCTAAGGTGTTACAGGATAAAAAAAGGAAAAGCCTCAAGAGATCTTTTTACGTTTGCTGGAGCGCAATCTGCAAACGGTTGCATAAATTTGCATGGATTCCCTTCACAAGACAGGATTAGCGTTTGCACAAGGCGTTGGGGGTGTGTACTGTATACACAGAGCAGTCAAACAGGCTTATTTACATAAAAAAAATATCCACCATTCCTGCACATCTTTCTGCTTCTGGAAAAAGCAATTTACAGGAGCAAACCCAGGAGATCAGCTGCTGATAGAGAGACTTTGCCTGCAAAACAGAATGGCGCCCTTGTTGTAGATGAATGTGTTTCTTCTGAATTTAGTTATTTTTCTACCGTATTATGGAGTAAAGCGTACTTGCCAAGTTCTGGAAGTTGGCGTTCAGGAACTGCCGGGGGGAGGTGGGCGCAGAGCTGGATTAAGGCTTTGGGGGGCCCGGGGCACTTAAGACAGGGGGCCCTAAGATCTAAAATTTAGGGCATAGTGACACATCCTGCATTACATCACCTACAGCCCACAGTATGACACTTACAGCTCTCCCAGAGGGCTCGCCTAGGTTGTCTGCATAAGAAAAATCATTGCTTCCACAAACTAAAATACTGTACATTAAAACAATCATCATAATAACACATTAAAATGGGTATTGACACAATGCATTAAAACTAGCAATGATATCGCACATTAAACATACAATTGATAATGTACACTAAAACTAGCAATGATACCGCACTTTAAACATAAAATTTATAATGCACATTAAAACTAGCAAATTAAAAATACCATTGATAATGCATCATTGGGCGTGGCAAGGCCAACCTCTTACAGACAAAAAACCTGCATTGTTGTGTACACCAAAAACTGGGATTGTCCCACTAGAATCACAACATTTCACAGACTCTGCTGCTCTCTCCTAGCTGTTCTTCTCACTTTCACCACCTGTGCTGCAGGTTTCTTTAGTTGCGGCTTGTCTGGATCCTGGAATGTTAGAGGCCCTATTGGGAAAAAAAATGGGTACATTTAGAAAATTACAGCCAGCCCTGGCGTTAAACCAGTACCACCCATGATTAATAATTAGGCCTTCCTCCAGCCCCAACATTAAAATAATAGTATTCACATTTAATAAATAAACCTATTTCCCTCCATACAAACAGCCCCAGCAATAAATTAATAGTATTTACATATCAGAAATATACCTATTTCCTGCAACCATCACACTGCCATTAAATAATTCATAGGCACATTTAATAAAGAGACCTCATTCTCCCCACACACACCCCCATATTCAGTAGCCCCCAAACCACCCCATCTTAAATTAATAGTCCCCACTATTATGCCTCTACCCCCCTTTTTCCTCATGCTGTGCATCTCCCCTTTTTCCTTACTGTACTTCTCTTCCCCCCTTTTTCCTTACTGTGCCTTTCTCCCCCCCCCCTTTTTCCTTGCTGTGCCTCTCTTCCCCCCTTTTTCCTTACTATGCCTCTCTTCCCCTTTTTTCCTTACTGTGCCTCTCTCCCCCCTTTTAACTTACTGTGCCTCTCTCCCCCCTTTTTTCCTTACTGTGCCTCTCTTTTTCCTTTTTCCTCATAGTGTGCCTTTCAGTGTTATTCCCTTTTTTTTACTTACCTTTCTATTAGATTATTTCTTCTCTTCTCTTCTGTCTTCTTGTTTCTTTCTTGGTCCTCTCCGCGCTGCTCCTAACTGAATGACAGGCATGACTTGATGATGTCACGCCTGTCATTCAGTGTTAAAAATGCAGAGAGGAGGGAGGAGGGACGCTGGCGCCGCGAACAGGTGAGTACTGTATAACTATTTTTGTTTTTGACTACCCTGCTCCCTCCACCAACGAAGGGGCAGAACGAAGGGGCAGAGCACCGAACACACCCGCAAACCCCCCCCCCCCCCACGCCACCGCCGCTGCCACAAAAAAAAAATAAAAAAAAAATCAGGAGGCGAGGTTATGCGCGCGGCGGCGGGGGGCCCTCGGAGAGAGGGGGGCCTGGGGCACGTGCCCCCTGTGCCCCTCTTAATCCGGCGATGGGTGGACGTGCAGAAGATGGGGCCCAGCAAGTGGCACCATTTTTGCCCCGCCCCTATGACATAATGATGCAAACACGTCATTTTACAGCGAGGAGAAGGGCCAAATTCCACAATTCCATGAGAGTCGCGGCATTTTGGTTCTAATTCGTGGGCAGATGCGGGAGACTGCACTACCCTCCCGGGAGTCCGGGAGACCTACCCGGAATTCGGGAATCTCCGGGACATTCCAGGAGATTTGGAAAGTTTGGAGTAAAGTGCGAGTTGGTTAGAGAGTGTCAGTGATGTACTCTTATTTTTATTATTATTAATATTATTATTATTATTATTATTATTATTATTATTATTATTATTATTTTATTACTGTTTATTCTTACATTTTCACTGCTCCCAGAAAGTGATGGTTTGAGGGAACCCCTTAACAGAAGTTAAACAATGTTCTGATTTTTTATTTGCATTTAAAAAACATTCATAAACAAAACATTAAATAGATTTCCTACTGACATGCATCTTCTGTTCTTCTGTGTTCTGTATGTGCAATATATATATATATATAAATATATATATATATACACACACACATACAGAAGATTCCAGACAGTTGTATACTTGTGTTGCGTTTAGCATTCAATATAGATGTCTCCTTCCTAAACATTTTTTCTCTTTCATCTGTTAAAACAAGTGCAGAGAAGATCTGTTCCCTACTGTAATCGTTCACTTGCTTTTAGCTACATAACTCCAGAATTTTAAGTGCTCTACTTAAAAATATCTCCTTAACTACCTCTCTTGGGATTTTTTTAAGTCAAGAAAGCTGTATTGTCTGCTTCTTATTTTTTACTTTAAATTTAAATGCCTTTTTACATCTTTTCCTTTAGAATTGTTTTTTATTTTGTGGCGTAAAAATTCACTGGTTTTGAAAAGACTTCCAGATTCTGTTTTATTTTCTCGCTTTGTCTGACGCTCGTTGATCACTAAAACAACATCTGTTTTGTTTTCCTGATATAGGTTTCCTTTAATGTCCTGGAAAAAAATATTAACTGCCCTAAAGATGAGATTATTGTGTCTTCAATGTGTGTATTTATCTGAAATTGGTTATGTTGGAGCCTGTAAACTGATGTATAAAGGAAAATAAATGTAATTTGGGAAGCAATTTTCTTGATACCATTTACTTAGTTTAATATTAATTGAGGTGATGCTCACTGCCATTAATATGGGTAATCAAAATATACTAAATGGAAGTTGAATAATGCAGGTTGTGTTATACTTATATGCTTAGGATGTAATGAGTTAAAAATATTAGAAGACAAATTAATACGTAATCTTTTAGCAGAAATTAAACACATGCTTATGAAGTAATGTATCAATCTATACTTATAAATTGCAACTGATCTAGGAAAATGAACCCCCCATGATGTGAAAAAGTGAAGTTGGGATGGGACTACTTGACTTAGGTCCTGTTGTAAAGAGAAGTTGAAAGGACCTGTAAGTGACCCGTAAATGGGGTGAAATTATTAGTTTAAAGTCTGAAATGATGCATTTATCTACGTATTGCCTTTGTGGTTTTAATCTATAAAAGAGATGTGAAATTGATTAATAATTGCCTTTGTTCATTTTTGATTTAGTGGTCTGTACTGTACGTACAAAATAAACCAGCATATTCTGCAAAGACTTTGCCTCTGAGTTTCTCCATAACAGACACCTACCTACCTGTCTACACTCCTGCTGAATACTTCTGTGTCTTGTAGTTTGTGCACACAGTAAAAGACACTAACAGTGGTTTTTTTAGTGCTTTGTGTTCAAGAAGTATGTTTTTAATGAATTATACAAGTTTAAGTACATAAACAGGCATTAACCATCATTAATTATTAAAATAATGCAATAATAAAATAGAAAAAAGAAATGAAAAGGGGCGAGGAAAGCAATAACAAAAAAAAACCAAAATCATTTTATTTATTTTATTCTTAGGGGCATATTCAATTAGAGAACGCGGTTGAGCGGCGGCTGCACATTACAAAAGATAATACGGTACAGTAACAACACGGACTTCCCTTTGCAACCCTATGGCAGGGCAAATAGAATTTGGCGTTCTTGCGCTACCACGTAGTAGCTTCGCCGGTCGCTCTGGAGCTTAACCGCGATCTCCGGACCAAATTGGATTTACCCCTAATGCTCATAGTACCGGAAGAGGAAAAGTGTAATATAATTAATAGCGCATGCTACACAGTGGACAAAGTGGGGGTATATACCAGAGCCTGATTATCTAATAGGCTGACAAGGCTGCAGCCTAGGACGCAAGGCTTTTCGGGGGGATGCACAATTTTTTGGGGGTGGAGAAATTGCAAACTGAAATTAATTTTAAAATATACGAGAATATTTGTCCTTCAAAGTAAAAAGCATTAAGGTTTCAATATTGACGTATTTCCATGGTAAAGGCTGAAGACATTGGGTCATCCTTTTAGGAGAGACAAGGATGGCAACAGGCGCAGACATACCCCTCCTCCTCCACCTTCGCTGTCAGTAGCGCTCGTTCATGCCTCCGAGTCGAGCTAATTTTGAAAACACAGAAACACAAACATTGGTGTTGTGGAAGGGGGTTAAGGAAGCCGGGTTATAAATTAAAGACAAGTATGTATTCACCTACAGTGTAGTAGCCTGGTGTGGAACTTGCGGGGGTTCTACAAGCGTATTAGCCTATGGTGGCCTGAACACTTCATCAGGCCCTGGTGTATACGATGATATGCCATAACGACACTTCCCACTGCTTTAACTGTAAGTGATCAATTTCCATTTGCTTATATTCCCGTTACATTTTCAATGCCGCCACTTCTAAATTTCCACTTTGACCACTGATACTACATATAGATTCAAATGTATAGGGGCATATCTTATTGTAGTGTAACTGAAAGGAAAAATACTGAAAGGAGTTTGAAGCCAATGCTAATGGAATACATATAATAATAAATAATATAATAAATACACTTGTAAGTGAGATATTGATATATTATATATATTATCTTAGTTGCCAGTGAAGTGCCTCTTATTTATACGTTGTAAGTGCTCTTATAGCAAAGTTGCAGCCTAATACATTCATTCAGTGCCTCCACACTTACATGCAATTATTGTTATTATAGAGGTATGAACTCTGGAGCTACTTTCTATCCTATACCCAGTCGTCTTAGGTACAAATCAGTACATCTTCAATTAAAATCCAAGTAATACAGTGTAATGCCTTTCTTACATGCAATAAGTGACTATAGACTATAAATATAAATAAAGTCCATAAGTCTTCTTCTATGAATAACCACTTTGTAAGGACATTTGTGTAGCATCATTTTATGAATGGGGCTGGCTGAGTTGTACAGTTCACATGGTTACATGATGTGCTCGACAGAAATTAGACAATTACGTAAAACCCTTGCAGACACTGTTGTCTAACTTACAGATATGTTAGACCCCTTCATTTATGTCAAACTAGCTGAATTACCTGGCACTGCCTGGGTTTAAATCATCATCATCATCATCATCACCATTTATGTATATAGCGCCACTGATTCCGCAGCGCTGTACAGAGAACCCACTCACATCAATCCCTGCCCCATTAGATCTTACAGTCTAAATTCCCTAACACACACAGACACACACTCACACAGAGAGAGACTAGGGTCAATTTTGATAGCAGCCAATTAACCTACCAGTATGTTTTTGGAGTGTGGGAGGAAACCGGAGCACCAGGAGGAAACCCACGCAAACACGGGGAGAACATACAATCTCCACACAGATAAGGCCTTGAATCTTCTAGTTATTAAGTTATCTATGAGTTGGATGTAACTGTTGACCTTTTTAAAATAATAAATAGCTTTGCAGCACTTCCAACACACCCATGAGGTGGCTGCCCAGTGTTGTTTTTGTTTTTATATTAAATGTCATTCAAATCCATCCAGTGGAAGACCCAGAACAGGCTCCCCGGGTCAAATTTCTGCCCAGAGCACACTAACGGAAGGTCCGACCGGGACCTCAACCCCTTAGTATGTCTTCTGGGATCCAATGTTACCAGTCTGTGACATTTTCATCCAAATCCATCCAGTAGAAGTCTCAGAACAGGGTCCTCAGGTCAAAGTTCTGCCCAGCGTATACCAATGGGGGGACCGACTCTAATCCTAACCCCACTAAAACTTGGCCAGGATCCAAATAGACCACCTCGAGTTTGTTTCATTCCAATCGGTTCAGGAGTGTCCGAATGCATAACCGAACAGACAAACAGACCAATGGTTTTTATATATAAGATATAATACATTGAGTGACAGTTTGCAGACATGTCACATTTATATAACTTTATCTAAACAGCTGAAAGCTCAAGTGTTCAACTCCAATGCGCTTCTACTCATATAGACCATCCTGTGGTTTGATCAGGAAAGCTCCTTTTAACATGGAAAGCCCTTATAGAAGTAATGTAGACCTTAATCAGGTCTCCTCTGCCAGGCTGGATTGGCAGATCCATCTCAACCCGGAACTAATAATGGAAAAACTGAAATTACAGTGAGCAAAACTTTAGAAAGAATAAGGGAGGTGTCAGATGAGTGCTTTGTACTCTTGTCATTCTCTATATAGAAATGCGCTAGTGTTCATAACGCTTCAATGCTCTTTTCCGTCATGTGGAAAGGAGCTTGTTCAGGAAACGCTGCATGCAGCATCATTAAAGCTTAGTTGCCCTCATCTGACAGGAGAAGAGTGCTCTCTTTCACTTCAGTGTGTCATTACAGGAGTGATTGAGTGCTAAGAACACTAGAGCCTTTCTAGCTGTGGAAGTTCTAGCATTCAAAGCATTCATCTGACACCACCCAGATAAAACCACAGAGCCGCAATGCTGTATATGATGAAAAAGTGAACGGAAAACAGAAAATTGTGAAACCTCTGTGGAATGTGGAGAATAAGCAAATTAAAATAACATGAGTTATCACATTAAAACAAACCCAAATCATTAGAAGATGATAACTTGATTGCAAAATCCTTTAGACTCCTACGGTCCCATCAAACTCATAGAGCTGTTGCTAACTATTACAACTTTCTTAGAGAGATTACTGATCACTCCACAACCTCCACTGGTATCTCACCTTGGCATCCCCATTTTCCTTCCCTTACAATACTTATTCTCATTAGCACACTGACAACTTCCTGTAAGCTTCTTACAAGCATTTACAATGAGCCGTGAGCTAAATATTATATTTTTTATAAAACGTATTTAACACTGCATACTGCATAATAGATTTCTTATGGGTCCCTCACCCAACCATTCTTGTCCTCACTGTATTCACAACGAGACAAACCTTTATTGTTGTCTTTGGGATTGCTCCATTATCTGAAAAAAACATGCACAATCCTAGTTAATTATGTCCTGTTCGCTGCAGAATGGACAATATTCTCCATCATTCTTCTTCTATAAGAAAACATTTTTTCGGTTTTCAAATAGACTCGGTTGAGACAAAGTACCAAATAAGACCGAGCGGAACACTTTTCTGAAGCATTGGAAAGTTATATTGACATTCTCCCCAAATTCAGAGATGTCTCAGACTTACGACCTGGTATGATGTTAAAGTGGTCGCTGGACAGTCTCCGTTTTCTTAAATGATATCTTACTTTACCTTACCCCCCAGGGCATGTTTGAAATTGTAAGCTATGTTGTACTTATGATAAGCCTACTAGTGTTGTGACAATCAACTACTTTGTAATTCTACAACAAAGTGTTAACTTAAATAACCACTAATTTGTGTATTACCATTTGGTTTGTCTCTTTCAGGGTATGTGTTGCATTTTGCTTCAACTAATAAACTTCAGATTAAAAAAAGATACTAATTATCTAAAGTTTCTAGAAATTATAGGCACATTAGTAAATCAAATTTGTATACAGTAAAACCATTTTTATATAATAAAAAGCAAGGTAAATGCAAAATAAATTACACCTACAGATTTTTCTACTCAAAATAACAGCCTTTACCAGCCATGCCTGGGATTTGGTAAGAAACGGTTCCACCCCTCGATACTTACTGGTGTCCACAGCTTGTCCCCACCAACCTGGCTTAACAGCATGGAATAGAACAGCTCAGAATATGTGGTCAAGTCAGACAATTGCTCACGTTTACATAGTATGTTTGTTACAGGATAATTTATTATCCTTATTTCTGGGAGCTGTAACTCATATCTAGGTGTTTTTTACCTTATTGTCATAGAACATTAGGCTTAACACTTTCAAATTGCTTGATGCCGTATAGTAAATGGATGGAGCCTGTTTCTTGGATATATAGTAGCAGACATATGTATCTGTAAAACAGAATAGATGGTTTTTGTCTTGTTTATACTACAAGGGTGTTTTAGTCCCTATGAACATTGAGAAAATGCACATATTTATCCACTTAGCACATACAGAGGTGCCCACATCTCATTCTGCTTTCCGTAGCTGTGCCCAGTAAATGCACATGATGGAAAGTTTCAGAGGCATCAAAGCTGTCTTTAAAGACTGTGATTGTGGCATATATTTTAGTCTTTTTACTACATTGGTAGAATCATACTGAAATATAATGTCACATAAAATGTGTCTCGATAATGTGAAAGGGAACCATTTGAAAGTAGGAATATGCTGTTATGTTCCGTTACCTGTTATCTCTTCAACCCTTGGATCTCAGTTAGATATCACACAGTGAAATCTTGCATTTGCATGTGGGTGCAAAAACATATATATAACATCTACATCTTCAACAACAGCAGCTATTTATATAGCGCCACTGATTTTGCAGCGCTGAACAGAGAACTCACTCACATCAGTCCCTGCCCCATTGGAGCTTACAGTCTAAATTCCCTAACGTACACACACACGCACACATGCACACACACACACACACACACACACACACGCAGGGAGAAAGACTAGGGTCAATTTGATAGCAGCCAATTAACCTACTAGTATGTTTTTTACATGCAATACATTTCGCTTCGTGAACAGAAGCCTTTTAGCGAGTGCGTTCTGGTTTGGTGAATAATAAGGGTTTCCCACTGAAAACTGAAGATTTTTTTGCCAGCTTCTACTTCTGTTCGATCAACTTCTTCCGCATATTTGGCAGAAAGTGCTGTCTTTTTTTCTGGGTAAGTGTTCCAACTTTTCTCTGGTAGAGTTCTTTTCTGAAACTTATTAACACCAAGAAGCACTTCAAGTCCTTTTTGCACAATTGAAAGGGTCTGTGTCCATATTGTTATCAAAGCATCTCTCTCTTTTACTTACTTGGCATGAGTTTTCAACAAGTAAAGGGATTCTTCCTCAAAGCACTCTTGAAGTGTCAGTTAATTTTACAACATATTTTTGTGTATCCTTTATGTTTTACGGTTAGATAATCTTTCTCTGGTTCAAACTCCACAAGTCTTGTTTGCAAAAATTCAAAGGGGCTCATTATTTCAATGTCGGAGTTTATGGGTCCACTTTGCTCTGTGTGATATCTGTTTCGCTCGGATGTTCCTTTACACATTCTCCTAAAGTCTCCTTATACTGCAGAACTAATGTAGATTTTTGGTTCAGGACAACAATTGTTTGCTCTTTTACTGCTATGAGCAGAGTACATTTGTACTCTCCTTTCAATGCAGTTTTTTTTTATTTGTTCTTGAAATTATTCTTTCATTAAAATGTAATTTTTCAACTCTACACTTTGCATAGGGGTTAAACTCCATCACAGCACAGAAGTGCGTCATAAACTTTATATCTACGTCTTTATTTCAAGACTGAAGACTTCAGTCTTGGTTTTGTATCTGTCCAAACTGAGAACAAAGTGTTAACACGGAACAATCTTACAATCTTTTTCCTTTGTAATAATGTATCTTATTTTTGCCAATGTTCTATCTGGACTAAACACCATATGCTCCGGCAACAATTTTCCCTTCCTTTATTATAGCTTACAAAGCATCAAACTTTATATTCATAAGCACTTTCCACACAGCAATGACCAGCATGTATCACAATAACTGTTATTTTAATTCTCCTTGCAAAAATCTCTTTTACCTGACACATGTTCTGCATCACACACTTCAGATTTCAGCAAAGATACATTGGACTTTCTCTCTAAAATAATTCGACTCTGAGTGAAATACTTCTGCATCACAATATTAGCAGAGCCCAGTCCATGAAATACATTGAATATCACTTTTAAAGGTTTGATTTTTTTGGGAAAATAGCATTTTTTTTATTGCAACAGAACAGCTTACAGATACATTGATTATTTCCTGTTTCTCCAAAGACAATTGTGCTTTGTGGTTAGAAATTGCATCACTTTTTAAATCTTCATATATGCATAAAAAATGTAATCAATGATTCATAATAAGCTTTGTCCCTCACCCCTCCCTGGACGTGATGAAGATGAGGGTACAATCCTGATATCCCAGTCGCAGTTGCTGTAATTTTGCATAACATGCTCAAACCTTTACTTGTCTTCATTCTCCACCATACTGTGATCAGAGATTTAGCTCAGGTAGAAGCTTTGTAGTCAGTGCTTTGTGTTCTGGAGCCCAACGAGGGTCTCCCACTGACAAATGCAGACATAAAATTGCTTCAATAATAATCAGCTTTATCACACAATAACCCTGTCTCACCAAACACAATATACACAGCCCCCACAGGGAGTGCTGACGCACTTCTTCATCCATATCCATCAACTGGGAAGATAGGTCACTACCACTGGCTGTAGTGAGACATAAATAGCACAGTCTTTTTCTGTCTGAGGTTCCCACCTGAGATAATCAGCTTATTTCTGCTCTGGGACAGGACACCCTCCAGTCTTCAGTGGGTCTTCTTTCTGAGTGTACAATGAGGCTGCCGCTTTTTATTGTGACTACACCCATATTGGTCCTCTTGACGTTGATCATCCCAGGGAACATGCACATGACTAAGCTTGTCTCAGCTGGCTCCTCCTACTTGTGTGCTATCGTGTGACATTGTATGGTGTTGTGTACAGTAGTGTGATGTTGTATGGTGTTGTGTGATGTTGTATGGTTTTGTGTGCTGTTGTGTGATGTTGTATGGTGTTGTGTGTTGTTGTATGCTGTTGTTTGATGTTGTGTGATGCTGTATGGTATTGTGTGATGTTGTATGGTATTGTGTGATGTTGTATGGTGTTGTGTGATATTGTATGGTGTTGTGTGATATTGTATGGTGTTGTGTGATATTGTATGCTGTTGTACGATGTTGTGTGATGTTGTATGATGTTGTGTGATGTTGTGTGATGTTGTATGGTATTGTGTGATGTTGTATGGTGTTGTGTAATGTTGTATGGTGTTGTGTGATGTTGTATGGTGTTGTGTGATGTTGGGTGATGCTGTGCAGAACATACACAGATTTTCACTCTGCAATCTCCTCATCTCCTCTCTTAGGTGTCCTCACAGACTTCCTGACTCCAGCAGGAGAGATACTGGCCTCTCTCTTCTCAGCTCCTGAACCTCTATATGACATACTTTCCAACTCTCCCAGAATATCCAGGAGACCAAGCAGTTCTCCCGCTCCCTGTCCACTTCCTACTGAAGTGAGCAGGATGGTAGCCTCAAAGATGTGATTCATGGTGAATCACATCATTTTGGCTCCGCCCCGTGACAAAATATCGATTTCTGTGCTGGGGCGGGGCCATAATGATTCGATTGACTTGCTCCGCCCCCTTCCACCCTCCCACAATGCCCTCTATCTTGCATCTCCCGGGATTCCACAATGAAATTTTGGCAAGTATGTTATATGGTGTATACCAGTCTTTTGGGTTATTTGGGTTAAACCCCTTGAGTGTCTCCATCTGATATTTTCTCCATCTTCCCTGCCACCTGCTGGTCTGGACTCTGCTGCAGACAGGTGTAGTCGCATAACGTTTTAATCCTGAGGGGGTGAGATTCCTAATTTTTTCCACTATTTATTTATCATCTATACGTTTTCAACAAAAATATAAAAAATAGCCGTCATTAATTGAGTTGCATACCTAGATGCAAAAATGTTGGGGGATAATGGCGAAATCCTTTCTTAACTTTACCAAACTCAACATCCTGTATGATAAAGAAGACGGTGCGCTTCTATAAATGAATGAAATGTGTACAAGTGAATAAAATCATTTGAAAAAGTGCAGCCAGGACAATTAATACCACTCTATGGGGGGTATTCAATTGTCAGCGTTAACGCTGAAAAACAAACGCTCAAAAAATATTACCGTTTATACGGTAATATTGCGCACGAAAAATGTTAATGCGGTAGTTTACTCGCGGAATTTCAGCTCGCCGCTCAAATTCCGCGAGTAATTACCGTATTAACGGTAAGATTTTTCTAAGCGCTCGTTTGTTAGCGTTAACGCTAACAATTGAATACGCCCCTATATGTGAGAAGAAAAGAAAATATAATCCAGCGCATTAAAGCAAACAATATATAAATCATTATGTGTCAGGATATACCGTATTTCCCCATGTATAAGACGCACCCTTGTATAAGACGCACCTTAATTTTGGGGCCCAAAATAAAAAAAAAAACATGTATCAGGTCCTTTTGCCAATCAGACACCATCGGATGGTCGCATACCGGTAATTTGTGCTCTCCCACTCAGAGGATTCATATTCTGCCTTACCCTTGAGACTACAATCGGCCATCAGCACCTGGGTAGTGGAGAACACTTGCTGAACTCGCTGGTGACTTGTTTGCTTCCTGAGACGACTGGGGTCTCCCACTGCCAGCCGGACGTCCCGCGCCATCTGATGCTCTGAGCATGCTGCCCTCCTGGCGGTTGCCAGATTCCCGGGTGCCCTCCGCCTTCTGAGAGTCCCCCCTGGCCCTGGTGGCTCCTAGCTGAGTGCCTTACCTCACTGAGCGCCTATCACGGAGACCAGGGGCTGAAGTTGGAACAGCCCGGCGGACCCGCTACTTCCTGTTACGCGGCAGGACTTCCGGTTCACCCGGATCGATCGGAGTCAGCACCTCATCACTGGAGCCTCTAGTGCAAGTTACCCCCACTGCTCCTCTTAATCGCTGGGTTAAAGCTCGCATAGGGATGGCTCCTGCCAGCGGGGACATGCTGTTCCATACAGCCAGCGGGGACATGCTGTTCCGATTAGCGGGGACTCCTCTCTCACATCCAGGTTCGACTTCTTCATCGATGTAAGTGGCGCTTGCAGTGTATAAGACGCACCTTTTTTTTAGACCCAAAATTTGGGGGGAAAAGGTGCGTCTTATACATGGGGAAATACAGTACATAAATAGGAGATTATTACATTTTACATTTAAAATGTACTGACAAATTTACAGTTGCAAGTGGGGTCATGTGATAGCTCAATTCTAAATAGCAGAATAAGTAACGCTGATTGGTGTTTGCAAAATAAAATTGCATGTCTTGTCCAAGTGCAGGTTTGGAAATTGGATTTGTTCCTGACTTCTCTAATCTGGCAAAATGCATAAAAAAAATATGGTTGACTGGATGGTGGAGGAATGGATGGAGGTGTCCTTGTGAAAAAGTCCCCGTCATGGAAAATGATCTTTTTTGACTTAATAATAGTCCCAGTTTAGAAGAGTATTTCAAAATTTAAACAAGTGAAGAAACTATTTGGGTGAAGAGATCTAGGGGTAAATGTATCAAGCTGAGAGTTTTCCAGCTGGTTTGAAAAACCAATCAGATTCTAGCTATCATTTATTTAGTATATTCTACAAAATGATAGCTAGAATCTGATTGGTTGCTATAGGCAACATCTCCACTTTTCAAACCCACCAGAAAACTCTCAGCTTGATACATTTACCCTTTAGAATTAGAATTATTTTCAATGCTGTAAGATTTCTGCACACTCCAGAGATAAGTAGAGAGTTACATCTGTACAACATACAAAAGGAAATGAAAAAATGTAAGTAAAGCTTTTTTATGGGTTAATGATTAACAGATATAAAAGAATGCTATTAGTAGACAAGCATACTGCATTTTTCATTTTTGGCTTTCCTACCGACCAAATCGTAAAACCATGAAAACAGATGCATTAAGTCTCAAAGGAAGCAAAAGAGGTGGAAAATTAAGTAGATTCAGAGAACTTCACACTACGGAGTCAAGCACCCAACGCCTAGCCAGTCCCTATTCATTAACCTTTGGAGCTTATGCATGATCAAAGAAAAAGACAGAAGTACAATTTGGTTTTAAAACACATTTTTATGTCAACAGCTGCTCTTCACACATATTCGGTGAATTAATCTCTTAAATTAATGCTAGTGTTTCCTCCTACAAGCACTAAGAGGAGCTCTGCTAAACAATAGGAGGGGGACTCCAGAAGCAGTGTGAGGAAATCCTTAAATGTATGTTAGGTGTAAATCTCCCAATGATGTAAAAACACTTTTTCCGGCAAACCTCAAGCTTCAAGAACTTTGAATAATAGACCACGTCCCTTTATGTCCAAGACACTTTTTGACTAACAGTCTTTATATACTTTATGTACTTATAATATAAGCCCCAGTATTTATAATCACAAAACTGGGAGAGACCAGTTGAATCACTTGCGCGTAATCATTTGGGTGGTCAGCGTCAAGTAGAGCGCTGAGGTGTGCAGTAACCGCATCAGCATCTTCCCGCCAATCAAACATTGGTATTATGTGGACAGACTTTTATTGATATAATTCTTTGTGGATATTTATTTCATTAATGGACTGATTTGCTTTGGCCAGTTATTCCTTTTATTTGAAAGGAAACATGGACTGATACCCACTTTGGTTCTTAAATAATTGCAAGGGGAGTTAACGCTACTCAATCTGGATGTAGCTGCTGTGCATGGGGAAGCTATCACCAGTGAGGCTGAAAAATATTGCCACCAGCAATGGCTACCTCCAGCGATAGCTCTTGCATCTCCGACGTTGACCCGTTGATGTATAGGGTGAAGCCACTCATCAATCACTCATTAAAATTCATTTATTAACTTAATTTGCGCAAATATGGCTTTTAGTCCAACAAGGAGATTACCCACTTGACGGATACTGGAAGCGTATCATTTTAGGTCAATCCTACAATTACTACTTTTACAATGTTCCCTAAAATACTGCTTGGTCTAGCCACATTTATGTATTAATCAAAAAACTAAGGGAACATCGGGACTGTCTTTAGCACAGCTATCACTTACGTGTGTATGAATGCTTTGATGACATTGAAATGTGCCTACAAATGTGCTTGCCCCGAAAATGGAAACTACAAGGTACAAAGTACGACTCATTGATAGTATAGGGTGAGGACTTGGTTCCAACATGCTGCTTGCCCTCCTGGAAAATGGGGAATACCCTCCCCCTAAAAATGCTATCTACACCCCTTTCTTTCACTTAAATAATTAACCACCCATGTGTTTGCCCATATTTGCACTTCTGCCATACAGCACTGGGGTCATGAGTTAATTTCCCGACCATGGCCTTATCTGTGTGGAGTTTGTATGTTCTCCCCGTGTTTGCGTGGGTTTCCTCTGGGTGCAACAGTTTCCTCCCACACTCCAAAAACATACTGGTAGGTTAATTGGCTGCTAACAAACTGACCCTTGTCTGTGTGTCTGTGTGTCTGTGTGTGTGTGTTAGGGAATTTAGACTGTAAGCTCCAATGGGGCAGGGACTGATGTAAGTGAGTTCTCTGGACAGCGCTGCGGAATTAGTGGCATTATATAAATAAATGGTGATGATGATGATGATGCTCTGATTTTTTCATAAGGGGGACTTAGAGGGAGATTCAGTTCAATGCTATATGCCTCAACAGTCCACATGGACAGTCCAAGGCGATGAAATTTCTGCTCATTTTTCTTCGCTCCACAGAAGTCAATAGAAAAATGAGCAGATATTCCTTAGCGTAATAGGCTGCCATGTGCGCAATAGACACCGTGGTGATGCCCGGCGGCACATAACTTAGAATTGCATCTCCCTCTAATTGACCATATAAAGGTTCAGCTTTCTGTATTTGGGCTGAGTAAGCTTTGGTGTTTATTTATGGACTTTTAACTTCGGTATTCCACTGACCGCCTAGAGAGCTCCGTTATCCCTAATTTCTGATTGTAACCCCAATTCTTATTTTTGTCCTGTGATATACTGTATTACTTTAGCTCAGTTTGTTTTATTTGACTTTGAATTATTTGGATTGTGACTTTTACCCAAAACCTGTATATTTAAAACGAGTCCTGATTCTACGGAAGGTGAGTGGGTCTTTCTGAAATTGTGGGTGTGGTTATGCAAATGGTTTAGGGCAGATCACGGATTATACTTATTTTTCCCAAATACTACTCTTTAAAATGTTGAGCGTTATGTGAAAGAGCCTCTATTTACAGATGTCACACTCATATGGGGATGTGAACAACAATACCACGTGCTCCCAAAAGTGTTGGCTGTTGGTCATTGTATATAAAACAATCCGGATTTCTAGAAACATCCCAAAGGCCTGGAGTCTTGGATGGTAGAACTGCCGAAGATGGAGGCTGTCCTATGTTTAAACCTCTTCTAACATTGTTTTTAGTACAATATGTATTTCCATCAACACAAACATCACTGATGATTTAAATAATTGGTAGAATGCATGTATGTCTTTTTTTCCTATACCTGATAGACCTGATAGAGGTCAGGATCATCTGAAGATGGAGGGTGACCCGTAAATAAAAAAATTATAAACTACAAATACAAAATGTTAAAATTTTTTTGCTATAAAGAAAACCTCAAACTCCTTTAATGCTCATGGGGTTGATTTAGCGTCTCTCCGTTTGTGGGGCCTACCTGCGTTTTTTCACACTGCGCATACTCAGAAAGTGAACGTACTGTGACTATCCGGACTTGCGAATTTTTGCCGTTTATGACGTTTCCTTACATCTGAAGATGCATGAAAGAGGAGGGAAGGGTCTAACGTGAGCGATGTATGGTAAGGAGTGCTAATAATTAGAGGTATTTAAATGATTCCCCCATGCTTATTGAGGCCTTAGTAGTCACTTGGCCATAGATTAGGATTTGCCAAGCCTGTTGTAGCAAACATAAAACATTTTTTATTTTTAGTATGCATGTCGAGAAGTTGTACCTGCTGTACCATCTAGTTAATTCAAGTTTAAATGATGCCTCATAGTTATTGCATTCGTAACATATAAAATAAAAGGTTTTTTGCACATGTTCGCAAGTTAAAGGTAAGTGTCTGTGGAGTGCGATGTATCTTCCACTCTGAATGCAGCGTACATACGCATACACTTACGCGCAACTTTCTCAAACTCAAGTTACACTCACATTTGCGTCCCACTCCTTGTTGTACCTAAAACTAAAACTAAATATATGCAATCAATTAGACAACAATCTATTGATCCGATAGTGCATAGTGAACCAAAGCAAATGAATTAGCCCATCTCAGAGCCGGATTAGCAAACAGCATAAAAATGGGTTAGGATAAACTAGGTCCCTCTGTGTCACTGGGCCCTAAGTGGCAGCCTAGGTTGCCTAATGGATAATCCGGCCATGAACAGCATAGTTATCAACTGTCCCTAACTTCCAGGCTCAGTCCCAGGTTTTAAGCTGTGTCGCAGGATATTTTTGCCCCTCGAAATGCTCACGTTTAACTGTACAGTATAATTTATTTTCCTTTCATCATCATCAACATCTATTTATATAGCGCCAGCAAATTCCGTAGCGCTTTACAATTGAGAACAAACATTAATAAAACAATACTGGGTAATACATACAGACAGAGAGGTAAGAGGGCCCTTCTTGCAAGTTTACAATCTATGGGACAATGGTTTGATACACAAGGACATGTGCTACATCATATTGTACTCTGGACCAGCTAGAAGGCAAAGGTAATAGTATTGAGTGGGCTGTGTATGTACCAATGTTGGTCGGAGGGTTGTTGTCTTGTGTTAGCTGCATAGAGGGTGGTAATATGGAGATTAAGATGGTGGTTGAGGAATATCATAAGCTTGCCTGATGAGGTGGGCTTCAGAGAACGCTTGATGGTTTGAAGACTAGAGGAAAGTCTTATTGTGCGTGGGGGGGAATTCCACAAAGTGGGTGCAGCCCGAAAAAAGTCCTGTAACCGAGAATGGGAGGATGTGATGAGAGTGGAAGAGAGACGCAGATCTTGTGCAGAACGGAAGTGTTGAGTTGGGAGATATTTTGAGACCAGTGAGGAAATGTATGTTGGTGCAATTTTGTTGACGGCCTTGTATGTTAGTAGAAAATTTTTATATTGGATTCGTTGAAATACAGGCAACCAATGTAGAGACTGACAGAGTGGCTTGCAATAGCGGTTTGCAAGGAAAATCAATCTAGCCGCTGCGTGCAAAATAGATTGTAGGGTTTCAAGTCTGACTTTGGGAAGACCGGTAAGGAGGGAATTGCAATAGTCGATGCGGGAGATGATGAGTGCATGAACTAAGGCTTTTGCTGTGTCTTGTGTGAGATATGTGCGTATTCTGGAAATGTTCTATAGAAATATGTAACATGATTTAGATTATAGATTACACCTAGGCAGCGAACTTGAGGGGTTTACTTTGTACATTAAAAGTAATAATCACCATCTACAGTATTCTTTTTAATTGGGCTTTATAAGCTAATATTTATTAAAGAAGAATGTACAAAAATTACATTATAACCTTGTTTAAATCACTCATCATGTTGGGGAATGTAGTGTACCAGAGACCTCTTAGACTCTTGTACCTTTTCTAGACGACTCATGTTCCTTTTCCCAGCAGCAAAATGTCCCTGAAAATTGTTTTTAAGAGTTGGCAACTATACAACAGAGGTAGTGACAGATTATGCCTGTAAATGAAGTTTACCTCCTGACAACAGCACTCGTTGTACTGCATTTGGTGTGGTGATGGCTGCTGAATGTAATATTGTAAATCAGTGGTGGGTGACCTGTGGCTCTCTCGCTATATAGAGAGACCATTAGAAAACCATTCTGGCAACTGCTGTAGTTAAGCGATGGTTCCTGTATATAAAACACCATTCCCCAGCCCCATATTTACTTGTGAATACTGTACATGGATGTAGAGTATTTGAGTGCTTATGATAAGTATTTAAAATAAATCCACAGCTCTGTATGTCCACATTTGCATTGAATGTCCTCCCGTTTGTCTACCAAGTTATAGATTTTCAGGAGACCAGAGACCATTAACGTCTGTTCTATGCGTCCAGCCACGTCAATAGCTGTCCAGAGAGAAGTGTTTTCTTTGGATCATTAGGTCTGTCAGGGACGCACGGATATTATTCTTAAAGGGGAACGTTTGCCGATTGTGAAACTAATTTAGGTCAAACTAATTTGGTGTAGGTACAATTTATTTTGACCACACTTGTTATAGTTTGATTGCTAAGGATAAATGGATGATTCGCCTTAGACTAAATGGTTAAGCTGACCACCTTCCAACAAGATAGAACTGCGAGGAGACTTTATCCCACCCTTCCTGAGATATAGAACTCCAAATTGGGCCCTCACCATAGGGCCCAATCTAACAATGTATCTGTCAGATAAAACTATTAAAAAGTCTTAATTTCATTCCTTGCACAAAGCTTTTCGACTATTTATTTTAGCTTATTATAAATTACAGAGGCACTTTTAGGTGTTTTTAACTAGGGTCAGAGTGCCTATAGTATTCATTCTCCAAAACAGGAAAAATATTGTGAGTAGGAGGTCAAGTGGGTGCGGTTACATACACGGGAACCAATGTTTAAAAATTGATTGGGGCGCTCACATCACTCCCTCCCTATATGACTTAAAAATGGCATGCATTGACATGGTTAGTGGTTGGGACAGCACCACTATTGCTTGACCTCCTATGGTTAGATACAACCTGTATCCAACTACTGATAAGATATGTATACACACTTATAGCACAAGCACTTGTTTAAGTGAGACAGACTCTATCATCTTTAATATTTTGAAGTCTAATACACTGCATTTGCATCCCTAATAGTTGGATTCCTGATTTTCTGCTCAACAGGATTACAATAATAAAAGTGATACTTTCTTGTTAAAAATATGCATATGCTAAGGTTGGCAAGGCATTCTGAGGCTTGTAGTCCCACAAAAGATGAACGATCACATATTTCTCTGCTAAAAACTATATGTAGGCGTGTTATAAATTATAAAACATATTTAACAGGTACAGTCGAGATCTTATGGAAGGGACATTAAAATGAAACATTACTTAAGTTTTATATAGCAGTTTTCATTTTTATAACCACTGTTATTTTAAAGCCTGTGGACAATATTTCACTTAAAGGGATCGTCACCCAGATTGATACACCCCAACCTTAGAACCCATCCCCGTTACCTAAGGCCAGGGGATGCTAGGGGCAGTATTGTGATGCAAGATGACCGCATCCAACCAATCCTCTTCAATAACAGTGAAAAGAATAAAAGAAGCTTGAGAAGGACATATCCCGCATATAGGTGGTAGATCCTTATGAGCTGGGGTTCTCCTAAAGTGGCCAAGCCGCATAAACAATGTCCACATATGTTACTGTAATGCATGTAAATAAATTGGGATCATTGTTTAAAATAAGATTTACTTAATAAATTATATTTTCCTGTTGATTTAAAAATGCATAGCAGTATAAACTTCTTGTAAAAAGCATCACGTTGGTTATTTTGTTTAGCATTTTTCTCCCTCACCGCTGTTCTCCGTGTAAAGATCCTCACGTCAGCCATTTTTACCTGACCAGACATTTCCTGCACTAATGTGAGCATAAATACGGACACTTATCTTGTCACCCTGACTAATTCAATTGCTGAACCTTTTAAAGTAATTTTTCCAGCTACTCAATGCGCTCATTAGTAGATTTAGGTGGTCTCAAGTACCCAAAGTAGCTCTTAGGTTACTAATAACTTATCTTTCATCTGTAGATTGATTGATTCAGCAAGGAGGAAGAATGCTGTCCTAATATAACTTCCCATACATCGCACAGAGTTATCATTAAAGGGCAACTGCAGCCAAGATAAATATTGCAGTAATTCTCATTTACCCCCCTCCTTATGAGGGCACTGTTTTCTTTTCTTACTTTGGTCCTTCCCTAATAGTTTTTCAAGGGGTCAGTGTTATTTATCTGGTAGGACCACAATTTTAGAGGATGAGATTATTTAAAAGAGATTTGAGGGGTGGTAATTGGAGAATTTAGGAAATTCTCTGTTTATCATGAGACTACAGAGCATTTTTCTTCCTGCAAAAAAAAAAAAGAAGTCCTTTCAATGGGATGCATTTGTTTGATGCCACCGATAATTTATTTATTATTTAATCTAAGCCTCCAAGTATGTATTTCTAAATGCTTTCATGGCCGGGCTCTCAGTCCCAGAACTACCTGTTATATCAGACCTTGCTCCAGTGCCCGGAGTCTCTCTGCTCAGCCAGAGATGACATACAGACATCAATTAAGCTAAAGAAGCGAACACAGACAACCGCTTCTTCCTGTGTGAAGGCCTCTGGTTAGCTGCTCTGAAAGTTGTAGGAACTGCTGGAAGCCTCACGGACACCAATGAAATGGATGAACAAAGCAGACAGGAAGAACGGGTAATATACTGTATAATACTCACATGGGCATTAAAATAATTCATCTTTGGATGGATTTGTAATGAATGTAAATAAGTGTTCCTCTCTCATATTTATGAGCTAAATGAAAGTATTTAGCAATGAATGGGCAATATTTTGTTTCACAATAATTTCTAGTAATCATCATCATCACCAACATATATTTATATAGCGCCACTAATTCCGCAGCGCTGTACAGAGAACTCACTCACATCAGTCCCTACCCCATTGGGGCTTACAGTCTAAATTCACTAACACACACACACACACAGATAGGCACAAAGACTATGGTCAATTTGATAGCAGCCAATTAACCTACCAGTATGTCTTTGGAGTGTGGGAGGAAACCAGAGCACCCGGAGGAAACCCACGCAAATACGGGGAAAACATACAAACTCCTCACAAATAAGGCCATGGTCGGGAATTGAACTCATGACCCCAGCGCTGTAAGGCAGAAGTGCTAACCACTGAGCCACCAAAGGTCCTTCTTGACCAAAGACCATTACATAGCCAACTGACTCTTGCTTTCTTGTAGGAATGAGTTATCACCATGTGTTTTTAATTTGCAGAAAACATAGGGCCTGATTCGTTAAGGAACGTAAAGCAAAATAAGGAGTCAATTTTCACCTCGGCAAAACCATGTTGCATTGGAGGGGGAGGTAAATTTAAAATGTGATGGTAGATTTATAGTTGGGGTAGGGCATGTCCTAGATCAACTTCACATTTCAGTGAAAAAATAAAGCTACCAAGGATTTGTGTGCAACATGAAAAAACGACAGTGTTTAACTTGGGTACAAAATAATAAATTAATATGCACCCTTTGCATTGTAACATGGTATAGTCCAGAAGATAACCTATTCATTTTTTTGCCTTACTACCTTAATGAACCAGGCCCGTAGTCTATATAGTCTTGTTTAACCGTATAATTTGCAAAACTTTTTTTTTTAAGCTAAATCTTTTAATACTATGAGGATCGTAAAGCTGTACTAATATCTATTAGATAAATTATGCTAGTTTTCTGCTCACCTTAACCAGAGATATGCGGGACCGTCCATGCTGTCAGTTTTCCCGACGTTCCTTCGATTAAGTAAAACAGGACAGGCAAATCAATTTTGTTTGCTAATTTAAATAGGGGAAAATGAGAGAGGGATGTAAGTGGATGCACCAATTACAAGCTCAAATCCACCCACCGCTTCCATACCATCACAAAGCCACGGGTCTCCAGCTGGAGTAAGCAGGTGAGGAAAAGGTATCTCTAGCAGATGGTAAAGTAGCTCTAGTTATTTGATGCCACTCTCTATTCCTGATGGGTACAACAAGAACAGGAAATAGTTGGTGTATGTAACAGAGTTCCCTCATGTTAGTGAAATGATGCCCGAAATAATACCAATGGATTAAAATTATTGAGACAGAATTTGGCGCTGGCAGAAAAGACTCTAACAAACACAGTGGTCTTCACCAGGAGCTGCCGCAAAGTTTTGTGGGCTTTGCTGCCGGGAGATCACAGGTAATGGCCCTCTGAGCTGCTCTCTGCCGTGATTCAGAGACAATGGCTATAACTGTAGAAATGTCAAGAATCCGGGGTCTGATGCACAAGAGGACAAGAGAGATGCTAATTCAGAAACCAAAAATAGTGTTCAACCAACAAGCCAAGTTCAAACCAAGAAATCCAATGAGAATGGAAACAGGGAGATACACTGGAACTAAGCGGGCAGATGCTATGGGGAAGAAACTCTTGTTCTGACACTGACAGTGTTCCGAGCAGGTTTAAATAGTATTTCAAGTTTTACAAAGCAAACCCCTAGAGCTACGTTATGACAAGGGAGAAGATGAAGGAACAAGCTGATGACTGGAGTCACATGATCCTCATGAGCAAATTTCATGCGTTCTGTTTTGTGAATATTTCCCATTCCAGCCATCTGATTAAACTATATCTGGTTTCCTTGAAGGGGTTGTAGCTCCACTTTAAATGGGTAGATCAGGTCATTGTTTGCAATGTATTGGAAGCATGACCTAATTTGACCCGATTTCCCGATTGAGCACGTTTGGAGAACTGCCAATTTCTACCACAATGGCTCATTTTTAAAAAGTGCAGAAGCTCAGCCCTGGGTGTCATGTGACAACAATTACTGTGTGCAGCAAGATGGCCATGTCTCCAAGGACTGCAATCGCTTGCATCTTCTGACGGGAAAGTGAATTTCTAGGCGAATATCAAACAAATGTCAGATAACAAAATAATTCTGATGCCGCTCACAATTCTAATTAACAAAAGGCAGACATGGAGCTGGAACATGGAAAAAGATTTTGGTGAAGATATGGTTCTAATATAAGAGTAGTCAGGAAGTAATGTTATTACCCTATCTACCACCTGGATCAGCAATCCCGATAAAGTAGGCATAGAGTATTGTTATGGAGAATTTCCAAAAAAGATGCAAAAAATATGTATGACTGAGGTGAATAAATAGTAGAGATGCTCGGGCTCTGTTTTCTGAAAACCGAGTTCACCTGAACTCAGGGGATCCGAGTAGGCTCGCAAGCCGGCTCGGTACTTTCGCGCGTTCTCGAATCTGATTGAGGCAAAACGTCATTGTTACTTTGTCAGATCTCGCGGGTTTTGGATTCCATAAGTACCTCCCTCCCCAGGAGATACAGCACCATTGCTCACACAGAAACAGGGGTAGCAGTGTTTTTGTCACTCTCCAGTCTTCAGTGACATTGCTCAGTGCCATTGCTCACACAGAAACATAAGTAGCAGTGTTCTTGTCACTCTCCAGTCTCCAGTGACATTGCTTAGTGCCATTGCTCACACAGAAACATAAGTAGCAGTGTTCTTGTCACTTTCCAGTCTTCAGTGACATTGCTCAGTGCCATTGCTCACACAGAAACAGGGGTAGCAGTGTTCTTGTCACTCTCCATTCTAAAGTGACATTGCTCAGTGCCATTGCTCACACAGAAACAGGGGTAGCAGTGTTCTTGTCACTCTCCATTCTAAAGTGACATTGCTCAGTGCCATTGCTCACACAGAAACAGGGGTAGCAGTGTTCTTGTCACTCTCCATTCTAAAGTGACATTGCTCAGTGCCATTGCTCACACAGAAACAGGGGTAGCAGTGTTCTTGTCACTCTCCAGTCCTCAGAAACAGTGGTATCGAAGAGTTCTTGCACTCTACATTCTCCAGTGCCATTGCTCAGTGCCATTGCTCATACAGAAACAGGAAGGGTAGTAGTGTTATTGTCACTTGACAAAAATTGACTGGAAATCACTGGAAATTAATGTTATTGAGGTTAATAATAATGTAGGAACAAACAAAGCCAAATTATGTGATTTTAGCAAAAAAATAAGGATTTTAGTAAAAAATAGGGATCAAAAACCAAAACCAAAACACAAGAGGGTGGTTTTGACAAAACCCAAAACCAAAACACAAAGTTAATCCAGATCCAAAACCAAAACACAGGGGTCTGAGAACATCTCTAATAAATTAACACATTTTCACAAGAAGGAAATGCAATGTGTGCCCATATTTTGGTAAGTGATCTTTAGTGAGTCAATTAAAGCTGAATTTACCTTACATAATTTTATTTTTTTGGCGTGAGATTTGTATTTCCGTACTGTGCATGTACACCAAAAATACGTAAACAGACATCTGTATACTCTTTTTTGCATATTGTTGACTTACGTCTAGACACGAATGGAGAACACAGGGGCAGAACAGCAAGCGTAATTCAAGTACAGTGAGAGTGTGTTCACATAATGGTGACAGAAAATGACATGGATGCATCCACAGCTAGGTTTGCCAGTTAAGAGGCATATAGATGTAGCACCTACCCTTGTGCATCAAAACATTGTCCCATAGACTGTAAGCTTGTGAGCCCTCTTACCTCTCTGTCTGTGTGTATTACCCAGTATTGTATTATTGCTGTTTGTTCCCAAATGTAAAGTGCTACGGAATCTGCTGGCGCTATATAAATAAATGATGATGATGATGATATATCTTGCCGGTGCTCCAGGGTTTGTTGAACGACACATGATGACGATGATGTTGACAATAGCAGCGTGTAGTTAGCTGCTTCTGATTGGCTGATTACATATTTACCCCTCCAGCTCCCCTCCTGTTTAATTTGGTAGTGTTGCTGCATCCGCCATATAACCTAATTGACATTTCTATTTTTAATTTTCTATGTAAATATTTGGCATTTATTAAAATCAGCCATACACTTTTCTCTCTTATGTATACCAGACATCTTTACATTATTATATTGTGTACAAAAAGGTTAATGCAAATTTAACATTGACTACTAACAATCTACACTACACTTTCTCTCTTTCCGTTCACTGTCGTTGGGCTTACACACTTGTTATGCATCATGTTTGTCTATTTATGAGTTGGCAGAATATTACAATACTTCCAACTGAACATATGCAAATAAATACTCAGACGTTTAAGCTCTACGTTGCATGTGTGTACACCTCTAGATCAGACCTTTAATGCATACTGGATTTCCCAGGACTTTTTCCATTTTTCCGTTGGAAATTTCTGCATGCAATACAAGGGAAACTATAATAGAAACTAGAGATGAGTGTATCTTGCAAAATTCAATAGTGGAACTAATTAGTTGAGTTGAATCACGATATTCATAAATCTGTGAATTGATTAGTCATTCTGCAAGGCAGAACAGCCGTTCTTAAATCAGCTACCTGTTCAACTATGTTCCATCACCAACACAGCTATCATATTATTTTGCGGTATGACTAAAGAGAATGGGAGGTGGGAAATCAGTTAACTTTATTAATTAAACAACTAGTTTATAATTCAAAATTGATTATATTTAGTGCATTAAATATATTAAAAGGATTGCAACCACAATATCGCAAAAGAGAAATATATAAGGCTATTTAATTTCCAAAATAGAATAAATTATATAAACATTATTTCATTATTTGAATCACAACTAATGCATATATGTTAAGGGAAAATGTAAATGAACTCTAGATATTTATAAGACAGATAATTTTTCGGAGGCAGTTGATGTAAATTTTTTATGGATCAGTTATATATAGTTAGAGTTCCAGTTATAGATATAGTTTTATGGATCAATAGGTCGTTTTTCAGTTACACAGTCTTCAAGATCTACTTTTGCCCCTCCATTCTGCAAAGTATTTGGGAATTTGCCTTTTGCAGAATGAATAGTGCTGGTACAGCGATGGTCACAACCTTCTGCTGTGTGTTTTGGTTGGCCTAGGACGGTGAAACCTTTAAGTCAAATTCCACAAGGTGAAACATGTGAAGCATTGTGACCAAGGGGTAAATGTATGAATGTCCAATTTCTGCAAGTCTGCAGGTAAAATTTAAAGCGGCAATGGCTTGTAAAGGCAAGTTTGCCTTTACAAGCCATCGCCCCTTTAAATTTTCACTGCAAAGTTGCCGATTTCCGGCGACTTGCAGAAATCGGACATTCATACATTTACCCCCAAATGCGGATGGAGGCAAATGTTGCATGGATCAGTTTTGATCATCATCAACTCTATATTGTAGTAATTTGAACCACTCTTATTGTGACATTTATTTATGTGAAAAAAAGATTAATGAAATCCTGGTTAAACTGAAAGACAAATCATCAACCTTGTCTTCTTGCGTGACATCAATACATATCCGACTGTCATCATATTTGGTGTCCTGTTTACCAGGAGCACATATATAGTTTAAATGTGTACAATTTTGGTCGCTTCAATAAAGGACCCCAGCAATTTGCAGATGGTCTCCATCATTAGCCATTGCTTTAGATGGGGAAAAAAAATTCCAAGCAATTCTAAATTTTGTCTTATATAGTCTCACATAGTCACTAATGACTTCTCGCTGCTCATTCAATCTTTCAAGTGTAGGCAAGGTTCAATTCCATCTAGTTGTAAGATAATGTTATAGCACATTATTATGATTTGTAAGAGCATTTCTTGCAGCATACAATCTGCTGAATGTGCAGTATTCTTCCTTGACATTGATAACATACTCTCTATGTCTTGGTAAATGTTGAAGGATCACTGTATTACTGTGTTAAATGCATGACCAGAGAATATGTGACATTTGTGCTGACTGCAAGGCTGATACGGTATTTAAACCATTGTTACATGTCACAATTCAGCTATTTAATTGTCGTGCAGATAACCAGTGATAGACTAGCAAATATTTGGGTGCCTGTGTGAAATTTTTGATTAAAACTTAGTAAATGTCAAGATGCTTGGAAACACTTCAACTTTATTTAAAAGATTAACAGTTTTACCCATGAGGGTGATTATAACGAGAATGGAAAATCCAATGGATAGTGGGATCCAGATTCTAACATTCACATGTGTCTCTCATAGACAAAGCTCAATTTCAACTATTTAACATGAATTTCCCTTAGCATGCAATCGCGCTCTCGGCATTCAAGGCTTGCTTAGTGTAGATCAGATGCACGCTTGGATGTTCATGCTTCTTAACTGACACAGGCTCTGCCATGAACCTCAACTTCACAGTCTGCAACTATTCCTCAGGCTCTGAAACCGAACATGTTCCTCTCTCAGTCTTTCAACATTGTCGACTCGGGATTTTCCACTTGGAGTTCTGGACTCTTTAAGCAGAACTCTCTGACACATTGTTCTGTTCCCACCCTCCAAAAAATACTCTGACTCTATTTTGTTAGAAAAGAGACGTTTCACACTTATTAATAAGATTGTCAAGATACTATTCTCTCGTGCTTCATTATATTATATTGTATACGAATAGGGTAATGCACCTTTTGCATTTATATCTCCTATTTATACATCTCTAAATTATTATTGGAAATAAGTATTTGTACAAATATTGCTGTGTTTTGAGTTGGATGTATCTTGCGATGTGTGCGACTTAACATATATATGTAAAACAGAAATTTTTGCTACATTATTTCTACATATACATTAAAGGTGCAAAATCCATCAACCTCTACATGAGCAGTACAGGAGAAATTCTGTTTACTAAAAGCTCAGTACAAATTAGCAACATTTACTGATTGGACCGGAGATCAAAGGTTATCTCCCAGAGACCCGGTGTGGGATTTAAAGCTCTAGGACAGGGGTAGGCAACCTGCGGCTCTCCAGGTGTTGTGAAACTACAAATCCCAGCATGCCTTGCCATATATCTGCTGGTTATCTACTGGCAAAGCATGCTGGGACTTGTAGTTTCACAACAGCTGGAGAGCCGCAGGTTGCCTACCCCTGCTCTAGGAGAAGTCTGGCAAGTTCCCAGCAATGTATTGCAGCTCTACGGGGCTGACCTTCCCCCCCCCCCCCCCCTTCCACTCAGTACAAATGTTCTGCTTCTGCACTTATTTAAGTTAATATTACAGTTACCTATCCTGAATCAATCAATTGATGTCAGAAATCACCCTTTTCATCAATTAGTTCAGCCCATGATACTTCAAAAGAAAAACAAAAGTGGAACGTATGGGAGCAGAGCATTATGTAGGGGTCGAGTTTGGGGGATAAGGAAGCTTATTTAATTATATAGATAATAGAGAAGTGGAAGTTGTTCAATTAATTTATAGGTTCATAGCAGGTGCTTGAAAGGGTGGGGTTATCCTGAAAGGAACAAACACAGAGAAAAATCTCCCAGCACACTGCTATAACCAGCAAACGAGCAGTCATTTCTATTTGTACATAAAAGTGCAGAAATCTCAGTTGCGCACATTTGCAAATGTATGATAAGCCACCCGCCACTTCACGGCGCTTCTGCTAATAGGGTTCTAACTCTAATCAGTGAGAGTCGCTATTTTTGGGCCATATATATATGTGTTTTTAAGTTGAGAGCTAACTTACCAAGAGGTACCCCAAACTCCTCCAAATGGCATTATGGTGCCAGTACTCCCCATTAGCTACTGACACCAAACATTCCTCTCTAACAAACAATACAGAAGTGGAAATTGCTCAATTATCCAGATGTAACAGACATCAATGCAATTTCTGTAGTGCACTACTGTATTTATAATATGAATAAGTTATTAATACAGCAGCTGAAATTTTTACAATTGAATTTATCTTGATTTGGTGTAACGTAACTGATATTACTAATACACTGGTTATTGATTTAATTGCTCAATGACTGGCTAATTTATTACTACCAGCTCAGGACAAGCTAGGTACAGCTGCAGCTTAGATGAATAAGTGTATCTCAGCTAAATTGATTGATATTCATTTGGTGCACCATAATTAATATTGCTAAAGTACTGTTAAATATATTTGGCTAGTAGTAGCACACGTATAGATCACTGTGTGAGAATTGATTTTTTATGTCACATTTATAAATTCTCTTTTACAATAACGGTGTCTGTGGTCTGTTGCACTCTCTTGTCTGGACATCCACACTCAGACTGTGTGCACACAGCCTATT
Source organism: Mixophyes australis (assembly GCA_036250195.1). Classification (NCBI taxonomy): domain Eukaryota; kingdom Metazoa; phylum Chordata; class Amphibia; order Anura; family Limnodynastidae; genus Mixophyes; species Mixophyes australis. The sequence continues at coordinate 412,155,150 of JAVHZZ010000002.1, read as the reverse complement.
GTCATTTTTAAAGGGCTCACCGTGTATGTTTCGTAAACCTTACATCAACCTTAGAATTCTAAACATTTGCATGCAAATAAACACACAGAGACTTGTATAAGTTATTAAAAATTGCCAGAACTTTTATTAAGATTTTAATTTTAACTAGACCTATGGTGGCGGAGAAAGGGCACTGCGAAACAACTCTCAAGCTGGCAAACACTATCACGTGTGGACTGGCGCACACCGCCGTACGTCCACCACCACGGGGGAACAAATCCCAACATAACTCTGCGCTGAGTTGGCGTCAGAGTGACTGCCCCCTTTTAAAACTCACGCTGCCCTCCCTCACCGAGCCGGACAGGGACCCTCCTCACCGAAGGGCCAAAAAGGGAGTTACTGGTGCCTCAACGGGGGGCAGTGACCTACGACAACTACCTGTGCGCCCACAAATCAGCCGCTGAACGCAGTGCCTTCCTACCGCAACCTAACCGGAAATACCACACAAAGGAGTGGGTGGGTGGGATCTTGTGCTGTGGAATGAGGCAGAACAGGAAGTACAGCCTCCTATATCAATCAAGGTCCCTCCCACTGGAGTACACATTGGTCGGGTCAACCCATGTTAACCCCTTCAGGTAAGTGTTCAGCTTACTACAAACCCTGTCGCCCTTTAAGTGCATTCGTCCTATTCAGCCTCACTTGTCATTAATACTGTCAGTTCAGCCCAGCTGTATAGCAGCTCCCATTCATCCAACGTATTTTGATTGTGATTTTGCAAAGCACAATTAATAGCAATGATACACTTTGGTTGTGATTTGGGTTATCAGAAGAATTATTATGCGGGTTATTAATTTTTTGCATACTGACTGGTAGCAAACACATATTCGTCACTGTGAGGAGGGCTGCCAAGAGCAATTTCAGGCCCTTGTACAGTAACTTCTTGGGGCCCCATTCCATAGCCGCCAGGCTGGTAGCTCATACTTTGACTACGTGGGATAATGATGCCGATGATGATATTATTGCTGCAATTGAATTGTCTGCCAATGCAACTAATGATAATGACAATAATGAATGAGCTTGTCTTACAATTGCTCGTTATGGGCATGATTCATTAAGGAGCGTAAATGCCGATACGTGTTGTATTTTGCGTGAAATCGCTCTGTATATGCCCAGAAACTAACCATACGCCAGAGACTGCAAAGATGTCCAATGAATTTTCTAGAACAATGGACGCTTCCTACAGCCTACGATTTCATAGGTGCACCTAACCAATGTACATTAAGGACGTGCCAAGCTCGAGCGCAAGCAGCAGCGCCCGATTGAAGCTCTGGACATCTCTTAGGTACATGTTTTTCAGTCGTTTCACTTGCATCAGCTACAGGTCAGGTGTAAGTGCTGATTACTAGTGATGACGGCTGTGTATGCAGCTACAACATGTGTTTGTAATCGGGAGCCACTGCAAAAATGCATTTTATGTACCGTAGATATTTATAACATCCTAATAAATGTATGTAATAATTATTGAAAAAAAATATTTGATTTTTCTTTTTAATTAATGTCTTGTCATTAATGACTATATTATTAACAGGTGACACTAAATATTATTTTTTTTCAGTGCGTTCTTTTATGACTTTATATTCCACACATGTATTGGACGTATTCTGCAGTGTCTGTTAGAGCAGAGCGGACCTAGACCTGTATTAATCAACAGACGTATCTCTACATCTGCTCCTTGATGAATACGGACGTGTATATGCCCATTTTTAAAAAACGCACAATACGCTAATTTTTCGTGCCTTAATGAATTGGACCCTTTAATTCTGGTGGTGATGACGAGTCAGACTCCGTGGAGTCAAGTAATATCGATAGTAGAGTGATAGTTGATTTCATGTTATTTCATAGGGATTGTGAGCAGGGAATGAGAGATAGGCTGAAAAAGAAATTCTGTTGTAACTGCATTAGTAAGACGGTTTTATATACCTGCTTATGATAAACATTTATTTTTAATGTATATTTATATGTAGTTGTTATAAAAAAAACAGTCACACCTCTGGAAATCTTAACATATTCAATTGAGACATTGTGGGATAGTTACATTTATTTATGAATTCTTATTACTGAACAAGACAAAATTCTCTATAGAGCTTTTTCTTAATTAGTTACAATGCAGGGTTGTTAATGATGTGAAATGGGACCAGGATTGTTTTGCAATTTTCCCCATTTGTTATCATCTAGTCTGAGAGGTATCTGGTCCACTTTCCACAACATATAGTCCTTCAGATGCGCAAAGAATTTTTATGCTTGAAATGCAAAATCTGTTGTTACTTTATTTAATCCAACACAGGTCCATAGCCCGGCCCATCATACATTAATGTCAGGCTCCGTCCCGCTCTCCTGTCTTTGGGATAGCTGCCTGCTTTTGTGTTGGGCCCTTCATCTGGTTGCTGAGCAGCCAGACGCAATGTTTTACGGTCGGCCGGCTCTACTGCGCATGTGTGTCCCGTTACTAGACGTCATCGCCACTGGTAATTACCTCTCCGCCTCCCTTATATAAGTCAACCTCCTGGCACCATTAGGGTGCCAGAGTATTAGGTCTCCTGCTCTACAGCATTCCTTTGTTGCCTGTTTGTTCCTGTCTCTTTCGGCTTCTGACCTCGGCATATCTGACTACTCCTTTTGGATCTCTCTTTGGTTTGCATTTACTCGTGATTGACTCCTGACTTGTTGACCTTCCATCTGGATCTCGTTTGGTACCTCGCCACCCGCTCGGCTGGATCCGGACTGCCTGACCTCTCTTCACCTCTACTTCACCGGAAGCTTTACTGGAGAACCGCGACCTGCAGTGAACACCAAACTTCCTTGTGAGGGTCACTGGCGAAGACCAGTGGCGCTTTAAACTCCGCACCTCCAGACTCAGCAGTGCTAAAAGTAGGCAGCATCCTATTCACCTGGTGTATCCGTAAGAGTTAGATTGACTTAAGTGTATGAATAAATTACACTGATCAACACTCATTTTATTGCCAATCATAAAATAGTGATTTTTGGGAAACTTTGTGGTGCTTATTCCAAATATGACACCAGTTGTGCTGGATTGGCTAATTGATACCCCATTGAAAAATGGGATACCCACTTACTAATCACATTGAAAATGTGCAGTTTTATTGTTGGAACGAAACCTATTATCAGGGCTGTTATGTGTAATAGGTGTCAGCAATGTTGGTGGTAGATGTTAAACCACAAGAAGCTTTTAGACTTAACCAATTTGTTGGTTTTATATCAGAACTTGTTGTAACAGATATTATATACATATTTGGGGACACACTACCAAGAGATAATAGATACCAGAGTGAGCGCTTTTGTAATCTTACTGGGGATTAGTTACTACCCTCTCCATATATGATAGTGACATCAATTATGTAGCAATATCTATCTATTTAACTGATATATCTGAGCATAACCCGCTAATTAACAGAGAGGAAAGAGCGCAGCTCAAGTTATAAGTCCACAATCAATACATTCACAGTGGGTTAAATCATCTGTCTGATAATACGCTTATATATATCTTATTACCCTACAGATACACACACCATTGATGAGTTTGGTGAATACATATGGATGATGGAATATATACCGATTAAATGTATTACTATATGATTATGTTTCTATATGTACGATCACCAATACAGTCTCTCCTGACAAGTGTACTACAAACATATTACAATCTTATGATTATTTTTCCTATTGACAATGGGAATTGGGCAATCCAATATTCTGAATTAAGGATAGAAGCCGATTATCACAGGGGATTTAACCCATAAAACCTATTTCTTTAGCGCCTAGCTCATTAATAGGAACTAGCAGGAATTAACATAATCTGTTGTTTATACACTTTAGTCCACTACAGTATCAAGGAGGACCAATTTAATATTAGACATCACAAGAGTGTTTCACGATAAAGGACCCATCCCTTCCTTGGGTCTATACATTTTAATTCACTTTATTCTTTTTCTGTCACTATCTAAAGTTTTTAAACAAAAATATGCCTACTACAAATGTTTTTTGAGTGCCTTTTTAATAAGAAGCAAATAAAGATTGGTTTTAATCTGTATACAACTGTTGGACTAAGGACTGGAGTGCTTCATTACTCAACCTTCTTCTTTGTTTATATACAGTCAAGTGCATAAATATTGGGACATCGACACAATTCTCATATTTTGGGCTCTATACACCACCACCATTTGAAATGAAACTAACAAGATTTGCTTTAACTGCAGACTTTCAGCTTTAATTTGAGAGAATTTACTTCCAAATCAGGAGAACAGTGTAGGAATTACAACGGTTTCTATATGTGCCTCCCACTTTTTAAGGGACCAAAAGTAATGGGACAAACTAAACAATCCTACATCAAACTTTCACTTTTTAATACTTTGTTGCAAATCCTTTGCAGTCAATTACAGCCTGAAGTCTGGAACGCATAGACATCACCAGACGCTGGGTTTCATCCCCTGGTGATGCCCTGCCAGGCCTCTACTGCAAATGTCTTCAGTTCCTGCTTGTTCTTGGGGCAATTTCCCTTCAGTTTTGTCTTCATCAAGTGAAATGCAGCTTAATCGGATTCAGGTCAGGTGAATGACTTGGCCATTGCATAACATTCCACTTGTTAGCCTTAAAAACCTCTTTGGTTGCTTTTGCAGTATGCTTCGGGTCATTGTCCATCTGCACTGTGAAGCGCCGTCCAATGAGTTCTGAAGCATTTGATTGAATATGAGCAGATAATATTGCCTGAAACACTTTAGAATTCATCCTGCTGCTTTTGTCAGCAGTCACATCATCAATAAATACAAAAGAACCAGTTCCATTGGCAGTCATACATGCCCATGCCATGACACTACCACCACCATGCTTCACTGATGAGGTGGTATGTTTTGGATCATGAGCAGTTCCTTTCCTTCTCCATACTCTTCTCTTCCCATCACTCTGGTACAAGTTGATCTTTGTCTCATCTGTCCATAGGATGTTGTTCCAGAACTGTAATGTCTTTTTTAGATGTGGTTAGCCAAACTCTAATCTGGTCTTCCTGTTTTTGTGGCTCACAAATGGTTTACATCTTGTGGTGAACCCTCTATAGTCACTCTTGTGAAGTCTTCTCTTGATTGTTGACTCTGACACATATACACCTACCTCCTGGAGAGTGTTTTTGATTTAACCAAATGTTGTGAAGGGGTTTTTCTTCACCAGGGAAGACATTCTTCTGTCATCCACCACAGTTGTTTTCCGTGGTCTTCTGGGTCTATTGATGTTGCTGAGCTCTCCAGTGCGTTCTTTCTTTTTAAGTATGTTCCAAACAGTTGATTTGGCCACACCTAATGTTTTTGCTAACTCTCTGATGTGTTTGTTTTGATTTTTCAGTCTAATGATGGCTTGTTTCACTGATAGTGACAGCTCTTTGGATTTAATATTGAGAGTCGACAGCAACAGATTCCAAATGCAAATGTCACACCTAGAATCAACTCCAGTCCTTTTACCTGCTTAATTGATGATGAAATAAGAGAATAGCCCACACATGTCCATGAAATAGTTTTTGAGTCGATTGTCCCATTACTTTTGGTCCCTTAAAAAGTGGGAGGCACATATAGAAACCGTTGTAATTCATACACCTTTCACCTGATTTGGATGTAAATTCCCTCAAATTAAAGCTGAAAGTCTGCCGTTAAAGCACATCTTGCTAGTTTCATTTCAAATCCATTGTGGTGGTGTATAGAGCCCAAAATATGAGAATTGTGTCAATGTCCCAATATTTATGGACTTGACTGTATATGTGGAAAAGAATTACCCCCTCAGAACTGAACACATAAAGTTTGTTATTGTGACCAGTGAGGATAGTCCATAACCTGTTGTGGAGACAAATCCCTTTATACTAGAGTTCTTTTCTTTTAATCTGGATTCTAAACGTTCAGATGCATGCTTTAACAGACTGAGTGTCACTCACCGGACTGTGAGTGCTACTTCTAAGGTAGCTAGGAACCGTGTCCGTCCATTATAATGAGGTACTGCGCATGTGCAGTCCCTTCTAACCTTCAGTTCTGTTCCTTTAACTTAATTGGCTGATCAGGCAACACTCCCTATATTAAGCACCTGTGGTCAGTACCACGTGGCCTGATCTTGGAGTCTCATTCCTCATGAGTCTCTGAAGGTGTTCCAGTGCCTCCTCGTGTGTTCAGCTTATGCTGATTCCTGTTTGCCGTTTGTGGTTTCCAGACCACTTCTACTCCTCGTGTTCCTAGTGTCTTCAGCAGCTGATTCCTATCCGCTGCCTCCGTATATCCACAGTTACAGATTACTGCAAACTCTCCTGTGTTCCATCGTGACTCCAGCAGCTTATTCCTATCCGCTGTCTCCGTATATCTACAGTTACAGATTACTGCAAACTCTCCTGTGTTTCATCGTGACTCCAGAAGCTGATTCCTATCCACTGCCTCCGCGTGTCTAACAAGTTGCAGATCTCTCCAACTCTCCTGTGTTACATCGCTACTGTTCCAGCTGATTCCTGTTAGCTACTTCAGCGTGTCTACAGAGTCCTGCTCGTCTCAGCGCTCCAGTCTGCATTCTACCTGCCGTCAGCTGACCTACTGCTTCTACAGTGTGTCCATTTGTGTCAACTTGCCTGTTAGCATCGAGTCTACGCTCCTCGGCTTCCAGCTCTGCTACATCGCTTCAGCTCTCCCGAGGTCTCCTGCTGTTCAATTCGATATACTACTGCTTCCTGAGTATTTTGTCGCCCTTGCTGGCTTACCTACAGTGCGCTGCACCTACCTGCCGCTTCCATTCTGCAAGGACTTCTCATCTCGTCAGTTCCCTGCCGCTCAGGTATCCCTGCAGCTATCTCTAACAGCCTGCTCATCTGAACCACGGTATGCATACTTCTCATTGACTGTGCTGGTGTATTGCATATCCATCTGGACTGAGTTGTTCTCCTCCGGAGTTTCCATCCTCTGAGACTATTGCTATTATTGACTGTGTTTCCTTTTGCTGGACTATTCTAGTGACTTTGTTTATCTGTGCAGTGCTGTTCATTCATTATTATTATTGTGTGCAGTTCAACGTGGGATCAAGTTCAGTGTACCCGTGTAGACTCTGCATTGAATTTATCTCCTCGTGTCCTTCCTCACATATATATTCAGTGGTACAACTTGCTAGAGGCAAACCACTGATTCCTGTTTCCCTGTGTCACCAGTTGCATATATCCTCTCACATAAGCAGTGGTACAACTTGCTACACGCAGACCACTGACTTCCCCGTTACCTTCACCTGGATTCCATTCCTTCACTACTGACAGCGGTACAACTTGCTATACGCAGACCGCTGACTTCCACCTCCTTATTACTCCTGGACATTCCTTCTCACTATAGCAGTGGTACAACTTGCCGTGCGCAGACCACTGACTACCCTCACGTGTCCTTGTCCATCCAGATCCTCGTGTTCAGTTACCTATTGTTTACCAGTGCTGCTAGTCATAGACTTTTTGAGCATTCTCTAACCATCTGCTGTTTCCAGTTCCATTATCACCCTGCCACCAGAGTATCATATACCAACTCTACTGCTCTGATAAGACCATCAGCGGGTGATACTGGATAAAGACTCCTAGTGCCCGTGACAGTAAGATCAGGCCATGACAGACCCAGATTCGGAACCCACAGCTAAAGAGATGCTGCAGCATCTGGTCACCCGTGTGGAACAACAGGATGTTCATCAACAACTATTACTACAATGTTACCAGACGTTAGTCTCCCAAGGAACGTCTGGGCAGAATATTACAGCTTCTGTTGATGCTCCTGTGCTTTCCTCCGTTTCCCCAGTGCCATCCCAGATGTCTATGGCTTCCACGCTTCACCTGTCAACTCCGTCAAAGTATGATGGAGATCCCAAAACATGTAGAGGTTTCCTCAACCAATGCTCAGTACATTTTGAGCTCCAGCCTCAAAACTTTTCTACTCATCGTTCCAGAGTGGCCTATCTCATCTCATTATTTTCCGGACAAGCTCTCGCATGGGCTTCCCCTCTGTGGGAAAGAAATGATCCGTTGTTACAGGATAGTGCCAAATTTATTTCCATGTTTCGTAATGTATTCGATGAACCAGGTCGTGTTATTTCCGCTGCCTCCAGCATTCTTCGTTTACGACAGGGTTCTCGTACAGTAGGACAGTACGTCATTCAATTTAGGATCTTAGCCTCTGAGCTTCAGTGGAACACTGAAGCGTTAATTGCCGCCTTCTGGTAGGGGCTCTCGGATAAAATTAAAGATGCACTGACTACTCAAGAACTCCCTACGTCTTTAGAAGATTTGATTTCTCTTTGTCATCGTGTGGATCTCAGATTTTGTGAGAGGGACTCTGAGAGAACTACTTCAGCTAAAACATCTCTTCGTTCCACTTCTCAAATTCGTCCTGCTTCACCTCCAGTAATACCGATGGAGATTGGACATTGCAAACTAACCTCTGCAGAGAGGAATCGAAGAATTAAGAATAGACTTTGTATCTATTGTGCTGATGCCACACATATGCTCCAGTCATGCCCCAAAAAATCGGGAAATGCCAGGCCCTAACTAGTTCTGGAGAGGTGAAGTTAGGGTCCCTGGAGTCCTCTCCATCTTCTACGAAATCAAAAATCTGTGCATTTGACGTTACCATTTCATTTGCTACTAAGTCTTTTGAGTCCAAAGCTCTGATTGATTCAGGAGCTGCGGGAAATTTCATTTCTGAATCCCTTGTAAATCAATGGTCCCTACCAGTGATTACCCTGAAGACTCCTATTACGGTGGCTGCTATCGATGGATCACGTATTATCAACGGTCTCATCACCCAAAGTACGTCTTCAGTGACCCTTCAGATTGGTGTTCTACACCGAGAAGAAATTTCGTTTTTAATCCTTCCTGTTACTACAAGTCCGATTGTTTTAGGCCTTCCATGGCTTCAATGTCATTCTCCCCAGATTGACTGGCGCACTCCTCAAGTTACGTCTTGGGGACCTGAATGTCACCAACATTGTCTTTCTCGTGTTGTTCCTCGTAAAATACAGCAAAACTCCATTTCACCTTCCTCACCGGGACTTCCTCCTCAGTATGCTTCATTTGCCGACGTCTTTGATAAAGCTCAGTCTGAACGTCTTCCCCCTCATCGCTCATGGGATTGTCCGATTGACCTGTTACCTGGCAAGACTCCACCTAGGGGTCGTGTGTATCTACTTTTATTACCTGAGACTCAGGCTACTGCTGAATACATCCAAGAGAATCTCCAGCGAGGATTTATTCGACCTTCTACTTCTCCCGCTGGAGCTGGGTTCTTCTTCGTGAAGAAGAAAGATGGATCATTACGCCCTTGCATAGATTTTCGTGGACTTAATGCTATCACTATCAAAAATCGGTATCCCATTCCTCTGATTACTGAGTTGTTTGATCGGATCAAGGGAGCCCGGATTTTTACTAAGTTGGATCTTCGTGGTGCCTACAACTTGATTAGAATCAGGTCCGGTGACGAATGGAAAACAGCTTTTAACACCAGAGATGGGCATTACGAATACTTAGTAATGCCCTTCGGGTTATGTAATGCCCCTGCTGTTTTCCAGTGCTTCATTAACGAAATCTTTCGGGACTTGTTATATGTATGTGTCGTAGTATATCTGGACGACATACTCATCTTTTCCCAAGACCTGCCTTCACATCACCAACAAGTGGCCGAAGTTCTTTCCAGACTCCGGAAAAATTCATTATTCTGTAAATTAGAAAAATGTTCATTTGAGTTGCCCCAGATTCCATTTTTGGGTTATATTGTTTCCGGAGCTGGTCTACAAATGGATCCAGAAAAGGTGAATGCTGTGTTACTTTGGCCTCAGCCAACTACTCTTCGTGCCATTCAGCGTTTTTTAGGCTTTGCCAACTACTATAGACGCTTCATTCAAGACTTCTCTTCAATTGCATCTCCCATTGTGGCTCTAACTCGCAAAGGGGCCAATACTAAGCAATGGTCATCTGAGGCTCTCCAAGCCTTTCAATTTCTTAAAGAGTCCTTCTCCTCTGCTCCCATCCTTCGACAGCCTGATGTGACGCTTCCCTTCTTCCTAGAAGTAGACGCCTCTAATGTTGGTTTAGGAGCCATTCTCTCCCAGAAATCGGAGCAACAAAAATTCCATCCTTGTGCCTTTTACTCTCGGGGTCTTCTGCCTGCGGAGAAGAATTACACCATCGGGGACAAGGAGTTGCTGGCTATTAAAGTAGCATTGGAGGAGTGGAGATATTTGTTGGAGGGAGCTCGTCATCCGGTGACAATTTTTACGGATCATAAAAATTTATCACACCTACAGTCTGCTCAATGTTTAAATCCTCGTCAGGCAAGATGGTCTCTTTTCTTTTCCCGTTTTGATCTAATCATAACCTTCAAACCAGCTGCAAAGAATAAAAAAGCAGACGCTCTATCTCGAGCCTTTGTGGCGTCCTCAGACGTTGAAGAGATTCCTAACCACTTTATATTAGACCCCAAATGTGTTTCTCTGGCTACTTCTTCCACTAAAGTACTACCATTTGGGAAGACCCTCGTGCCTCCTCCTCTTAGGAAAAAAATCCTTTTCATGGTTTCACTCTTCTCGTTTCTCTGGACACGCTGGTGAACGCAAGACAATTGAAATCCTCTCTCGAAGTTATTGGTGGCCTTCTATGAGGAGAGATGTCAAAGAGTTTATCGCGGCATGCGATTTATGCTCCCAGTTCAAGACCCCCCGCAGAACTCCAGCGGGGTTGCTTCAGCACCTACCCATTCCGTCTAAGCCTTGGACCCATATTAGTATGGACTTTGTTACTGAGCTTCCTCCTAGTAAGAATTGCAACACCATTTGGGTAGTGGTGGATAGATTTTCGAAGATGGCGCATTTCGTTCCCTTGTCTGGTTTACCTTCTTCTTCTACCCTGGCTGAACATTTCATTAGAGAAATTTTCCGTATTCATGGATGTCCGTCCGAGATCGTGTCAGATAGAGGAGTACAATTCGTTTCCAGATTCTGGCGGGCCCTTTGCAAGACCTTGGGCATACGATTAGCACTCTCATCTTCCTACCATCCTCAATCGAACGGACAAACTGAAAGAGTCAACCAAGATCTTGAGACTTTCTTAAGGATGTTCTCGTCAGCCAATCAAGACAACTGGGTAGAATTACTTCCTTGGGCTGAATTCGCTCATAACAACATGTACCATGAGTCATTGTCTAAAACTCCATTCTTTGTGGTTTACGGTCACCATCCGTCTTTCCCGGATTTTCCTGCCCTCCCGCCCACCCAAGTTCCTGCTGTTGAGACTTTGTGTCAAACCTTCAAAAATATTTGGGCTCAGGTAAAAACCTGTTTAAAGAAGACATCTGCCAGATATAAGTCTTTTGCGGACAAAAAGAGACGGCCTATTCCACCATTGAAAGTCGGAGACCGGGTGTGGCTATCTACTAAAAATATTTGTTTGAAGGTTCCATCCATGAAATTTGCTCCCCGTTTTATTGGTCCATATAGGATCATTCAGGTTATAAATCCAGTTTGCTTCAAACTTTTACTTCCCAAGAGTCTTCGTATTTCCAACGCCTTCCATGTTTCCTTGCTCAAACCTCTCATCATCAACCGTTTCTCAGTCCCTTCTTCAGCACCTCGGCCACTTCTAGTTCATCAGGAGGAAGACTTTGAGATTACTCAGGTTTTGGATGCTAAAATTTCGCGAGGAGTTCTTCGTTTCCTCGTGCATTGGAAAGGCTTTGGTCCTGAGGAGCGTTCATGGATCAAAGCTGAAGATCTCAAGGCTCCAGCCCTCTTGAAAAAGTTCTATACCAAATTTCCGGACAAACCCGGTTCCAGGTGTTCTGTGCCCACCTTTAAAAGGGGGGGTACTGTCATTCACCGGACTGTGAGTGCTACTTCTAAGGTAGCTAGGAACCGTGTCCGTCCATTATAATGAGGTACTGCGCATGTGCAGTCCCTTCTAACCTTCAGTTCTGTTCCTTTAACTTAATTGGCTGATCAGGCAACACTCCCTATATTAAGCACCTGTGGTCAATACCACGTGGCCTGATCTTGGAGTCTCATTCCTCATGAGTCTCTGAAGGTGTTCCAGTGCCTCCTCGTGTGTTCAGCTTATGCTGATTCCTGTTTGCCGTTTGTGGTTTCCAGACCACTTCTACTCCTCGTGTTCCTAGTGTCTTCAGCAGCTGATTCCTATCCGCTGCCTCCGTATATCCACAGTTACAGATTACTGCAAACTCTCCTGTGTTCCATCGTGACTCCAGCAGCTGATTCCTATCCGCTGTCTCCATATATCTACAGTTACAGATTACTGCAAACTCTCCTGTGTTTCATCGTGACTCCAGCAGCTGATTCCTATCCACTGCCTCCGTGTGTCTAACAAGTTGCAGATCTCTCCAACTCTCCTGTGTTACATCGCTACTGTTCCAGCTGATTCCTGTTAGCTACTTCAGCGTGTCTACAGAGTCCTGCTCGTCTCAGCGCTCCAGTCTGCATTCTACCTGCCGTCAGCTGACCCGCTGCCTACTGCTTCTACAGTGTGTCAATTTGTGTCAACTTGCCTGTTAGCATCGAGTCTACGCTCCTCGGCTTCCAGCTCTGCTACATCGCTTCAGCTCTCCCGTGGTCTCCTGCTGTTCAATTCGATATACTACTGCTTCCTGAGTATTTTGTCATCCTTGCTGGCCTAACTACAGTGCGCTGCACCTACCTGCCGCTTCCATTCTGCAAGGACTTCTCATCTCGTCAGTTCCCTGCCGCTCAGGTATCCCTGCAGCTATCTCTAACAGCCTGCTCATCTGAACCACGGTATGCATACTTCTCATTGACTGTGCTGGTGTATTGCATATCCATCTGGACTGAGTTGTTCTCCTCCGGAGTTTCCATCCTCTGAGACTATTGCTATTATTGACTGTGTTTCCTTTTGCTGGACTATTCTAGTGACTTTGTTTATCTGTGCAGTGCTGTTCATTCATTATTATTATTGTGTGCAGTTCAACGTGGGATCAAGTTCAGTGTACCCGTGTAGACTCTGCATTGCATTTATCTCCTCGTGTCCTTCCTCACATATATATTCAGTGGTACAACTTGCTAGAGGCAAACCACTGATTCCTGTTTCCCTGTGTCACCAGTTGCATATATCCTCTCACATAAGCAGTGGTACAACTTGCTACACGCAGACCACTGACTTCCCCGTTACCTTCACCTGGATTCCATTCCTTCACTACTGACAGCGGTACAACTTGCTATACGCAGACCGCTGACTTCCACCTCCTTATTACTCCTGGACATTCCTTCTCACTATAGCAGTGGTACAACTTGCCGTGCGCAGACCACTGACTACCCTTACGTGTCCTTGTCCATCCAGATCCTCGTGTTCAGTTACCTATTGTTTACCAGTGCTGCTAGTCATAGACTTTCTGAGCATTCTCTAACCATCTGCTGTTTCCAGTTCCATTATCACCCTGCCACCAGAGTATCATATACCAACTCTACTGCTCTGATAAGACCATCAGTGGGTGATACTGGGTAAAGACTCCTAGTGCCCGTGACACTGAGATTCCATATCAGATCATGGCGTTCTTCTTGGAGGAACTGCTGACGTGTTGAAATGCTTCCTACATATTCACTTCCACTGCTACCACCTAAGTCCTGAATTTGATCTACATCTGACAACGGAATGTCCGGCAGTGTGGCAAACACTGGTAAGGGAACGTCTTCACTGTGTGGCACAGGCCGCCATGATGATTCCAAATCAGGATATTTCCACTTGAGTTTCTTGTATCGATTGAAAACGTTCACATTAATCGCGCAAAAATATCAATCGTCGTGGTTCTTTTTGGCTCTCTCCACAACATGAACACACCAAAGTTTAAGCTTTTCCTTTCTCAATTTTCCACTGTCATAAGAATTCTACACAGGTTTTGCAAACCTTAAGGGGAGCCCAAGACTCGTCTTGGCCTCCAAGCGCCACGCCAATATAAGCAAAATAGACTTGCTTTACAATGTCTGTGATGTTTTTTTGCGGAGTGAATACCTTGAATATTCATGTGTCTAACCTTCTAGAATGTTGCGGTAGATTCCCAAATGCACGTGTGATGGCTAAGTTCCCTATAAATTGAGGGCATCCATTATCTCAAGAACTAAAGCCAATTTGAAAAAGCTACCTTCATTTTTGAATTCAGCAACCACAAAATACGCTAAATTCGTTCAAATATCCTTAACAACAACATAAAATGTTTTTTTGTTGAGCTGTGCTATTATTGCATAAAAATGTTGGTCCCCACTCTTCAGCAGACGGAACAGCTTTGTCAATGTGCTTAGACGTGCAGCTTAATGAGCGACAACAAGCCAGTGTTTGCATCTGCAAATAAATACTGCTGGGTTCTAAATTTGGTTTATGCAGGTTAACTGGCAATTTTCAAAATCAGTGCAGTTTTAAATTCTTAAATTAATGCTTAGTGTTACCTTTTACTCTCCTATGTCTATTTTGAGGACTGAACTAAAATGAACTTAATTGGAACAGAAATGTACTGCAGGTGCATCTGTTTGGCTATGATGTAACGTATAAATAAACGACATATTTTAAAGTGGTCAGAATACTGGCAAACGAGAAACTAGTGGGGCGGATTAGGTTGATAAATGACTCTCAGCCCTACCCAAACCACACCGCACATCAGAATAAATAAGCTCTATTCATATATAAATTCAGCAAAATAGCGAAACAAATGCCGAACTCATGGAACTTGAATATTGTGGATCTGTTTATTAAGGAGCATAAATGCTGATACGTACCATATTTTGCATAAAATCACACTGTATCTGCCCAGAACCGGACCATACACCAGAAAATGCAGCAACGTCCAGTTCGTCTTCGAGCGCAAAGGACACTTACTACAGCCTTCAATTTCAGGAGTGGAACGGGGAGGGGATTGGGCGTATGCACGTAGTCAATATACAGTAAGTACGTGCCAAGCTGGAGCGCATGCAGCAGCGTCCAATTCAAGCTTTGGGCATCTCTCAGGTACGTGATTTTCTGTGGTATCATTTGCACCAGCTACAGGTCAGGTGTAAGTGCCGATTACTAGTGATGACGGCTGTGTATACAGCTAGAACATGTGTTTGTAATCAGGTGCAGCTGTAATAATGCATTCTATGTACAACAGACATTAATATCATCCTAATAAGTGTATTTTATGGGGGAAAAAGCAAAAACACTTTTTTTTAATGTTTAGTGATTAATTACTATATTATTAACGGTGAGATTATCTGACTAGTTCTTTTTTTGTGTGCGTTTTTTTTGTGACTTTATATTCCACATATGTTTTGGACAGATCCTGCAGAGTATTGTCTGTTATAGCAGAGCGCACCTAGACCCGTATTCGTCAACAGACGTATCTGTACATCCGATCCTTGCTAAATACGGATGTGCTCATGCCCAATATATGTGTGTTTTGAAAACAATGCAGAACACGTTTGTTTTGTGTTCCTTGATGAATCAGTCCTGGTATCGCCAGTCTGCTCCGCCGTGAAACCCGATTCCTGCAAATTTATGCCTTCATCTAGCTCATCTTTCCTCACAGTAACGGCTCAGTATAGCAGAGCTAGAGCTCTGTGAGGGTGTTCCCTTCATAGTGTCGAGCAGGAGAACTGATATGTTTTACAGAGGAGGGTAAAAAACAAGCTTTAATTTTCGGGAAGAAATAAGATAAAGGGGTGAGAGTTTTAGGAGAGTTTGTTACTGCCATTACCACTCAGCAAAGGGACTTGACTTTGCAGCATCTCTGATCAGGTGGAGATCGGTCGCATATTTTACTTTTGGTGAGATGCAGATCGCTCCTTCCAGTTGTACTGAGAAGCACATTTATTAGTGCACTTTGCCCAATATCATAAAAAGAGGCAAATGCACAAAAGTTTCACCTGAAATGAAGACATTATTTGACACAAATGAGGTGAAACGAAGCATTTTTGTAGTAGAAAAGCTGAAAGTTTCATTAAATGACGGTGGCCATGTGCCACCCTGCAGGGTGGTGTAATAGTGTGTGGATCTTATTTTCGCTTGATGCGGCCCTGCCGGTATTTCAATTTCCCCGACACAGATAAATTACCAACATTGTGATTGCCGCCAGTGAACATGCCCACATGTCAACATTAAAACGACAATGCCAGTCGGAGGAAAATCCGGTGGACAAACAGCATGGTGTACCGCCAATTCTCATCCAACAAGCCCTAGGCTTAGCCAGCTGGTGGCACCATAGCATTTGGACCCACAGCGGGGGTCCCCCCAGCCATGATTCCAACAAGCCCCAGGCTTGTCAGCACGGGGATGGATTCCCTAGGGAGTTGGGGTCCACACAAAAAAAGGCCGGTCCCCTCCTTAGGGCTTTTCCTACACCCCAGGGTGGTAGGTGTGGGGACATAAATGGTAGATAAAAATGAATGAATGAAACTCTAGTTTACATTGGTGAATTACAGATCCCAGCAATCCCGGGGTGCCAAGAACAGTCTAGGCATGCTGGTGCTTGCAGTACAACAAGCAACTACATACCCATGGCTACCAGGGCATGCTGGCACTTGGGGAACCACTCATCAAAGGGGCTTTTATTAATAAAGATCATCAAAGGGCATTATTATTAATTGCGACCATCAAGCAGCCTAATAGTGTCCTATATTTAGAATCATGTGATTCATATTTGGGTAAGTACCCTGAATGATGACACTTGGTTTTAGACCATAGGGGCCCCCTGTCTTATGTGCCCCAGGCCCCCGAAAGCTTTAAGCCAGCTATGGTCGAGCAAAAATATAATTCTGTTTATTTTAAAATTTAATTAGGATAATACGATAGATAATCTTTTATGTAACTACAAACTCCCAAAATTGTATATGTCTATCTCACTATATTAATGCTTGTTAATCCGAAACGCATTAATCAAACTTAGGTTTACAATTAATAAACTATGAATTCTTAGTGCAATCACTAATCTCGCTCTTTTACTGTCTTATTTTTACTATTAACTATTATTATTATTATTATTATTATTATTATTAATCTTCTTGTCTTAAAGTACTTATTACCATTTATGCTATGTTACACTGAAACCTTTAATAATTGCAACAGTCAGTTAATATTATACTTATATCACTCAATTCTTCATTATACATCTGTAGAATTATTTACAAACTTGAATCAATGCAATATATATTCATGTATGTAATTTTAGTACATGAGATATCTTGGTGTGCTCAATGTTTTTAACTGTAAATCAGACAGTTCTTAGCGGGTTATCAGAACTTGTCCGATAGCGTGATAAACAGAGGTGTAATATCAAGGACTCACTAAAGTAAACATATGACCGTTTGTTATTCAATAACTTGAGCAAAGAAAGAAATGTCTGTAAACATTAATCATTTGATTATATTGTAACCTCTCCATATAACGCTGCAATCACTGAATTCATTTATAACAGTTTGTTATTCAGTATTAAACACGGCAGAATGAATGACATGGCATTGAATCTTTCTATTTAGTGATGGTTACCATGGCCACTATGGTAAAATGTGTTATAAGTTGTCTATATTACTCACATACTGGACCCATTCATTGGTTTATGTTTCCTTCACTTATCTGTCACGGCTAAAGTCTGAACTTTCATGTCTGCGTCTGAACTCGGCAAGATGTACCAGAGAATTGGTTAGTAGTCATTTAAAACTGATTTCTTCTCTGTCACAATGTTTCTATATAATATTAAACCCTTTCGTCACTTCTTAAACAATTATTTCGGCGGTCACTCTTTTGTATTCTGCAGCTCATATACTTCTTTTCTGTCTCTTCTACCTTCTCTAAAAATCTCATCACATCTCATCTGACTATCATCACTCTCCCCACAGCTCCGACTACTCTTCCCTCACTGTCCAACTGTCACTTTTCTCACTGTCCAACTGTCAATTCCATCACTGTCCAACTGTCAATTCCATCACTGTCCAACTGTCATTTCCATCACTGTCCAACTGTCATTTCCATCACTGTCCAACTGTCATTTCCATCACTGTCCAACTGTCACTTCTCTCACTGTCCAATTGTCACTTCCCTCACTATCCAACTGTCACTTCCTTCACAGTTCAACTGTCACTTCCTTCACAGTCCAACTGTCACTTCCCTCTCATTATCCAACTGTCACTTCCCTCATTCTCCAACATCCTCCAAGAGCAACTTCTCCCAACCATCCAAGAACAGTTTGGTGGTGAACAATGCCTTTTCCAGCATGATGGACACCTTACCATAAGGCAAAAGTGATAACTAAGTAACTCAGTGATCAAAACATTGAATCTTTGGGTCCATGGCCAGGAACCTCCCCAGACCTTAATCCCATTGAAGACTTGTGGTCAATCCTCAAGAAGCGGATGGACAATCAAAAACCCACAAATTCTGACAAACTCCAAGCACTGATTAGACAAGTATGGGCGGCCATCAGTCAGTATGTGGTCCAGAAGTTGATTGACAGCAGAGGTCAGGGCGAATTGCAGAGGTCTTCAAAAAGAAGGGTCAACACTGCAAATATTGACTCTTTGCATAAACTTAATATAATTGTCAATAAAAGCCTTTGAGCTTTTAGCAACATTTGACAAAAAGGTCTAAAAACACTGAAGCAGCAAATTTTGTGAAAATCAATATTTGTGTCATTCTCAAAACTTTTGGCCATGACTGTAGTCCTGGGAACAAGGGATAAAAAAAATCAAGGTGACTCTAGACTTTTGAGCTAATCGTATAAGGGTCAATAAGTGTGGTAAACCTGCCTGGCATTTGTGTAATGTTGTATGTCCGAGTGTTTGTGTTTTGCACAGTAAAAGCACATTTATACTTTCAAATTGTTGGAGCATAAGTGGCTTTAGAACGTCTAAAATATCCCGTTCCATCACATGGCATATAAAGTACCTCCTGGTGTCCAGCCAGCGCTGAGTGGGCATAAGTGGACCAAACCTAAATTCGGTATCGTCACAACAGACAATCTAGATGCAGAGGTGAAAACCCAAGGCATTCTGCCCTGTGCATCGAGCATTCTTCCCTGTGCATCGAGTATTCTGGAGTGTGCATCGAGCATTCTTCCCTGTGCATAGAGCATTCTTCCCTGTGCATCGAGCATTCTTCCCTGTGCATCGAGCATTCTTCCCTGTGCATAGAGCATTCTGGAGTGTGCATCGAGCATTCTTCCCTGTGCATTGAGCATTCTTCCCTGTGCATAGAGCATTCTGGAGTGTGCATCGAGTATTCTTCCCTGTGCATCGAGCCTTCTTCCCTGTGCATAGAGCATTCTGGAGTGTGCATCGAGTATTCTGGAGTGTGCATCGAGTATTCTGCATTGTGCATAGAGCATTCTGTCATGTTTATCGAGCATTCTGCCATGTACAACGAGCATTCTGCATTGTGCATCGAGCATTCTGTAGTGGGCATCGAGCATTCTTCCCTGTGCATAGAGCATTCTGGAGTGTGCATCGAGTATTCTGCCCTCTGCATCGAGTATTCTGCCCTCTGCATCGAGTATTCTGCATTGTGCATAGAGCATTCTGTCCTGTGCATCGAGCATTCTGTCCTCTGCCGCGAGCATTCTGCATTGTGCATAGAGCATTCTGTCCTGTGCATCGAGCATTCTACCATGTACAACGAGCATTCTGCCATGTGCATCAAGCATTCTGTAGTGGGCATCGAGCATTCTTTCCTGTGCATAGAGCATTCTGGAGTGTGCATCGAGTATTCTGTCCTGTGCATCGAGCATTCTGCCCTCTGCATCGAGCATTCTGCATTGTGCATAGAGCATTCTGTCCTGTGCATCGAGCATTCCACCATGTACAGCGAGCATTCTGCCATGTGCATTGAGCATTCTGCCATGTGCATCAAGTATTTGGCAGTTTGCATCAAGCATTCTGTCCTGTGCACCAAGTATTCGGCACTTTGCATCAAGCATTCTGTCCTGTGCATCAAGTATTCCGTCCTGTGCGTAGAGCATTCTGCAGTGTCATTCTGCAGTGTATATAGAGCATTCTGTGCTGTGCAACGAGCATTCTGCAGTGTGCATCAAGCATGCTGCCCTGTGCATCGAGCATTCTGCTTTGTGCCTTAAGTGCATGTAGTACGAGGTCTGTAATTTTCAGTGAACAATCTACTGCCTTGAAAGCTGTGCTGTGACATTTCTTTCCCACATGTCATGTGGTATAAACTCTTCATTACGCCCTGTGGGAAATTACAACTATTAATAAGTACAATGTTATCAATATATTCCTTGCCCAATACAACAGATTGCTTTCAGGGACATTCATTTTGCTTCTTTGGCTGTCAAGGAATGTGAACAAATACATTTGTCAGAAGCTTTAATAGTTCAGTTTAACAGTGAGTTGATATTCTTTGTTTTCCCTGCAGTACTGTAAGAACAAAAATTAGAAGAGAAAAAACTGATTTCATAATACATACGGATTGCAGAAGGTTAAGCAGAGTATAGTGGAGAGCTAGTACCAAGACAAGAAAGGTAAGAATGCTGAAGAAAATGGAACTTTTTGTAGAGAAAGATCAGTTAAATTGGAGAAGTTTGAGAGAAATCATTATCCAGCAGGGTTACCACTAAAAATGTTTCAAAAAATGTAATAGACATATCCTACAGTGTATTGTCTGCCAGAGCAGAGAGAACCTGCCCCGTTTTTAAACAAGAGATGTATCTTCAGATCGACTCCCTGTAGAATACAGACGTGTGTATGCGCAAATTGGGTGCGTTTTCAAAATAACGCAATTTACATTAGTTGTATGTGCCTTAATGGATCAAGCCCCAAATGTATGCAAAAAAACTACATGCGCAACAAAACGCATTGACGTGTACATGTTGAGTTCTCAAAAACAGAAGCATTTGGACCAGGTGTAGGTCAATCGTACAAGTCTGTATATTTACACCTAACAGTAGCGTAGAGGTGCAGCTTTCCGGCGTAAATGCTAAACACCTTAGGATGTTTGTACTTAATATAATAACGTAACAAAATGTCATATACACAAAAGAGAATAGTGTCTTGACTATTATTAATAAATCCAAAAACACATTTTTCTATATAAAACTAAATGCAAACACCTCAACATCTGTTGTTTGAGACTTTAAAAATCAATATCAATCTTGTTTCTGGCAGTAGTCCAAAAGGATGGCCACAACTTGATATAATATAGCCATGATGCTGGAATGGTCAAGGTGTAAGCAGGCAATAGAAGTGGTTAGATAATGCTGGTGATGGTCATCATCATCATTATCATCATCACCATCATCATTATTATCATCATCACCATCATTATCATCATCACCATCATCATTATCATCATCACCATCATCATTATCATCATCATCATCATCATCATCATCATTATCATCACCATCATCATCATCACCATCATCGCCATCGCCATCATTGCCATCATCATCATTATTATCAGTTCACCATCTTCATCATCATCATCATCTTTATCATCATCACCATCGCCATCATCATCATCATCATCACCGTCGCCATCATCACCATCGCCATCATCATCATCATCACCATCACCATTATCACCACCATCACCATCGCCATCAGCACCATAATCATTATCACCATCATCGTCACCTTCATCACCATCATCACCATCATCTCCATTATCATCACCATCATAACCATCATCTCCATCACCATCATCATTATCTCCATCACCATCATCATCATCATCACCATCATCATCATCATCATCACCATTAGCATCATCATCACCATCATCATCACCATCATCGCCATCATCATCATCATCCTCACCATCATTATCCCCATAATCATCATCACCATCATCATCATCATTGCCACTTATCTTTGCACCAGACCTCCAGTATGTGCAAGAGTTATGCTTCCTAAGAGGCAAATCTGGAGATGTGTCCAATTCTAATTATGTGACACCTACCCTTAACCCTACTGCACTCAGACTATATTTTCCCTGCTCACCTGATATGCCCCTGTAAGGGGACACAAGTATACAAAAATCTACATACAAATGCATTTTTCATGTGCATTGTGCACTATGGAAATATGTAACTTATCCCCCAAAAATTTTCAAACACCAAACTCTAAATGAAGCCCAATTTTTACAAGTTGATTAATGTTTTAAATATATATTTCAGAATGAAATTAGTTGCTCATTCATATAAATGAACTTTGCAGGTTAGTTCTGCTTTAAGCATTACAATGTGGAATGTATTCTCTGTTTTAGGAATTTATCATATAAAATATTATCTTTCCATGGTCGTAGTTGAACAGAGTGTAATATATCATCTGAGATAGAGGAAAGGTTAAGTCAACCTTGCCCAAATTGTATTACACGGCACTTCTAGAGCATCAGTGGAAACAAACTGCATTGTACATTCCTATCTGTGAGTTTCTTTAGTTTGGCTTCGTGATTGTTCCTATTGTAAAGTTTTTATGCCTTCAAGCTTTCAACCCTTCACATACAGATTCAAGTAGAGAGAATGGAGAATTAGTTTCTGCAGTATGTTCTGTGGTTAAAGCATCCGTAAAATCTCCAGGTATTCAGAGACGGCAGAAGGAAACTGGTAAATGGTCATTTTCTATTGTGTCATTCAAATATTTAGCTAAGGTAGTTACTACACTGATAGAAAAAACTTTTCAAATAACATAACTCAGGATGTATAAATAAATAGTAATTAATATAAAAAAATATTCATCTATTAAATCTAAATTATTGTAGATAATAGACAGAGAGATTACATGTATAGTGATTTGATATATATGGGGAGGTGATTAATGACATCAGCTGCTGCATGAACTTATGACCCTAACTTCATTCTATAACTGTTACAACTGCTGCAGTGATGTGTACCTGCATCACTGCTGTTGTTCCTGTCCTCAAATAAACCAACAACCTGGTTACGTTTAATGCTGTGTAACATCCCTATCCGACACTGCTGACACCTTACAGACACCAAAAGGTTCTGCCAATAAGTACTGCTTGTCTTGAGGTAGACACTGAACCCCAGTGACTGCCACATGCATCCCACTTAGACACTGCTTCCTACTGGTTGAGAGGGAAGACTCAGGGGTCTATGTATCAAGACCCTTACCCCATGATTTAAGTATCATGGGTATGCACTAATGCCTAATGAAGGAAATATTGCAGAAATTCCCTAAGTTAAGGCAAATACCATGCAGCATTGCATTCCCCATCATTTACTATAGGTACTACGATCTTCATCCAATGCAAGAAGCTACGAAAAGATAAGCTTTTGATGGACACTGTGATCCATATTCAAATGAAGTTAGCAGAATATATCAATGAGGGTATATGAAGAGTCTCGCCAGCCGACTACCAGCTGAGGGCACGAATGTAAAGTCTCCCAGACCCCTGCCGACTACCAGGTCCATGATGCGTGATACGGTTCAGGCTTTACCTGTCCTGTGCAAGCGGATCTTCTGGGGTCCAGGAGAGCGAGTCACTGCATCATGATGTTAATTTTCCTATTGGAAGCTATATGCAATCCCAACTTTTTCATACTAATTTTTATCATTTATGTTTATTTTTATATGTATTCATATATTTTTCTATAGATGTGCACGGAGCTGAGCTCCATGCATCCTTCTTGTAACACTGCGCAATACAAATTTAAACTCAGTGACAGCCTATGCAGCCCTTCGTTGCTGCGTTAGCTGCAGATGAAAGAAATGGACGGATCACAGTGCCCATCAAAAGGTGAGTGTATTTTGATGAATTTAGGTGGTGTAAGTGACTGTGTTAGGCAGCAGTACATTTTGATAATTAACGTGGCACACTGGCCAATATTTCCTCTAGAGAATCACATTTGCTAAAAGCAAAATATATACGTTTCTTTTAATTTTGAGAAAATTAAACACCCACACTCTGCCTTATTGAGGTGCCTCTGATCAAATGATCTACACAACTATTTATGTGTTTGTGGTCCCCAGTGTAACTGCCTTTCACTCCTCTGTTTAGTATTTAGGACATTATTGTCTTCAATAAGAGGGGACTTTGGGACTGTCTTAACTTCATGTACTTTTTATACTTTTTACATTATAAGATTTGTATCTATACGTGTGATTTCCTGTATAAATTGCATCAGAATAGTGCAGCAGTATATGCTAATGCCTTATTTCAGCTACCCCCAAGTGAAAATATTCATTTAGACAGAGTAAAATGGCTACAACAGCACTCTCCGTCCCTTGCAGCTCAAACAAATGTTGTGTATCATGACACAAAACATTGTTTTTGCATGTGGGTGCAGTAGAAAGCACATTTTTATGGCTAGTCTGCATTCAGCAACAAATACCCCTTCCATCGGAATGTGCAATTGTTACACCTTGGAAGTTGCTGCAACCTTGATGTTCTGAACCACGTTCAAATGGTGTAGCATGTTCTCTGGGGGCCCATATTTTAGTGTTTGTGAATTACTTTTGTGTGTACATAGGCTCTGCCACATATTATAAAATAATATTTTTGTCAGTTATCTCATAAAAGGGACACAACTTATGCACAATGATTTCTGAGTCAAATGATTCCAAATATTGGGCCGGAGTCATTAAGGAGAGCAAAGCATAAAAAAAGGAGTAACTTTGCGTCTGGGTTACATTGGAGGGGGAGGTAAACTAAAAATGTGGGGACAGATTTATAGTTGGGGTAGGACATGTCCTAGATCAACTTTACATTTCAGTGTAAAAAAAAAAGGCTACCAAGTATTTGTGTGCTAGATGAAAAAACATGCAGTATTTAATTTATGTGCAATACAATAAACTAATTTGCACCCCTTGCATTGTAACATGGTTTGTCCCAGAGAACATTTACTCCTTTTTTTCGCCTTATTTTCCTTAATGACTCTAGTCTATTTCAAATAAATAATTCATTTCAGCAGTTATTTGCTCTATGAAAGCCGCGGTGTGCCCAAGTTTTAACAGGCGGGCATACAAGGAGCTCTGTACATATTCCGTAACTAAAGGTGCAGTCTTTGTTGTCCTGTGCCTGTCACCAAAGTGATTGTTCATAGCTTAGATCAAACTGGAGACTTAATAAATAGGTTTGAGTATTTCCCATGAAATTCAAGACAGGTGGCGATAGATTTACTAAATGGACTGAAAGATGGAATGCATTCTTTCTTTGCGTGAAATAGGTCGTTATAACTAATATATTGCACAGTGGGAATTATTACAGTTGCATTATAGGGTCAGGAATGACTTTTGTATCCTTTTGAGGTAAATTGGGAATTCGAACCTTGTTAAGTAGGTTATACAATGTATCTTTCCTGGCTATAAACTGTCCCTTGATTGAAACTTTCTTAAATTCTATATTGTCTTAGTGTAACTACCAAATGTTCTTTAATACAGATTGCCTTAGTATAGATTTAATACAGAGTGATTGATTTGTTTATTTAAAAAACTTGTAAGTGTTCCGTTCATAAACATTTAATAAATAACCTGTATTGAGGATGAACAACTAATCACTTTACTCTTACCACAAATTTTGTGTGGTGCGTCCAGCAAGAAACATGATATATAGCACTTTAAATTTATATCACAGACCATAACCAGTAAGGCAGGGACTATAGATTTAAAAATATCCCCAATCAAATTAGGCTGTCAATGAAATCTGAATGAAAACTAGTTTAATGATGTTGAGAAATGTACATTATTAAAATGATCAATTGAATTTATCTATCTTTCTAACAGATATTTTACTAATTGGTAGTTAATATTATTAATAATATTTATTTAACAATATGTAAATACATTTCCATACTAAAATAAACAATGAATGTGGGTTTGGCCAACCCTTAAAACACTGACAACAATGAACATAAGATTGGGATCCTTCATAGATATACAGTCGCTGTCACAACTGTCATAAAACAAGATACCAAACGCGAGAAAAAGGGGGTCCAAGCCCTATAGTAGTCCTTGGCCTTTTGCCTCATTGCCAAAATTGTCATTCCATGCGCTCAGACATCTGTCCAAAACCTTCACAAAGGCAGAAGCAGTGGTCTGTGACTGCCCACCATGAAGTGGTGTGTAACAGTTCTGTAAAAAAAAAAAAAAAAAAGCAAAAATAAGTTTGAAATACATGCAAAAGAAAAAGAACAGAATATACATGCATATATATATATATATATAGATAGATAGATAGATAGATAGATAGATAGATAAAATTTGCCAACCAGCCCCTGTTCTGAAATCTCATTACTCAAAGTAACATTTCTTGCCCTGATTTGCCCAAAAATCACAGGAATTAATGATTAATCGCTCATCTCATTATAGCATCGGATGTGCTTGATCACTTCAAGTTCACGCAATGCGCTGGTCACCCTCAATCAAGTGAATGGAATAAGAACTGAGGGATGAAATAAGTCTGAAGGCAATTTAAAAGCTAAGGATGTGTCTTCAAACTGGATTGTTCTCAGGGGTTAATAGTTAACTATTTAGTACACCCATCTGTTGTCATAGGGGAGGGGTAGACAGGGTCTAAAAGTTAGATGGGCGGAGAATTAAGCTGTCTCTGCAGTCTGGACGTTGACCACCCACCCTCCCTGGTTGGTGGTACTTGGTAGCACGGATACAAGGTTGGATGCTTATAGTGTTGGTGCTCAGTTATTGGCATGCTGGCACGACTTGTGGTGATCCTGGATGGAGATTTGGTGAAAAATGCAGTACAGTCGACGGCCAGTGGTTGGGGCGCACATTACGATATTGGACATGCTGAACCCGCCTCTCTTCGAGTGAATCAGCTATAGTCTCGGTACAGGCATCACCCCTGTGGGTTACCCTGTGGTTACTTTCCGTCTAGCCCAGAGAATGGGCGGGTTCTGTAAGCCCGGGACGCGGTGTCCCGCTTAGGTAGATATGTGCGCCAGGGGTGTGATTGGTTGTCCCCCACTTGAACCCGGGTTTTGATTGATTGTCCCCCAGTTGAACAGGTCCCATGGGACAGTTGGATTTTGCCCCACTTGTGTCATGTGTCAGCTATTGAAGGTTATAGTTAAATAAGAGTAAGAGGGTAAAGGAAGTGAGGACACCTAAATTTAAAAATCTTAATGAATGATGCCAACATTTTTCTCATGGGATCCAGGGTGCTCTTATTTATGGTATAAGTGTGAATTTTAGTGTAGGGAACTGGCTGTATGGGGAAAGAGGCACTAGGTGTGATTAGAACGTCTCAATTTGGGGGAAAAACAACCTCTACCATTAAAATAAGGAAAAAAAACATTAGTGCCACGACAGTGATTTAGTAGGTTCGACAGATATTTTAATCTATAGCACAAAACATTTATTGGCTCTAAAATTACAGTGTTGAATTTAGATAGCCAGCCGGTTACCTTATCTTCCTACCAGTGCATTTTCATACAGATGACAAATTACTAACATCATGACCTGATGAGCAAGTATCCAAGAACTGTGGTGAGTTACGGGAAATTCCCCGAACAAGTACAATGTATCAAACGTACAGTAAGACACAAATCCTCGGGCAGCTGGACTCAAGAGAACAGATGAAATTTAAGACTTCTATTAGTGGTAATTGTTCATATTCATAGATTGTATTAGATGCAACGTTAGGATGGTGAAAAATACAGCACAGAAACAAATTATATTAAAACCAAAGCATTATTATGTAAAAACAATTATTGGGGTAAATGGATCCAACCTTCTAGAAACGGAAAGTGGAGGTGTTGCCCATAGCAACCAATCAGATTCTAGCTATCATTTATCTAGTACAATCTAATGAATCTGATTGGTTGCTATGGGCGACATCTCCACTTTTCCTTTATAAAGTGATTAATTTACTCCATAGACTATTTAAACAACAAAAAATTAAATAGAGGCCTGATTTTAAGGTGCCTGATTGTTGTGATGGTGCTGACTTTTTAGGTTGTATTAATTGGTCCCAAATGAAAGTTTAACATACATACGTGTGGAGTCATATTGAAAACATTTCTCCCTGCTTAGCCCTCACCTACCTCCCCACATTGTGCTTGTCTATAATTACCAAATGCAGCATTTGTAGCTATCCAGTTGTTGTGAAACTACACTTCCCAGAATACCCTGTCAGCTATTGCCTGGCTATTGTCTGGCAAAGCATGCTGGGGCATGTAGTTTTACAACACCTGAGAGGGGAAGTCCAAAGGGCAAGTTTTGGAATGTAATGACGTGATTTCCATCACTATGGCCACACCCCTGCTCCACAATGACACAATCACATTATTGTGCTGCTGGGGGCGGGGCCATGATGATGCAAATCGCAAATTGCCTCATCAAGGCCCCACTTGGCCTCTTTAAAAAAAGATCAGGGGGAATTAGGGAGAGCAGCCTACTCTCACAGGAGTTGGTGAAGAACTCCCCAAAATTTTTGAGTCTCAAATTAAGTATACTAATGCAAAGTGAATAATATCTCAGCCGTACCCCTCCATGAAGGATATTGATAGGCTGAATATTTGGTCCAGCCCAAAAAATGGCTCCACCGTGTCTAGGTGACAGGTCCTCATTAATATGCACAGACATGTGAGTACAAATCCCCAAATCTTATTGGGTGATGGATAAGATATAAAAATGAAGAATGAACCTTAAGCTTCTCTTTTAACTAAAATGAGATTTACGTTAATATATAATGAATACATCGCTCATTTATTTAAAACAAGCACTGCATTAATTTTTCATAATTTTTAATGTATTTATGAATGTTTTGTTTTGTTGACATGATATGTTATTCACGTTAATGACACATCACTTTGAAACAAATGTTGTTTTCTTGTTTAAATAACAAACGCATGTGGTTTGTAGACCACATATTGGTTATCACTTCTGTAACTTGTCAGTAGATTAATTTCTAGTTAAGAAAAGCTGACAGTGCTGGATTCCCTACAAATGCTGATAAATTCTTTTGTGTTCCTATATCCAGGCATAATGCCGGCAGTAAGAACGGGAGTTGAAAAAACACGTCTGTCATCGCAGCCTATTAGCCTTAAAATACTACACAAGTGTGTTTTTATTTTCTGTCAGCTGCCGCAGAAGGAACAGACTATTCTGTGGATCAAATGGTGCTTATATTAACATTGCTTATATACTGTGACTACATTACCAGCCGTAACAGCAGCCCAAGGAAATAACAGTCTACCGTAGTATCGGCCATTTAGAAATAGACGTTGACAAGTGCATCATAGAAAGGCATTTGAAAAGAACATGGGAGGATTTTCTCCTTTGGGCATGGTAATATCTATAAAATGTTTTTATGTTACTTATTAATTCAAAGCTAATTTTTATGTATAATGAAAAGGAGCATTTTAAAGAAAATTAAACCTGTCTAAATGTCCTATGGCAATTTTTTTTATCATAAGTGTGTTTTTAAAGTTGCTCACCACCCAATGATGAAGGTCACCCTACTGGGAACATACAATTGGGTCTGAAAGCCCTTACCTTGGTTCCCAATTTGCTTGAGTGCCAGTGTTGCGCTCTTCTAACATCAGAACTACATGCACAGGACTACACTAGCATTAAATTGTAGCTCTACACTACTCTATCTAGGTTCCTTAGGACTAAAGTTAAAGTATGATATATTAGTTGAAGACCTATCAACAATATCTCCACCTCATGGACAGACCATGGAGATTTGTTCCTCACCATCAAGGGACATGCTTAGGTCTAGTTATTATTTGGAGGAGGGCAACACAAAATGAGAGCTTACTGGAAATTGTGGTCCTTATTGTTTATTTTGGGATATGGCATTACTGTACATTATATTTGTCTTATGTTAGCTGCAGATAAATTGCATTATTAATACACTGACGTAGTTGCCCTTTTAGGCTTATGTGTGTGATGTTACCGGAGCCTCAACTTATTAACTGTTGTCTGAGCAAAAGGTTATGTTCATTCCTGTTAAATCTACTTGTTCCCTTTTGATTTCCTGTGAACATATCTTGTTCTGACCTTGTCTGCTACCTTGTACTCCTGACCTTGGCTTATTACCAGTCTGTGAATCTGCACTGCCTGTCCCGGTCGTGTATACTGATTTGTATGGGCTACAACTGATAAAAACTGAGATGGAACAAACCTAGTTGACAGAACGCTGAGTAGCAGCACAGTGCCAGGCAGCAGCTGGAAAGGCGGATAAAATTCTGGAAAGCAGAAAACAGGGGTAAATGCACATGATGAAAGCACAATATTACCATCATATAAATCACTAATTATACCGATATTATTAATAAAGAGAATGGAAGGGCTAAATTATAGAGATTTAAGAAAAACTAAGTTTGTTCACTGAAACAGGCACTTTATAGGTGACTTTATTAATATGAATAAATATATTTGAGATAAATACAATGATTTGTCTAATGAACTTCTCATACAGAGAACAAATGGTCATCAAATCAAGGACAAACTCACCATTAGCATATGAAGGGGTTCTTTACTGTAAGGGTGGTTAAACTGTAGAATGTATTACCACAGTAGGAGGACAATTCATTAACACAATTCAAAATAGATGCCATTTTCAAGTGGTGTTATCTGTATTTATATTTAGTATTATGAAGTTATGGGGATGATTGAGCCTAGGAAATCATTCCATTTATTCAATTGCCATTTTTGGGGTTAGGAAGGAAATTATTTCCCTCTGTTAGGCAAAACCGGCAATTGTCACACTGGGGGATTTGATTTGTCATCATCTGAATCAAGGCAATTAAATTTCATGAAGAGTGAACAATGGTTTTGTTACTTCGCTCAATCATACTATACACGTGTTGAGCCCATCTCCCTGTATTTATAGATTATCTTGAAGCTACATAAATAAAGCAATCGTTTTAATTTGGATTATCTGGATGCTACTTAAAGGATTGTGGTATCACTCTATAGCCAGATTTTTGAAAAAATTCATCCCCCATCTCAAGTCACTTATAAGCAAATTGTACTATTAGAAGTGATGTAATCAATATGATCTTTTTATCTGTTACATTTTATTTATAGACAGAGAACACAGCTTCCATTTTAACAATACTACACAATACAATTCTGTCCTCTCAGTATAGAGAGCATTAAAAAAAAGCTGAAATTGTAGAACTGGAGTAAGTCATGGTAAAGTAATCATTAGTCTATTTCGAATGTATCAATAGATCTCACTTACACGTGTTTTCATTATTTTGGTTTCGCTCCACTTTAAAATGATCTGTAACAAAATAAAATTTCTCCAGGATTTTTGTTTATTTTCTCTGTGCTAGTTCACATATCAAGCCTAGTCGGCAATCTCAGTAATCAGCATCCAAAAAGCTGCATTAGCAGGAAAACGTTTATGTAATGAAGAAAGGTGGCTTGTGCGAAGATAGAACGTTAATGGCCGGGATCCATCTGTGTTAAGTTAATAAGTATGGGACAACAGCAGGGGTGGGAACACAGAGATTGTGATGAATCGTCTTCTACTCCCTTATCTTTTGAGCACTTCATCTGAAATTGCAACATATTTTGCTTATTCAGCATATTTTTTTTATCTATTAGATTTACCTGCACTGAAGTTTACTTACAGTGGCCTTTTAGATGTCCCCATCAACATAACAGCTACCTGGTAAGTTTGTTCTTGTTTCAGAACTTTTGTCTGGTTTGTATGTTCTATTTAAATGAAAAGTAGTGTAATCACCTTCTCTGGACAAATTTGTATTTGTCGTACAGACAGAAAGTGTTTCTAATTTAGTTTTTGATGTAAAGTGTCTTGTGGCAAGAACAGTGTTAAATGAAGACATCATCATCATCATCCTCACCATTTATTTATATAGCGCCACTGATTCCGCAGCGCTGTACAGAGAACTCACTCACATCAGTCCCTGCCCCATTGGAGCTTACAGACTAAATTCCCTAACACACACTGACAGAGACAGAGAGAGAGACTAGGGTCAATTATGATAGCAGCCAATTAACCTACCAGTATGCTTTTGGAGTGTGGGAGGAAACCAGAGCACCCAGAGGAAACACACTCAAACACGAGGAGAACATACAAATTCCACACAGATAAGGCCATGGTTGGGAATTGAACTCGTGACCCCAGTGCTGTGAGGCAGAAGCGCTAACCGCTCAGCCACCGTGCTGCCCATGGTCAATTATCAACATGGACATGGTCAATTGTCAACATATTTCTTTGAAAGTATTGAATAAGTAAGTAAACTGCTTCAGTTTTTTGTTTTTTTTACCTGGAGTGTCACAGGGGCACTTTTTATACCCATAAGTGCCCCTGGATCCTGGTTTATCCTCTCCTTATGCCTGCAAATTGTATGCAGTATAAATGTTGGGTTCTTGTCACATGACCGCAGATATACTATATAAACACTGGGGGCAGTATAGAGTAACTTTGCGGCTGGCAGATGCATCTAAGTGTTTGGTTGGCTCTGGGACTGTGTCCAGCAAAGTGCAGTTTGTCGGGTTGCACCAACAAGACACCATTTGCCAGTAATAATGCCCAGCCGGTATAACATGCTTATAATATTGATGCCAGATGACAATGATAATGTCCAGTAGAATATACTCTGCCATTAAGGATTCCCAGCAGAGAGTAATATGCCAGTTATAATGTTCAGAGCTATGCCATGTGGTACTTACTGCCCCATTGAAACAACCACCACCATTGTACCTCCCGCCTCCACTTCTATAATCATCTGGTGCTCAATGTCACACATCACATTATGGTGTCCACTGTCACCTTCTAATTGACTCTCATGGTGGCCAAGTAGACGACATCTGGGCACACCATTCGTCATCCTAAACCAGAGAGCTGCTATCACCAGATGAGGATCAGAAGCAGATTGATGTGGCCATAACTGGGTTATGTTCAGGTCATATCAACTCAAAACATAGGCAATTCTCTCTCAAGGTAGGGAGACCAACTCACGGGGATATGTTCACTGCCCTTATTGCCAGCCCACCCCTGTTCACCTCATCTCCATAGGGCAAAATGTCTAAAGTACAGTTCATTTCAACAACATAATGACATTTGAATGTCTCAGCATGCAACAGTTGGTGCTGATTTATTAATAATGCTTTTACAATTTTTGGGGGGAATCCTGATTAGAGCCACAACATTTACCAATGGCAATAATCTGGTGTTATCCTAATAATATAGTATCTCAGAAAGCAAAATGATTAAACTAGCTGAGGTCAGTGAGATGCAGGTAACACAACATCAGCAGACAGAGGAAAAGTCAGAGAAAGTCAAATGCCAAAACCAATCTGTCAGCCCAGTACAAAGTCAGGATCCAAGTCTCAGGAAAACAGGAACAAGTTGGGTCAATAATCAAGAGTCAAGTAGTAAACAGAATAATGTACTCAGGAGCTTAGAACAGCAAAGCCGATACTCTGGTAGGGGATGACAGGCAGAGCAGGTTTAAATATAGTTTGGGAGTTCAACTCCCCACCCCTGTGATGTCAGCGACCACCTGATTGCATCTCAGACAAATGTGTTTTCCATGCTGTGAAGTGAAAAATAGATACTGTGTGCCGCATCTAAATGTAGGATTCAGGACAGTATCATGTAAGAGTTTACTAAACATATGTAGTTGGAAAATGTGCTACAACTCTAATCCCGGCACAATGGTGTAAGGATCAGTGATGCAATTTTTAGGCTCAACTGGATAAAAGAGAAAGGTGAGGGAACATAGACATGGAGCAGTTTAAATGGCTTTACTCCTACTGAATTCTAGTTAAAGGAAGTGATGGGAAGTGTTAGACTGCAGGACAGTGTATTGTGTCACATCCACCCCAATAGGGTGTATCATGCATGTTCATGCTTCATCATGTTGTAGAATTAGATATTTAAATGAGATAGGGTTGGATTATGTACATGTGATTGCTTTCCTAATTGTTCATGGTGCTGCAGGACATTTAAACCATGCATAATGACTACAAACTGTCACAACCTCAGAGGTGGCAGGAATCAGTACTTTACCTGAAAATCCCATGCAATATATTATGTGGAGTCCCACTTTTCAAAACATCATCCACATCGGATGCACGCAGGGGCCAGGACATAATCAACGAGGAATAAAGATATGTACAGTATCTGCTGACCCATCAAAATACAGGATGGACCATTTGTGTTAACCAGACACAAGGTGTATTGATTGTGCAGTTCTCTTCTAGACGTTCTAAACTTCAATAGTATTTCTACTGAGTGGGTGTGAATAGAATGATGATCAAGTGCATCTCTTGTTGACCTTGGTTTCTGTTTAGAACCTTTGTGTTCTGTCTGTAGTTCACATGGTCATAATATGTCAACTGTGAATACAAAAACCAGCATTAATAAGGGAAATTCAGATTAAACGTGTCATTGTCTATTGCATTTATAAGGTATATTGTTCCCTATGATCACTTCCACGTACAAAGTTTCAGTTTTCTCAATTTGTATGGCATTATTCTTTTATTTTGCAGCTCGTGGTTTGCAAGACCTTCTCTATTTAATCAGTGCATAAAGTATTTTTTCTCTAAGCAGAAATGTCAAGGATGTTGTGAATATGGGTGAAATAATGACATTCGCTTGCAGCAAGCACATCAATTTAAGTTGAAAACTTGTAAAGGTTGTATTGTAAATATTAAAAAAGTGCCTATGAATAATGACTTATTCCGATAACTTTGAACATCGTATTATATATGTAATTACATACCTTCCATCTCAGGATGAATACAGAATGTTCACCTCATTCTGGATACAGACAAGTTTTTATGGCAGACTTTAGCCTAGAGTGTTCTGCTCACATTGATCCGCTAGGAATTTTTCTATCAATTTTATTCTGCTTCGACTTCTCCTGCATTGTTTCTGTGCCATGTCATGAGACATCATGTTCTTCTTGTGGAAACATGAAACATGGAACACACTATAAAGTGTCAGTCGCTGTGGTAAGGCAGGATAAAAAGGGGCCTATTTATTGAAGCTGATTTTACTGTAAATACCCATAAAACTCAATTTTTTAAATTTATGAGTAGTGTATCGCAGCAGATATCATCTTTCATATCTTTCATGCAATGCGAACATTAGTAAATAGGGGCCTTAGAAAGAGAGAAAAAGAGAACAGACAACAGGAAACAAGTAAAGAATGAAAAGAATAAATAAAAACAGAAGAAAGGAAAGGGAAAGAAATAGGGTCTTAGAGCCCTCTTCCAAACACACAAGCAAACAATTTTATTTATTTTAAAAATAAAATTATTGTAAAAAATATTTTTCACAAACTTCAAATGGCCAAACCTGGCAGCGGGGTTTAGATTGACAAGGGACTTTTTCAACCACGGAATTGGCGTCAGACGTGGCTGTCTCGCCAGTCAATGGCGTTTGGAGTTACACTGCAGCTTCCAGGTTTCCGCTCCAAGTATTGAGCCTGAATAAGGGCAACAGGTTGTGCCAGTGGGCAGCTGGGGCAGGTTTTGCCTCCATTAACCTCACACGGTAGTTGCTACCTCTGGAAGTGGTGCTATAGTGAAGTGAGCAGCAGAGCTATAGAATAAGGAACTGACAAAAGCTATTTTTTGCCTGATAGGTAAATTTACTGTGCGCTGTCAATGGGCTTGATGCAATCATGATAATTGACTTATTAAGCCCTGTTGCTGAGCCAGAGAGTGGTGGTGTGGGAATAGAACAGGAGGCGTCTATAGAATAAGAGGCTTTGTCTCCCAAGTATGAGATGGTGCCAGGGCTGTTGTTTCTGTGCCTAGTGACACATTGATCGGTAAAGGAGCCTTAGGCTTTAGGGATATTGGCTTTACTACCATTCATCCTGGCATTTTCCCTGTTATTTCAGCAGTATTTGAACCATTACTCCCCCAGTTATTGTCTCCCTAACAAGAATGGGTGCAAGTACTTTTTAGACTGTTCCTGCTAACACTGTCCCTGAGCATACAGCATGAATAAGGCAGCTATACAACACTGACAGGCACACACTCATTGGGAGGAGGGGGTTCTGAGAGTCTAGGAACACTCACTAGTGGTTCTCACTCAGACACCCCCCAAATTGCTCTATGTGTATGAGCAGCTGACAATATCAGCCTTGAGGCAATGTCTGAGCAGAGAATTATAAACTTCTTGCTCTGCTGCCGCATCAACATGAGCATTATTTTCTTACATTGTATTAGCTCATCAGAACTGGGTAATTGCGAGTTTTTGTCTATCCTATTTTTAAAAATTGAGAAGTGTGTCCACTAGTGGCATCAGCAAATTTTTTCTTTTTGCTGTTTGACTTGGTTCTTCTTAGTTTGTGTCAACAGGAACACTGCATGATGGAATCACAGTCTTTTTATTCTTAGGTGCATCTGCTGCTAACAGAGGACGGAGATTGCTCCTTAAACTTGTAACACCCCATATGTGTAAGTCAGCTTGTTCAATGGATCTGAAGTGACTAATTTCAGCATGAATATTTTTCTCCTCATTTACTTTATCATGGCTAGATGAATTTCTGCAATGGCTGTTCTCAGTGCAGATGCAGTATCCCAGTATCGCTTACCGTTTAGTCAATGACTTTTCTTAGTAGCCAGGCTTTGGGTCAGCAATTTTACCAAACTTTTTTTCTGTTTTAGCATGCTTCCTAATATTACTATTCTTCTTCTTCTTCTTCTTCTTCTTCTTCTTCTTCATTATTATTATTATTATTATTATTATTATTATTATTAATAATATAACAAAAATATATAGTGGAAAAGGGTACTAAAACAGTGAACAATGATTTTCAAAATTGCACAGTTTTTAGTTGCAAAAAAGTGGTTTAGATGATTATTTTATTGATCAGAATCATATCTATCTATCTATCTATCTATCTATATATCTATCTATCTTTCTATCTATCTATCTGTCTATCTATCTATCTATCTATCTATCTATCTATATATCTATCTATCTGTCTGTCTATCTATCTATCTATCTATCTATCCCCTATCTATCTATCTCATATCTATCGATCTATCTATCCCCTATCTATCTATCTATCTATCTATCTATCTATCTATCTATCTCATATCTATCTATCTATCTATCTATCCCCTATCTGTCTATCTCATATCTATCTATCTATCTATCTATCTATCTATCTATCTATCTATTCCCTATCTATCTATCTCATATCTATCTATCTATCTATCTATCTATCCGCTATCTATCTTTCTATCTCATATCTATCTATCTATCTCATATCTATCTATCTATCTATCTATCCCCTATCTGTCTATCTCATATCTATCTATCTATCTATCTATCTATCTATCTATCTATCTATTCCCTATCTATCTATATCATATCTATCTATCTATCCGCTATCTATCTATCTATCTATCTCATATCTATCTATCTATCTATCTATCTATCTATCTATCTATCTATCTATCCCCTATCTATCTATCTATCTATCTCATATCTATCTATCTATCTATCTATCTCATATCTATCTATCTCCTATCTATCTATCTGTCTATCTCATATCTGTCTGTCTGTCTATCTATCTCATATCTATCTATCTCATATCTATCTATCTATCTATCTATCCCATATCTATCTATCTATCTTTCTATATGATAAACAGGTCGGGTAGAGTTGGTCGAGTATCAGTCCTTGATCAATGTTTTAATCTTACATTTAGATTTAACATCTATATTTTGTAAAATATACAAAAATAATAAATATAATGCATTTTTAGTTATGGTACTGAATAGTAATGATTATAAAGTCTATAAAATAATTAATACTTCTATTATGAAAGTTTACAGCAATAGTTACCTATATTTTTCTGTCTGTCACCTTGATAGTTAGACGAAAAACATTCCATTCTCCAAATGGTGTCATCTTGGACATAATTGCAATAATAGTCAAATGTTTGACAAACAAACTAGTTTCCTACAGATTTATTGGATTTTTGTTTAGAGAAAGCTAAATGATTAGAACAAAGAATTATGCTGGTATTTAATATTTGATATCATATATTATATTACGATATTTAGTGTATATTTTGGTACGCATTTAAAAAAATTCAAGAAAATAATAAACAGATTCTTTATAAATACTGCTGCATTCTTAAGCTTGTTGTTGATGCACACATCTCTATAAAACCACAGATGATTCTTAGACATACAAAGAACATAGGACCTGATTCATTAAGGATCTTAACTTAAGAAACTTCTTATTTCAGTCTCCTGAACAAAACCATGGTACAATGCAAGGGGTGCAAATTAGTTTTCTGTTTTGCACTTAAGTTAAATGCTGACTGTTTTTTCATGTAGCACACAAATAATTGATAGCTTATTTGTACACTGACATTTAAAGTTGATATTTGTGTGCTACATGAAAAAACAGTCAGTATTTAACTTATGTGCAAAACAGAATACTTATTTGCACCCCTTGCATTGTAACATGTTTTTGTCCAGGAGACTGAAATAAGAAGTTTCTCAAGTTAAGATCCTTAATGAATCAGGCCCATTGTCAGCAAATCCTCAGTTTCTAATAATATACTGATCAAAATAAGATTGGGGATTTTATCTTTGCAATCATTACAAGGTGTGTAAATGATTGTGATAAAGGAAATGTAATGTTTTCAAATTATAACACTAGAGTAGTTAGATCAAGAGAGAGTTTTATAAACTATCAACAACTTATGTGATCTACTTTACAAAGGGAAAGCTAAAAAAATCCTCAAGCTTAGAATTCTGGGGCATGTTTGGAACAGAAAAAATAATGTTGATACTCAAAGTCTTCCTTTTCATTTTAAAATATTTATTTCATTCAGACCCTTCAAGTCAGAAATTCAGTGGTATCATACATGTTTCAATACAGCTACTGTAGGTGGTTATAGATTGCATAGTTTACTACAATGTGAAACCTTTTGGATATTTACCTTTTAGAATATTCTGGTAAATTCCCATATGCATGCATTAAGGCTAAGTTCCCTATTAATTATCCTTTATATCAAGAACTAGAGCCAATTCAAACAAAACAAATACTTTCATTTTTTAATTCAGCAACCACAAAATACCCTAAAATCATTCAAGTATGTTGGGCAGTCTTATAAAACACCAACAAATGACATAACGCTGTACAATTAGCTGCAGATACACAGACTACACACATTAATACAATCTAATATTGAAGGCTAACGATGGCCTTAGAATTTAAATGGAAAAGAGATAAAGTGAGACACAAGGTTGGGACTGAACGAAGGCAAGCAAGATGCAATAGTGTAAAGCATAAAAGGGAATGATAAACTTAAGCTGGGTAGACACTTCTGCAGTTATCATACAGATCACACGATAAACAACTGGTTAGTCCAATAGTGCAAGAGTGTGTACACTCCCACCATCATGTTTTATCTTGCCAAAACACATTGCATCGTTTTAATTTGGTTTTACAAACTTCCTATAAATTGCGATCAATGATGGAACGATGTCGGGCACATTTGGAAGCGTGAACGCACTCACGTCCGTCTGTCAAACACACCTAACCAATAATTCCTCTGTATATCGTGATCTTTTTAGTACATGGCTATGAGAGATGAAGATCTCAGTTCTGACAGTAAATTGTGTAGGTGTGTACGCATGAATCAGAATGCTCATCAGGATTTTCAGTCGTTGGTGAAATCATTGCAGAAATTGCATCAGAAGCAGGGCTGTCTTTCCCACTGGGCACGATGGGCAACTGCCCGGGGCCCCACGTGCATAGGGGCCCCATAGCCAGGGCTCTGAATTAATTAAGAAAAAAAAAAACCTTACTTTTTTGTGGTCACATGGTGACGATCCAGCTCCCTCCCTCTTCCCTGCTGAGCTCGCACAGAATATTGGGCGTGACGTCATCACGCCCGGCATTTTCAGTGAGGAGCACACCGAGAGGAGCCACAACATGACGGACAAGCAAGAGAGGAAGAAAGATAACAGAAGAGAAGAAAAAAGAAGAGAAGAAGGCAATAGGAAAGTAAGTGAAGGGGGACAAACAGGAGCATAGTGGAGGGCACAGTGTGATACAAGGGGAGACCAGAACCAGGATGAAGGGGGACAAACAGGAGTATAATGGAGGGCACAGTGTGATATAAGGGGAGACCAGAACCAGAATGAAGGAGGGCAAACAGAAAAAAACATTTATGAGTATTAATCTCTGTACTGCAGCATGTTTTTGTTTAAATGTTTAAAACACAGACTTTTTAAGTAGGTAACAATAAATTCAAACTTAATTTTATCGATAATTCACATTTTTATTCTTGTGAGTGGTTGTGTTGGTAGGGCCCCAGTGCACTGCTTTGCCCGGGGGCCCATAAGGTTTTTAAGATGGCCCTGATCAGAAGTAATATTGCGTTGTTGTATGTGTACCCAGCTTAAGACAAGTCAGCGGATGTGTTTTTGGCAACCAATGACAACCTATTAAAGGTGGAGAAGCTGGGGGAACAGTCTAATGGAGCTTAGAGTGAAGTCCAATTGAGTAGGTAATCAGAGGACGTAAGCAGGAGTGGTTGGATGCGGGTATTCAGTGGTTGAGAGAGTAATTTGAGATGAGAAAGTTGGTGCGAGGGGGATGCAGTTGACAATATGCATTTGGTGAGGTAAATGAGCCTGATGGCGGCATTTGATAACGGACTGAAGTGGGGACAGTCTGGGGAAATGAACGCTAGTTAGAAGTAAGTCACAATAGTCAAACAAGATATAATGGGCGCATGTATGAAAAACCTGGTGGTATGATGTGTAAGAAAAGGGCATCATTTGGGATTTTGCGTAAGTAAATGTGGCAGGATTTGGTAAATATCTGGATCTGATGTTGGAAGGTAAGGCCAGATTCGAGGATTAAAGTAAAGGATTATGGGAAGCAGATTTAATGATTGACAGTGTTGACAGAGTTGGAAAATTCCAGAACATGCGCTAAAGAAGGAAAAAATGTTAGTAAAACATGGTGGCATTGTATGTCACTAAAGGGCATAATTTTGAGAGCTTGTGTAAGTAAACGCGGCAGGATTTGGTCAATAATTGGATCCAATGTTGGAAGGAAAGACCAGAGTCAAGGATTAAGTATATGATTATGGAAAGTAGAATTAATGATTAACAGTAGTGGCTGGGTGGCAAATTTTAGCCCACGGAGGAACATTTTAAAGGAAAAAATATGCAGGTAGCCCAGTGACAAAGCACAAGGTAGCTCAACATGGGACCACAGTGGGCAACAGAGGTGTAAAACAGAACATGAGCATACATTATAATAAAACACATTATATATATATATATATATATATATATATATATATATATATATATATATATATATATCATGCTAATATAGTTCTCATACACATTCAGTACATGAATCCAGATACAGTCATTCTTCAAATTGTCTGAGCGGACAGTTTTTAGGCCTCTGTTCCTCATGAGCAAAACCCACGCCAACCTTACCGATGACCTGGGGAGGTAAGATAAAGATTTATCGCTACAATATTGAAATAAGCAAAGGCCATAACATCTGAGTTACTAGTTTCATCATCTGCTGAATGAAGGTTGCCAGTAAATCTATAAGTGAGTGTTCACGGCCATATACAACATCTCTAAATATAAAGCATTTCAGACAAACGGGCCTGAGGCGTACACAGGAGTTTTATAGAAACATTAACATCAAGGCTGTATATTTAGTGTTTAACTTCTTTGATTTATCGACTTTTCAAGCAGTACTTAAATGTTTTGTGTGGAAGAGTCTAAAGTAAAGGGGGTGTCGGTAAATCAAAGTCACATGTCACTTGGTACAGCCACACGTGGTCCCAGAGATCAGAAATATAATAGAAAATCTTTCCTACTTCATTTAGGAACTAATTTCCCTGTCTGTTTCA
The DNA here is from genome assembly GCA_036250195.1 of Mixophyes australis. Classification (NCBI taxonomy): domain Eukaryota; kingdom Metazoa; phylum Chordata; class Amphibia; order Anura; family Limnodynastidae; genus Mixophyes; species Mixophyes australis. The sequence continues at coordinate 412,113,283 of JAVHZZ010000002.1, read as the reverse complement.
CAGTTAAAATAAATATTCATATAATTAGTCATGCAGAGTGTTTTTATGTTTGATAAAAGGTAATAAACTGAAGAGTAGTTAAGAAAGATGATTAAAACTGCACAGTAAAGGCCTATTATTAAACATATTTCTTCTATAATGGACACGTAATAGTTTGATAAACTCCTGTAGATTATATTGTTATAATTGGATGTCTCAAATATAATTCGACAGGACTACAATACTTCTACATGTTGTATCATTTGCTGTTAAAGACTCTCAGATGACTATAAATTATTGGCTTGTACATGACCTTATACAAATTTAGAAGAAGTTTTACTTTTTTCTAGTTTCCTTCTGTCATTTTCACCCATGTCTTTGTATCATCGTGTAGAGTTGTGTAATTCTGTTGCCCTGGGAAATGACTATCTGAAGCGGATACATTTCTATCCAGACAATGACGTTGCTAAATATTAATAACTCTGCCTAATGATACAAATGCAATATGGTTTTGCAGTAGGGCAGGTAAAAAGCAGTACAATAATGACATATAAAGGTGGGAGCCCCCTTTAAAGAGCATATGTGATATGGAAAATCTACATAAATATACACTGGTGTCTTTAAAAGATGAAATAGAGATTTGTGTACATGACAAGGAGTACAACACAGAAGAAACCGGAGGTAATTGTTATTCCGATTACCACCATTCCGACATCGCCAATGCCTCCAAAAAAAAAAAAACGAAACAAGGAAAAAGCGGCTTGAAAATAATCAGACTTACCTTCAAGACGACGCTGGAGATCACTGAAGAAAGCAGCCTAATGACAGCAAGGCATTCCGATTGGAGAACTGACCGGCAATGCAGCCTGAAGTCTTTGCGACGTCTGTTACTAAAATTTTAAAGCATCAATGTGGGAAGACCTAAGGTTAAGTGTTTAAACACTTAACCTCACATTGCCGCTTTAAATTTTTAGTGGCAGACGTCGCGAAGATGTCAGGCTGCATTTTTCATTGTTTCGGGGTTTTTTGGAGGCATTAGCGATGCCGGATTTATAATGATCGTTAAAACGTACCCAACCCGAAGAAACCAGGCTCTTACATTTTATTATTATCTCTCCCAAAAGTACAGTTATTCAGACCAATCTTCTTCTATAGTATTAGAATGTCTGACCAGTCTGTCTTCCCTGTCTATGTAGCTTATTGAATCCATTGACATTAATCTCCAAATCCGACAGGAAGAAGATTAAGATTTGGAACTTTCTGAAAAATGAAGCAATTTTGGAACAAATATCACACATGATGTGATTTTTTATATTTATATATAGCACTAATATTATGTAACAAGTTAACCCGTGCATGATACTCATGCATTCTAGTCAAATCAAGCTACTTATGGTGTTAAAAAGGTTCTTGTCATGCATTTGGGCCTAGCCCAGGCCTCCTCAGGGGAAGAACGTTAATTCCCGACGCAAGCGCCCTTTTTTAACGTGGTTTTGTCCACATGTCACCACCTCATCATTTTTCTTCATCACCTCATCCTTCATCTTCATCGCCACATCCTTCATCAAGCTACTTAAGGTGTTAAAAACTCCCCACTGTCACCCCCGGCAACCACCAACCACTCCCAACTGTCACTTCTCCTTCAAGAAATATATAGGTCAGTGTATAACTCTGCCCAGCAGGTGGCGCTGCAGCTTGGTTTTTTTTTCCCACACACGCCACTAGGCATTTATATAGTAGATGCTTTACAATAAACAAAATGTATCACACCTGTCCCTGTGGAGCTTACAATCTAATTCCTTACACACAATAACAGACAGATGCCGACTAACCTCCCAGTATATTTTTTGGAGTGTGGGAGAAAATCAAAGCACCCAAAGGAAACTCGCGTAAATAGGGAGAGAACACACAATCTTCATACAGACGGGGTGCTGCTCGGAATCAAACTCAAGGCACCAGCAGAAGAGAAAATCCACACAGCTGATCCTCTAAGTGTGGGAGGGGGGAGAGGGAGAGTAACACACTAATATCAGTGGGTTAGATAAAATTATACTACATTTATTCTCACAAAAAAATAATAAAAAACATTTATATCAACATGTAAAAAATGTTTATACATATTAATTAAATGAACAATTAAAAGCAACAACTTCACATCTGTCATACAACAATATACAGTATATCTTTTATTTCTTCAGCACCAGGGCTGCTATGCAACATTGCTAGCCACTGTGCCACCGCCCCACCATATGTAGTGTATTGTATACTATAGATTTAGGAATTATTACATTAAAAGTGTATATGTGATACTGCACCCCCTATCATAAATTCTATAGATATTAGAAGTAACCAAGGAATTATGTGACCATATAAGGGCAGGCAGAGAGTTTATGCAGATTACAGAATTCTGGGATGACTTCTAATGTCCATTATAATTTATAGTAGGGTGTTTATTATTCCCTGTAATCCTCAGGTTCTCCTAATGAAGACATCAGAACCCACCAATTACAAGCAATGATAACAACTCATTGTTTATGCAAGGCTTTATACATATATTAACAAGACTTGTGTATTGTATACATTATAACATTGTCGTTACACAATGTTATAATCATCACACTAGTCAAACAAGCAGATGTGTGACTATATAAAGGTATAACATCACAAAATGACTTCTTGGATAGCGAAAATTAAATCTGTATTGACATTATATCTTATTGAGGAAGAGAGCAGACATGGGCTAGATTTACTAAGAATCGAGTTCGGTGGTGGTTTGAAACCGCCATCCATTGCCGGCGGTTTAGTGGTCCAATACGCTGCATTTACTATAGGGCGGTTTGAGGCTTCAATTATAAAGGAATGGCGATATATGGCGGATTGAATAAGCTAAACCGCCAGCGGTTTGGTTAAAACCGCCATCCAAACTGCCATCCAAAAGACAGGGCTGGACAGTTTTAATACCTGCTTCAGAATAGCTTGATAGCTCGACATATTCTGTTTGAACTATTTTGCCATTCAGAACATAAGAAAGTGCAAAATTGACATTTAAATTATTTGGGCAATCATTATTTATTGATTAAGAGGCAAGATTAATTTAATATTAACTTATGGGGAAAAAGTTTTCATTATATTAAGGGGACAAAATGATTTAATAATTATATTATTCGAACACTATGTAATGACAAATTGTGCAACATAAATAATTATAAACACAATTAACAATCAGTTAATATTATTATATATTCACATTTCCCACATAATACAATGCTATAATATTGTCCCTTTTAAAACACATAAAAAAAATTTCCCTCATAAGTTAATATTAAATTAATTTTGCCCCTTAATCAATAAATTATGATTGCCCAAATAATTTAAATGTCAATGGTGCTTTCTCTTATGTTCTGAATGGCACAATAGATCAAACAGGAGCTGTTTGATCAATCTCGCCATTCACAACCACCTCTTTCATTTTGTCCGTTTGGATGGCTATTTTGCGGCGGTTTTGAAAACCCCAGCTTAGTGCATTCGGATGTTTGTACGTTCATCATTGTTAAAATCGGGATGACGGTTTGTAAAGTGGTGGATTTGAAAAGTGTTAATTCTGGCCATTTGAACGGCGGTTTTTCTGGTGGTTTCAAAACCACCTGAAAATTAGCCAAAAAGTGTCAGTTTGAGCAAACCGCCCTTTAGTAAATCTAGCCCATAATCTTTTCATCCCAAACCGACCTTTGAGACAGTTTTGGAAATCTGACCTTTACAAAATATTGTATTTCCTTTTAATTGCTTTATTATCGCATAATATAATTTCCCAAAAATATAATTGGTGGGAAATAAGATACTTGCCCCAAATTACAAGCACACAATCCCTCTGTTTTTAACTTTATTTTAGCTGATTGGCAAATGGAAAGAGTGGTGCAGAATTGGACTGTTATAGCCATTGGGTGCTCTAGTAAATCCAACAAATGGCCAATCCATGGTAAGTACAAATTTATTTTTTATTTTAAGGCATTTTAAAAATAATATATATATTTCGAATGGAGTTATTATTTTGTACAGGATAAATACCCTTTATGAACTAAAGTGTTCAATGCAGAAAACTGGAGTTATTTCAAGTAACGTTTTTATAGAAGCAAAATAAAAAAGATTTTCACTTCTTACATTTCTCACTTTCTCTGAAGATTGGTAAATTTCTAATTAAAAGCTGAAATAAGGCAGTAAGAAAACTCAAGAATACTTTTCATTTAAGGTAGTATAACAAACAGCAGGAGAGCTTCCACTGAAAGCAGATATCACTTTCTTATTTACCATCTGTTCACTGTTCAATGGAAACAGTTTATTGCCCAATCACTTTACATCTTCACCACTGAGCTGAAATTAGTCATATAAAACAATCTCACTATTTAGCAGAGAGCTGATCAGATCACAATATACAACATCTTCTTTTTTAAGCAAGTGCACCTAATTGATGATCACTGTTTTACATACAAAGAAACTTGAGTATTGGGAGACAGGACAGAATGAACAGACAATAGCCCGCCCCACAAGTGTTGATGAAAAACCCCTTTGATATTATTAGAGTGTATTTAACCAAAAAGGTTGAAGGAGATCATAAATGAGATTATGCTACCAGACGTAAGATTGTGTTATTTGTAAAAAATGAATATCATATAAGCTAAGACATGCTTCAGATGGAAATGCAAGACATGAGGAACTTTACAAGAATATTATGTATCGATGTAACATATTTTATTGTACCTTGTATCCTTCCAGATAATGTATTGTATATGTGGGTAAAGGGCATAGAAAATGTTAACTCCAAGCTCCAAAGGTATATGTTCCGTAGAAAAAAATGGTTTCTAGAATTGTGATTCTCTTTTATGGTAACCTAACTGATATCCAACAACAGTGTGATGATATCACAGGGAAAAAAAATGAAACGTACTACTAAGATCCTGCAATAAAATTTTAAGGTGCTAATTTTGTGCACTATCAAAGGGTGGCCTGTGAAAGATAAATAATTGGATGAAGTAAACTAAATTGATTAATATTGTTTTACGGTGCGATTGCGATTAGTGCACCACGTGTAACGACACAATCGCACGGATTAATAACACACATTTACATTCGCACTTACACTTGTAAATAGTACACATTTATTAAGGTTCTAATTCAAATTTATTTATTTGTAAAATGTATAGGTTATTTTTACATAGATAAAATTATAGTAAAGGTATTTATGGTTCAGGTCATCTAAAAAGTAAAGAGTTTGGTTGCATATTAAACCTTATTTCATCAGCGTTAACCCGGTTTCGACAGAGTAGCGAACGCATCTAGCAGTCGCAAGTTATGAGCAATATGACATTAATACTCAAAAGTACTTTGTCAATTGGTCAGTTTACACTGGTTATTTGGCGGGAAGACACGTAGGCAACAGTTGGAGTAAGTTGCCCTCATCCTTGGAGACAATGAAAACCTCTCTTAGTGTTATCTGTGTATATTCGTGATATCATCACTGTTTATGTTAATACAAACTGCATATAAGCAAGCCCTGGGCCAGTGTTAGATCTCTCTCTTCCTGACTACAGACTACATGACTGTATCTGAACCTGGGCCCAGGGAAAGCGCTTGCGTAATGTATTCGGTGTATAATTTCCTGTTTTTTATCATATTTTATGTATTTTAGTGTTCATGGATCATCATCGTTTGCTGTTATCCTGCTATCTTTAGCTATTAAATCTCTTTGTGCGTTGGAACCACAATAATCACATTGGACAATGTTTATTGGTAGCGACAAAACAAATTTTACAATATATATTGTAATCCTGTAATCCTAATCTCACTAATCCTAAAGAAACCATCTCTTCACTCTGACTTCAATCACTGCAAATATTCTCTCCTATCCTTTTCCTGCAAACGACTTGAACAACCCGTGTTTAACCACCTATCTCACTTATTTTCCTCTCACTTCATTCTTGATTCTTGGCAATTTGACTTCCGCCCCCCAACAATCCACTGGGACTACCCTCACAAACGTTATAATTGATTTACTTACTGCTGCTTTCAACAATGTTGGTCACCCTCTTCTTCTATTCCCTCCATTGGCCTTCATGACGCAGTTCTTTCCTCATTTATTTCCTATCTATCCAACTGCTACTCAGCATCTCTATCTGTGGCATATCCTCCAAGTACAAGGCTCTGTACTTGCTTACTTTCTCACTGTAAACTTTTACTCTTTATGAATTCACTAATTCAGCACCCGGTGGTACCTCTACGTTGACAACACTCAAATCTATCTTTCCTCCTCTGACCTCTCCCTTTCTTTAATGTCTTGTGTAATCAACTACCTCAACACCAGAAGGAAAAAACAGTGTCCTTCAACCAATAGCCTCTGAGTTGAACACTAAATATCTGTGATTAGGCTCTAGAAGGCACACTTGGCTACTGAAGACTGAATAATATGTTGAACACTGGCCAACAAGAATTAGGCTCTTAATTTACAATAGAAGATTTATGAAAGTGATGCTTGGGCCATCCGTACACAGAATCTGCTGCCTGTGAAAAAAAACAAATTGATTGTAAATATTCAATCAGAATTAACAATAATACATTATAGAGAGTGGTCTTATAACCTCTACAACCAGGCATAAAGCATGTTAATGCAAGAAAGAGGAGCTCCCCCTGTATGTATATCTCAGAGTGATGATAACCACCAAATAGAACTTTTGCATTATGTGATTGGAGTAAACGGCAGAGAAATATCACAGACTTTATGCACAGTAACCGCTTCTCAGACTCTTACCCTGATCTCAGTCTCTATGACAGACATCATCCTGGCATTTGATAAAAAATCTGATAAAAAAAATAAAACTGTGGAAAGATAGAAGTTTTTTTTTTCAAGGAATGAAAAATCGAGGTAAAAATATTGACACATGTAACAGAACTGAAGCGGCTGGCAGCAACCTGTGATTCTGGAAACATTAGAGGTTCTCTTATCACAGACAGAATAGTGAGCGGACTCAGAGCCTCTCACCTGACATAGATATTACTTAGGGAAGAACTCCTGGGTCTATAGAGATGTCTTCAAATATACAGAGCTTCTGAGCTGACAAAAGACAGCCTGGAAGTGATTGAAGGCCTATCTGATGACATTTTATACACAGCAACTGGCAAAGGATGACGGATGAAACACTCCCTGGTTATTTAGTTCAGTGTAAATATTGTGATAAAAAGCATAAAACAAGACAAAGAGAAATCCAGCGTATGGTCAGACATGCAGGACATGTGGTGAGAATAACAATTTAAAGGCTCAGCCTAGGAGGACAACACTACAGAAAAGAAAATGGAATACAGGGGACACAGACTCTGATAGTGCAGAAGACATAACATAACTCCCGCCAAAGGAGTAACTAGCATAATAACATGGGGTGCAGATGCGATTGCACCTAATGCTGAGGAGAGGGCCTGTCTGCTCTGTCAAAGCCCCATTGTCATTACCAAATATAATCATCATCATCTGCATGTATCTTGCGCCAGGGGAAGCAGAAGCAATAGATATGCCTCTTAACAGGCGCTTCTGAGTCTTCCTCAAACCCTACATACTACCTAAGGTTTATAAAACACCATTACTCTACTTGGGGTCAGGGGGGCAGCTGCCCCCTGGCTGGTTCCATAATTGGCTACCTTGGGCTGGGTCACTGGGCCTCCTGTATTTTTTTCCTTTAAAATGTTCCTAATAGGCTGCTGAGTCAAGTCTTACCCCCAGGCTAAAATTTGCCAGGTCTACCATGTATTGTGCTATTGTGCAGGACGACTGATGCCAGTTAGTTGGCCGGTGACTAGGCAAAAGGACTGTCTAGTGAGAGTTAGGGTCACCTTGTGTCATCCTGTCGATAGTGTTTTGTCCTTTTGGTGATGTGAACAATAAAAGCACCATTGTTGTGTGTCAGCATCACATCACTTAGAACTAGGAAGTGCGCCCAACTCTAGGTGAGGCCCTGTATTTGCAAATCCAGTAGGCGTAGGACTGCTAGCACCAAAGTCCAGCAGTAAAATAAGCACAACTCCATAGTCAAAAGCCAATTGAATATTTTAGCGGACAGTTTTTTTGTTTATTTGCTCATCTGTAATGCTGTGAACATTTTTGCATAGAGAAATAACAGCTTTGTCAAATCTGACAATGCATAAAACTTTTAAAAATTGGATTCTTGTTTTTATACCGAACTACATTTCTCAGACTAATATCTGTACTAGTGCAAAACAATGTCATTCAAAACTCAGAAAGTACCACCAATTTAAAGCTTTTAAAAGTTTCACTCCCATTATAAGTCAGATGCACTTTCCGTTCCTGTGTCTCCAGTATGGATAAAAATAGCATTATCTTAATGCAACAATCACTTTCTTTCTTCTTACTTAAAGTGATTGAAAGTCTGAATTATTTTCTATAGCTAAACAATTATAATAATCTTATATCTCTTGTGAATTATATATAACATTCCCGTATTTGTTTATATTTTACCAAGGTTTAAGTGGTCACTGAACTTAAACAGTTTATACAATATGAAAACTATCTAACGACAATCGAATAAAAATAGTTTGTTGACTCTTGCTAGCAAAATCTTGTTGTCCAAAGTGTTCGCCTGCCCTGCGCATTCTGTGGCCCCATTCAGCCCATGCCCGGATGGGACAAAGACTTTACTGACTGTTTGTGGTTAATGCAGTTTGGCTTTGCCACAGCGCCTGTCAGTAGACATATATATAACTCTATGTAAATAGTGCACACCTTTTGCTGCTAATGTGTTTGCGGAGACCACTGTTGTATTGGAGTTCTGGGGATAATGTCCATGAAGCATTCTTGCCGTCTCTCCCAGAATGTCCTGAATTCTGAGTAGGTTTCCTGGACTTGCAGGAGAGTGTTACGACTCTGCCTATATTTTTTATGTGGCAGCAGTACCTTTAATCCAACAGAGGTGCTGCTGTTCTGCTCCTGAACTTTACACCATAATTAAAACTGCAATTGTCTCACAGCTTCAAATATCTTCCTCAATCTGTGCTCAGTGCAGTTCATCGTTTTTACCTGGCTGCTGCTGGTCTCCTGTTTATCCCTGTTCCTGTTCTGCTTTGTTGCTGTTTGATCTCCTGTTGTGACTATCTGTCTGCTTCTCGGACCCTGCTTGTTTGCCTGTTGCCCTGACCTCTGCTTGATTACTGGACTATTCCTATTTGCTTGGGACCCGGACCTCTGCCTGGCTGTTGGATTCGCTAGAATTCTTGTTGCCCTGATCTCTGTTTGGTCACTGGACTTAGTTTGTCTGCTTCCCTGGACAGCCTCGTGCCTCCTGGACTGGGGTAACTCATTATACTTGTCCCTGCTATAAAAATGTATCTGTCATTACTTGGAACCTGTTGATCTGTGGACTTTTCTGCCATTTATCACACCTGTTCATATCTGTGGATTTATACCTGTTTATACTGCAACCTGGAAATCTGCATATCCCACGAACTGAATCCTTGTTTATGTATTTTGCCTGAATAAAGACATTTGGTTTATTATACTTCTGTTGCTGCTTTCTGAAATCGCTAGGAATCATAACAGAGAGCAGGCAATTCTCCCACATTCCACCCACTTCCTGGTGAAGTGGGCCGGATGGGGGGCTCCATGGCATCGTTTTGGCCCTGCATCCATCCATTGGGGCATCCATGATGCAATTCATGGCACCCACCCCTCTACGCACTTGCCCTTCACCACGCCTCCAGGTGAAATGAGAGTCCCACATTTCTGGGAGACCTCCCGGTCTCCCAGGAGAGCAGAGCAACCTCTCGGTTCTTGCCCCCACAATAGATAAGTGGTGGGGGCGGGGCTTAATGACGCAAACATCATGTCATATTAGCCCCGCCATCTGCTGTAATTGGCAAAAATTGTGACAATCGTTTAGGGGGCAGGTCCAAAATAATGTAATTAGTCAAGCCCCACCCCCACACGCCCACCTTTGCCGGGATCTCCCTGAAGCCAACCAGGAAAAGTTGGCAAGTATGGCATACGCTGGTAGTGCTAACTGACTTCTGACTTAGGTGTCCACTTACTAGGCTGCAAAACATTGACTCACCACTGTATCACAGGAATTAGCTAACAGGGCACTGTAGAAGTTGTAAAGAGCTGCGTGTTTATTAAGCCCAGGTTTAAGCAAAATGTAAATAATTAAATAAAATAAAAAGCACAGAAAAACAAATTACCCCAATGTACTTTTATAACATAAACATAGGTTTGAGAAGGAGATCAGAGTCTGGTTTCAGTTTTTCTAAAGCACTGGGTCCTATTTATAAACAACAAATGGAAATAACTTGGGTACCCTAATAAATGGCACTGCTCGGTATATTGAACACATCTTGGGAAGTGGTGATTGGCAGTTGGGGCTAGAGGAACATTCATCATTTACCCAACAATCTACAGAGCAGGTACAGCAAAGTGTAGAATACCTGTGATATGGCAAAAAGTATTTTCAAAACTATTCTGATGTATACAAGTACAAGCTTTTATACATTTTAACAGCATCTGTTACATAATGGAATAATCTATACTCTTATTTACAGTTTCCTAATATAGTGAAGAAGTTTCTAATAAACACTGGCTACCTTAAGATAAAAAAACAACATACACTAACATTAATATAACTGTTAACATCATAAATCTCACTTCACTTTATTTAGCTTGGACTTTCTCACCGTCCTTTTAACCTAAAGGTAAATCATTTTGTACTTCTGTCACTAAGAATTCATCTGTTCAGACCATGTCAACATTTGACCCCTTCCAGCTCAATTCTTAAGAGCACAGAAATGGACATACAAAATAAAATATCGTATGACATAATTATTATTATTATTATCATTTATTTGTTGGGCACCACAAGGTTTCCGCAACGCCGCACACAGTACAAACAGAAGACCATACAGGGTGACATAGTACAGAGCAATAAACACAAAGTACCAATACTTCAGAACTCCGAGCAGACATATGGGCTTAGATGGAGCAGAAGAACAGGTATGGAGACAGGCGGGGAGAGGGGCCCTGCTCATAAGAGCTCACATCCAAAGGGAGGGTGGACAAACAGGCACAAGAGGGAGCCATTAAAGTAAGGGAGAGAAAGGCGGGGCTGGGGGAGAGAGGGGAGAATAACAGAAGGATAATTGATACAATATTAACAAAAACAGTCAATATTGTTGTCAATCAGGTTAGCTTCCACAGCACCTGTTAAGCAGCTAACATATCCTGATAACCACAAGGATAGGACATGGTCCATCTTCAACAGCTGGACTGTGGTACAACTTTTCTGGGCTTCCAGAGCAACTATCTGTTTCCATTGATCATGGCCAGGCACAAATTGCCTTTTTTCCGCTGTTTACCACAAATCTGTCGTTCTGTAAACTGCAATGCGATATCTAGCGAGAAGGTTCAATGAGTGACAACGATAAACGTCGCTTCTTACTGGCCCTGGTATGGTCCCTGTCCGTGGTTGGGAAATTTTAGCAAGCTTCGTTAAGGTCAGGGACTGATTTGCCTGAAAAAAAGTTCTTGCAATTTATGTTAAAAGAAAGGATAATAAATAGTATAATTTCATATAAAGCTGCCTGTATTTTGTAGATTGTGCAGCCAGGGTGGGAAAATACTTGTGATTGGCTGAGCAGTTATTGACCCTCACAGTCAATTGAAAGGTTCTGAACAAAAGTGCTTTGGGTTTTATTCCCTGTCGATTAAGAAGAATTTTCATAGGTCTGCATCAAGAAAGATTTTTTTTGTTTTATAAAATGGTAAAAGATGAATGTTGTGGATATTATTATTTAATTAAACTTTATTTTGAAAATATATTTTTTATTTTACAGGGTGGGGAAGGGCCGTTTGCTGTAGTCAATGTACAGTAAGGGTATGCCAAACACGAGCACAAGCAGCCACATCTGAATCAAGCTTTGGGTATCTTAAAGATGCCTGTTTTTCTGCCGTATCTTTTGTTCCAGGTACAGGGCTAGTCTGAGTCCTAAATACTAGTGATGACAGTCTTGTATGCATGCTATAACATGTGTTTGTAAACAGGAGCAAGTGTAAAAAATTATTTTATGTTCAGTAGAAATTAAGATCATCCTAATAAATGTATATCATGGGGAAAAAAATATCAGCAATGTTTTTATTTTTTTAAACTGTTTTGTCATTAACGCCTATATTATTAACAGGTGACATTAATTCAATAATTTTTTTTCTGTGTGTTGTTTTGCGAATTAATATTCCACATAGGTATTGAACGATACCTTCAGCGTCTTGTGTAGTATAGCAGGGCACATCTACACCGTCTTCATCTCCTCTTGTATGTACAGTGGCTCAGTGGTTAGCACTTCTGCCTCGCAGCACTAGGGTCATGAGTTCAATTCCCGACCATGATCTGTGTGGAGTTTGTATGTTCTTCCCGTGTTTGCGTGGGTTTCTTCCGGGTGCTCCAGTTTCCTCCCACGCTCCAAAAACATACTGGTAGGTTAATTGGCTGCTAACAAAATTGACCCTAGTGTCTCTCTCTCTCTCTCTCTGTCTGTAAGTTAGGAAATTTAGACTGTAAGCTCTAATGGGGCAGGGACTGATGTGAATGAGTTCTCTGTACAACACTACGGAATTAGCAGCGCTATAGAAATAACTGATGATGATATCTTAAGATCCACTCCCTGTTGAGTTAAGGTGTACACAGAGCCGATTTACGAGCGTTTTAAAACAAACGCAAGCAACGCTCAGTATGCGTGTCTTGATGACTCAGGCCCAATCAATGTATATTTCTGTAGACCAGAATATATAAGATAACAGCCTATCAATTAACTAGGAACTTGTGACATCATTGAAGCATGGAGCACTTTGTGTGCAGCTGAAAACAGTGAAGGGATAGTCTGAATATTCCACCTTATATTATAGCGGAATTACAAGTTTCTAGTATGAGATTCCTCTGTGTAAATGTGGCCACTTTAAATATTACTGTACATAAAGTCATGTTTTCAATATTAAACAAAATCATTTTGAATCTGATCCACCGTGTGCCAACATACACTACACACTGCCAGTCTTTGACTTTTGCCAGCCCAAGATGACATTACAAAGGGTGATATTAAATGGCTTAAGAAATGGTTTCTTTTCTAAATTTATATTGGCCATGACCATCGTGGACAATAAAAGCCACCATTAGTCACCCAGCTGGCATCTCCCCCTGGTTTTACAGCGTGACTAGTTGCTAGCCCATCTATTATTCAGTGCACTCATGGAGCACACAGGCAAAAGGTATTTCACATTCCTAAATCTGCAATGATTGAATTTATTTCCCTTTAAATATTCTTGTTATAAGTATGCGTGTTTCCCAGAGAAAACCACTCCTGGTAATGAGCGTGTGAGCTCCATAAACCTGACCTTAACAGGGGGGTGTAATTTACAGGGAATTACGTCTCAATTACCTTCGTGGCGTAGCGTCTCATGGAGGACAGGTTTTATATCACAGAACCAAATGCAGCCAAGTAATACATACTAAACAAAATGGTCCTGTAACAAGATCTAATAACCTAGTGCAGCTAAAAAATATTGGGTAACCTCCTGCTTGCCTACTAGACGGTGATGGTGTCTAGTGGGTGGTGGTGGTGCCTAGTGGGTGGTGGTGGTGCCTAGTGGGGGTTGGTGGGGCCTAGTGGGTGGTGGTGGTGCCTAGTAGAGATGCTCAAGCTCGGTTTTCTGAAAACCGAGCCCACCCGAATTTAGGAGATCCGAATAGGCTCGCAAGCCGGCTCGTTACTTTCGAGCGTCCTCGGATCTGAATTGAGGCAAAATGTAATTGTTGCGTTGTCGGATCTCGCAGGTTTTGGATTCCATAAGTACCTCCCACCCCAGGAGATCCAGCGCCATTGCTCACACAGAAACAGGGGTAGCAGTGTTCTTGTCACTCTCCATTCTCTAGTGACATTGCTCACTGCTCATATAGAAAGAGGAGGGGTAGCAGTGTTCTTGTCACTAGACAAAAATTGACTGGAAATTATTGGAAATTAATGTTATTGATGTTAAGAATAATGTAGGGATAAAAAAAGAGTCAAATTATGTGATTTTAGAAAAAACCTAAACCAAAACACCCGAGGGCGGTTTTTCCAAAACCAAAAACCAAAAAACAAAGTTAATCCAGATCCAAAACCAAAACCAAAACACGGGGGGGCAGTGAGATAGATAGATATGAGATCGATAGACGATAGATAGATAGATAGATAGATAGATAGATAGATAGATAGATAGATAGATAGATAGATAGATAAATAGATAGATATGAGATTGAGAAGATAGATATATAGATAAATAGATATGAGACAGACAGACAGACAGACAGATAGATAGATAGATAGATAGATAGATATATAGATAGATATGAGATAGACAATTTATGTTTTCCTTCATCTATTTGTATTTTCATATTTTGCTTCATTTTTCGCTTTTCCTCTGCTCGGCTGTTTCTCCCTCTGACATAAATAGCCCCCATCACTCAGCGACTGTGCTCAGCGAGGCTGGTTGGTAATTCAAACCTTTCATTCAGGTTATCATTATGTACTAAAGAGGAAAATATGTGTTTACTAAATGACCTCCGTGTGAATGTGATCTGCTCACTGGTACGAGGAGCTGAGCCCCTGGCTGACGGGCTGCGCTCATTCCCATCATCCACATGAACCCCAGATATAACAAGGGGGAACGTTCTGCCAGTGTAAATAAGCCAATAACGGTAGAAAGATGATACACAGTGGACATCAATGGAGCCATCTCATGTATAAAGATCAGCTCAGTATGATCCCTGCAGTCTGTCTTGTACTGAAGATGAGCTTTCAAAATGCAAAAAAAGGATGTTATTATCAAACTCAGGATCTATTACATGCTGGGAGTTGTAGTGCTTTATGTTCCACAGAGTCAGTATTCTATGTGACGGGTGTAGATATCGCGACTTGGGATCAAAGTTTTTCTAGAAACTCTATTATAATTAGAAATGCTCACTGACCCCCGTGTTTTGGTTACGGTTTTAGTTTTGGATCTGGATTACCGTCGAGTTTTCCTTTTGGTTTTGCAAAACCGCCATTGCGTGTTTTGGTTTTGTTTGGTTTTGTTTTGCTATTTTGTTGGAAAATCAATGTTTTTGTGCATAAAATAACCAAATTTAGTGCTCCACCTGTTTCTTGGATAAGTAATGTAATTGTAAAGCTAATAAATTAGCAAAAAAATAATTTAATTCCTGGTAGGTAGGACTTCATTAATTCTACACACAAACCAGATTGTCTTCCTCTCCATCTATGCATATTGGCAATGCAGCCATCGTCTTTGGATGTATATTACACCCTACACTTACAGTTAAATATATATAAAGAACATTTCTTTAAGTCTGCTGACAGATATGACTTTTGACAGCCAGAAATATTAATGCAAAAGAATGGGGGACACCCAAAAAGCACTTGGGAGTGCTAAAAATTATTTTTAAGTCTGCTGACAGATAGGACTTTTGACAGCCAGAAATATTAATGCAAAGGAATGGGGGACACCCCAAAGCACTTGTAGTGCCAAATATTGAAAAAAAAGACTCCTCTATCCTCCTCTCCTCTCTATCAATTGTTATCAGAATTGTAATCAGAATTGTTATCAGAATTGTATTCTCTGTCCCTGCTTTAATCAGCCTGTGACTACACCCTGCTCTCTCCCTCTGTCAAATGGCGATGGATTGCTGTGGATTGCTGTATCGGCGATGGATTGCTGTATCGCGAGAACCGAGCCCCGAGATCCGACAACGTCACAATGACGTTCGGCCTCGATTTGGAATCCGAGCGGGCGGGAGAGTACCAAGCCTACTCGGCTCGGTACTCGGATAGGCAAAGTTCGGGTGGGTTCGGTTCTCGGGGAACCGAGCCTGCCCATCTCTAATTATAATGTTACCAAGTTTATATGATACTTGTGTCTAGGTTGTATAAGTACATCTGGAGATTGCAGCTAATACTAAAATCAACTCAAATTGTAGCACACTTTACAAAAGCACATAGGTTGTGATATTTTTTTACTTTATAGTCACATGACTGATTTAATTAATAAATAGGGTTCCCTTAGCTCCATTTTTTGACCCACCCACATGAAATATGAAGCTCGGCACGTAAAATCTTGGTACAATGGAGCAAAGAACCTCACTGTGGCTCAGTGGTTAGCACTTCTGCCTCACAGCACTGGGGTAATGAGTTCAATTCCCGACCATGGCCCTTATCTGTGAGGAGTTTGTATGTTCTCCCTGTGTTTGCGTGGGTTTCCTCTGGGTGCTCCGGTTTCCTCCCACACTCCAAAAACATACTAGTAAGTTAATTGGCTGCTATCAAATCGACCCTAGTCTGTCACTATGTGTGTGTGTGTGTGTGTGTGTGTATGTTAGGAAATTTAGACTGTAAGCTTCAATGAGGCAGGGACTGATGTGAATGAGTTCTCTGTACAGCGCTGCGGAATTAGTGGCGCTATATAAATAGATGATGATGATGATGATGATGATGATGATGGGAGAATCAAGATAACTCTGGCTGCAGTATAAAGTTCTGCGACCAGGGTGCCACCGTGACTCATGGGCACTAATCTCTTACACACAAGCCCACTAATTTCTAAAAACGAATCTGCTTCCTGATCATATTATTATCCTATCCAGCCAAATTTAATTTTTCTTTGCGACCTGGGCTCAAAGTCTGAGCTATCAGGAATGGAGAACCCCCCCTGTCTGCTAAGGACTGCTCATCATTCCTCTAAATCCACATAGCACAGATTTTATAGTTTTCATACATTTACAAATATTTTTTATGCTCCAATTTTTACAGATAGAAGATTTCACTTTTCACGATCATTCTTTACTAACACTTTATACCAATACAACCAGGATATTGCAGCATCCTCCAATGAATTCCAGGTATTTTCATATTTTCTGCAGATTCTTGGCAGTCAGACCATCAAAGAGCCCCAACGAGTAGCTGACTTCACACTCTAAACCTAGGCTGATTGTTTCCAACCCAGCAGCTTTTATTTTATTAATGAGCAGAATAAAAACAGTATAATCTAGCACACAGTGACTTGGGGATGGTAACTTGGGTGTCCAATTACAGACTTAGCCTGTTCGTGGGAGCCATCATTTTTGAAGGTTGCTTAAAAAATATTACAGTCAAGAGAAAGCTGTTATTTAATGGGACCAAGGGGACTGAAGCTGTCCGTCAATTGCTTACACGTTATTTGCTAGCGGTAACAGGAGAGCTGATTTCTGGTATAACTTAGTAACTTTCACATATTGACGTTGAGATATCTGCTAATGAATATACAGCAAAGTGAGGGAGTGAATAAAATATTTGTAGCTATTCACCTTATATGTATGATCTATATCCGTTGATCTCCTTGGCTTACCAATGTCTCCCTGCCGGTGGAACTATATGCAAATGAGAGGTTGAAAGAAGCTTCTGTAGGTGTTCAACTAGTACCCCTATAGTTTTGGGGATGGAAAGTAATATCATCTTGTAACACACTCATCCAGACAAATCCTTATTGGATTTTTTAATGATGTCAGTGAGATTCTATGTGGGATGTCCCATTAATGACACATGCTAGTCTTACAGATCTTTATTGAACTCCAGAGTGACATTTGTTCTTGCATGAAATTGCCGACTTCCACTTCTAGAGCACCTTTAAGACTGGAGGCGAAACAAGATAGTTAGAGGTGGAACTGACACAGATATGGTGGTGCAGTACAAACCCGGTTGA
Organism: Mixophyes australis; assembly: GCA_036250195.1. Classification (NCBI taxonomy): domain Eukaryota; kingdom Metazoa; phylum Chordata; class Amphibia; order Anura; family Limnodynastidae; genus Mixophyes; species Mixophyes australis. The sequence continues at coordinate 412,095,504 of JAVHZZ010000002.1, read as the reverse complement.
CAAATGAATGGACACCAGACCGTCTCTGATTAAATAATCACTTTTGTTGACCGTATCTCTCCTTCACAGTTGATTGTTGCAACTTGCTTCTATAGTCAAACACAATAGACCGCTTTTAAGTCCGCATTATAGATGGAAGTAATCAGTGCTCGGTCAATAAAACTCTGTAAAGTTGCAGTTAATTAATGGGGTGGTCCAATTATGATACAGTAACTAAATGGATGCTCAAAAGGACCATAAAGCAAGGAGCAAACCCAAAAGGGTGCAAATTGAATTTTGGGAAAGTTGTGGGTGTCCAGCATTCTGTGGGTGTCCAGCATTCTGCCCCTCCCCCCCCCCCTGCCTAAGGTTGATGCATGCACCAAGAAGCACCATTCGGTGATTCACGGAATGTTTACAGAAGTGGGGCCACTGTGCATGTGACACTCACTCTTGCTCCCTGCACTTATGTGGGGAGCAGAGCAGAGGTCTTAGAATGTGGGATGATACCTGCTCGGTAAAAAAAATTCAGGGCAGACGGGCTGGCGGGGAAACATAGAAGTGTGTCTCTCTTCTGTCCCTTTACCTGGTTTACCAGGTTCCACCGGTCCTGACATGGACAAGTCATATTGCAATGGAAAGAGAATAAATGCATTTTTTTTTTTCATGAAAGGAATAGAAATACTGTTGCTTTTGTAAGTACCACACAAACATTGGCAAGCTTTATTTTTTAAAACTGCAATTTAGAGTTTAGCAAGGATGGGTCACTCTCCCAAATCTAAATTTGTGAGCACATTTTAAATGCAGCATCTCAAGGTTTTACCAAGTTGCAAATTGACTGGATTTACTACCGATTGTAAATGAGATCTTTGTGAGCATACATCTATACCAAATATGTGCTGTGCTATTAAAAAAAGCAACAATTAAAGTTTTTCCCTGCATAAAATGACCACATCTGACTCATTAGAACTGGATATATTATTCATTCCCTTTGCAGTTATGGTGGTAGATTTACTAAAGATTCTAAAAAGGTAAAGTGAGATGTTGCCTATAGCAACCAATCAGATTCTACCTATCATTTTGTAGACTGTACAAAATAAATGATAGGTAGAATCTGATTTGTTGCTTTAGGCAACATCTCACTTTTCTTTTTTAGAAGCTGTAGTAAATTTACCTAATGAAGTCAGCCTACCTTTTAGTACATAGACATTTTTTAAGCATCACTGAAAAAATCGACTTACCTGCTTGTACCTGTAATAAGGTTTTATAGAAAAGCTTATCAGAGATTTGTTGAAAATCAACATTACTAAAAATAGCATTAAGTTACCACAGTGGAAATTAAACAATAATTTGTTTCTACAGATTTTGTGGTTAGCAATTGACCTTTGGAAACACCAATTGTGCACTGCCCCCTAGTGGCCGGGATATCATAACAGTGTCTTTGAATATCATGACTTAATAATAGGGATGTGCACCGGCGACTTTCGTGTTTTGTGTTTTGGATCCGGATTTTCATTATTTTTGGGGTTCGGATTTGTCTCGCAAAACACTTGACGAAAGGTCTCGGTTCGGATTTAAGGTTTTGGATTCGGATTTTTTTTGAAAAAAACATAAAAAGTTTAAAAATCAAGTTTTTGGGCTTATTTTCACTCCTACGCTATTATTAACCTCAATAACATTCAATAACAAGCATTTCCACTAATTTACAGTGTATTCTGAACACCTCAAAATATAGTTATTAGTCCAAAACGTTGCAACGAGGTATCTTTCTGGACTGCGTAGAAGAGTGGGTCACCACAATATATATAATAAGAAAACCATCAACTTGTATGATTCGCAGCAATAAATGTACCTGGACTGCGTAGAGGAGTGGGTCACCACAATATATATTAAAAACCCTGAACTTGTATGATTCGCACCAATAAATGTACCTGGACTGCGTAGAGGAGTGGGTCACCACAATATATATTAAAAACCCGGAACTTGTATGATTCGCACCAATAAATGTACCTGGACTGCGTAGAGGAGTGGGTCACCACAATATATATTAAAAACCCTGAACTTGTATGATTCGCACCAATAAATGTACCTGGACTGCATAGAGGAGTGGGTCACCACAATATATATAATAAGAAAACCATCAACTTGTATGATTCGCACCAATAAATGTACCTGGACTGCGTAGAGGAGTGGGTCACCACAATATATATTAAAAACCCTGAACTTGTATGATTCGCACCAATAAATGTACCTGGACTGCGTAGAGGAGTGGGTCACCACAATATATATTAAAAACCCTGAACTTGTATGATTCGCACCAATAAATGTACCTGGACTGCGTAGAGGAGTGGGTCACCACAATATTATTAAAAAACCGTACACAGGTCTGAATTCCACCCAAAAAGTTTATGGACTGCGTAGTGTAGTGTTCCCCACAATATTATTTAAAATTTTTGCAGCAACAGTCAACGCTGTTTAATATCTGATACACCTCTATCTGGACTGCATAGTGGAGTGGCCCCGGTACCCAATTTGGTACCGGGGCCACAATACCTCCTCCAAACATGGTACAGACCATTCGTCATTGAGATCCCATCAAGTATGTTAAAGACAGACAGGGTCGAAGTGTTATTGGTTGACTTTGTAAACCAAAAAACTGTCCCTGTTGCACATAGTCGTGCAATGAAGACTGACTTTTTCATTTAAAGGCACCATCTTTCAAGTGTAGTGTTTGTAAGTCTAAGTCATATTATACTTTTGGTAAAATTGGTTTATTTTGTTCCTCTTTATGGTAACTACTAATAGAATTAAAGTATTAAATAGAAGCGGCAGTTCCTCTTTATGGGAATTAGTAATAGAATTAAAGTATTAAATAGAATTAAAGTATTAAATAGAGTGGTATAGAGTTGTAGTGTGGTATAGATAGAGTGGTCCCCACAATATAATAATAAAACCCTCAACTGGTCTGAATTCCACCAAACAAGTATCTGGACTGCGTAGTGGGGTGGCCCCGGTACCCAATTTGATACCGGGGCCACAATAAAATAAATACACCCTCAACTGGTCTGAATTCCACCAAACAAGTATCTGGACTGCGTAGTGGGGTGGCCCCGGTACCCAATTTGATACCGGGGCCACAATACCTCCTCCAATTTCCAAGTGTAGTGTTTATAACATCTTAACACTACACTAATTCTAGCACGTCAAAACCTCTTGTTTTAAATAATGACAGGGCATTTAACTTTTGATTTAATTTATTGAATTTTTTGGCATTTTCTTTTACTTTTTGAACATGGCAAACGACTGTTGAATGGTCACATAATGCCAAAAAAAATGTTGCAAGATGGAATTGTCTTTGGGCCCTCCCACCCACCCTTATGTTGTTGAAATAGGACATGCACACTTTAACAAACCAATTATTTCAGCGACAGGGCCTACCAAACAACTGTGGCTGAAATGATTGGTTTGTTTGGGCCCCCACACCAATAAAACAATTCATCTCTCCCTGTACAAACTAAACAGGCTCTACTGAGGAAAGATGTCGTCCTCATCCTCAACCTCTGATTCCTCTCCCCCTACAGTGTGTACTTCCTCCTCCTCACACATTATCAATTCGTCCCCGCTGGACTCCACAACCACAGTCCCTCTGTACTGTCTGGAGGGCAGTGCTGTACTTCATTGAGGAATTGATTATTCATTTTTATAAACATCATTTTTTCAACGTTGTGAGGAAGCAACCTCCTTCGCCGCTCACTGACCAGGTTCCCCGCTGCACTAAAAACTCTTTCCGAGTACACACTGGAGGGGGGACAACTCAGTTAAAAAATAGAGCCAGTTTGTACAGGGGCTTCCAAACTGCCTTTTGGAGTTCTACCACGTCACTACCTCTAGTTAATTTAGATTGCAAGGCTTGTAAATATAAATACTTTGAAGATAAAAAAAGCAGGCTGCACAGACTGTGGAGCTAGAAAGTGAAATTAAATGGACCACGTTACTTTGGTGGCTATCTATGCCCCCCCCCCCCCCCCCCGCCCTACACTTGTAGTTGAATATAAATAAAGCAGCCTGCATAGACTGTAGAACTAGAAATTCAAATATACAAAGAAATGGACAAAGGCAGTTTGGTATCTGTCTGCATCAGATCCCCTCTCCACTAGGAGTAAAACAGAAAACTTTTCAGCCGTTATATAATCTAGAATATAAATAGAAATTGAGAAAGGCAATTTGGTATCTGTCTGCATCATAATCATCAACATCCTCCTCAGCGCCAGCTACATCAATATCCTCCTCCCAGTGTACAACATTCACACCTTCATTAGCCAAATCTGTAACTGGACTGTGGGTGATCCTTCCAGCATATGCAGAGGGCGTGCTGCAAATGCTGGATGGAGTCACCTCTTCCCGTACAGTGATGGGAAGGTCAGGGTTCACAACCAACAACACCCTTGGACTCGCCTTGGGGATTTGTGATGTCATCTGTTTAGAAGGCAGAGTTCTTTGCTGTTTTGTTGTTGTTGCTGACAGCATAACTCTCTTAAATTTTTTGTAGGGGGGGGAGGAGGGCTTAGATCCTTGGGTGAAGCTGGACCACTAGTCATGAACACGGGCCAGGGCCTAAGCCGTTCCTTGCCACTACGTGTCATAAATGGCATATTGCCAACTTTACGTTTCTCCTCAGATGATTTTAAGTTTCTCTTTTTGCTATTTTTTGAGAACTTGGGCTTTTTGGATTTTACATGCCCTGTACTAGGAGATTGGGCATCGGGCTTGCCAGACGACGTTGATGGCATTTCATCGTCTATGTCATGACTAGTGGCAGCAGCTTCAGCATTAGGAGGAAGTGGGTCTTGATCTTTCCCTACTTTATCCTCCAAATTTTGGTTTTCCATTATATGTAGCACAAGAGAGCGTACCCCTAAGCCACACACACTCGGCAAAGCCTTTAAAAATTATATGCGGCACAGGAGAGTAGCACTGGACTTATACTGCTGAATCAGTGAACTTTGTAATAGCAGTACCACTGGACTTTTACTGCTGAATGTGTGAACTTGGTAATATTGCAGTACCAATGGGCTTATATACTGCTGGATTGGCTTTGCAAATTTGGTTATAATTATTATTTTTTTTAATTTTTTATTTTAATTTTTTTTATAACTTTTTTTTTATTTTTTAAAAACTTGGGAATAATGGGGAAATAACTATGCCCTTAGAAGCACAGAGCACAGGACACAGCACCACTGGACTGAACAGGACACGGCACAGGATCCAGCAGCACTACTGAACTCAGCAGGACAGAGCACAGGACACAGCACCACTGGACTGATACTGCAGAATGTGTGAACTTTGTAATATTGCAGAACCACTGGACTTTTACTGCTGAATGTGTGAACTTGGTAATATTGCAGTACCAATGGGCTTATACTGCAGGATTGGTTGTGCAAATTTTGTTGAAATTAAAAAAAAATGTAATTAGTTTTTTGTATTTTTTTTAAATAACATTTTTTTATTTTTTTAAACACTTTGGAATATTGGGGAAATAACTATGCCCTTAGAAGCACAGAGCACAGGACACAGCACCACTGGACTGAACAGGACACAGCACAGGACCCAGCAGCACCACTGACCTCAGAAGGACAGAGCACAGGACACAGCACCACTGGACTGAGCACAGCACAGCACAGCACAGCACAGAACTTAACTGAACAGCACAGAACTTAACTGAACAGCACGAGATATAGCAGGACAGAGGACCACCTAACACACCCTCCCTCTACCCTGATCAATGCTCGAGTGAAGATGGCGGCGACTAGCGGGGAATTTATAGGATCCGAGTATCGTGAGATCCGACAACGGGATTATGAGTCAGAGCCTCAGTTTCAGATTTGAATTTGGCGCCAATACCCGGATCTGTCTCGGATCCGACTCGGATCGGCAACGTTCGGGTGGGCTCGGATTTCATAAATCCGAGTGCGCTCATCTCTACTTAATAACAAATTTTAAATTAAGAAAAAATTCAGCAGGAAATGCCTCTGCAAAACATAGACAATTAGGTCAATTACTAAATACTATATTGTGTGTAAAACATTGGCTGTAATACATTTTTCTTTATATAATAAAACATTTGTTGAAGTGATATTGCAAATGCTCATTATGGGCCTGATTCATTAACAAATACAAAATGAATGTAAAGTGAAATTTGTTTTTTGTTTTTCTTAAAAAACGCATGTGCATCGGGCATACGCAGGTCCGTATTCAACTAGGAGTAGATCTTAAGATACGACTGTTGATGAATAAGGTTCCACTCTGCACTAACACACAATACACTGCAGAATACATCCAATACATATGTGGGATATAAAGTCATAAAAGAACGCACCCCCCAAAAAATCAATTAATATCACCTGTTAATAATATAGTTAATAATGACAAAACATTAAAAAAATGTAAAAAATTTTTTTATTTCTTTTCATAAACATTTATTAGGATGTTATGAATGTATACTATACATAAAATAAATTTTTCCAGTTGTTCCTGTTTACAAACACATGTTCTAGCTGCATACACAGCCGTCATCGCTAGTGATCGGCACTTACACCAGACTTGTAGCTGGTAGCTGGTGCAAGTGATACAGGAGAGAAACATACTCGAAGCTTGATTCAGATCGTGAGCTCGAGCGTGGCACGCCCTTACTGTACATTGACTATGTGCCTATGGCCAGTCCCCTCCCCGTTCTGCCCCTGAAATTATATGCTGTAGCAAGTGACCTTTGCACTCAAACTGGATGTTCTTGCGTTCTCTGGCTTATGGCTACTGAAAATACGGCACATTTCGGCCTTCACGATCCTTAATAAATCAGGTCTTTTGTTTTGCTGTCAGTAAAAATCTTATTTCATTTTCACAATACAAAAATAACATAGAGTTGGAAAAATAATTAATTGGCCTTTTAGAATTTTGAAGGTTAAATATTTACTAAGCAACAAAGTTTTGAAATACTGCAGCATTTAATAATTTCAATAACATACCAAACTGCCACTAACAATCATTGTTGTTTAACAATGTCAGAGATTTGAGTGCTATGAACAAAGCTTAGAAGAGCAGGAATACTTTTTCAGTGACTTGTATAACAGTTACTGATATCTGAATGTTTTCTCACCTGCTTTTGTCTGTTGTAACACTGAACAAATCAGTGTGTTTGAGGAGACAATACAATGCCTCTTGCTGAATGATGATTTTTATTATTTTTAAAATTTTCTTGGGTTCCAACGACTAAATGGACGAACTGTGCGATCAAGCAGCTCTTTCATGGTGCGGCAATTGCGCCACTTGCAGCTATTTTCCTTACCTCCACTCTGCTAGCTAGCTATCCCCCCCCCGTCACATCAAAACTCCCCCAGTCACATATATCAGCCCCCCTCCTCTGCCCTCCTTCATACATATCAACCTCTCGACCTCCCTATAGATTTTCATGGCAGCCCCCCCCCCCTCCCACCCTATAGATTTGTATGACAGTCCCCCTCTCCCTCCCTATACATATGCATGACAGTCCCCCCTCTCCCTCCCTATAGATATGCAGGGTAGTCCCCCCTTCCTCCCTATAGATATGCAGGGTAGTTCCCCCCCTCTCTATAGATATGCAGTGTAGTTCCCCCCCTCCCTATAGATATGCAGGGTAGTTGCCCCCCCCCCTTCCTATAGATATGCAGGGCAGTTCCCCCTCCCTATAGATATGCAGGGCAGTTCTCCCCCTCCTTATAGATATGCAGGGCAGTTCCCCCCCTCCCTATAGATATGCAGGGCAGTTCCCCCCCTCCCTATAGATATGCAGGGCAGTTCCCCCCCTCCCTATAGATATGAAGGGCAGTTTCCCCCCCCCCCCTCCCTATAGATATGCAGGGCAGTTCCCCCCCTCCCTATAGATATGCAGGGCAGTTCCCCCCCTCCCTATAGATATGCAGGGCAGTTCCCCCCCCCTCCCTATAGATATGCAGGGCATTTCCCCCCCCTTCCCTATAGATATGCAGGGCAGTTCCCCCTCCTCCCTATAGATATGCAGGGCAGTTCCCCCCCCTCCCTATAGATATGCAGGGCAGTTCCCCCCCCTCCCTATAGATATGCAGGGCAGTTCCCCCCCTCCTTATAGATATGAGGGCAGTTCCCCCCCTCCCTATAGATATGCAGGGCAGTTCCCCCCTTCACTTACCTGTAGTTGTGCCAGCGTCGCTCCTCTCCTCAGATCAGCAGATAGGAAGTGAAGACGTCCTGCTTCCTGTCTGCTGCACAGCAACAGGCAGCCTGGCGATTGGCTGTGTGTTGCTAACCACTGACCACCAATGCTTTTGATCGTCAAGCCCTCCACCCCCCCCGCGGCGACCCCCCCCCCTCCCCCACCCCGAAAAAAAAAATGAATGAAGAAAAAAAAAATATATATATTTTTTAAAAAAAATAAAATAAAAATAATAAATACCCACAGTGCTGCGCCCCCCGGGTCCCAGCGCCCCAGGCTGCAGCCTGGTCAGCCTAGTGGTTGATCAGGCCCTGCATACGGCCCACTAAGAACTGTTTACTTTTGCAGTCTGGCTGGACCAGTATGCAATATGTAGCACTTAACCTCATGTATCCAACGCACATTGTCCCATAGAGTATAAGCTTGGGTCCTCGTACCTCTTTGTCTGTATTACCCAGTATTGTTTATTACTGTGTTTGTCCAAATTGTAAAACGCTACAGAATTTGCCTGCGCTATATAAATAAATGTCGATGATGATGACGATGATGTTTTATACACTCTTATATTCTGATTCCAAGCTGTTAACATCAAGTCAGAGGAGTCTTTAATAGCGTTCTTATAATGCTTGTAGGATGTGGTTTGTGTCTGTGCAGCAACTACAGAATGCCACTGCTACCTACCTGGATCACTATATACTGTCATCAAGGCTGGTGCTGGATTCCACCAAATAGCCAAATATGAAAGACACAATGAGAAAGAAACGACAAGTGTGGTCCAGAGAAAAAGCAAAAGAATGGAAGAAAATGCCTACGACCTACCAAAGAGTATTAAGATGTTTTCAAAATTTTTGCACAATTTATATTTTTTTTTTTAAATGTTTAAAATACATTTAACAGTTGGTCAATATTTAAAAATAAGAAAATATCCAGGGAAGAATTGGTAAAACCAAGGAGTGCTCTATTAGACAAATAATGCAGAATAAGTCTAAGACATCACCTATAATTTTGACTCGGCTTATGAATGATTTCTCCCTTAATAGCGCTTTTTATTTCCCATCGTCATTAATTATATATGTAACAACATACATTATATGGAGCTGTTTACTGCGACTGCATAAAAAACACTTTTTTCACTGTGGAACCTCCAAGTAAGCTTGAAAATATAAAACAGTGATTACACCTAAATGCTTTTCACTTGTCACCCTGTCCTCCTACTCTACTGACTTCATCAATAGAAGTGAGAATTTTGGGGATTAAGGACAGGACCGAAAAGTTATTTCATCTCAATTCTTTTAGATAAACTGTGAATACAGTAGCGCTACGAGCTTAGCGCTCTCCTTTACCGATGTCGACCACAACAGTCAATCAATAGTTAATCAAACAGTCAAACAATAGACAATAACACACAATAAAAAAGGGAAAGGATTAAAAGAAAGGGACAAACTGTGAGTTATGGAAACCATGGCAATGTCTAATATACTGTACGTTATTATGTGAAAAAATATAAAGGAACAAGCCTGTTTGAATTGTTACTACATCTGTCACACTTGGAGTCTATTTGACATCAGCAGTGAATTGGTTACCGTACTACATTAGAGTGTTGTGCTCAGATAGAGAACAATTTACAATGCATAGAGGAAGATCGTTAGGAAAACTGGTTCAGATGCATCATATATTAACATCAGATGTCGTTTTTGCAGAGTACAGTGTAGAAAATAAATGTCTTTATTGTATGTGTTGCAAGTACCATTTAGTTTTCTATCAGACCTTTTTCTAATTTCTCTACAGTTTTTGCGTCAAAGATTGACATTGTGATGTTATAGTTATTGGTATTGTATTTTGCTACATAAAATGGGTGTCTGTAAAAGGTGAATATTATTCCTGACTTGTAAAGATCCTACAGTCCAATGCGATAATGTACAATATAAATAGTATTGTTAATGTAATGTTATCATTATTCCTATTTAATACGATATAGCTAAACTCCAAAGGGAAATTATTGCTAGTCATCTATATAGAAATATGAATAGAAACCCTAAATGTCTAGGAAAGGCATACCTAACCAGCCACCATACCTAATCAGCCATTATTCTCTATCAGAGTATATGTAATTGTTCCTTGCATGTTGCTGATATGTGTTGGATGTGTTTCCATGACTTGGTGAATGTTTTTAGTGGCACAGAGTTTTTCCCATTCCAATAGATAATTCATTTCAATGGCAGTTCCATAATCCACAAACCCCATTGAAACAAATGGGCAATTGGGAAATTGAAATAAATGTGAGAAGCTCCACTAGTAACATGTCAGCTACTCTGAGTTCACTGCTACTGTGAAGCGGATCCAGGACATCACTGTTAGGGCTCTATTTATTTATATTCTGACTTATGCCCCAATAATTGTCATCTGTTACTGGAACAATGACAGACTAATAGGGCAATTTACTACTGAAGTCAGACAGAGACAGTGCATCCACTTCTTTCTTCTTTCTTCTTCTTTCTAATGGTTGTGACATTCACATAAATTACCGCAAGGGGACAGTAGGAAGGCTGCGGAGAGGGATCTTAAGATCCCTCTACCGCAATGTTCTCCTCATAGGATTGAATAGCCATCAGGGACAAGTTCCAAAAAGCTAAACTTTTCGGAGCTTGATAAATTTGACTGCAGTCCCCAATGAGTATTGTGGGGACTGCGGTGGGGACTACTATGTACAAATACATTAGGGGTCAATACGGAGAGCTTTCATGGGAACTTTTTACCCCAAGGACTATACAAAGGACACGTGGTCACCCCCTAAGGTTAGAGGAGAGGAAATTTCACAACCAGCAAAGGAAGGGATTCTTTACAGTAAGGGCAGTCAAGATATGGAATTCATTGCCAGGGAAGGTTGTGATGGCAGATTCAATAGATATGTTTAAGAAAGGGTTAGACACATTTTTAGCGGAAAGGTGTATCCAGGGATACGACCATTAATTAAAATGTAGGATAGTAGTGGAAATAGGGTAAAAATAGGACTGCAATATTGGGTCTGGGGGGATTTTCACAATTGAAACAGATTGGCGGTTGCTTACTCTGGATTAATTTCAAATATAAGTGCAGGATCGCAGGAGATCCAAAATAGGTTGAACTTGATGGACTGGTGTCTTTTTTCAACCTCATCAACTATGTTACTATGTTTATGTTACTGCGGTCAATGCGGTAATTTCCCTAATGCAGGAGATATCTCCTGTGTTAAGTTTTTTTTAAATTAACCTTTTACTTAAAAATGCCTAAAGCATGCAGAAAAAGCCATTTCCAAATGGTTCAGCGCTTCAAAAACAGGCCTTCGTTATTGTCCTAAGTCTCAATGCATATATCACGGCTTCAGATTCTTTGAAGGTGTTACTATTTCATTGGTGGCCCCCCCAAATAAGTGAGGACTACATATTCTAGTCTTGCAATTGAGTGTCAGGACTATCTGAGAACTGACATACGTGTTCCTGATATGGATAACTATAACCACTGTGGGAATATTTGGATTGCGCCAAACTATACACTTTAGACTTGGGGGTAAATGTATCAAGCTCCAATGTTGAAAATCCAGCGATTTTCTGGCGACTGTTTCATCTCGCTGATGTATTAAAGTCAGATTTGCTGTTAAATCGCCAGAGATGTGTTTCTGTCAAAGGCGCCCTTTACAAAATCGTTAGAGACCAAAGTCCCGACTGTTTGCCACTCCAGCTATACAGGTCTCAAATGTATGAAGCTGCGATTAAGCAAACTCTCCTGAGTTTGCTTGGAAAATGGCCAGATACAGCTCGCTGCATCCTAGCAGTGTGATTACTAAACACATCACTGTTACACTGTCTGACTATAGAGCTGCAGGTCCCCGCGGCTGTCAAAAGTTTAAAAAAAGATAAAAGTTTTTTTAAAAAAATGCGTGTGTTCCCCCCATCCGAGCCTACTGCTGGTTGCGCGAAAATCGGGGAAAAATTTGCGTGGGGTCCCCCTGATTTTCATGCAACCAGCACTAGGCAATCCAGCCCAGGGTGGTTGGCACTATAGCAGGGGGACACGCGGCAGGGGTCGCCTGCCATAATGACAACCAACCCCAGGCTCTTCAGTGCTGGGCTGGATTCCCTAGGGAGTAGGGTCCACCAAAAAAAATGAGAGCCCCCCCCTCTAGGAATAACCAGCTCAGTGCTGAAAGCACTAGGGCTCTTCCTACCCCGTGGGCTGTGGGTAGTAGGGTAATAACGGCGAAAATAATGTAAAAAACAAATGGACGCCATTTTGTTTTGTGGAATTACAAGTCCCAGCCATGCCAGGGTGCCTTAAACAATCTGGGCATGCTGATGATTGTATAACTACAAGCACCAGCATACCCATGGCAGCCAGAACATGCTTGGTTAAAAAAATTCTAAAAAGGACACACAACGCAGGAACAGCTTGTACAGTGTACAAGATCCGATACGCAATGAATTTAGCACAAGCGCGAGGTCTATTTATAGTATAAGGGGTTTTCCCATGACAGCGTGGGAAAATCCCTTAGACGATAAATAGAGCTTGCAGCTCTCTTATAGTCATTGCGTATCGAAGCTTGTCCCCTGCTATAGTGTCACTCACCTTGTGCTGGTTTTGCCTAATGCTGATTGAGTGAAAATCAGGGGGGACCCATGCAAATTTTTCCCCGATTTTCACGCAACCAGCAGTAGGCTGGCAGCACTAGGGTTAATAGTGGCCCGGGCGGGGGGACCCCACGCTTTTATAACACAAAACTGCTGCGGGGACCTGCGGCTGTATAGTTAGACATTGTAACAGTGATGTGTTCACTATACTAGCAAGCAGCATGTTGTTTATGAGATTTTTAACCTAAACTCATGAGAGTTAGCTAAACAAGGGAGCGTTTGACATCGCAGCAAATCGCCAGAGATGACCAGCGATTTTTAAGATCAGAGTAAAAATCGCAGTTTAATACAACTGACACCTTGGGGACTAAAATAATAACCCGCGATTTGCCGGGATTTTAACTTTCTGAAAAAATTGGACCTTGATACATTTACCCCTTGGAGTGTTATATATAGTGTTGTTGGATGTTTTTATTCATTGAAGCCTGTATACCTGGAACATTGAAAGACAATTATTAGTTTAACTGCTTCTATAAACCTGTCTATACGGACAAGTTTGTCATGATTTTAAACTTTTACATCCTATGTTGTATTAGATATACTTTTAGTAATTTAGAGGGATTAAACAGTCTTTCTGCGCGTGAGATTGTCAGTAGAACCGTGCTTTTGTTTTTTCTATGGTAGGAATTAGCAATATCCTTTAACGGCTGCTTAAAGTTTATTAAAATATAATTTTGGATTTATATATATATTTTGTAGCGCCCAGATTATTGTGAGTTTTTTTTAAATTAAGTGAAAGTAAAAGCAATTGACTGCGACTCCTTTCAGGTGATCAGCCAATCACAAGTGGGTTCCCACACTAGCTGCAATTTGATTGGCTAGTGGTGAAGAGAAGTTCTGGGGTCTCTCTGCTTTGGTCACACACAAATAGAGAATAATTGTCCAAAATGTGGTGAATATCAATAACCAGTGCTGTGCCGCTTCATTGCTGTCTATGGCCCATTCATTTCAATGGCCCATTTTCATTTAATTGGAGTTTCTACATGAAATGCACTCTATTGAAATTAATGTACATTAGAAATCAATGAGACAAAATCAAGCATTTTTAACCAATGGCAGTAAAGATATTTTTGCATTTTCTAAATAATAATTTTTCATCAGATTTTTGTTTATAACTCAAATGATTTCTACAGTACCTTCCTGATAAATATATGTGTTTTTTAAACTAAGTAAAAATAAATAACAGTATAATTGTAGAAATAGAACATACGTTTTCTTAAATTTTGACATTTCCGCCTTTTCTGCTTGAAGTGGGGAATTTGTACCTGTGGGGCGATCCTCGGTTTAGCCTAACTTGTACTTGGTACTAGGTACTTGACTTTTGTTATTCACAAGTTTCTTTTAGGTTTGACCTTTCTAACATTCAATAAAATGTTCTTAAAAACTCCAGAGGGAATATGAATTTTCCACAGGCATTTATTTAATCTGCTCCATTCAGACTGTATATGATGCATTGATTTTGCTCGGTTGTTGAGCTGTCATTTCACAGAACCAAAAGGGTTTCCGTTACAGATGGACTTTGATTTTCATGCCAAGTATGTTACTGTTGTCAGCAATTTAATCCCCTCCTGAAGTGTCAAAGAAGATGCATCATTAACAGATCATGGTCTGCAGATCCTACAGCTGTCTAATCATATACAACAATTCCTCCTTAGTTTGTTTGTTATAGATTTAGATGCAGGACAGCAAGGAGGACAGGAGTGAAAACAGCAACTTTCAGACAATGTTTTAAAAATACATAACAACAAACCTTTTGTAGTAACCATTGCTTTTAATAACACATTATTTGTACTGGTGCAAAGTGAACAACTTACCAGGTGAGTTGATCAGGCCTCGAAGTCAGGCAAAACAAAGCAGATCATCTTTATCTAGGGGAGGTGGGAGGTGTCAGACTCAGGGGGGAGAAAGACATGCGTTTGACACCTGTCAGTCAGGCTAGTGCTGAGGAGGAGCTTAGAGTTTAAAGGGCTCCTGTTTCCTGTGGGCTGGGCAATCGAAGGTCGGCAATCTAATAGAGAGTTGAAATGTGTAAGTGAAGCGCATAAGATTACAGAGGTAGAATTGTTATTGCCATCCTGATAATTAATTAGAAGTCTATTTACTAGAAATACATTATGAATATCATATTGGAGGTGTCTGCCTAAAAATTCCCAAATACAAATAAGCGAAATTGCAGGGGAACGTTGCTAGAATGTAATTTTGCGGCAGCACAGGTGCAAAATTTTTAACAGTTTTGCAAATGTTACTCATCTTTAACTACAGGGCATAATCACCAGGAGAGCTGCAGGACATACATGCATGCCACAGTTATACCTTATACCAATGGTGGACAGTATGATCATTCATGAGCCTCAGAAGTGGCTCCAAATACCACAAAGGTGCTACATATAACTTGAGACTCTGAGAAGACATCGACATCCAATCACACACTAACCTGCTATATAGACTGTGTGACATCACAAACCAATCACACACTGACCTGCTACATAGACTGTGTGACTGCGCTCTGACATCACCATCCAACCACACACTAACCTGCTACATAGACTGTGTGACTGCGCTCACTGTGTGACATCACCACCCAATCACACACTAACCTGCTACATAGACTGTGTGACTGCGCTGTGACATCACTATCTAATCACACACTAACCTGCTACATAGACTGTGTGACTGCGCTCACTGTGTGACATCACAAACCAATCACACACTGACCTGCTACATAGACTGTGTGACTGCGCTGTGACATCACCATCCAATCACACACTAACCTGCTACATAGACTGTGTGACTGCGCTCACTGTGTGACATCACCACCCAATCACACACTAACCTGCTACATAGACTGTGTGACTGCGCTGTGACATCACTATCCAATCACACACTAACCTGCTACATAGACTGTGTGACTGCCCTGTGACATCACCAGCCAATCACACACTACCCTGCTACATAGACTGTGTGACTGCGCACACTGTGTGACATCACCATCCAATCACACACTGACCTGCTACATAGACTGTATGACTGCGCTGTGACATCACCATCCAATCACACACTAACCTGCTACATAGACTGTGTGACTGCACTCACTGTGTGACATCACCATCCAATCACACACTAACCTGCTATATAGACTGTGTGACTGCGCTGTGACATCACCACCCAATCACACACTAACCTGCTACATAGACTGTGTGACTGCGCTGTGACATCACTATCTAATCACACACTAACCTGCTACATAGACTGTGTGACTGCGCTCACTGTGTGACATCACAAACCAATCACACACTGACCTGCTACATAGACTGTGTGACTGCGCTGTGACATCACCATCCAATCACACACTAACCTGCTACATAGACTGTGTGACTGCGCTCACTGTGTGACATCACCACCCAATCACACACTAACCTGCTACATAGACTGTGTGACTGCGCTGTGACATCACTATCCAATCACACACTAACCTGCTACATAGACTGTGTGACTGCCCTGTGACATCACCAGCCAATCACACACTACCCTGCTACATAGACTGTGTGACTGCGCACACTGTGTGACATCACCATCCAATCACACACTGACCTGCTACATAGACTGTATGACTGCGCTGTGACATCACCATCCAATCACACACTAACCTGCTACATAGACTGTGTGACTGCACTCACTGTGTGACATCACCATCCAATCACACACTAACCTGCTATATAGACTGTGTGACTGCGCTGTGACATCACCACCCAATCACACACTAACCTGCTACATAGACTGTGTGACTGCACTCACTGTGTGACATCACCATCCAATCACACACTAACCTGCTACATAGACTGTGTGACTGCGCTCACTGTGTGACATCACCATCCAATCACACACTAACCTGCTACATAGACTGTGTGACTGCGCTGTGACATCACCATCCAATCACACACTAACCTGCTACATAGACTGTGTGACTGCGCTCACTGTGTGACATCACCATCCAATCACACACTGACCTGCTACATAGACTGTATGACTGCGCTGTGACATCACCATCCAATCACACACTAACCTGCTACATAGACTGTGTGACTGCACTCACTGTGTGACATCACCATCCAATCACACACTAACCTGCTATATAGACTGTGTGACTGCGCTGTGACATCACCACCCAATCACACACTAACCTGCTACATAGACTGTGTGACTGCGCTCACTGTGTGACATCACCATCCAATCACACACTAACCTGCTACATAGACTGTGTGACTGCGCTGTGACATCACCATCCAATCACACACTAACCTGCTACATAGACTGTGTGACTGCGCTCACTGTGTGACATCACCATCCAATCACACACTGACCTGCTACATAGACTGTATGACTGCGCTGTGACATCACCATCCAATCACACACTAACCTGCTACATAGACTGTGTGACTGCACTCACTGTGTGACATCACCATCCAATCACACACTAACCTGCTATATAGACTGTGTGACTGCTCTGTGACATCACCACCCAATCACACACTAACCTGCTACATAGACTGTGTGACTGCACTCACTGTGTGACATCACCATCCAATCACACACTAACCTGCTACATAGACTGTGTGACTGCGCTCACTGTGTGACATCACCATCCAATCACACACTAACCTGCTACATAGACTGTGTGACTGCGCTCACTGTGTGACATCACCACCCAATCACACACTAACCTGCTACATAGACTGTGTGACTGCGCTCACTGTGTGACATCACCATCCAATCACACACTAACCTGCTACATAGACTGTGTGACTGCCCTGTGACATCACCATCCAATCACACACTAACCTGCTACATAGACTGTGTGACTGCGCCCACTGTGTGACATCACCATCCAATCACACACTGACCTGCTACATAGACTGTATGACTGCGCTGTGACATCACCATCCAATCACACACTAACCTGCTACATAGACTGTGTGACTGCACTCACTGTGTGACATCACCATCCAATCACACACTGACCTGCTACATAGACTGTATGACTGCGCTGTGACATCACCACCCAATCACACACTGACCTGCTACATAGACTGTATGACTGCGCCCACTGTGTGACATCACCATCCAATCACACACTGACCTGCTACATAGACTGTATGACTGCGCCCACTGTGTGACATCACCATCCAATCACACACTAACCTGCTACATAGACTGTGTGACTGCCCTGTGACATCACCATCTAATCACACACTAACCTGCTACATAGACTGTGTGACTGCACTCACTGTGTGACATCACCATCCAATCACACACTAACCTGCTATATAGACTGTGTGACTGCGCTGTGACATCACCACCCAATCACACACTAACCTGCTACATAGACTGTGTGACTGCACTCACTGTGTGACATCACCATCCAATCACACACTAACCTGCTACATAGACTGTGTGACTGCTCTCACTGTGTGACATCACCATCCAATCACACACTAACCTGCTACATAGACTGTGTGACTGCGCTGTGACATCACCATCCAATCACACACTAACCTGCTACATAGACTGTGTGACTGCGCTCACTGTGTGACATCACCATCCAATCACACACTAACCTGCTACATAGACTGTGTGACTGCGCTCACTGTGTGACATCACCAGCCAATCACACACTAACCTGCTACATAGACTGTGTGACTGCGCTCACTGTGTGACATCACCACCCAATCACACACTAACCTGCTACATAGACTGTGTGACTGCGCTCACTGTGTGACATCACCACCCAATCACACACTAACCTGCTACATAGACTGTCTGACTTCGCTCACTGTGTGACATCACCAGCCAATCACACACTAACCTGCTACATAGACTGTGTGACTGCGCTCACTGTGTGACATCACCATCCAATCACACACTAACCTGCTACATAGACTGTCTGACTTCGCTCACTGTGTGACATCACCACCCAATCACACACTAACCTGCTACATAGACTGTGTGACTGCGCTCACTGTGTGACATCACCACCCAATCACACACTAACCTGCTACATAGACTGTGTGACTGCGCTCTGTGACATCACCATCCAATCACACACTAACCTGCTACATAGACTGTTTGACTGCGCTGTGACATCACCATCCAATCACACACTAACCTGCTACATAGACTGTATGACTGCGCTCACTGTGTGACATCACCATCCAATCACACACTAACCTGCTACATAGACTGTGTGACTGCGCTCACTGTGTGACATCACAAGTTTATCTCACGGTCTTTTTATCTGTAGGTTATTGGCCACTTGAGAACATACTGGCCTCCTATATTGCCTTTGTCCCTGTGACCTTGAACCATATAATATCTTTTTTCAGTGTTATAAACCACTGTGCCCAGTGGAAGGAGTGGCAGGGAAGAGGTTATGCTTACAAAGAATGATTTAAGAATTTATTGAAGAAGGAACCTGATCCATCAACTTCTAAAAAAAAAAGCACCAGCCGCAAACCACTTTTAAAAGATAAAACATGGGGTTATTTTTAAACAGCAGCAATATGTACTGAAAGCATGACAGCGAGAACGCGATCTTGTACCAGGAATAAAGTAATTGGCAATGGGATTCAGATAAGTAGAGCCAAGTACCATTTCTGGTTTCAGAAAGAGAAATGCGAAGGATCCATTATAAGTAAATGTTTACTTTTATTATTATTCCATTCCTTTTACTGACTTTTTTCATGTTTGAAAGCCGCAGTTTTTGTACAAAAGACATAATGGCCAGGTAACTGTGAATTCTTTTCTCAGCCCTTCCTTTGTTGGGAAAGACTGAATTTCATGACACAGAACTACATCACAGACGAGCCTTGAGTTAGGGATTGTGAGGAGAGGCCAAGAGGATGATGCTGAAATAAACAGAAAGCCGTCTTTTTACTCAGCAAGAAAAGCTGAGAACAAAAATAGATCTCGCTGTTTAGTGTCAAATTAAAGAACCGTGCACAGACGTACACCAAAGACACATGTAGGGTCATGTTCAATATAAAATAGCACATGGATGCATTTTATAACATTCACGGTCATATGTCCATAGACGCTTGATAAACATACTTTCCTATTCTACTGGAGTGTCCGGAATTTCGGGTAGTTCTCCCGAACCTCCAGGAGAGCAGACCTTTCTCCCATATCCCACCTACTTGCTAGTGATAGTGGGCATGGCTGGGATCGCAATGATGTGATTCGCCGCAAATCAAGACATTTTGGCCCACCCCTCGTCTCCCGGGTGGCAGGAACAAACTGACGCAATTTTCCGCACCGTGGCCCCCTGCACTTGCTACTTCACTGTCACGGGCACTAGGAGTCTTTGCCCAGGATATCACCAGATGATGTTCTTACCAGAGTAATATAGCTGGTACTATGGTCCTCTGGTAGCAGGGTGACAACGGAACAGGAGAAACAGCAGATGGTGAGAGAATGCTCGAGGAAAGTCTATGACTAGCAGCAACTGGTAATGACTTAGATGTATGAACACGAGGAACCAGATGGACAAGTAAACGTGAGGAGAGTCAGTGGTCTGCGTACAGCAAGTTGTACCACTGCTATAGTGAGGAGGAATGTCCAGGAGTAGAGAGGAGGTAGTGAAAGTCAGTGGTCTGCGTATAGCAAGTTGTACCACTGTCTATAGTGAAGGAATGGGTTCCAGGTGCAAGTAGGTAATGGGGAAGTCAGTGGTCTGCGTACAGCAAGTTGTACCACTGCTTATGTGAGAGGATACTTGAAACTGGTGCCAATGGGAAACAGGAGTCAGTGGTCTGCATTCAGCAAGTTGTACCACTGCTATATATATGTGAGGAGGGGCACGAGGAGATGAATGGAATACAGAGGATACACGGGGCACACGGAACCTGATCCCCCGATGATATCCACAATACAATAATAACTGACAAGCGCTGCTTGAAGTATGCAAAGTCACTATAGAGATCCAGGTAATAGGAAACAAAGTCAATAGTAACAATAGCTTCAGTAGATGGAAGACTCCGGAGATGAACACAACACAGTCCAGACGGATATGCAACACAATAGCAAAGTCAATGGAAAGTATGCATACCGCGGTTCAGGAGAGCAGGCTGTCAAGGAGAAGTGCAGGGATATTATTATTATTATTATTCATTTTTTTATTTATAGGGCGCCACAAAGTATCCATAGCGCCGTACAAGGACAAACAATGGCACAGTACAAGGTGAAACAGCACAGTACAAGTAACAGTAAGCAATATAACTCTGGGGGCTCAGGCACAGCATGAAAGAGAGGGAGGGAGGGGAAAAGTGAGTATAGGCAGGTAACTATGGCCCAAGAGGGTGGGCACGGATGACAGGTTGAGAGTCACTGAGGGGAGCAGAGAGAAGCGAGAGGAGACAGAGGGCAGAGGGACTGAGAGGAGGTGAGCTGAGTAGCTGGAGAGCGCAGTTAAAAGTGATGGAAACAGAAGGTAGGAGAGCCCTGCTCAAAGGAGCGAACAATCTAAAGGGAGGGGAAGACAGACAGACACATGGATGAGACGGAGAGACGGGAGAAACGGAAACGGAGTCGAGGAAGGGGGAGAAGGGAAGAAGGGATGAGAAAGAGAGGTAGCTGACCGGTGGGAGTTTAGGCATGAGACTGGAAGGCTTTAAGGAAAAGGTGGGTTTTTAATGTTCGTTTGAAAGAGGACAGATTAGGGGAAGTTCTGATGGAGAGGGGGAGCTTGTTCCAATGGAGGGGAGCGGCGCGGGAGAAGTCTTGGATACGTGCGTGAGAGGAGGTAATTAGAGGGGAAGAGAGGCGACGATCGTTGGACGAGGGAGTGTGAATAGAGATAAGGTTAGAGATGTAGGGAGCAGTGGAGTTGGCGAGGGCCTTGTAAGTCAGAATGAGGAGCTTGAAAATGATTCTGTAGGGGAAGGGGAGCCAGTGAAGGGCTTGGTAGAGTGGGGATACAGAGGTGGAACGGCGAGAGAGGAAAATAAGCCTAGCAGCGGCGTTAAGTACAGATATAAGGGGAGCGAGATGAGAGAGGGGGAGGCCGATAAGGAGAAGGTTGCAGTAGTCCAAGCGGGAGATAATCAGAGAGTGGACGAGAGAATTGGTGGCATCCTGGCATCCTGGGAGAGGAAGGGCCGAATGCGGGCAATGTTGCGAAGCTGGAAACGGCAGGATTTGGCGAGAGAGTGAATGTAAGGGGCAAAGGAGAGAGAGGAGTCGAGGATGACACCTAGGCAGCGGAGTTGGGGAACAGGGGAGATAGATGAGTTGTCAACAGTGATGGAGAGGTCAGAGGGGAAGGAGGTACGAGAGGGAGGAAAGACAATGAGTTCAGTTTTAGCAAGATTGAGTTTAAGAAATCTAGAGGACATCCAGGAGGAGATGGCAGAGAGGCATGCGGATACCCTGGAAAGAAGGGAGGGAGAGAGATCAGGAGAGGAAAGGTAGAGTTGAGTGTCATCAGCATAAAGGTGGTACTTGAGGCCGAAGGAGCTGATGAGTGCACCCAGAGAAGAGGTGTATAGTGAGAATAGTAAGGGTCCAAGGACAGCCCTGAGGGACCCCGACTGGAAGGGAGGAAGAATGGGAGAGAGAATCAGAGGTGGAAACAGAGAAGGAACGGTCGGCAAGGTAAGAGGTGAACCAGGAGAGGACGGTACCGGAGAGGCCAATGGACTGAAGGGTGTGAAGCAGGAGGGGGTGGTCAATGGTGTCAAAGGCCGCTGAGAGGTCGAGGAGAATCAGGAGGGAGTAGTGGCCCATGGCTTTAGCCGAGAGGAGATCGTTCGTAACTTGAGCCAGGGCAGTTTCAGTGGAATGGAGGGGGCGGAAGCCTGATTGGAGAGGGTCAAGGAGGGAGTGTTCAGAGAGGTAGGTGGAGGGACGGTTGCAGACAAGTCTCTCGAGTATTTTGGAGGCAAATGGGAGAAGGGAAATGGGGCGGTAATTAGAGAGTGAGGTGGGGTCAAGATTGGGTTTCTTGAGAATGGGTGAGACGAGAGCATGTTTAAAGGCGGAGGGGAAGATGCCAGTGGAGAGGGACAGATTAAAGAGGTGAGCGAGGTGGGAGCAGGTGGAGGCGGAAAGGGAGCGAAGAAGGTGAGAAGGGATGGGGTCCTGGGGGCAGGTAAAAGGGGGGGAAGAAGAAATGAGAGAGTGGACTTCCTCACCCGAGGTGGGGCGGAAGGAGAGAAGGAGTTGGTGGCTGGGGGGAGAGGGGGAGAGAGTGGAGGGGGGAGGAAGGGCGAGAGGGGGGGTGGCGGAAGAGTGGGTGGAGGAGGAGATTTCAAGTCTGATGGCCGCGATTTTAGAGGAGAAAAAGGAGGTGAAGTCAGTGGCAGATAAGGAGGAAGGGAGGGGGGGAGGTGGGGGAGACAGGAGAGTGTTAAAGGTAGCGAAGAGGCGGCGGGGGTTGGAGGACTGGGAGGAGATGAGGGATTTAAAGAAGGATTGCTTAGCGAGCGAGAGGGCAGAGCTGTAGGAGGAGAGGATAAACTTGAAGTGGAGGAAATCAGCCAGGGAGCGAGATTTTCTCCAGTGGCGTTCGGCAGTACGAGAGCATTTTTGGAGGAAACGGGTAAGTTTGGAGTGCCAGGGTTGGTGATTGGAGCAGCGAAGGTGGATGGGCTGGGCAGGGGCAACCGCATCAAGGGATACCTGAACGGCTGAACGCCGGCAGGAGGAGAGACCACTGGAGGATGGAAGCGGTAATCAGGTTGGTGCAGCGCACGAAAGGTAACCGGTAATGAAAGGAGCAATACTCAGGAAGCAGTAGTAAGTAAAACTGGAAACATGATGAACACGGGAGAGTTGAGGCTGTCTGGTATCCGGCAGTAGTAGCGGAGGCAGCGGAGGGGAGACACGCTGAACACAGGAGAGTAGAGGCGGTCTGGAATCCGGCAGCAGTAGCAGATAGGAATCAGTGGAGAGCTGACACGATGAACACAGGAGAGTTGAGACGGTCTGGAACCCGGCAGTAGTAACGGAGGCAGCGGAGAGCAGACACGCTAAACACAGGAGAGTTGAGGCGGTCTGGAATCCGGCAGCAGTAGCAGATAGGAATCAGCTGAGTGCGGACACGATGAACACAGGAGAGTTGAAGTGGTCTGGAAACCACAATCATAGTAGACAGGAATCAGCTGGAGCTGAATACACGAGGAAACACAGGAACACCTTCAGAGGCTCATGGGGAATGAGACTCCAAGATCAGGCAACTAGGTAATGATCACAGGTGGTTTAAATAGGGAGGGTTGCCTGATCATCCAATAATTAAAAGCAGCAGGTACTGAAGGTTTCATAAGGGCTGCACATGCGCAGACCCTCAGGATGGCGGACGGCCACGGTTCCTGAACACAGGAGAAATGGCACTCACAGTCCGGTGAGTGACATTCACCTTTAAAAGTTGGCAAGTATGCTGATTAGGGATGCTTTTCCAAAATGACATATAGTTGCTGGCTTCATCTTAGTTATGCTCTGACATCTAGGGGCTGTCTCGGATGCGGAGCAGGGGGCATTTGCCCCCCAGGCCGTTCCCAAAGTGAGCTTCCTCGGGCTGCTACCTGCATTTTTTTCCTATAAAATGTTCCCAATGTGCTGCTAAGCCAAGTCTTGCCCCCTGATCTAAAATATGCCCGCCAATCTCTACTGGCATCCCTTTTGGGCACCCCCCATAGTTAGTAACTATAACTATTACATGACATATGCTGTGCTCATTTAAACACCATTGTTTTTCAGCGACTTGGAGTGGAGAGGGAATAAAGTTAATGTACTTTGTTCATATGTACGAATTCTGTGCATTTAATTTTTATTTAACTGCTTTTGCTCTGCATGTGTATGTATGTACTGTGAATGCAATGTGTATTATGGTAATCCCATATGGAAAATCATCTTATCTTAGCTTTAACATCAGGAGGTAAGAATGTCCCTATTTGTGGTTTAAGCAGCCAGCAAGGGAGAACCTGCAGTTTTGTCCATTACATTCCTTATAAGGCATTCAAAAATTCAGTTCTCCATAGTGAAAGAAATATTATTTTCATACCTGGTGACTACTCTGCAAATAGGTGTAAGCGTGGTCATCGTCCGGGCATTCTGAAATCTACCATTGATTTCTCAACCCAATTCCCTTTTCCACAACTTATCTAAAAGGAAATTCTGCAGATCACGTTATTATCATTAAAGCAGCATTTTTTTTTTAACCTCTATTTGAAACCTTCAATGTGTAATCAGAATCAGTTCCATATAGAAGTTGGCTGCGGTCAGAGGGGCATTTTATTTTTTTTTCCTTCTTTCATTGTTAGGAAAATATTTTAGGCATTTTATTTTATTGCTGGCTTGTCCTGGAGTGTATAGATTGCATCAGTTCTCATTTTCGACATCTTTGTCGGGTGTTATTTTCTTTAACCCAAAACACCTTTCTGAGCGGTAGTGTGTTTTGTTCTATAATCCCATTAAAGTGAATAGTGAGGTGTTTAGGAGTGTAAGATTGCTTCAAATACACTGTGCCCGAATCCCAAAGACAGGCGGAAGTAGCAGTGAGCCCTTTTTAATAGATATTGGAAAGATCTGAGCTTTCGTGGAAGTGCTGCCATCGTCAGATTTTCGGACTTTCGAAAGCCTTCTATAAATGGTAATCATTGCACACTGGCGCTTCAATGGTAGCAAGAAGTGTGCCATAGCCCAGCAGCCATATTGTGGTTGGCCCAAGACCTCCAGAGACCCTGAGCTCCCGGTGCGTTTGCTTCTGTTGTTGCACTACTTTCACAGAGAACATGATGCTGCTGAGTAGTTGGATGTAACCACGTCATGAGCACTACTGTCTAGGTGGATAGATCGTGGTGCACAAAAACCCTTAAATATTTGATTATAATATAGTCAGTTTTTTTATTTTATAGGGAATCTAACACTATATTTTCATTTTCCTTTGAATTTGTATAATGTTAACTTTAAGGAATAAATATCTTAAAGTAATAATATTACTGGATTGAGCTAGTTTCTGTGCTGGTGCCAGTAAATCTGCTGGCAGAGCTCACCACTCAGTACAGGTGACATTGCTTGACTTCACTTAATGATCTCTCATGATGCCTTTATTTTGAAGCTAATTGAGCTAATCCTCTCAAAAAATACCTGATATTAGGGTGTGGTTTGAGGGTATGGAATATATGTATCACATTTTTGGAAAAGGGGTATGGTGTCACTGAGGGCATATGCATGTGTGTTTATGTAACTCCCCTAGGAGTGTAACCATGTGTGGGATGCTCAATGTCAGAGGAGTTATGAGTTCTGAGTTCAAGAGAGTTAGGGTTGTATGTTGAGAGGAATGGGTGCAAGACTGAGAGCTATTCCCATGTTCAGATATTAGCCGAGTCGAGGCTATGTAAAATGCTTGAATTCCGAGAGAGATAGAAACCACCCAGAGCAGATTTTCCATCATGATGGACTAGTCTATGTCCTTGACATAAGAATTGCTATATTGGCACAAAAATAAACTCATGGTGTCCCAGAAAATAGTTGCGCTGTAGGGTGACATTTGTGCAGGTTTGCATATGAATATTGATGTATATACAGTAAATTCAACAAGTAACAAGTAAATATCTGTCCCTCAACAATTATTATGTCATATAAATTGGGAATTACCAACCATAATTTGACAGATCTTTTGGCATGATGCTATCACACAACTCTTGCGTGGGGGCACAAGACTAATGTGCCAATCCTAATTTCCTAGTAGACAAGAACACCAACGTAGCTCATTCATAGTTGCCTATTGGTTGCTCTATGACCTGGCTGGATTCTTTATGCTTAGTGTAGGATTTCAGGAAGACTGTGGACAGACCTATTGTTTGATGCTGATGAGATGATAAACAGGTTGTATGGAGCATAAAACAATGTTTTCTCTTTTTACCTGATTAAACTGACAAACTGGTTTAACATTGCAGTTGCCTGGAGACCCATTGTAACAGAGTTTTATTGTGGTGCAATTATTTACCATTCGTAACACTCATGCAGCTATATATTGACTTAATTGAGGTACGATTTTATGTCCTTGACTAAGAGCTTTTTAGCTGCTGAATTAGGAGATTGAATATAGACTCGGTGTATACTCTATACATAACATTTCTTTTTTATTGATTTTGTGTCATGGACTGAATCATATTTTCTATTAAAAAGTTGAATTCACAATAAAATTCAAATTTATATTATACATCAGTGCTTGCCCTCTTCTCCCTGTCCACTCTTTAATTTTATAGCTGATATAATAGCATTGTCAGAAAATAAATATACCCCCTTTGAAAATTCTTTAAATCCTTTTTTTTCAATATTCTATATAATTTATTTTATGTATTACATTTTGTAAATCTTGCCAATGGCCCCAGATGTTTTGCCTCATCTTAGTGACCTTCTCTATAACCTTCTCCACTGACTGACACTTTACCGTACTTCTTCCATTAAGGCCATAGCGTGCAACTGGTTGTATATAACAGTGTGTGGGACCACAAGACCGTCATGATGTCTGATAATGATGCAGTGACGTTGAACAGCAGATCATAGGTTCAGTATGGCGTATGTAATATTATATTTTTATGTGTAATATCAGTTTAATGCAAAATATAGGTTAACAAAACTCTTGCAAATCACTGACATTTTCCACTTTCCTACCCAACGCATTTTGTAACGCCTTTTTCCTTCTCAGAGGGAATACCAATCTAATTTATTATAATGAATGTTTTTAGCTGTGTTTTATATGCTCCTCGGTGAGACTCCCGTCAATTTAATGTTCTTTCTAGTTTTTTTTTCACTTTTACACCTTGCACATTTCCACCTTGACCTGCAGTCCTGCAATGGTTGGGCAAACTCATTTGCCAGGATTAGTTCCAGAAATCAGAGTGTGTTCACTCACCTATTCTCTTTGTTCATAAATGAGGCTCTATGGGTATTTTTTTTCACAACTCAGCGTTATGTTTTTGCAGCTCTGTTGTCTCAGAATCCATTCCAGATCCTGCTATATGTCAGAGTTGTTGTCTCTCTGTATGCTGGAGGTTGCTAAGCAGCCATACTCACCCTGCATCCTGAGCTGCTAACGAGGATTCCACATCGCAGCTAATCATCAGTTCTTGCAAGAATCATCACTGCTCACTACCTAGCAGCTGATCAGTCAACACTCTCTGCTCACATGATTTCTACTCAGCAACTGATCACTCACACTTCTACTCACATGATTTCTACCCAGCAGCTGATTGGCCAGAATCTACATAATGCACTCATTGCCATTATTGCCTTGCTGGTGTTAGGTTTACCTAGGCTAATTCCTGTATCTTTGTCCTCTTCTGCCCTCTGACTCGGCCTGCCAATTGACTATTCTCTTTTGTGTCTTGTCTATACACTACTGGGATCAAGTCAACGGGGTATCCGAGTACCAGTGAACAGGGTGGTTCTGGGAAAGGCAGCAGCTAATGGTGAAAAACATCCCGCACCATAGGTTCTGTATAGCAGTTATCAGTCGCTGATTGTGGGGTTCATAACACTCAGAGAATTGAATCAAATATATATTGATGTCAAATAAAATATCAAGTAAATATTAGTTCACTTTTATATTGATTGAATAAATTATTTTGTTATTTATTACCTCTAAAAGAGCCTTGTAGAGCAGTAAGGCTCCGCCAATAGATACCTCTAATGTGTCTCAAGATACATTTTAGTGATAACACAGCAAGGATATTAATTATTGAAAGGAAAAAAGCAACTGCGATAACAACTGTATTTCTGCAATGTAGGGATGGTTCTGTCAAGAAAACAGCTAATTTGTAGATTTGCATTGCAAAATTTATCTGCAGAAAAAATAAGTAGTTAATTATACACCGTTATAATAACAGCAGGAGTCATTTATGTATCTGTGTCAATGATATTTTGTCATGTCCCTATTTTTTCACACGTGTTTCCACTGCATGAAACGGTTGTTAGACACACATCCCTTTTAATCCTACATATTCTCACAGATACGAACGTGTGGGTGTCAGACATTCTTTTCAAGCGTATGCCATTTGTATCTTCCAGGGATGCATTACATAAGAAAGCACCAATACCAATGTAATAAAACATTAAGATCCACAATACTGACGCGTAATAATCACAGTGACAAAGTAGAGGTGTTGGCGTTGCTCTTACACTGATCAGCCACAACATTAAAACCACTGAAAAATTAAGTGAATAACATTGATTATCTTGTTACAACGGCACCTGTCAGGGGTGGGATATATTAGGCAGGAAGTGAACAGTCAGTTCTTGAGATTGATGTGTTGGAAGCAGGAACAATGGGCAATAGTAAGGATTTGAGTGACTTTGACAAGGGACAAATTTTGATGGCTGGAGGACTGGGTCAGAGCATCTCCAAAACGGCAGGTTGTGTGGGGTGTTCCCGGTATGCAGTGGTTTGTACCTACCAAAAGTGGTTCAAGAAGGACAAATTGTGAACTAGCAACAAGGTCATGGGCGCCCAAAGCTCAATGATGCGCGTGGAGAGCGAAGGCTAGCCCGTCTGGTCCAATCCCACAGAGGAGCTACTGTACCACAAATTGCTGAAAAAGTTAATGCTGGCTGTGATAGAAAGGTGTCAAAACACACAGATCACCACTCCTTGCTGCGTATGAGGCTGCGTAGCCGCAGACCGGTCAGAGTGCCTATGCTGACCCTTGTCCACCACCACCAATAGTGCCACCAATGGGCACGTGAGTGCCAGAACTGGGCCATGGAGCGATGGAAGAAGGTGACCGATCCAGCATATGTGGTATGTGCTGATAAAACAAGTCCGAGCCATGGAGGCCCCACCTCGCAGCTAACAGCATTTAAAGGATCTGCTGCTAACGTCTTGGTGCCAGATACCACAGGACACCTTCGGAGATCTTGTGGAGGCCACGCCTCGATGGGTCAGAGCTTGTCGAAGTCAGTAAATTGGATAAAGTCATTTCAATTAAAGTCTAGCAAACTTGGTTGTCTTTGTCTGAAAAGATGCGTACGGTACGCTATGACGTACAAGGGCACGCTACGGCGTGAAAGGGCGTACGCATCCACTACACGTGGCAGCAACAGTAATTGGTCTTTTACCATACATTCGCACAAACACGCATACTTATAAAATAGTACACATTATTGGTAGTAGCAACACATAGTCTGTTATGTCGAAATATAGTAGTATTTATATGTTATATCAAAGTTACATGCATATTAGTGAAATACACAGAACGGGTTAAAGGAATAACATCATGAGTGGTATCATAATGAACCTTGTTACATATCCTATTGTTTGGTGCGCTCTGCGAGGGAATCGCAGAGTGCATGCGCAAGTTATGAATGATAGGGAATTATGAACTACTTAAGACTAAGGAATTCTGGCGGGAAGAGCAGAGCATACCCCCTGCAGAGATGACCCCCTCCTTTGGATTCCTTAGGATGAACCAGCCAATGATTGACAACCCCTTGGACATTCCTGAGACCCGGACCAATAGATGCAAGCCATACCATCTTCATTGTATTACTGTATTTGATTGTGTATATAAGCAGCAGCTTGTGATCCAGAGTGCAGACATCTTGTCCCCAGACTTCAGGATTGAATGACTGCACTGGATCCAGAGCGCCTGCGATAAGTAACGGCTGTATTTACTATTACTTCGCTTGAGCATATTTGTTTCCACTTATTGCGAATAAATCTTTGTGCGTTGGAAACACAAATCGAGGTTCGACAATCGTTATTGGTTAGCGACAATACGCACATAACAATTGGGGGCTCGTGAGCTTTGGAGGTTTCGTTGCCGATGATACGCAAGACCAACGGATTTCGGTTCCTCAACAAAGGGTGGAGACGCGTCATAAACGGGTAAGAACGCATGGTGTTCAAAACCTGAATTTTACTCTGTGTTGCGAAACCGAATGTCCGTTTTGCATTATCTAGGGCACGCTAACTAGAACCTAGGGACAAAAGAGAAAACTGTTTCTTTTTTCTGTCATTGTGCGTTTTAACTGTATTGCATTGTTTAGCGTATGTGTACTTCCTGCTGTGCGTACGCGAACTTCCGGTAAACTTGCCACGTGGTTAAACAATCGTTTTGATAGTTATTATACATGCATAGTATAATTACTTGTGAAAGCCTCTGAGACATTATTACTATTGTTGGGAACTTTTGATTTTCTGCGCAGAAAAGGTGTATAGTGTGTGATGTTGTAACGTAGATACACTGTTTTATTGTTGAGGTGCTCAGTTGCTGTCTGACGAGGCGGATTGCCCAACTGAAGGACGGTATACAGGGCAGGTATACCGAATGCAAAAACTGGGTTTTCGCAAAGCGCTACCAATAGATCGCAAGGTTTGCTAATAATTAGTATTGGTAGGCAGTGCGATCCGGTCGCACCGTTAGTGCGAATTGGTGAAGCAGCTAGGAGGAATTATACTGGAAAGGCAGGTTGATTGTATCGACTTTGCGCTCCCAGCGATAATAAACTCAGCAGATTTTGTGGTTTAGCCAGGGTATCGAGGAGCTGATAGCCCTTGGGGCCCACAGTGATATTTCTGTATTAGGGAAAAGCGAGTGAGCGCGGCTAAAGGAAATACGTTCACCGAGGATTATAGATCTCTAGCGGTGAGTATAGCAACAGAGTTGAAATTATTAGGTGGAAAGAACAGAGCATTGCGGTGTGTCTGTATTTCACATTTGGCCGGAAGGAACAGAGCATTGCGGTGTGTCTGTGTTCCGGGTAGAAGGTATATTGTTCAACATGGGTGCTAAGCATACGCTAGAGATGGTCAGTGTACTGCCTAAGGAAGGCCCTATTGGTTCAGCGAGGTTTCTCATGTGTAAGAAGTATGGTGCATATGCAACTGTGTATTGTGACACGTGGGTCGGGATGACCAAAGCTTGTGATAGGCCTTTCCCAACAATAGGGAGTTTTAATGCAGAGGTACTGAATACTGTAAAAGATAAAATATGGTTGATCAAGTCAACGAAAAAGAGAAATAGACATAATGATTGTTTAAAATTGTGGCAAATGGAAGGTAACACGTGGCAGAGCAGCGAATGCAAACCGGAAATAGGCGTGGCGAAAAGCGCGCGCAAGGCGGATGTAACCATTGAGAAGCGTGGCGAACTCAGCGCAAGCGCGCCCCCGCCACCTTATGTGGCGGGAGGGGTAAGTACAGCCGTTGTTAAAACTGAAAATAGAAAAATTACTAAGTTGTACCCTGTTTTAAATCAGTTTCAATCAAGTGTATCTGAAAACGAAGATGAACCCACTGTGATTTCGGCCATTGCCCATGCTGTTAATGTACTAGAGGCTCAGCGCAAGTATGAGAAAATGGCTGAGATAGGTGAGAGTAGCGTGATCACTAGGAGTGAAAGTGTTCTAAATCTAGGGCCTGTAAATCCTGTAGCGTCCCCTGAAGTTAGTGTACCAGAGGGTGTGTTCCCGGTCCGCACAATATCAGTTCCCAATGGGAAACCGGATAAGGATGGTGTAGTTCCTTTAAGAAATGTTACAATGCATTGTCCCTGGACTAGATCAGAATTACGTTCCATTATGACTGAATTCCCAGATCCTAGAAAAGAGTTAGCTAAATGTCAGAAATTTGTTAAAGACTTAGGGAATGCTCATGAACCAACCAGTAAGGATTGGCGGGTAGTGTTGAGGGCGTGTCTTCCTCCCAATACTAACATACAAAAATTTATTGGAGATTGTTTGTTGGAGGAAGATGACACCCTGACTGATGAGATTAACCAACGGAATATAGAACAAATTGTCAAACACTTAGCCATCTGTTTTCCAGTAGTAGTAAATTGGAGTAAGATTTTCACCATTAAACAAAAGGATAGTGAAACTGCCTCAGATTACTTTGCTAGAGCTATAACAGCGATTGCACGATTTACTGGGATATCCAACATAAGTGAGGACCCACATCACAGAGAGGTAGCTGTAGGGGTACTGATGGATGGCCTTAGGGAAAATTTAAAGACGAGAGTACAAACCACATTACCTAATTGGAGAGGCGTCACGGTAGACTTCCTTAGGGAGTCTGCTGTGGAGCATGACAAGAACCTTTTTAGAAAAAGGGAAGAGAAAAGTGATAGGTTAATGACGGTAAGTATACAGGCTCTAGAAGGGGTGCATACACGACCACCAGCATACAACCCATATAACAGGAAACCTAAAGTGATCAGGTGTTTCAACTGTAACGAGGAAGGACATTACAGGAGAGATTGTAATAAAGAAAGACTCAATACACATAGGGGTGGGTCACATAGATATCCTCCAAGAAAGGATTCACATAGACTAGAAGACTCACATCTACCCGCGCATATTACGGCAGCAAATGCTGCGCGGGAAATCAATAGTCAGCGCTAGGGGTCAGGTCATACCTGTAGTCTACAGCCAGTGAGGTTAACTGAGAGTCAGAGTGAAGAACCAACAATGATAGTTGACATAGCTGGCAGGAAACAAACTTTTCTTGTAGATACAGGGGCGGCCCGATCTGTGATAACCTCTCCTTTCAATCTACAGGTGACCAGCAAAACTATTCCAGCTATGGGGGTGACGGGAAAAGTGTTACATTATCCTCTAACTAAACCCGCCGAAGTTACTATCGGGCCTCTGCATACTAAGCATTCGTTTCTCTTGGCTGCAGCGGCTCCTACTAACTTGCTAGGGAGAGACTTGTTATGTAAAATGGGATGTGTCATATACTGTACTTCAGATGGTGTGTTCCTAGATATACCCGAGAAGGTTGCACATGAGGTACAGGACATATTGGACACCCCTCCAAGGTTAATGTTACACTCTCCTGTTATAGAACAAAGTCCATCTCAAGTAAAGGGGATGTTGCTGGAAATACCAGGTTCCCTATGGACCAGAGATGGACAGGACACTGGACTGATGGCAAACGTAGCCCCTGTCATGGTCAATCTAAAAAGTGGTAGGATAGCTCCAAAAATCCCACAGTATCCATTAAAACCGGAGGTGGAACTAGGGGTATATCCTGTTATTGAGAGGCTGTTACAACAAGGGATTTTAATTCGTACAGCCAGTACAGCAAATAGTCCCATTTTCCCTGTGAAGAAGAGTGGGGGGAGGGGCTATAGATTAGTCCAGGACTTAAGGGGAATTAACAAAGTTGTTGAGAGCCAATTCCCCGTAGTGCCGAATCCAGCTGTCATCCTCATGCAGATTCCACCGTCTGCCAGTCATTTTACTGTCATTGATCTATGTTCTGCTTTCTTTTCAGTCCCTCTTCACCCTGACTGCCAATACCTTTTTGCATTCTCCTACAGGGGAGTGCAATACACATGGACCAGACTACCCCAGGGGTTCATTGACAGCCCCAGTATTTTCTCCCAAGCCTTACATGACTGTTTGCAATCCTTTCAACCCCACAATGGGTCTGTTCTAATTCAATATGTGGACGATTTGTTGTTGTGCTCTGATTCTTTTATGTCATGTTTACATGATACTAAATTGTTGTTGCTTCATCTTTCACAAACAGGGCACAAGGTGGCAAAGGATAAATTACAGCCATGTCAGACTAAGGTCAAATACTTAGGACACTGCCTCACTAAGGGGCTAAGACACCTGACAACCGACAGAATTGAGGCCATACAACACATGACCCTGCCGCAGAGCCAGAAGCAGATTCGTACTTTCTTGGGGATGTGTGGATACTGTAGGTCCTGGATCCCAGGTTTTTCTATTCTGGCATTACCATTGCAGGAGCTAGTCTCTTCCTCAAAACCAGAACGTGTCGTACACACAGAAGAGTCGGAGCAAGCGTTCTTTAATCTTAAAGATAGTCTGACAAGAGCACCTGCATTGGGAATACCTGATTATGAAAAGCCTTTTGAGCTATTTTGTACAGAAGCTGATGGCTGTGCAGCAGGTGTCCTCACACAGAAACATGGTGACGCTAGCAGACCGGTAGCATACTACAGTGCACAATTAGACAATGTGGCAAGGTCACTCCCAACATGTCTCAGAAGTGTAGCAGCAACGGCCCTTCTAGTAAGTAAGAGCGAGGATGTAGTATTAGGACATAATTCAACCATCTATACACCCCATGCTGTATCAGCTCTGTTAAATTCAGCCCAAACCAGACATGTTTCTTCAGCTAGATTCACAAAGTGGGAACTAGCCCTGATGGCACCCTCAAACATCACCATCAAACGATGTAGCACACTAAATCCAGCTACATACCTTCCGTATGTGTCTCAAGAGACACAAAGGGTGGGAGGTGAGGAGACCCTGGTTGATGATGAGTTAGGCAAGAATACTGACACGCATGACTGTATGGAACACTTGAATCAGACCTTTACTGCAAGGCCCGACATACGTGACACCCCCTTAGAAAATGTAGATTTTACGTTTTATACAGACGGAAGTTGCCATAGACAGACAGAGACAGGAGAGCTATGTACTGGTTACGCTGTT
Source organism: Mixophyes australis (assembly GCA_036250195.1). Classification (NCBI taxonomy): domain Eukaryota; kingdom Metazoa; phylum Chordata; class Amphibia; order Anura; family Limnodynastidae; genus Mixophyes; species Mixophyes australis. Next base: position 412,060,167 of record JAVHZZ010000002.1, on the reverse strand, counting down.
GTAGACGATCAGGATGTGGTAGAAGCTGAACCCCTTGGTCCACCTCACTCAGCCCAGGTGGCGGAACTAGTAGCACTAAGGAGAGCGTGTGAATTGGCAGAGGGTAAATCAGCCAACATATATACTGACTCTAGGTACGCCTTCGGGGTAGTGCATGATTTTGGGGCCCTTTGGCGTCTTAGAAACTTTACGACAGCAGCAGGTACACCAGTGGCACACTCACAACACATAAAAGGACTTCTGACAGCGATACAGTTACCCAGAACAGTAGCCGTCATAAAGTGCAAAGCCCATACCTTTGAAGAAGACCCAGTGTCATTGGGCAACAACAGGGCAGACGAAGCTGCTAAATGGGCAGCAGGGCAACCTATGACTGTATCGACCGAGACTATGATGGTTTTTCAGACATTAGACACGCAGAAATTAATTGAAATGCAAGATTTGTGTTCCCTGCAGGAGAAGGCGGTCTGGAAGGCGAAGGGATGTGGTCAAGAGTCCTCAGGACTCTGGAGGGATGGACAAGGTAAGCATGTAGCTCCCCGAACATACTATCCAAGCCTGGCTGAAGCAGCACACGGCCTGACTCACCTGGGTAAAGAAGGTATGTGCAAACTGGTGAGAGCATACTGGTGTGCTCCCGGATTTTCCTCTCAAGCTGGTAAGAAAGCAATGTCATGTCTTACTTGTTTGAGGAAAAATGTTGGGAAAACTATTCCAACTGAGCCATCCCACATCCCTCCTACAGACGGACCTTTTCAGGTAATACAAATTGACTATATCCAACTACCACCGTGCAGGAATCTAAAGTATGTGTTAGTGTGTATTGATGTGTTTTCCGGTTGGGTAGAAGCATATCCGGCAGCCACTAATACTGCTGTGTTCACTGCAAAGAAAATTGTACAAGACTTTGTGTGTAGGTTCGGTATCCCTAGAATCATTGAAAGTGATAGGGGTACCCATTTTACTGGTGATGTCTTCCAAAATATGTGTAAACTCATGGGAATCAGTAGCAGACTTCACACCCCTTACCGACCACAAGCCAGTGGTAAGGTGGAGAGAGCAAATGGTACTATAAAGAACAAACTAGGTAAGATAATGGCTGAAACTGGGTTGGCATGGCCTGAGGCTTTGCCGTTGGTCCTCCACAGCATTCGAACCACTCCTAGACCTCCTCTTAATCTGTCCCCCTTTGAGATACTGTTCGGATGACAACCTCATTTGATCGTGAGTCCACAAGACGACTTAAAGTGTAATAATGAAGTGACTGTACAATATCTTATAAGAATGAGTAGACAGCTGAAACAACAACAACAAAAACTAAAAATGCTGTCACCTGGTATGCCAGAGACGAACTGTCATGATGTTGAACCTGGAGACTATGTTATGATCCGCAATTTCTTACGTTCAGGTTGTTTAACAGACCGTTGGGAAGGCCCGTACCAAGTGCTGCTGACCAGTACTACATCACTGAAGGTTGCAGAGAGAGACACTTGGGTCCATTCCACCCACTGCAGGAGAGTCCATAATCCGGAGAAAGTGCAAGACAAGACTCAGACCGACGACATAGAGCTGTCACTTGTGAGCCTGTTCCGGGAGACCTAAAGCCTGCAGTTGAGACACCTGAACCAGAGACGTTGCCTCAGAACTATCTTTCCAGCGATGGAGTGGCGGTTTTTGTTTTTCTTTTGTTCCAGGATTTTCCTTGTTTTTACTTTTTCTAGGACATTCTATTTTTGTGAAGGAGGATGGAGGACGGAGGAGAGTTCTGGGAGTGATACGGATGAAATAGAGGCCGAAGAAAAGTTAATAGGATATCCTGAGCAGCCCATTATCAAACTTGGTCCAGGGGTTATGAAAAGGTCTGCTAGCTCAGGAAATCGGAGGCAGTGTGAGGGGCTATTGTCTGATGAGTATTGTATCTGCAAGTTCTGCAACTCCCTAGTTGACGAGAGATGCATCCAACGATGCCAGTCCCCCAGTACTCTGAATATAGGCGGGCATCCTTTGGAGGATTATCACTCCCTGGTGGGTAAGGTGCTAAACCAAACTGAGTGTTGGGTGTGCTCTCACGTGCCTCAAGGGCAGCATAACATAGGACTAGTGCCATTCCCGCTAAACATATCCGAAGTACTCGAATTAAGGGGTGGGAGGCCCATAGAAGGGAGGTACAATAACACTAGGTCCCCTAGTCTGACGCTTCGACAATACTCCATAGGCAGATCGTTGCTGTGCCTAAACATATCTCATGCAAAGCGCCTGGAGAATTGGGAGGCTGACCTATCAGATCAGACAATGGCTCGCCACACTCATTTTAGAGAGAGACTCACAAGGTCACTACTAGGCAGGAATGCTGATGGAAGTCACAAGTTAGGGCGTATAACCAAACATAAGAAGGTATCTATTGGAAAAGTCTCTACAGATAAATGTGAAAATATCATTAATGCCGACACGTGTCTAGAGCAGATGGAGACACTAGGCATGGGTAGTTTTATCAAAACTCTGTGTGATATAATTCATGGGCATACTGTTCCTTATGTTCTCCCTGATGATGTGTATTTTGTTTGTGGGAGGAAAGCTTATTCCTGGGTGACTCCGAGTTCCAAGGGCTTGTGTTTCTTAGCTAAACTGGTTCCTGAAATCATGACTATTACTCATGAAGAAATGGTAGATATTCACAAGACTACATCACCACCATACATACACACACAGTATGAACACCGTGGCAAGAGAAATATGATTCCTGGTGAGGAACCCATAGCTACAAAATTGATTAGTGAAACTGCTGGTTTCCAAGTTATGGTTGCTCTAGATCTCACCAGGACCGCTCGGGGAACATTAAACTTTAAATATATCCAAGACCTAGCTAAATTAATAGATAATATCACCGAGATGTATGATGACACTTTCAGGTATACAGGAAGGGAGCTACAAGCGTACAAAAAGGAGTTGGTGCAACATAGACTGGTACTAAATTATCTCACCTCTATTACTGGTGGGTACTGTGTGACACTGGCCACCCAGTTCGGTGTCAAATGTTGCACGTGCATTACTAATAATACGGAAGACCCTAAAGAGGTTATAGACCGGAAGATGGATGAAATTTTGCAGCTGAAATGGGAATTTCGAAAGAGCCATAATTCTTCGTTATATGAGGTCGGGGAAAAGGTGGCGGGTTGGTTCTCATGGTTAAACCCAGCAAAATGGTTCTCCGGTCTGGGGGAGTGGGTACAGGAAATGATTGCGAGTGTAGGTAAGCTCCTTCTCCTTATACTGGGTGTCATCTTAGCAATTGGTTTAGTTGTCAAATGTGTTCCTACTGTGTTGAAGTGTGGAAAACGGTCTCATGGGAGTAACACTGAGAAAGAGACTGAAAGGGTGGTACCAGATACCGAGATCATGGTCTGTGAAGAAGTATTGTATAATCCTGAACTTGAAACGGTGATTGGGTGATAGTTTATTACACTATCAAAGGGTGGAACTGTCGAAGTCAGTAAATTGGATAAAGTCATTTCAATTAAAGTCTAGCAAACTTGGTTGTCTTTGTCTGAAAAGATGCGTACGGTACGCTATGACGTACAAGGGCACGCTACGGCGTGAAAGGGCGTACGCATCCACTACACGTGGCAGCAACAGTAATTGGTCTTTTACCATACATTCGCACAAACACGCATACTTATAAAATAGTACACATTATTGGTAGTAGCAACACATAGTCTGTTATGTCGAAATATAGTAGTATTTATATGTTATATCAAAGTTACATGCATATTAGTGAAATACACAGAACGGGTTAAAGGAATAACATCATGAGTGGTATCATAATGAACCTTGTTACATATCCTATTGTTTGGTGCGCTCTGCGAGGGAATCGCAGAGTGCATGCGCAAGTTATGAATGATAGGGAATTATGAACTACTTAAGACTAAGGAATTCTGGCGGGAAGAGCAGAGCATACCCCCTGCAGAGATGACCCCCTCCTTTGGATTCCTTAGGATGAACCAGCCAATGATTGACAACCCCTTGGACATTCCTGAGACCCGGACCAATAGATGCAAGCCATACCATCTTCATTGTATTACTGTATTTGATTGTGTATATAAGCAGCAGCTTGTGATCCAGAGTGCAGACATCTTGTCCCCAGACTTCAGGATTGAATGACTGCACTGGATCCAGAGCGCCTGCGATAAGTAACGGCTGTATTTACTATTACTTCGCTTGAGCATATTTGTTTCCACTTATTGCGAATAAATCTTTGTGCGTTGGAAACACAAATCGAGGTTCGACAATCGTTATTGGTTAGCGACAATACGCACATAACAAGCTGTTTTGTCAACAGACCTACACAAAATTAGGCAGGTGGCTTTAATGTTGTGGCTGAACAATGTATGGGCACAATACGGGCACATGCCAAACATGCAAACATTACACGCCAGTCATGATGGGGAAAATGCACCATAAGTGGAATCAGTGAGGTGCTCAAGGAGTGCTGTTAAAAACTGGATGTTTCATAATTGGTTTGAGCCGGGTGATGTTTTATGCAGAGATGTTTTGATTAAAATAAACAGCAGAGGCTATTTCCTGATGGTTTGTACCAAACACTGATCAACCCAGGAGTGAGGGGACATAAGGACCCATTATACATACCTCCCAGCTCTTCCTATTTAGGTGAAACAGTCCTGATTTAATGACTTTGTCCCACTATGATAGTAACACATATAATTATACATTTGGATATTTGTATCACTTTGGTTGAATGTGCCTAAAGATGCTCTTTCCCAAGTGAAGTCTTACCACTGACAGAATAAGCTGTGACCTGTTTTTTTACTACCTCCAAATATTTGAAAAATACAATGTTTAGACAATTTCATTCATTTATAGTCAGCAACATTTTTTTTATGGTTTGTTAGGAACACCCATATTATAAACCTGTGCACCCTTTACACACCGCTGTCCTGTTATAGGCGGAGGAATATTATTATACAAGGAACGTCTTGTAGGAATATGAGCACACAGCCTTGCTCTTATACTGCCATCTGCTGGACAGAGTGTAAATAAAATGCAGGATTTTACTAAATAATTTGCATAAAATCGATCTGTTCTGCAATAAACGTTTGACTTTGCAAATCTTTTATAATTGCATCTGTTATTATCTCGTAAATTTGGGATTAATCTGGTTTTTAACATTTGATATTTTGAGCATGTTCTGTGTCTTAGGTCAGCAACACAGTAACAAAAAATGCGAAAATTATTTGTGTGATATTGATCAAAAACTCAGATCACATTGACAGGAATGAAACTGCTGTAAAAATAACAACAAAAATGATAGGAAAGAATTTTTTTAATCCACATTTCTGATTGTCCAGATTCACACCCATCAACCACTGAAGGATAGGAGAAGAAAATACATTTCATGATTGCACAACACAGTGCACAGACATACTAGAGAGCCTCTGTTTATGTAGAACGGTTTTTACAATACAAGGTATTGCCATACATTCCAACATGCAAGTCAGTGGCAGTGGGTGTGGCCACATCTCAATGGGGAGTGGCTACGGTACAATAAGGGCGTGGTAGCACCCACAGAGGTGCTAGGCTATCCATTAGCTATCTCCCTTCTCCCCAACATAAGCCCTAAACTTGGGACAAACAGAGCCCTAAATTCAGGACTGTCCAGCAAAGAGGCGGACAATTGGGAGGTACATTATACTGCAACCATAAAGCCAAAATGCTTCAAGCACAGAATGCTTCATGTAATAGTGAATATAGAGGCTGCATTATAAGGCTAGCTGCCTAAATTGTGTGTAGTTGACAGGTCCAGTTTGTGCTGTTAAATCTCTGGCTTGCACTTTGAGAAAAAAAAAACAATTGCTAAGTCTACCAGAATTTCCCAGACAGACTCTATTTCCAGTAGCCCAATGGAGTGTAGCCAGTAAAACTTCACTTCAAAGTCCGGCGCGTTTCAGCTGTTATATGTTGACTCCTAATGGAAGATTCAATTCAGCACGATGTGTGTCCTGTACAGTCCACAGAGACACATTTTCCTCAGACACCATAGAGGTGCCTGGAAAAATGAGCAGAGATTTCTTACCATAACGGCCAGCAATCTGCGCGGCCAGACATCGTGGTGATGTAGGTGACACACCGTCGGCAAGTTGAATCTACCCCTAAAATGCTGCTCCATCTAAGACAGGGGAGGGCTGGCATATTTTAGCCCAGCGGGATAGACTCGACTCAGCAGCTTATTAGGCACATTTTAAAGGGATAAATATGCAGGTGGCCCAGTGACCCAGCCCAAAGTAGCCCACTATGGTACCAACCCTGGGGGCAGATTCCCCCCTGCCCAGTCTACCCCTGGTCTAGGATCATTTATGTCTTAACCCTTTTATGTCCGAGGGTGTTCCAGCCCTTCATGACCAGACCACATGTCCCAGTGTTGCTGTGTGTTAGTGAACTGAGAAATATTTGGTAACTGCTTTGTGTACCCTATTAATTGTCACATTGTTCATCTCAGGAACCTAGTGACCTAAATAACTTTTGAATTAGTGGATTGTTGTACAATGAAACAAATAACCTTTTTCTATGATTCGTTCCATAGTTACTTTCATCTTTCTTTCTCCTTGTTCCTCTCCCCTCAGTGTTCTTGTCCCTCACCCCATCTTCTCACTCTGTGTCTCCTGTCAGTCTCCCCCTCACCTTTAGATTGTAAGCTCCCTTGAGCAGGGCCCTCTTTCCTCATGTCCTTCTTCTCTTGTTCCTTGTTCCTTTGCCCTCAGCCCTCCGTCTCTTCTCTCCATTTCGTCACCTGACTCCTGCTCCCTCCTTTCCTCCTCTCTTGTGCCTCCTCTTCTCCACCTGTGTCTGACAGTACCTCCTCTTCTCCATCTCTGTCTGACAGTGCCTCCTCTTCTCCACCTCTGTCTGACAGTGCCTCCTCTTTTCCACCTCTGTCTGACAGTGCCTCCTCTTCTCCACCTCTGTCTGACAGTGCCTTCTCTTCTCCTCCTCTGTCTGACAGTGCCTCCTATTCTCCATCCCTATCTGACAGTGCCTCCTCTTCCCCACCTCTGTCTGACAGTGCCTCCTCTTCTCCACCTGTCTGACAGTGCCTTCTCTTCTCCACCTCTGTCTGACAGTGTCTCCTTTTCTCCATCTCTGACAGTGCCTCCTCTTCTCCACCTGTGTCTGACACTGCCTCCTCTTCCCCACCTCTGTCTGACAGTGCCTCTTCTTCTCCACCTCTGTCTGACAGTGCCTCCTCTTCTCCACCTCTGTCTGACAGTGCCTCCTCTTCTCCACCTGTGTCTGACACTGCCTCCTCTTCCCCACCTCTGCCTGACAGTGCCTCCTCTTCCCCACCTCTGACAGTGCCTCCTCTTTTCCACCTCTGTCTGACAGTGCCTCCTTTTCTCCATCTCTGACAGTGCCTCCTCTTCTCCACCTGTGTCTGGCAGTGCCTCCTCTTCTCCACCTGTATCTGACAGTGCCTCCTCTTCACAATCACTGTCTGAGAGTGCCTCCTCTTCTCCACCTCAATCTGACAGTGCCTCCTCTTCTCCACCTCTGTCTGACAGTGCCTCCTCTTCTCCAACTCTGACAGTGCCTCCTCTTCTCCACCTCTGACAATGCCTCCTCTTCTCCATCTCTGTCTGACACTTCCTCCTCTTCTCCACCACTGTCTGACAGTGCCTTCTCATCTCCAACTCTGACAGTACCTCCTCTTCTCCACCTCTGTCTGACAGTGCCTCCTCTTCTCCACCTCTGTCTGACAGTGCCTCCTCTTCTTCACCTCTGATGGTGCCTCTTCTTCTCCACCTCTGTCTGACAGTGCCTCCTCTTCTCCAACTCTGACGGTGCCTCCTCATCTCCACCTCTGTCTGACAGTGCCTCCTCTTCTCCAACTCTGACAGTGCCTCCTCTTCTTCACCTTTGACAATGCCTCCTCTTTTCCACCTCTGTCTGACAGTGCCTCCTCTTCTCCACCTCTGTGAGTGCCTCCTCTTCTCCACCTCTGACAGTGCCTCCTCTTCTCCACCTCTGGCTGAGCCTCCTCTTCTCCACCTCTGTATGACAGTGCCTCCTCTTCTCCATCCCAGTCTGACAGTGCCTCCTCTTCCCCACCTCTGTCTGACAGTGCCTCCTCTTCTCCACCTCTGCCCCTATCCTGTAAATGTTGCCCACTCTACTGGGCACAGGTGCATGCCTTTATTGACCCCCTCACCTCTCTCCTTCCCTTCGAAATTTACTTTTACCTCCTTGCCCTGTGCACGTCTCTCGGCTAAATTTTGTTTATTAAATGTAAATAAAATAAACAAAAAAACCCCAATAAAATCATTGTTAACATTGACATCTATCAGATTGGAAGCTGCTCCTAAAAAGGCTACTCTTGGTCTAACTTAGAGAAAATGTACCAAAAAAAGAGACGAAAATATGCACTGAACCAAGTAGGAGTTGGCTCAGTCATAACATTAGATCAAAGTACATATAATTATATACATATAAAAGTAACAATAATAATAATAATAATAACAACAATAATATATTTGATGTATTAGTACATTGAGAACTGAAAAATAGCAAATGTGTCCAAAAAATAATCAAAATTCAGATAAGCTGAATGGAGGTGAACATGACACTGAGGGGTAGATTCATCAAATCTGCTGAAAAGATAGAGTGGAGGTGTTGCCCATAGCAACCAATCAGATTCTAATTATAATTTATTTAGGAAATGATAGCTAGAATGTGATTGGTTGCTATGGGCAACACCTCCACTTTTCCTGTTTAGAAGGTTTGATAAATACTTTATATCCAATACATAACAACCCTTTACAGTATATAATATGCAACAAAACTAAATAGTACTCAATTTTAAAGGGAGCACTTGATATGTGGAACTTTCTTTTACTAATGAAAGTGGTGGGTATGGCATGGTGCGTAGAGGGTCCCATTGCAATTTTTATTTGGGGCCCAGACATATCTAGTATAACACAGCAACAACAGGTTTAGGAGCTATATGAGCTATGTTCTCAAACCTTATATCCTGTCTGAGAATAGCATGGAAACTTTGACTATAATGTTTTCAGTTTTTAATTACCCATAATATTAAACCTGTTATTGCGCCACTGCAGCACCATGGCCCCTCCCCCAGATATGTAATTACAAGATTCACGTCATAGTCTGGCAAATGGTGGGACCTAATTACCCAAACTGCGTTATGAAGCTCCACCTCCACCGGAATCCTGAAGGGCAAACTTCTCAACATTTAGAATCCCGAAAACGCAACAAAATAAGCCCCACACCCGTTCTGCCAAACCCCACCCACAAACAAATTCATGCAAAACCCCACCCACTTTCCTGAAAAGCCTAACTCCTTTTGTGGTCCAAAATCAGGACCATTGAAATACAATAAGTCTGCATCCAGGAATCCTTGAGAAGAGAGAGATACATGGGGGTATATTTACTAAAGTCCGGGTTTGAAAAAGTGGAGATGTTGCCTATAGCAACCAATCAGATTCTTCTAGCTGTCATTTTTTAGAATATACTAATACTAAATAAATGATAACTAGGGGCCTGATTCATCAAGGTACGCAAACGCATACGCATCTGCTAAACGGGACTTGAGCTACGTAAAACACCACATACGCAGCGCAAACAGAGCAGATACGGCACTCAAAGTCAACTCAATCTCAAACTCCAACGCAAATATAACGGTTTGCGTCACTCAAAGTATGAAACACAGATGCGTATGCGTTTGCGTACCTTGATGAATCAGGCCCTAGAATCTGATTGGTTGCTATGGGCAACACCTCCATTTTTTCAAACCCGCAGTTTAGTAAATATACCCCTAGGTCTATAAAGATGTGTGAAACCAATAGGTAGAGTAAACAATATTTTGCAATCTTCACCAAGGTCTATTCTTCTTATAAAAGGAAGTTATCAAAATAAGTCTTTAGGCAGACACCCCATATTTCTAACACACATATGTTTTTTGAAACTGGAGAAAACGACGTAGATCTTGTTTAAAAATAAATTGGAAAAATAAGGGAGCACATTTTAAGAAAAAAAAATATCATCTCATATTTTTATCAGAATGAATGAACTGTGCAGAACATGATCGATGATGAAGTATGGAATGTTCTAAGTAGGTATGGCTACTGAATGGGGCGGGGCATAGGCTGTCTACCTACAGACTCTAATTCTGGAAATGCGATCCTGCTGAGCATTCTGGGAATCATAGTGTTAAAAAGTAGTCTTGTTGGAGAGGGAAACCACGGTCACATTGCAAAATGCACACTGCACTTAATGACTCAAATGAAAAAAAGATATATTCAACGTTTTGGGACATGCTCCGTTTCTCAGAACATATATTATATTAAGTAATGATACTCCTCTAAATACCCTTATATCTTCCCAGCCTCCTCTACAGAATCACAGGCACCTGCGCCAAATCACGGAGGCTTTAATTGGATGCACCACTGAGAGATGGAGAAATAGCATATATAAGTCATACAGCAAACATACACCCTGAGGAATACAAAAAAAGATAAATACTTAGCACATTTCTCATTAGTCTGTAAATACTGTTATAATATGTTACACAACAGGTAACAAACCCATGTGACTTAATAAAAAAAAAAGTCTGGCATTCATCATTTAACATTAAGACCTCTCAGTTGTACAGAGTTTACCTTATAAACACCGAATGCGTTCACTAAATCATAATATTCTTACGCAGTCACCACTTTTGCTGCTGGGAGAAACGTGACCAGTGAACTCCCCTCATCAAGAACTTGATGTTTGTTAATGCAAAATAAAGAGCAACAGGTTGTTCAATATCAAAGGCTTCACACACAGCTGGATTCTCGAGTGCCAACTTCATAGGGCTCTGATGTGTCTGAAAGCGACATTTAACCCTTTCGACGCTGAGTATTTTTTCAACTCCTGCGCTGAGCTCTTTTGGGCTCATCGCATGTTTATTTAACGCCTGCTGATCAAAAGCGATCAGTAAATAAACAGGCTTTTTTTTTTGCTTTCAAGCAATGGTACCCCCAGCTTTCTAAGTACCAGAGATAGGGAAATAGAAGGTCTAAAAGTGGCGACCACATAATTAATGGCAGCCTGGCCATGCTGGGATCTGTAGTGCACCAGGGACAAAATGTATTTATACGCTTACATAATTAATATTACCCCACACCCCTCGCCCCAGGGTTGTGGGAAGATCCCTAGTGCTATCAGCACGGGGTTGGTTAAACCTAGAGGGGGGGTCTGCATTTTTTTTTTTTTTGCAGACCAGATCTCCAAGGGAATTCTGACCGGCCTGGGGCAGGTTTGGTATTATGGTCGGGGGACCCCACGCTGCAGTATTGCCTGTACTAAGCAAGTTGCGTTGAGCTAATGTCTCTTATTAATTTGCAAAACGAAACACAAGACGTTTGATTATCTCCACTCTTGAAGATGGTTCCTGATGTGACAGGGAAAAAAACAAATGTATCTACACTAAGTCACGCCAGCGTTATCCCCTAGTCTGCGGCCCGGCTCCTATATTCGTCTATCTCCTCAGCTGTTCTCACAGTGCAGCAGAATGAATGTTTCATCAACATATCAAAGAACTGCGAACATGGAGGAGATTGTCAAGGATTTGAGGGAGGGGGGGGGATGTGAAACACAGTCTGTGTCTGTGAGCGGAACATCTGCAGCCCAGGAGAGGGGGAACATGCTAGCAACGCTCTTATAATGAGAAGAAATCTCTTATCATTGGATTCTCATAAGGTTCAGGGCAGGGATACAACGAGTTACTGTCATGAATATTACATACACCAACTTTTATTTTCTGGAAGAAATTGTCCCCTTTCTTTCCCTGTTTACTCGTGTGGCCTCAGGCTTAATGTCTTGTGTGTGTGACGGTGAAATTGTCTTTTCTGAGAAATATATTTTTTATTTCCTGAAGTCTAATGTAATAATATATTATCAATATCACAGTGGAAACAGTTCTCTTCATACTCATGTGGAGGAGTATTTTAAAAAGTCACTCAATGAAACAATAGCAAGAACTGAAACATGGTGAAAATGTAAAACTGAACAAAAAGGTGATTCTCAATGTTGTTGACATTAGAATGGCACCTGTCAATCAAGTAGATTTGTGTTTTTTATACATTGGTTGAAAATCAAATTATTTAATGCAAAAGTATACATTTATTTATTTGTTCGTTTATTCATTTATTTATTTTAGCTATATGTGGAAAACAGACCAAAGTGGTCTATTTAACCCATGTAATATTTCTAAAAGTTTGCTAGATACACTCTCTGGCAGGATGTCTCTAGCACTTACCTTTCCTGATGCTACTCTATTTTTTGGAAGGCAAGATATATGTATCATCATCATTTATTTATATAGCGCCACTAATTCCGCAGCGCTGCGCAGAGAATGTAGTCCTCTGTCTATGGTCGCTGCCACAGTCATCTACTAAGACAAGCACAAGACAATCCCATAAACTAGATATTAGCAAACTATGTGTATATATTGAATGTGCAGCACGGTGGCTAAGTGGTTAGCACTTCTGCCTTACAGTACTGGGGTCACGAGTTCAATTCCCGACCATGGCCTTATCTGTGTGGAGTTTGTATGTTCTCCCCATGTTTATGTGGGTTTCCTCCGGGTGTTCCGGTTTCCTCCGACACACTCCAAAAACATACTAGTAGGTTAATTGGCTGCTAACACCTAGTCTCTCTCGGTCTGTGTGTGTGTGTGTGTGTTAGGGGATTTAGAGTGTAAGCTCCAATGGGGCAGGGACTGATGTGAGTGAGTTCTCTGTACAGCGCTGCGGAATTAGCGGCGCTATATAAATTGATGATGATGATGATAATATTGAAGCTTGGCAGTGCCTCATCAATTTGTTGATTGAACCTAGGTTCAACTAGTTGTTGTAAAAAGGAGATCATAGAGCCGCCAAAGTTATGCCCACTATTAGGCGCCAACATACAGTATGGCTGGATACACACTACAGAAAATTTCTCCCGATGCCACACCGGTAACGATTTTACCAACGACTGAAAAAAAAAAAAGTCCCGATCAGCATGCTGATTCATGTGTACACCCTATACCCTAAAAAGTTGTAAAAGATTTACCTTCAGATCTGCGCTCTTCATCTGTTATAACCATCTGTTGAATAGATTGTGACTCTGTACACTCTATGGAGATCCTGATCATGAGTGCGTACATACTACAGAATTAGAAGGACATCGTACCATCGTTGATCAAGATTTTTAGTCTGGTTTAAAAATCAAATGAAACGATACAATGAACTTTGGAATGACCGTCGTTCATCGTTTCAGTGTACACACAAATGCAATATCGCGCCGAACATTCGTTTATCGTGTGATTGGCACGAACCATCGTCTGAAAAGATCGCGACTCTGTAAACTCTATGAAAATCTATGGACACAGCCAGTCCTGAGTGCGTACACACTGCAGAATCGGCACAACATCGTTCCATCGTTTATAGAGATTTTAGTTTTCGGCTTTTAGGATTTATTTTAGGTTTTTTTGGTTATTTTCCCATTGTGTGTCTAAAGCCTTTATATCTTGTTTATAGTGCGATGATTTGTCTTCCTTTAATGAACATTTGTCTATAAACGGATTAGAGCAAAGAGACAGCACTTTTAAAGCAACGACATATTGCAAGAAAAATGTAACGAAGAAAGGGTGGAGTCTAAATGCTGTATACATACAGTCTACTAAGTGTCACGGTTTCAGGGACTAAAACAATCGGCATGAAGGAGTCCTGTTTATGATGAGTGAAAACTCAAATATGATGTGACACAAAAGGTCGCTATCATCTCACATCATGATCCATCCATAATATACTGAAGATGAAACAGGATGTTTGCAGCCTTTATCAAAAGATATTGAGCTGTCTACTGAAGGTACATCTGGGTAAGGTGTGTGGATAAGAATAGCCCAATGTGACTCTGGTTACACTTACCCCTGAATGTGTTTTTAACACTTGTAAAAAAAAAATTAAGTTCGGTTTCGTTACAACTTTTTGATCCACAATTTCTCCAGGCACACTATCATTTTCTTCTACTAGGTATATTTACTAAACTGCGGGCTTGAAAAAGTGGATATGTTGCCTATAGCAACCAATCAGATTCTAGCTGTCATATTGTAGAATGTACTAAATAAATAGAATCTGATATACCCCCAGATGTCCCTTTTGAGTTAGTATATTCTTGGACCTTCAGCTGGTACCTATTAGCAGGTAATGTTGATTCCACTCATAAAGGAGTTCTGATGATTGTAGAAGTGCACAGAGGGTCTCCCTTTATGTACCCAAACTCCCTCCAAGCAAATGATAGCGTTCTTCTGTCTAAAGTCCCGAAAGACATGGACTGGCCCATCCATGTGGCCTTCAGCCTCCCCACTGTCCATATTAAGGTTTTGTCGGCTAGACTGGCTGTCTACATCCAAGAGTGTCAAGTGCCTGTTTATTCCCCCCTGGGTGGATACCCATTAGTAGATATAAATGAACTTCCCATATTTGATTTCATGAAACCATTTCCCAGTATTTACATTTTTCTGATATATATTTGTAACATTATCACTAAAACTTCACATTTTTGCACTTTCTCCATTTTATTTTTGATGTACTACAAGAACAGCCACTGTCAGTTCCACAAACCGTTCGTCAGATGATGTCCTATGTTTATTACTGATCCCTATGAGAAAACCATTAAACTCGGTGAGCTGATTCGGGATCCCCTAACATGATCAAAGTCTAAAGATCTACAAAACTATGTTGCTCATCCCAAACCACCGGCTGTAGGTTTCTTTGATGGGATTTCTGTTAGGGATAAGATCATTTTTCCCAGGCTTATCCATAAAGGTATTAAATCATCACGTCTTCGGTTTATGGTGAGGCTTCTAAAAGACAATCAGAAGGAGAGGAGTGATGAAATCAGCCTGGATTCATTGACTGCCCGTCTTCCTTCCTTGCTGAGATCCTTGAAGGCGTCTGACTCCTGTCTGCGCACTGAAGACAATAATCATAGGAACAGAGAGCTGGAGATGAAAGGAAGACTGCTGATTACACAGTGAGACACTGGGACTCAAAGCATCGCAGATCACGCCTGCATCAGACTTTCCTTATGAACGGGGAATATTACACAATGGTTAAGAAAATAGAAACACGTATGTGGATTTCTGTAACAGATAACCATTTTTAAATACATCTTCAGTGTTAGCAGATGGGTATATTTCTACATTCACATTTCTATGTATTTATAAATATGAGACTCACGCTGCCTTCTAAGAGCTCTCCAGGTTCAGCCCTGTTTCTGTTTTCGTCCTGGTGACTTTGTAGCAGGGAGGTTTGCAGTAGGGTCTTGTTGCCGATCTTTATATCTCTCCAGATAGTGACTCCAGCACTCTCTGTACTGGAATTTGGATGAGGTATTTCCAGATCTATGACAGCATCATATATCTAGTCCTGGTACCTCCAGGGATGTAGATACTGCTGCCCTATTCCTATCTACAGCAACAGCTATATCAGTACAGGGACTTGTTGGGATTTAGACACAAAACTGAAAGGAGTGACTGCAGAGACAGGTTTTGGTTTTGGATCCCTATTTTTTTCTAAAATCCCTATTTTGTTTCGAAATCACATAATTTGGCTCTTTTTTTGTTCCTACATTATTGTTAACCTCAATAACATTAATTTCCAATCATTTCCAGGCAATTTTTGTCAAGTGACAAGAACACTGCTACCCCTCCTGTTTCTGTGTGAGCAATGGCACTGAGCAATGACACTGGAGACTGGAGAGTGATAAAAACACTGCTACCCCTCCTGTTTCTGTGTGAGCAATGGCACTGAGCAATGTCACTGGAGACTGGAGAGTGACAAATACACTGCTACCCCTGTTTCTGTGTGAGCAATGGCACTGAGCAATGTCACCGGAGACTGGAGAGTGACAAGAACACTGCTAACCTTGTTTCTGTATGAGCAATGGCACTGAGCAATGTCACCGGAGACTGGAGAGTGACAAAAAACTGCTACCCCTGTTTCTGTGTGAGCAATGGCACTGAGCATTGTCACCAGAGACTGGAGAGTGACAAGAACACTGCTACCCCTGTTTCTGTACGAGCAATGGCACTGAGCAATTGCACTGGAGACTGGAGAGTGACAAAAACACTGCTACCCCTGTTTCTGTATGAGCAATGGCACTGAGCAATGGCACTGGAGAGTGACAAGCACACTGCTATCCCTCCTGTTTCTGTGTGAGCAATGGCACTGAGCAATGTCACTGGAGAATAAAGAGTGACAAGAACAATGTTACCCCTGTTTCTGTGTGAGCAATGGCACTGGATCTCCAGAGGCGGAAGATACTTATAGAATCCAAAACCCGCGAGATCAGACAACGCAACAATGACGTTTTGCCTCGATTCAGATCCGAGGATGCGCAAAAGCACTGTGCCGGCTCGCAAGCCTACTTGGATCCACTAAGTTCGGGTTGGCTCAGTTTTCAGAAAACCGAGCCTGAGCATCTCTACTTAAAGTATTTTCCAGCACCACATTTCTGCTGGTGCCCCCGGACAGGTTCTGTGTGATACTGGCTCTCAGCACAGCAGTCCCATCACATCACATTTACTAGAATTGCTAGAAGTGTCAAAACTAATGTTAAACAACTTAACTTGTAGGGCCAGAATCATGACTGAAGGCAAATTTGCCTTAATTTACGTGTTTAAATAGAGCCCATAACGTTTGCGCAGTTCTGCCCATTTTCAAATCAAAGCATTTCTTAAGATACATGGCGATTTGAAAATGGGAGGAAATACGCTCCGTATAAACAGTATATTGTGTACGTAGACACACAGAACAGAATGTATACGCACACGCATCTGTGCAATAATTTTGCATCAGAGCGCACATAGCTTTTCTTTAATCGTAAATTAAAATAACAATCACAATTAAATATGTTTTTCAAATCCAAATCTTTACTTTTAGTTTAATAGATTATTTAAAACAAATTAACTACTTATTTAATTCTTCAGTGCATACAGTGCATAGAATGCGTTTTGAAAATAAATCTTAAATGCAGACAGTTGTACACACAGACACACGTGTAATTTTGTAAATCAAAGACTATCCCGTATCCATCATCGCTATCATCCATCATTGACACCTGCCCTGTAGCTGGTGTATAAGATACGGCTGAATACAAGTGTACTTATGACTGTAGTGAACAGGGAGGAATTACAGTTGTAAGGATTAACAAATAACATAACTGGGGTGAATAAAAAATAATCATAAGGGACTGCAAGGTAAATACTGTATATCAAGTTAATCAATATAGTAAGATAGAGGGGAATGCAAATGACTTTAAAGCAAAGCCTGCTCTCACAGAGTTAATAACCTCACTCAATGTGTAAAATGTAAGGCCAGAAGTAGTGGCCTTTCTTTATTCAGTGGCTCTGCAGAACCAAGGGCTACAAGATAACATTGACACCTTTAAGGGTAACTGAACAGTTTCAGAGATCCCCTGGGGTAAGCCAGGCCCTGATACTGGAGTGGTTTTTGGCACCTGAATAGACTTCAAGGAACCACCCAGCATGTGGCCTTGCACCACAAGGAAACCACATGATGGCTTGCTATATTTTACATAGGCAAATAAAATTCCACTTCCAAAATACCACTTACGATCAATATAATTAGTGATCAACCAAATATTCATAAATAGTATGATGAAGGGCAGTCCATATGTCAAATAAAGCTGTCTATCATGCAGAGAATGCAAGGAAATTAGTATCAGCTCAACCAATACCCTGGACCTATGCCTGTTTGGTATTAATAAATTGGTAAATTTGTATTGGATTTACTAAGAATAAATTTGGGTCTGTATGACTCTCCAAAGGAAAGGAATGTTACATTTTAGCATTGGGGATTAAACAGGGAAGATGTAAATTGTGGTTGTAAAATGTATCACAGGCCTCTCCTGGAGACCACATCCCAGTAGGAGGGTAATGGTGGAAGAAGTGTAAAGATTCGATCACTTACAAGATATTGTCAGACTTTTGGGAAATCAATCAACCATGATAAGCTGTCCATCTTCCAAGTGAATTTCTCTTGGTGCTCATATGTAAGTTTATACACTGAACTTTCTCCTTTCATCTTACCTGTTTGTCGTATAGTTTGTCATCTTTTATTAATTGCTTTTATAGCCTGTAAGCATTGTACTTTTTCTTTATTAAATCTAAAATGTAATAAGTGCTGTCCTTATTGCGCTAAACAAATTCATTGCCTGTTTAGAAAAGGTTGATTGCTTGGCTGTGTTAAACCTTTAAATACCAGTGTTGGAAGTGTTAACTCTTTTAACTATCAGATTGCAGAATCTGCGCAATTGGGTAATGAAGTCATAGGTTTACTACGGGTCTTATATATTGATGAGAGGAGTGGAAGTGTATGTCTGTGTTGCGAAACGGACCAGTTAAATTTGTAGCCTAAGCACTAGTTGAGAGCGAGATTGAGACTGGAATCCTGTGTGCTCCCTTACAGTAAACTTCCAAGCAACGAGTGCGCACAGTGCAGATCATGACAGGTAAAGGTGATTAGGAGCGATTTCCTGAAAATATAGAGGTGATATATTGTTTGACGGTTTGAAAATATGATAAGATATTAAATCAGGGAGCCGGCAGAGGTGGGCTCTCCACAACAATGATTTCGTGCAGTTGCGATCACAAGCATAACTTTGCTTTCTGGGCATACATAGTGTGAATGCAAACAACATACGCTACGCAAATGGCCATACGTCTAGTCTTGATTGAGGCTCATGATGTCTACAGAGTAAAAGGTGGTCAGAATTCCATCTAACATACAGAAAATAGGCATTTATTGTCCAATTGATCAATACTGTTAAACAGAGACATTTCCAGAGATAAGCTGACAGTTTTGACCTTGGATAAAACTATGGACACTGTATTGAATGACTACATGCAGGACACATCAGCACAATGTCAATCCTAGTGCTCCAATTTAAAGAGCAACACAAAGTCACATGTTTCCCATAAATGCTTGTCTCACAGGTATCCTAGCATTCATTTTAATAAGAAGCCCAGGTACCACCACCTTCAAATATGCTAAGGCAGTAATTATTCTCAGTCAGCCCTAACCACACCCACACCAGTATTGTCACACCCACATGCTCAATAAGCCTCGCCTCTTTATCTCATGGCAAGGTCCCTTTCTGACGAGAATTGGGACAACTTCCAAAATTGGGGCTGTTGAGAGTTATGTTACTAAACCTGTACTTAAAACTGTGCATGATTTTGGGATGTGCAGTTCAATTAAAAAAATGTCACACTACAATACATTTTTGTTTTTTACTTTGGGAATGTTTGTAAGTTACACATCCTCGCTTCTGGACAAAGTGATGAATGTTTCAAAACATTCTTGGTTTCAAAGCAAAACAAATATCTAAACAGATTAGAAAAAGCAAACAAACACATAAACAAACAAACAAACAAATAAACAGGTCATCTAAAACTATAAAAGGCAACCTCTAAGAAGTAATGGAAATAGCAGAGGTTATATTATAAAGTCAGCTTTGCATGCCTAGGGCCCTGCTTTACCTTTTCTCAGACTCTGAAGGAAGCACAGGGAACACATTTCACAGAACCTAAAGGTCATTTTCCCTTTAGAGCTGTGTCCTATTTAATAGCTACATCACTGTGCCGCTTAGGAAGCGGCTGTGTGTTCCATTCACACGTCTCCAGCTTTGATGTTTTTCGGCGTCTTGGAAACAAGTGTGTTTAGAGACAATTGTAATGTAAGTGTAGCAAAATAAAATATCCTCAGCATTGCTGGAAAGATGAAAAGAAAACAGGGTTTTAATGAATGAAATTATATCCAAAAACATATTTAGGACATGTAAGAGTACTGAGTACTATAAATACTATCACACACATGAAGGGAGATTCAATTCCGTACAATATAAATATGTCTGTACATACAGATGGCTATCCCCAGGGATCTGTGAACCTCATCTGTTAGAAGCCAGTATGGTCCCTTTTTCGTCATGGACCCAATTCTAGATAGGGCTAAATTACAGATAGAAGCACCACAGGGAGATTAATAGCATGTCCCCAACACTCTAATTTCCTCTTCTGTAAAAAATGTAATACTTTTTGTAAACATTTATTTTTTTATACCTTTTGTAGCTATGCTACTTATTTTTTTAAACAGAATGATGGGAGGTAACGGTTTGTTCCGTCTGCCATACGCTGCTGTCATCTGAATATGTATCATTTTATATAGAGAGTGCACCCTTTACAAAACAGAGAGCATTCTAGCTACCTATATTTAATACAGAGAGCATTCTAATGAACTCTATACAATACAGAGAGCATTCTAATGACCAAAACACAACACAGGGGGCATCCTTGTGACATCTATGCAATGCAGAGATACTTCTGATGGCCTCTATACAATGTAAAGAACATTTTATTGAACCATATAGAATACAAAGAGCATTCTAGTGTCTGACATACAATCCCAAGTGCATTATATTGACAGATATACAATGCAAAGAACATTCTATTGACAGCTATATATTTGAGGCAGACATCTTAATCACCAATACACAGTACACAGTAGCATCTTAACTATGTAAAATACAGAGTGCATTCTTATGACAACTTCACCAAAAAAATTGTATATTAGTGACTACTGTTAAATCTCCAGTCTGATTCCAATCCTGTTCTTGAGGTCACTTTGCAATGCAGATCTCCAAGTCTCTGGTTATTTTACAATGCAGCCTCTTAAATCTGTGGTGGTATTACGGTGCAGACGACTCCAGATCTCTGGTTGCATCAGATCTCTAGTGGCTTTAATATTTAGGCCTCAAATCTCTGGTGGCTTTAACCCCAGTATCTTTTAGGGGCAAAATGAAGCCCCCACATCTCTGGTGGTACCCCATAAACACCCTTCCTGCAACCTTACACCACCTCCCAGCATGCTGCAGAGGAAACTCGCCTGGCACTGTTTTACCATACTTGCCAACATTTTTTTTTCTTTTTCCGGGAGATGCCGGCTGGGACGTGGGCGTGCAGGGGGCGGGGCTGCGAAATCGCGTCATTTTGGCCCCGCCCCCGTGACGGAATGACGCAAATCGCGTCATTTTACAGTGGGGGCGGGGCTAAACGCCGCGATTCCGGGTGAATCGCGGCGTTTAAACTAAATTTTTCCCCCTTCCTATCAGGGAGATTGCCACACTCGTCCGGGAGACTCTCGCAAAATGCGGGAGTCTCCCGGACAATGCGGGAGAGTTGGCAAGTATGTGTTTTACTCGGCGGACAGCTTCCAGCACTGTCATTCACAAGTCACTATGTGTTGATCCCCTGACACTCTGATTGATGAATAGCAGCTACACACCAATCAGAATGCTTAGAGCCATCTACTGGGTATGACGACTGAAAGTCTGTCGCTGGGTTATGAGGTCACAGCTCTCAGTTTGACACAGAGGAGCAAAAGATGTCAACCACGCCCCCACCTGGCTCCACACAAGGAGGGAAAACGGGGGTTTGGGGTGTATC
Source organism: Mixophyes australis (assembly GCA_036250195.1). Lineage (NCBI taxonomy): Eukaryota > Metazoa > Chordata > Amphibia > Anura > Limnodynastidae > Mixophyes > Mixophyes australis. The sequence continues at coordinate 412,038,587 of JAVHZZ010000002.1, read as the reverse complement.
GCTTGAGTGGGGCAACAACTGTGAAATAGCTGTCCAGCTTTTACTTCATCCATTTTTCACAGTCATGTGACAAGATATTTGCCTCAATCTGAATTTTGCTGGCGGAATGTGATTCTAAGTCTTCCCAGCCCCACTTCAACCACACCCCATAGTAGATCGAATTGTCTGTTGTCTTCCCGGCTCTATCCATAGGGTGGAATTCAATCATTTGAGATGAGCCCCCGGACATCACAACCATGTCTGGCTGTGCACATTTCTGGGTACAGCTGTACCCAAACATCACTGTTTTCCTACGCCCCTCTATGGGGTACAAGGAAAGATCTGTGATATTACATTGGCATTGGATACTACCTTCACCACCACTAAATGGCACATCGTAGGGAATTCTATTGCCTCATAGATTATAAATTCCACAAATATTAATTTACAATTACAATGCAGAAATTTGGAGCTTCTACCCGCTCAGCTTTGCACCTCTGCCGAACGGCCGGTTATGCCATAAAACTTGATTCCAGCGAGACTGTGCTAACCTCTGATTCGAATTCATCACTTTCATAAACTCTGTACGGACTAAAACTTTCAACAATGCAATAAATAATTATATTTTGTGAAAGCAACACTTATACAAAAACAGCAACACAAACCTATAAAATGAATTCTGTGAAAACAAATTATTCCTGGGAGATTCTATTTAAACGATTGCTTGCTGAATTCATCATTTTATATTGTCCTACACAATGCCATGTTTATCCTATTTTAACTTAATTATTTGCAAGCGAAATCAAGTAATGTAGCATCCAGGATTGTTCAGGTAACTGGTAACCCGCTGAGGTATTTTTCGAGTACCCTCCAGTAACGAGAAAATTGTGACGGCGATAGCAATTACAGAATAAAATAGGTAATAGCTGAAAACAGACTTTTACAAGAGCATCAATAGAGAGAGCTAAAGACTGTAAGAGAATTGAAATCTGTATCGGAAGAAAACAAACTTGTGTCCTAAGGATCTGGACCAAATGGATATTTTGGTAATAGAAAGCAGCACAGATTGTGATAAGATAAAGTCTACCTAATTTAATAAGGAACATGGAAACACACACATGCATCTCACACATATATATACACATCATACACATATACACGGGTATCACATACATACACACTTATATACTATTAGATACAAACTAGCATACAATGGATAGCACAATACAAAGCAAGACTTTTCATCTAGCACCTGGACAGACATTCTTTGTAACTTATGTAGGCTTAAGTGACGAATATGTTTGCCTGTTTGCTTAGACTGTTCTGCACACCGTTGTACATAGCAATCACTGATCTCTGAGTTGCAGAGGTAAAAAAAAACCAGGTCAACTGATTGACTAATGGTCTACGTTACATGCCAGCTCAACTGATCTGTGTTTGCTTCCAAAGCTCAATCTGGTTAGGAGACAATCGCATTTTATTTTATACTAGCAGGGTCACCCGACGTTGCGTGGGTCCGATATGTATTGTTTAGCATTTTTATATATAAGCAAATTATTTAGAAAATAGACCAAAAATGCTATTTAAAAAATAAGATTTGTTGCTTTGTCGCGTTGCCGTTTTGTAGTGTTGTCGTGAGGTTTCCTTCCAGCAGTCAAACAATTGTTTATAACCCAAAAATGATGTTTTCAATATTGGTCCCTTTGTCGCTTTGTCGTGTTGACTCTATGTGGGGTAATAGCTTAGTCAGTAGTTCGATTCCCGACCAGGGCTTTATCTGTGTGCAGTTTGTATGTTCTTCCTATCCAGGCCCTGATTAAGGGTTCAGACCACCCTAGGCTAAAGCGCTCGTAGTAACCCCTCGTCTTCCACACCAGACTATTAAACGGTAAATAAAAACAAACTTTTCCTTAATTTTAAGTCCAGCTTCCTGCATCCCACCCAGTAATGTTTTAAAAGCTCAGTTCCACTTGGTTATTTAAAAGGGTCATGGCAATCTTTGTCACTCATTTCATTGTAATTAAAATCAGAACTGTTTAGCAGATCAGAGGCATGATCGAGCGCCACTTAGGGTAGAGATGTGATGGGGTAGGAGCTGTCACACCTGTGGCTGTCGCCATCCTTGTCTCTCCTACTCATTTATCCTCAAGCGCCCACCCAAGGATGGCTCACTGTCTTCAACCTTTACCATGGTAATACGTCAAGACTAAAACCTTACTACATCTTTCTTACATGTTTTCTTTTTACTTTAGAGAACAATTCTTCTGCTATATTTTAAGATTGATTTCGGTATATACACAATTTTGCATTCCCAAAAATGTTGCCTTTCCCACAAAAAAACCTTGCGCCCTAGGCTGCAGAATAGTCAGCCTATTGGATAATCAAACCCTGTTCCGTGTTCGCGTGGGATTCCTCCCACACTCTAGAAACATACTAGTAGGCTCATTGGCTGTTGACAAAATTTATTTTGGTGTCTGTGTGTGTGTTAGTGAAGTTATAGTGTAAGCTACATTGGGGCAGGGACTGATGTCAGTGACAAATAGTCTCTGTACAGCAGTGGCACTATATAAATAAAGGATGATGAATATACACAAAGTATCATTGTGGAAGGATTGCAAGTTGGCAGGTTTGGATATCCTGTAACTAAGGAGGCAGACGCTAAATTGCAAACATGTTGTCACAGATTATCGGCTGAAAAAGGATGAGATGAGCAAATAAAAAACCTATTTGCTAGTGAGCGTGCAGGCAGGACAAATGGGATGTAAATTGCAACAGTTCATAAACGCAGAGTACTGGGTAGATGGATGATAATGCAGCCGCAGGTCACGAGGGTAGAAAGTAAATTGAAGCTGGTGTGGTATAAAGAATTCAGATACAAGGTCTGTCAGACAGAAGCGTGTGGAGTGTCCACAGTATCACAGCACAGATGAAAACCACAGCAGGGTACAGAAAGATCAGCGCGGTCATAAAACTGCATCAGTACACTTGAGGAAAGATGAGCGCAGTCAATGCTCTGGTAAGTATTCTAATATGTAAAGATGAGCAGTTGGATTGGTTGAAATCCGACAAGATCTGATGTTGGAGATCTGAGTGAAAATGAGTCGTGTCTCAGTGTCTCTCGCCAAACTCGGATGTAAAAACTAAGTGAAACGTCAGTTACGGCAATTTTTTCTGCAAAACGCATGATTTTTATATATGTGTATATATATATATATATATATATATATATATATATGTCTTCCCCCTCTCTGACCACAATCTCCTTTATATTACCCTCTCTTTACCCCTTGTTTCACCTCCCCCACCCACCAAAGTCGCTCGCACGCTGCTTCCCATCAACAACATTGACCCCGTCATCTTTGCGTCCTCTCTCGGACCCTTACTTGCTCCCATTTCTTCCCTATCATGTCCCAACACTGCTGTCTCTCTTTACAACACCACACTCTCTGTTGCCTTTGACACTGCAGCCACAGCCACCCCCCTTTGTACCCGCCATTCTAAACCCCAACCTTGGCACTCCCCTCTTGCTCGGCTCCTCCAAAAGTGCTTCCTTTCCTCTGAACAGCACTGGAGGAAATCCCGCTCCATCGCTGGCTCCACCCACTATAAATTCATCCTTTCCTCCTACTATTCTGCCCTCTGTCTTGCCAGACAAACCTATTTCACATCCCTCATCTCCTCCCTGTCCAATAAGCCCTGCTACCTCTTTGTTACCATTAATTCAGAGATTAATTTTGAAAAAAATGGGTGTTTGTGTGTGAGGTTGAGCAGCAGCTGCACACTCCAAAAAAGCGCTGTATATTCTAATATTGTTATAATTTGCAATACTTGTCAATTTTGAAAGGGTCATTTAGTGACATCAATATTTAAAAAAGGGCGTTTGAGTGTGAGATTCAACGCCGGTGAGGAGAAGGAGAGATAACTTTAGTTAAGTGACACAGTCTCAGCTTTAATTCCCTTCATGCTTACTTCAGCCCTCAGGTCTTATTCTTTGAGCCTAATTTAGGAAGCTCCAAAGAAATGTCAGATCTAGACTGAATGGTGACACTTGTTTTGCAGATTTGTACGGTGTAGATTAGTGGATACATACACAGGGCACGACCAGTGAGTATTTAACTGCAGTTTCGGCTCATATACGCAGCTAATAAGACAGCTTCTCCTATCCTGGTGGAGGCCTTTGATGTAGGAAAAAGAATGGTTTCTTAGTCATTTGTACATTATACTCTTCAAGCATCCCTCAGGTACGTGTTTTTCTGTTGTATCTCTTGCGCCAGCTACAGGTCAGGTGTAAGTGCCGAGTGATAGTGATGATGGCTGTGTATGCATGCTCTAACATGTGTTTGCAATCAGGAACAACTGTAAAAATGTATTTTTCGTACAGTAGACATTTATAACATCCTAAATAAATGTATTTTATGAGGGATTAAAACTGTAAAAAAAGCATTTATTACTATATTGTTAACAGGTGACAATAACTGAATGTTATTGTACATTCTGTTGAGACTTTATATTGCACATATGTATTGTAGGTATCCTGCAGTACGTTGTAGCTGTCTCAATAAGACAAGTGCCATATATTCAGAGCGCACCTACACTCGTTTTCAACAAGAGAGGTTTCTTCAGATCCGCTTGTATTTGAATATGGACCTGCGTCTGCCTAATTTATGTACATTTAAAATAAAAAGTGCACAATACGTTAGTTTTGCCTGCCTTAATGACTCAGGCCCACCATGTTTAAAGCTACTGTTTGCATGCAATGCATATGGTAGACTGTAACTTGAAAAAATATAAAGCCACAAACTGCCCTAGGGTAATAATAATAAAATTAATACAAATTCATGGGCAAATATAGCATTTTAGCGAATATTATTTAAAGACAGAATCTTCCTTAAAATCCAGGTGCTTAAACTGAAAGTGATAACAAGAGTCTCCCCGGCACATATCCCTCTTTGCTCGCTGCTATCCCAACATCATTAGTGGAAATTTGAATGACAAGTATCACTCACCTAAAACTGTCTGTCTCCATGAGCTGTCAATGCGTGCTAAAATGTAACGTTGTCTGTCAAAATGTACTTCCTTTTAATCTCCATGTACACCATCATCTCTCTCCCATCATTGATTTACAATACATAATACATAATACCATTATTAAACTTCAGCGTGCCTTATATTCCCTCTGCATCCCCCAGGTTCCCCTCCACAGCGCCTATCTCACTTATAAATTCAGAAATATTGTATCTTTTTCTCTTTTAAATATTAATATAATCACACTGCACGCTGGGAAATTACCAAGAGTAATGAAACACCGCAGGGTATTAAAAGCAAAGCATAATTAAAACATCACACACTGTCTAAAATATGGAATTACTAAATAGTATGATTTAATTTCTTTTAAAAAATTTGTTGAAAAAACACATTTTGATTAAATGTACTTTTTTGTTGCATGTATCCCCTTCATTACGACTTGCATCAACTTTAGTCACATTTCTCATCTATAAAAAAAGATTGGACCTTTGTGCATTCAGCAGCAAGACTGACACCTGCTGGCACAATATAGTAACTACACTTCATTGAAAATAATTTAACAGATTTGTTGATAACTTGTTGAATGACGAGTCAGCTAATACGTTTACGCTAGAAGATATATATCGTTTTCACACAATCAGGACAGCAATTCAGAAGTTCCCAATTGTGACATCCCTCAACTAGGATATTTTTTCGTAGGAAATCTCCCAGATATTTACATCATTCAAAAAATCTGATGCTTCTGGAATGGATGTTTTTACGGTGGTATACTATAAAAAATTATTCACCTCCATGCTTGCTCCACCAGTACTTGGCCTGTTTAACTCTATCCGTAGAGGTAAGGTCATTACTAGGGCAAATATAGCTGTGATCCCTATAGATGGCCAAGATCATTCAATGTGATCCAGTTATAAGCTTATCTTGTTACTAAATGTTGATCTAAAACTCTTTGCTAAGACACTAACAGGATTGCCTCAATCATCACCTTATAGGTGCATCCAGACCAAATTAGGTTTCTCTCGGTCCATCGCCTAGCAGATTATTGGCAGAAAGCACAAGAGCTCATATATCAGGCAGCACAGTGGCTCAGTGGTTAGCACTTCTGCCTTACAGCACTGGGGTCATTTTGCTTCCTCTCATCCGTAAGGAGCTTCAACACTATGATGGAGAACTAGTAAACTTCAAAATAAATTTGGATTAAGTAAAACTCCTACCCATAAATATTTCTCCTGGGACGCTCAATCTCCTAAAGAGCAATTATAATGTCACTGGCAATTGCTCAAAATTAAATACCTGGGTGTTTATCTGAGCAAGACGTCAAACCAGCTTATTTCAGCAAAGTTGCCCCCACTTGTCAAGATGATTAAGAGGAACATGGTTGGCTGAATTAATGTATACATCTCTTGGATTGACCGCATAGCTGCAAATAAGATGAATATCCTCTCTAGGCTCCTCTATCTATTTCAAACTCTTCCAATTCGGGTTCTTTTCTTGAAAAATCTCCAACCATTTATAGCCAAGTTTATTTTGTCAGGGCGAAAGCCCAGGGTGTGCTTGCATAGTCCCAAGTTTATAGGTCGTATGTGGTCCCAACTCAAGTATAAACAATCTTCTCTTCTGAAAGGAATGATAAACACACTGTCCCTATAGAAAGTGAACTTCTAGCATGAAGTTTACAACCTCATTCACTCTATTGCGGTCATTCGACTCGCCTGCAGCCTATCCTACTGCACAAAGTAAAGGAGGTCTATTGTTACATAGGCGATCTTGTGACACTAATCATAAATACGATATAGCACGCTGTATACAGAGAGAAGACACAACTGCTTCCAAAATGACCTGACCACTGGACACAATCATAATACAATTCTCTTACACTCCATAAAGACTAGAGATGCTCACTGACCCCCGTGAACTAGTTTTGGCTTTGGTTTTGGATCTGGATTAGGTTCGTGTTTTGGTTTTAGTTTTGGCAAAACCGCACTTCTGTGTTTTGGTTTTGGTGTTGGTTTTGTATTTTTTAGAAAAAAATCCTAAAACATGCTAAAATCACATATTTTTCCTCTTTTTTTGTTCCTACATTATTATTAACCTCAATAACACTAATTTTAAGTCATTTGCAGTCAATTTTGACCACATCACAGATCACAATATTATTTTCATACACTTTCGGACAAATACTGCAGCAACCTGGCTGGATGGTAAGCGACAGAGCAATGACACAAACACACGGCAGTTCCTACCACATCTAGGAACACAGCAGTGGCAGAAAAGAAAAATGGTGCAAGATGGAATTGTCCTTGAGCCATGGAATTGTCCCACCCACCCTTATGTTGGATCTTAGAAAGGAATCCAAAACTTGTGAGATCCGAGATCTGAAAACGTAACGATGGCGCTTTGTCTCGTTTTCAATTCTGAGGGTGTGCGAAAGTACATAGCCGCCTCGGCTCGGTACTCAGTTCCCCTAAGTTCGGGAGTGTTCGGTTCTCGAGGAACCGAGCCTGAGCATCTCTAAGAAAGACATAGTACAGTAAACAGATGAGCCCGCTTCCATTTGTTATCCTGTGGATGAGACCAATTATACACTGTAAATACAGCATGTTTTATTGCAGCAGTTAACTAACCTAGCTCACCATGTAGTGATACAATTATCAAGCCTTTTCTAGTGAATGAGTATAGCTGTTATATGCTATTTAAAGGCACTGTGGTGTGAACCAAATGTTGTTCTTTCAAAAAAGAGAATTAAAGTCCACTTGATAAGTTGCTGTGTGCCTGTTTGCGCAGCGCAAATGATGAAAATCTGCCCACAAAGAGAGCGCACAGAAATGTGTGCATGTATTGTGTGTCTGACACTTGCGCCTCTCTACAACTAGAGAGGTGGAAAGGGCATAGCCATAACGAGGCATGTGCGGGCAGTGCCGTCGCCCAGGGCGCAAGGCCAAGGGGGAGCAGCAGTCGCCCGCTACCTGCTTCTGTACCTTCATCCCTTAAGTTCCGCAGTGGAACACACATGCATTCCAATGGCGGAACTTCAGGGATGAAGAATCTCTCTCTCTCTCATATGCCCAGTACAGTTTATGTAAAATAAATATATACATTCTCCTCTACATAAAACAACTAAACTTATGAATTTCTTCTATCATCCACATATAAAACAAAGCCTGTAATTACATTAAAACATTTATGTATTAAATATGCATTGTGTGTAGGGATTAGAGATGGTCACTGACCCCCGGGTTTTGGTTTTGGATTCTTTTTTGGATCTGGATTACCGTCGTGTTTTGGTTTTGGTTTTGGTTTTGCAAAACTGCCCTTGCGTGTTTTGGTTTTGGTTTTGGTTTTGTTTTGCAATTTGTTAAAAAAATTACATTTATTGGTGCTAAAATAACATAATTTAGGTATTATTTTGTAGCTACATTATTATTAACCTCAGTAACACTAATTTCCAGTCATTTTTTATTCAATTTTGAATACCTCCAATGTCACAATATGATTTTCATACACTTGAAAAGAAAAATTGGTGCAGTTCTTGCCAGTGATAACAAAAAGGCCATTGTCATGCCTGGGCATAAAACCAAAAATCCACCTCTTAAGTGTGGAATTATTTTTACACAAATCCTGGCAAGAGTTGTCTATCCATTTGTAGCGTTTTTAAAGTCACACTCAGTAGAGGTAGGGACCTTAACCATCTGGGATCCTCATCCATGTTTCGTCATTTTTCAGCGAGTTATTGGAAAACTGTTGGGAAAATCAGAAACTTCGATAAAAAAAAAATAACAACAAGCATTCCAGCATAATCTACCTCCCTTCTCTCATCTACATCCCAGCACCTGCAATCTTCCCCCCCAACACCTTCATAATCAATATCCCCTGAACCAACAATTGGCAGTTAAACAATCCTCTGCAAGAGGAAGCAAGAATAAAACCTGTCACCCAGTTGCAAAGCGGATCACAGACGCCCTGGGTACTATGCTAGTGTTAGATCTGCGTCCAATGTCCACTATTAATACAATTGGTTTAAGACATTTAATTGAGGTGTTCTATCCCTGTTAGCAAATGTCATCACAATACCATTTTACTAGAAAAGCTAATTCTCTCCTGTATCGGAAAGTTCCTAAAAATTTAATTTTTGGGCGACAAAATGGCATTCTACCCACTGTACACATAACCACAGATATGTGTAGAAGCGGAACTGGGCAAACTAAAGATTATATGACTGTGAAAGCCCACTGGGTTGGTCATTCGCCTTCCCCAGCATGGACAGCAGCAGCATGTACCCAGGTACGTCACATTTTTGAGAAGTAGGCTACTCTGTGTATCAGCGGCTTCAGTAAGAGGCATACAGCTGACAAACTGTTCCAAAAACTAAAGGATGTCATTGAAAGATGGCTAATCCTGCTTGGACTCTCCTGAGGATATGTCATTTCTGATTACGACCCCAATATTGGTCAAGCATTACAGCGGGGTTGAATTCCATCACATTTCCTGTTTTGCACACACTATCAACTTGGTGTTACAGAACTTTTTAAAAATGACATGCAGGAGATGCTGTTTGTGTCCAGAAACATTTAGGGTCAATTTCTGGTTTCTGCAACAGCATGTAGGAGAATGCAGCAGCTGCAAGAAAACTTAGCATTTGAGGGGAATATACTTTAGTCCAGCGAAGTAGTTACCTGTGAAGAAAGTGCAGACACGGTTAGCTTGAGTCAGGTGATTGCCTTAATAATATATTTTCAAAAGGTGCTACAGAAAATTATAGTGTGCAATAAAACAAAGTAAATGTGCTAACTATATTTTAAATGTAGATTAAATACTTAATTTTCTTTGCAAGGATCCCAGACTTATCAACATCTTGTTGGGACGTCTTCTCCTTCAGTTTCTCTGGCAACTGCTTGTTGTAAAAGAAATTGCTTTCCCAAGACACCCAGTGGTGATGCAGATGAGTCCGCTCAACATTTTGATATTTGCTGTGCTGTAAAAGAATTGCCCAAAAATTGTGACAGCTCTGCCCTAAAATCAACTAGTCATTCCCTTTGGAAGGCCATTATCAGCAATTACATCATACTACACAGACTTCTATGATGGTGGGATGAATTAGTATTGTTTGAGGAAGATTATCACTAAACCCTGCCACCTCTCCAGTTTCGCAGTGAGCTATGGTACAATAAAATGTAACTGCAGATTTAGACCAAGACTGACAGCCCTATTATTTCTATTTCAGCAAGTACAATTAGCAATGGAGCAATGGAGCTCTTCTCTTTGGGTGTTACCTATATAACACACCACAATTTGCCTGCAAATTCTACAGACAAGCCTGCTTGTCTTCCTCTTCATCAATGACTCTTAGCAATTGAGCACTCGTCTTTGGGTGTATATTACACCCAAACATTATTAGTGAAAATTAGGAAAAATACAGTTTAATCCCTGATAGGCCCTCCACCATCCTTTGCATGTTAATAGTAGGATTGGTTGGAGTTATGGTCAAGGTCACACATTTTTTTGACAAATCCTTCAAACCAGCCCAGTTGTCAAACTGTTGTGGTCTGCCACCTGTGTCATCCCTGCTTGTGTTTGGAAAGTGCATATTGGTGCCAGAACCTCACATGCCAGAACTGCTCCCACTGGTGCCACACTGCTGCAGGACTTACACAATCAACCGCATCTTCATCGTCGGATACCCAAATCTCCCCCACATCCTCTTCTAAAGACAAAGTGTCATCCTCACTTGGGGTATCACCGGCTACACTCGGGCTGTTCAGGCACACATCAGCAGAACTGCTGAAAGGGTCCTTCTTTATGGGTACACTAACAGAATGCTCACGATTAGACATCCCACTGTTGAATGGACTCTCCACAGGGATTGGTGTCATTTCTGATTCAGAGCAAACATTATCCTCTAATGCCTTACTGTTATCTTGCAACTCGGCTTTGACGCGTAGCAGTAGTTGTGGACCACTTGTAGGCTCGGTAACATTTTTGGATCTGCCACTAATAGCCAAAGGTGAAGGCCTCATTCTCTCTTTGCCACTGCGTGTGTAGAATGGCATGTTGGCAATTTTTTTTTTATCGGCACTTAACTTTTGCTCAGTAACACTTCTTTTTCGCTCCAACACTGTACATTTTTTTGGGATTTTGGTTTTTTGGACTGATTTCGAAACACTGTGTAGTTTGACATCGCCTTGACCAGATGACGTACTGGGAACACTAACATCAGGACTGGTGACAGAACCTGGTTGCTCATTCTGATCATATGTGGACTGCTTTAAATCCATTCTGAGCGCAAAGCACTTGTAGTGCTAAAAATTATTTGGTAGATACTGCTGACAGATATGACTTTTGACAGCCAGAAATATTTATGCACAATTATGGGGGACACCCCAAAAGCACTGAGGAGTGCTAAAAATTATTTGGTAGATACTGCTGACAGATATGACTTTTGACAGCCAGAAATATTTATGCACAATTATGGGGGACACCCCAAAAGCGCTGGGGAGTGCCAAATATTAAAAAAAACTAAAAAAACCTCTATCCTCCTCTTCTCTAGCGATTTTTGTTAGAGCAATTGCAAGAAGAATATTGGATTCTCTGTCCCTGCTCTAATCAGCCTGTGACTACACCCTGCTCTCTCCCTCTGTCAAATGGCGATGGATTGCTGTGGAGGTGTGTATTTATAATCTTGAAGTATCGCGAGAACCGAGCCCCGAGATCCGACGACGTCACAATGACGTTCGGCCTCGATTTGGATTCGGAGCGGGCGGGAGATTACCGAGCTTCTCAGCTCGGTACTCGGATAGGCAAAGTTCGGGTGGGTTCGGTTCTCGGGGAACAGGACCCGCCCATCTCTAATAGGGATGGACCTTGCCTGACAGAAGTTACATTTACGTTACAGATCACACACACACACACACACTCGTTCTCTTTCTCGTTCTCTCTCTCGTTTCTTCAAAGCTCCTTGAAAAAAAAAAAAAAACATCACCTCTCTGCGGTGTCGGCACCTGCTCTGCCCACACTGAATGTCGGCCGTCATTGAGGAGCGGTACAGAGAGAAGGAGGAGAAAGAAGCCGATAGAAAAGGTAAGTGAAGGAAGGGAGCAAAGGAAGGCAGCATGGCAGAGTGTTTTTAGGGGCAAAGGAAGCTGCATCGCAGTATTTTGAGGGGCAAAGTAAGGCTTCATGGCAGTGTGATGAAGAGAGCCATTACTGTGGCATAATGTGAACTGGGGCCATTACTGTGCCATAATATGAATATAATATTAAATAACAGATTTTTGTCAGGTAAGGTTCTTTAACATTTTAAAACTCTTTCCTATAATATTCTAGTTTTGTGTATCTCTTTTATTATTATTATTATTATTATTATTATTATTATTATTACCATTTATTTATATAGCGCCACTAATTCCACAGTGCCCATTGGAGCTTACAGTCTAAATTCCCTAACACGCACACACACACAGACAGACACTTTTACTGTTCTTATTTGAGTATTAAGTGCATGAAATGTTAGAATACCTTTCGCCATATATTTTTGCATACTGTAAATGGTCATTAGGACAGATAAACGGTTGTTAATTCATTTGAATCCCACCACTGTATGTATATATATATATATATATAATCATGCATTTGCAAATATGTGTACCAGAATTCTTTCATTAAAGTGCTAGCCACACTCCCACATTAGATTGACTACACCCACTTGTCAAATGCCACTCCCACTTAGATGGGGGGGCACCGATGCCCTGTCTCGCCAACTGGGAATGGGGGAAGAAAAGGGTGATCTAGTACAGTAGGTCACGGAAATGCGGCTATGGCAGACCAGCTCAGAGTCTGCTAGAGAACTGGTGCAAATACTAGCTGCTGAGGATTGTGACAGTTGCCAACACTAGCTAACGCTTCTCCTTAGCCGATTGCGCATTCACCTCTGAAGCTGATAGGTGCTTTCTGCATTGATCGTGCCTGTATTATAGGATATTGTGGGCATAATTTAGAAATATTTATTTTTTTCCTAGCCTAGTTTTTCGCTATCACAACAAATGTTAAATAAACATTTCTTATGACCAGGATGTGAATATGTGTTTGTGGGTGTCTATAAACCTGCCACAGGTGCGGAGGTGAATGCATGTTGCGATCTGTGCGACGCAGCATATGGGCGAAAAGACGCAATTTTTAAGGACGGCTTTTTTTTTAGCCTAAATTATGCCCAACTCAGCATCAAGCCCCCTGGATCTTATGCTATGACCAGGGTAGAGGATTTACAGACCCCCAGGAGTACAAACTGAAAATCTAAAATTAATTTTGACATAAATGGAGTTTGGTCACTGCTTAATATTTATAATACAGTGGAATAATATTACATTACCCTTTAAAAACGGTTAAATCCTTGAAAATGCAAGAAAAAGAGTTCAGCAGTAAACATATGCTCACATTGACAGTTTTCTCCTCTATCTCGTCCTCCGCACTCGTCTGATTATATTAAAGTCTCAGTCAATCCGTCTACTTGCGTATATTCCGAGAAGACATTGTGCTGTCACTCATCCGGTAATGAAAGGCAGATGGCAAAATCCTCCCAAGAATTGTCAGTGTGTAAGTTTTACATTTACCTAGAGACTGTTACTGCAATGTTACTTATATCCCAGTATCCCAGTTATGTCCAACCATATTAACCAAGTGGTTAAACGACTATAAATGAATAGATTTATGTACAAGATACAGTAACCTCGTGTTACTGCCATCTTCTTAGGGATTACCCTAAGATACAATAACGTACCTTATATTTGTGCAACTTCCCTTTTATAGATAGATAGTCACGTGTTTAGTTTTGTGTTTTGGAAACTTTGTGCATTAAATACACCAAGGGCGAGATTTACTAAGTAGCGCTTGTTTGGTGATTTTCAAACCACCACACGTCGCCAGCAGTTTTCACCTCCAAACCACAGAATTTACTATTTAGCTGATTGGAGCACGAAAACACAAACCTGCAGGTGATGTGTGGCGGTTTAAAAAGTCCCAAATTGCATGAGTTTAAGGCAAAACTACCAGAAGGCACCTCTTTTATCTGGTGGCTTCTCTTTATCAGACAAATTTCCCGCTTTGCATTTACAACGGGTAAAAAAAAAAAAATCAGAACAACGGTCTCTTCTATAGAGATTTGAAAACCAGTGCTTTGAGCATTTTGGCGTTTAGTAAATTTAGGAGTTTGAAAAAAGTGCACTGAAACATTTTTATATTTTTTCTCTCCATGCAATACATTTATTAGGATGATGATGTCTACTGAAAATTAAATACATTTTTACTGTTGCTCCTGAATGCAAGCACATGTTATAGCATGCATATGAGAGGGTCATCACTACTGATCAGGACTGAGACTAGCCCTGTAGCTGGAGCAAGAGATACGACAGAAAAACAAGTAACTTTGAGATCCCCAAAGCTGGAATTGGATATCGCTGCATGCGCTTGAGCTTGGCACGCCTTTACTGTACACTGACTACGTGCATGCACCCCTTCCCCTCCCCGTTCACTTCCAGAAATAATTGGCTGTAGTAAGTGTGCTTTATGTACAAAGATGAATTGATTAAACAGGAGTATTTGTGCCTAATTAAATGTGTTGGACATCTGCATTATTTTGCTGTTCGTAAAGGATTCTTTCTTTGCTATGTACAAAACCTGCTGGGATCCATAAACCCGATTCTGTCATTTTTCGAATAACAATTATGACATGAGTGCAAACATCTGATTGGTTGCCTGGTTCACAGAACATTTATGCACATAGCACCATTGTCCTAACACTCTGCCATAAATGCTTCAAAGAAAATACTCCAAAAAAAAAAAAGAAAAAAGCCAATACTGTCTGTCCGACGAGGCACTTTTCTAGCAGATTAGAAGTAATGAACCCATCTTGTCATCTTAATAAAGTGGTACTGAGTCCAGGATCGCACACTGGCTTAGAATGTGCCATTGTTTAGCAACTAGAACAAAGGAGGACAGAAAATACCGGTATGACATCGCTTTGAAGAAGACCTAACATAGTGTTCGGCAGTACCCCTTGCCTCAAAATAGAGGACATCTACCTTTCCAGCTCATCCTGCAGTTCTTTTTGGGCCCATGAATGAATTCCTGCTGAGTGCTTACATCTTGACGTTCTGGTAGGCAAAGAGACTAGAGATGCTCATTGACCGCCGTGAACTGGTTTTGGTTTTTGGATTTGGATCTGGATTACCTTTGGGTTTTGGTTTTGGCAAAACCACATTCCTGTGTTTTGGTTTTGGATTTTTTAGAAAGAATCCTAAAATATGCTAAAATCACATAATTTTGCTCGTTTTTGTTTCTACATTATTTTTAACCTCAATAACACTAATTTCAAGTCATTTGCAGTCAATTTTGACCACCTCTCAGATCACAATATTATTTTCATACACTTTCAGACAAAGACTGCAGCGACCTGGCTGGATGGTAAGCGTCAGAGCAATGACACAAACACACGGCAGTTCCTAGCACATCTAGGACACATTGG
The DNA here is from genome assembly GCA_036250195.1 of Mixophyes australis. Taxonomy (NCBI): domain Eukaryota; kingdom Metazoa; phylum Chordata; class Amphibia; order Anura; family Limnodynastidae; genus Mixophyes; species Mixophyes australis. The sequence continues at coordinate 412,023,070 of JAVHZZ010000002.1, read as the reverse complement.
CACACAGCAGTGGCAGAAAAGATAAATGGGCGCTCTCCCTCCCACCCTCCGTGATGTTGGATCTTAAAAAGGAATCCATAACTCGTGAGATCCGACGACGTCAGAATGACGTTTTGCCTCGTTTTCAATTCCGAGGGCACGCGACTGTACCGAGGGGCTCGGTACTCGGTTCCCCTAAGTTCAGGTGTGTTCGGTTCTCAAGGAACCGAGCCTGAGCATCTCTAAAAGAGACTCTATTGGGAACACTGGGAGAAATCATACATGTTTATTATATCAGTGTTTTTATATTTATGGTATGTTAACACTGATAAATAAATAAGAGGTGATGCACTATATGACTACCCTTTGAGGAAATCTGAGCAGTAATTGGAAATTCTCTACACTCAAGGATGATTGACAGCTTGTATTAAAACACCCTCTATATCTTATATCGAGTAAGCAGACTTACGAAAAGGGAGATCCCCAAGAAAAATTTGTATCACATATGATGGTTGATGGTTTTCTAAATAACCTTATTATTAGCAACCACATTCACAAAGGGGTGTTTTGGTGAAAAGTTACACCCCCATCACTTTATTTCACTTCCAAGTTGAAATATTGATTTCTACATTTTTTTTTATTTAATTTGCTACACTATATTAGTCTTTTTATTCTACTTGTCCTTGATATTTATCCTTGAATTGGACTATACACCGATGTGTACGAAAAAAATCACAGAACCTTGATTTGCATATGAACTTTTTATTTCTACAATATTGCCTTTTTTTCTTTTATAGAGTATTTTCTTTGTATTAATATATTTAATAGGAAGGATATTTTGATGCCTTCATATTGTGCAGAGCCCATCCATGTAAATTTCTAATATTGCACATATATACACTACATTGCCGAAAAGTATGTGGATACCTAGGGAAGTGGGTAGAATTAGGCCCCAAACGCTTCGATTCCCGGTGAATCGCGGCGTTTGGCCCCGCCCCCCGCTGGCAAATGATGCGTTTGCATCATTACGTCATGGGGGTGGGTCCAAAACGACGCGCATTTTGGAGCCCCGCCGCCCATTGCGCCCACCTCTTCCACAGGCTCCCGAAATTGAAGATCGTAAAGTTGGTAAGTATGCTATAGAATATTTAGCACTACAAGTGCTTTGGGGTGTCTCATATTCCCCAGTGTGAAACAATAATTTTTCTGGCTGCAGAAAGTATTATCTAGCAGTACTAACTATTGAATATTTTGCACTACAAGTGCTTTGGGGTGTACCATATTCCCCAGTGTGAAACCACAATTTTTCTGGCTGCATAAAGTATTATCTAGCAGCACTATCTATTGAATAGTTTGCACTACAAGTGCTTTGGGGTTTCCCATATTCCCCAGTGTGAAACCACAATTTTTCTGGTGTTGAAAGTCTTATCTAGCAGCACTATCTATTGAATATTTTGCACTACAAGTGCTTTGGGGTGTCCCATATTCCCCAGTGTGAAACCACAATTTTTCTGGTGTTGAAAGTCTTATCTAGCAGCACTATCTATTTTATGTTTTTCACTACAGGTGTTTTGGGCTCATTAGAATGGATTCAAAGCAATCCACATATGAGCAGGATCAGCAAGCAGGTGCTGGGACCAGTCCTGATGGTAGTCTTCCATGTACGTCATCTGGTAAAGCCTATGTAAAAGTACATAGTCTTTTTAAATCAGGGGAAAAAACACACCAAAAAAAAATAAGTATAAGTATAAGTGTAGGGTGTAATCTACCCCCAAATAGGAAAGGGACTTGGGGCATTTCTATATCATGTACAGTCTTGAAAGGCTGCTGTTTTGTCAATTTCACGATAAGGGTAGGGTGTCATCCACAGACAGACACCAAACTGCCTTTGTCCATTTCTATTTATATCCTACAGTCTATACCGGCTGAATTGTTTTCTATTTTACTACTAGTGGAGAGGGGGTCTGATGCAGACTGACACCAAACTGCCTTTGTCCATTTCTATTTATATTCTACAGTCTAGACCGGCTGAATTGTTTTCTATTTTACTACTAGTGGAGAGGGGGCCTGATACAGGCTGACACCAAACTGCCTTTGTCCGTTTCTATTTCTATTCTACAGTCTAAACCGGCTGAATTGTTTTCTATTTTACTACTAGTGGAGAGAGGGTCTGATACAGACTGACACCAAACTGCCTTTGTCCATTTCTATTTATATTCTACAGTCTAGACCAGCTGAATTGTTTTCAATTTTACTGCTAGTGGAAGGGGGTCTGATGCAGACAGAAACCAAACTGCCTTTGTCCATTTCTTTTTCTATTGTCCAGTCTATGCAGGCTGCTTTTTTTCTATTTAACTACAAGTGGGGGGGGGCTCATAAACAGCCACCAAACTACCTTTGTCCATTTTGTTTTATATTGTACAGTCTCAATGGAGGCTGCTTCTTTTCTATTTAACTACAAATGGAGGGGGGGGGGGCTATACAGACAGACACCAAGCTGACTTTGTCCATTTCTATTTTTATTGTACAGTCTGTACCGGATGTTTTTTTCCTATTTTACTACAAGTGGAGGGGGCAGGGGCTGATGCAGACAGAAACCAAACTGCCTTTGTCCATTTCTATTTTTATTGTACAGTCTGTACAGGCTGTTTTTTTTCTATTTTACTACAAGTGGAGGGGGGACGCTGATGCAGAAAGAAACCAAACTGCCTTTGTCCATTTCTTTTTATATTTAACTATAAGTGTAGGGTGTAATATACACCCAAAGACGATGGCTGCATTGTCAATAGGCTAAGATGGAGAGGAAGACAATCTGGTTTGTGTGCAGAATTAAGGAAGGCCTACCAGGGATTAAACTGGTTTTTTTCCTAATTTATTAGCTTTAGAATTAATCCAAGAAACAGGTGGAGCACTAAATGAGGTTAATTTAGGCCTAAAAAACTTGATTTTTAAACAAAATTGCAAAACAAAACCAAACAAAACCAAAACCAAAACTAAAACAATTCAAGGGTGGTTTTGCCAAAACCAAAACCCGAAGGTAATCCAGATCCAAAACCAAAACCAAATCCAAAACACGGGGGTCAGTGACCATCACTAATTAATGTGGAGTTGGTCCCCCCTTTGCTCTGCTGGGAAGGCTTTCCATTAGATTTTGAAACATGGGTGCAGGGATTGGCAGCTATTCAGCCACAAGAGCAGTAGGGAAGTCGGTAAGACCTGGCTACCATTCAGGATTTTGATTCATCCCAAAGGTGTCCGATGGGGTTGAGGTCTGGGCTCTTTGCAGATCAATCAAGTTCTAACACCCCAAATTTGGGAAACTGTGAAAACAGCCCCAGACCATTATTGCTTCTCACCAAACTTCACAGTATACGCATTTATGTAGGAAGTGGTCTACTGGTATTCGCCTAACCCAGATTTACCCATCAAACTGCCAAGTGTTGTAGCTTGATTCGTCCCTCCAGAGAAAATGTTTCTACTGCTCCAGAGTCCAATGGTGATGTGATTTACACTGCTCCAGCTGACGTTTGGCATTGTGCATTGTGATCTGAGGCTTGTGTGTGGCTGCTTGGCCATTGATAACCCCATGTAGGAATCTTCCGACGGATAGTTCTTGTGCTGATGTTGTTTCAAGAGGCAATTTGAGCTTAGCAGTGATTGTTGCAACAGATGATTTGTATGTACTGCATCCTTCAGCACTCAGCGGTCCTATACTGTGCAGCTAGGGTAGCCCACCACTTGCGGCTGAGCTGTTGTTGCTGCTAGGCAATTCCACCTCACAGTAACAGTACTTGACTGGGGCATCTCTAGCAGGGCAGAAATCTTGGTAGCAATAGGTGTGGCTGAACTGGCCAAACACACTAATTAGAAATGGTGCCCACATACTTTTGGCCATGCAGTGTACAACACCATAGTACCGCCAGACTAGTGTTAAGCAGGAATTAACCATGCCATTTGACTGATAAAATCATGCTCCTTCTGTGAACGTGAGAGTCATATGAACAGTTAAATTCCAGCATTTTTAGGGAAAAAAAGAAAAGCAAAGGAACTAAGACACTATATCATTCATGACAATAAACTCAAAATATCCACATTTAGAGTTCAATGAGGTCAACAATGAACTGTAAGGAAACTTATGAGTGACTGCGAGCTAAAAAATCTCCTTTTCCGTAGCACAGTCATATACAACAGAATACAAAAGGAGATTAGATGGAACAGTTCAGCGTGCATCTATTTGTCATCAATTACGTCACTCTATTCATTCCAGACTCGATTAGCCTTTCATCAGGAGAATGACAAGTAACAAGTGGAGTTTCTTAATATATCCTAACATATTTGTGAAACTCTTAATTAGCCATGATATAATAAAAGATCAATCCTAACATTACAAACAAGAAAATCATAAAACATTAAAAAAAAAAAGATACAGATAGAAAACTATATTAAATAAATATGTGTATCCATGGTCTAATTGGGTGAGCAGGTTCATATAATGATCATCAGTGCAAATGAGTAATACAGATTAGTCTGATTGCTTGTAACTGATCCAGATAGTAAATTACACTGTCCACTATCCAAAATGCATCAACACCAAAACTCTACTGTCATAGTTTCAGTAAAAATGTTTGGATCATCATTGGACCCATAAATTCACCTTTTATCTTATTTAATTTGCTGCTTATCTACAGTATATCAGAATATATTTCATGAAGTTCAACACTTTCGATATCTACATACATTAATGATGCAGGATTATTATTTTGATATTTCAAACATTCTTCTCTTTTGTTATGTTTATGAAACCCCTGCAAATGTGTCTGCTAATAGAAACCAAGGTTTCTAGACTTACTGTAACACGACTTACCTGGTCCAGTCATGCCCTTCATTAGCAACAATCTCTTCCACACTGCCTCAGTCTAAAGGAGAAACTACATTAATTATCGGAGTGCAATATTATAAAGTGAAAGGAAGGGGGTGTCCGAGGTGACGGGCAGAAGTAGAGACCTTGCACTCTGCTCCTATTGCTTACACCTCAATTTAATATGGACCTGTCGCAGGGCTACAGATATTCAAGACAGAGAAGTATCCTGCCCAAATATCTTACCCACCGATGTACTGGTGATGGTCCTACCAGGAGAAATACAAAACCGAACAATAAAACTCACCGGGTAGTCACTGTCTCCTTTTAATGCAACTCAAAGGTTTGGTGCATAAGAAAAGGGTGACACACAACAGCCCACCAACAGGGTTGTCTATCAGTCTAGCATGTACCACCCATTCTAGTGCTATTTATAACAACAATACAACGGCAGCGCCCTGGTCCTCACAATGTTCTACGTGACCAGTATACTGAGCAACTTTAGCTTCCAGCACTATGTGTAGGGTACCGCACTATTTATAATCCCCACAGTTCTAATATTACCAATCAACAACCAACCTGGATCCTGTAATGGGAAGCACCTAAAATACCTAACTTTAATGTTAATTGGGCCTGACGATTAAGGCTAAGGGCGCAATAAAGGTATATTTACTGGTCTATAAGAGACCACAACAAAATGGCCACCTGAGATTAAATTGGCAAATGGTCAGACCAGACACAGTCTCACAGTCACAGGGCTGCCTCCTACTGGTGTCAGATCCTAGTGCCAAGGTTTGTCTCCACAGGCTAATCCTGCATTAATTGGTGCCACAGGCTAATCCTCTATTTATAAAAATGGATAAATAGCAGCCATCGTTAGGGCCCTTGGTGAGGACCAGACGAGCACCGAGAACTTCAAATGGCCAGAGGTGAGCCCTGATTGGCCCACCACCCTGGCCATCGATTTACTTGCTGCAATTCGTTTCCAATTTGCTGTCACCAATGTCGCAGGATGCTGAATAGGAAGAGGGCTAACCTGCATACTGATGTCATTGATCAGGTAAGTTCCCCACCGGACGCCTCTTCACATTGCAACAACTATTGGTGTTTTTATTGTGTTGTATTCTGCTGTGCTATAGAACCATTTTTCAGAGCGCTACGTGTTTCCTGCAGTTTACCATATTCCAACACATCAGGAAGTCTACAGTGATCTGTGAAATGTTCGAAATGTGTTTTTTAGTCCTTATAGAGTTCCTGGCTTTGTATGCTTTATTATTTCTTCCTGTATATGCTATTTTACTGTTCCATGATGTAATTTTTTTCTTCCCATTGGTTATACCGGCACATTGTTTTTTTGCAAGAACACAGCCACAAATATAATATGTTATAGGGATTCAATGTTATGAAGGATTTTATATTATACACAGCAAATAACTTTATTTTATTTATTAATGTTTTCTTAACCTTGGAATGTTGTCACAGAAAGGAGCCTTCACATTCAGGCAAAAGTACAATCATTTCTGAAATAAGAGATATTTCTTTGAGCTAAAGATTTGTTGCCTTTATATATACAACGGCTTGCAAGGAAAATATGTTTCCATTTGGGATTATGAAGTAATATTGATCAATATTGTTGCTGGATTAAATATAGTTAAAAACAGAACTTGTAACAATTATTATCTTATTTGTATTTTATTCAATTCTATATGCTTAGATTACTAAACAATAGCATACAGTATAAAGTACAGTATTTTAGATTGTTCAATATAATCTCAAATCAAAGTCAAAATAATTGGAAATGTTTGTGACATTCTAATAATGAGTACTACATGGATGTAAATGCAGTTAAGAGATTTTTAAATTATTTTTCTTGTTGGTAACAATGTCAATAATAATGATTTCTATATCCCAAAACTGAATTTTTGTGCATATACCATTTTAAACCTATTGAAGCTCATGAGACCTTCCAAGACATTGAATATATCGGCAAAGTATGTATACCGCTGTCAAAACTCCCAGATAAATCTTCTCCAAGAATCTGATACAAAGATTTGCAAAAGAAGGGGGCAAAATATGTCCCCATTGCCATCCCAACTTGCTGCAAATTAAAAGAACTATTAAACAAAAAAGAATGATGGGCTAATGTCAATCTAGTTCCCTGTAAAATAAAATCAATTTGATCCAATTCCAAATCAGCTTTATTTAAAAAGTGTTGATCTGCATGAATGTCCAAACAACTGGATATACAATTATACAAAACCTAGACATTTAAAGATGTTAAAATAAACAAAGGATCCCAAGCAAAATAATTGTCTAAAGTATTGAATACCTATATTTTAGGAAACCATCAACATTCTACAGCCGGCAGCACCTTGCATTGCCCTCCTAACAGCAGGAATGTAAGTGTTGGGCTTCAAAGTGATGTACATATGTGTGCCGGGGTGTTCTTCTCTGGCAGTTGTTGCCTGTCAGTTTTTCAAGCAGTCTGTCAGTCGGCAATGAGAGGCTTTACGATTAGCATGTCGGGGTAAGTCATGTCTGTATTTTCTTACTCACTGGAATGACGACCACTGCCCTCACAACTGTCCCAATCTCCATTCTGAGACACACTCGTTTCTCTTGTTTCAGCTGTGCCCTCTTCCACTTATAATGTAAGCTTTCTAATGAGCAGGGTCCTACACACCCTTTGTTTTTATGTCTGCGTTTGTCCTGTTTTCCCTACTGTACGGCGCTGCGGAGCACTGTGACGCCTTACAAATCTACGATAATAATAATAATAATAATTATCTATTCTCCTATCTCTGCTGGTTACAGATTGATCTAGATCATCCTACTTGAAGCTTGACTACACATGGACCCATAGGAGGTAGCTGAGCTGAAATACTTTGTGCTACCATTAAAATTCTAAGGTACTGATTGGCTGCAGGCTGATGTAACTCTGTCCACTCTATCCGCTGAATATCTGTGTTCCTAAGCGGAAATGTAATAGGTGCTCTGATCCTAATCAGATGCAATCAAACTTGTTGAAAACAGAAAATATGCAATCACGTTTAAATAAAGAGTAGCTTAAATTAAAATATATTTTCTTATGAATAATAAAAACATAAATATTAAACATAAAAATAGACATACTATTACATTAGCACAATACAAAAAATACTTTCCAGTAATTTTTTTGAGCCGCTCAAAATTTTGTAGAAAAATTCATTCATTTGTAAACCAAGCAGATCTCTTTTTTTTTTTTGTAAACTAATACCAATATCTATTATTCATATTCCCCTGTGCATATACTGGATTTGTAAGCAAAATAAGACTAGAGTGTTGAATGCATAATCACTATACAGGTCAGAAACATTCCGCAAAGTTAATTTAATAAAGTTTATATTGAAATTATGCAAATTTCATTTTGGTTTTAAAAGCCTTTTTTATTCAAACGAAATATCCCTAAAATATAAAACCTCTTCACTGCCGGAGTACTTCAAACTCACTGAAGATGGATATTTGACCAGGGTTACAAGCCTGGGGGCTCAAGACACAAACCACTCTGAGCCACACTCGCTCCTCTTGTTACAACTGTGCCCTCTTCCACTTAGAATGTAAGCTCTCTAATGAGCAGGGTCCTTCATATCCTTTGTTTCATGTCTTATTGTGTCTACTTTGTATGTCCCTGTTTTACGTATGTACTGTTTTCCCTACTGTACGGCGCTGCGGAGGACTGTGGCACCTTTTCAAATCTATGATAATAACTGTATCATGGTGATCCCAAGTTAGCATCATTGTCATGTTCTGAATATTTAAAGGATGAGACTGGAATATGTTATAACGGGTGGGATATTTTTGCATTACATAGCCAGGATTTGCTAAGCTGCTGAGGTAAAGTTTGCAAGAAGCACAATTTATCAAAGACAAAACTTCTGTTGTGGGAATTTTGAACTGTTTGAAAAGGCCCTACAAGGGAACATCAGGATGTTCTGGATTTCACCGAGACTGGTGTTAGAGTGTCATCTCTTACCAGTTCGATCAGGGCCTCAGACACATCTTCTGTGGACAAGCGTGCTAGATGGAAATCCTGCTCCATTGGTAGCTGCTCATTGATCTGTCCACCTGGTGGGCCAACTTGAGTAGGGTGTCTGGTGTTCAGTTCCCTAACGCCATGGATGAGAGTTTTGGTCAAGTGAACGGGATGCGCAAGATCAGGGGAGCACAGCAGCAGCTTGGCCAGGATCTGCCATTTACGTCTTTGGGGCTGAACAACTTTACCAGGGAATAGCAAAAGACTGCTTGTCCAGAAAAAGGACATCGGAACGATCCGGCAGACCAGAAGGCTTTATTGCTATGGTAGCATCATCATCACCATCATTTATTTATAAAGCACCAACATATTCCGTAGCGCTTTACAATTGGGGACAAACACAGTAAACTAATAAACAAACTGGGTAAAGCAGACAAAGAGGTGAGAATGCCGTTCTCGCAAGCTTACAATCTATGGGACAATGGGAGCTTGACACATGAGGTTAAGTCTACATTTCGGTCCAGCCAGATAGCAAAGATAAAAGTGACTCATAAGCTAAATGATCCCATCACACAACAATGTTGGTCAGGGGGTAGTTGTCTTGTGTGAAATTGTGTAACGGGCGGTAATAGGGTAATGTAGAGAGGTTAAGAGGGTGGTTGAGGAATATTATAAGCTTGTCTGAAGAGTTGGGTTTTCAGAGAAGGTTTGAAAGTTTGTAGACCAGAGGAAAGTCTTATATTCCATACCGTGAGTGCAGGCCGAAAAAAGTCCTGTAACCGGGAATGGGAGGATGTAATGAGGGTGGATGAGAGACGCAGATCTTGTGCAGAACAGAGTTGCCGAGTTGGGAGATATTTTGAGACAAGCGAGGAGATGTATGTTGATGCAGCTTTGTTGATGGCCTTGTAGGTTAGTAAAAGTATTTTATATTGGATTCGGTAGAAAACAGGCAGCCAATGTAGAGACATACAGAGTGATTCAGCAGAGGGAAAACGATTTGCAAGCATCAGAACCACTGGACTTCGGAAACAACTTGGCCAGGTAATGTTCTCATAGAATTTAATAGCAGCTAACATATAGTGAGCCCTCATAGAGAACCGTGTTAAAACTAACCGCTTGGATGAACGCTTGCAGAGCCCCCAGTGTATTAGTTGTACCTTCCTTGCGATTGTACAGGCAACTGCGTCAGGACCAATAGGGACGCTACAGCATGGCCAATGAATGTCTTTATACAGCTTGGTTCGTTTAGCATTAGACTGCATGGTATATAGCGGTTAAGGGATAATAGACACTTGGATGCTGTTGGATATTGTTTGAAATGTGGTGATCACTTTGATGTTAATATTCACAATATATTTGCTCTTGTTGTTACTGTGATCTGTAATAAAGACACAGCAGTATCACCTCTCTCTCTGGTGCCTATGTGATCCCGAACCCCTAGATACCTTAACCCCTCTTTGGGCCCTAGATTCTTGCTTTTTAGTTCCACTTAATAAAAAATAAAATGCAAAAATTAATAATATTTAATTAGAGATTTAGAATATTAAAAGAATGAAAGAAAATATTTGAAAACTATTACCAAATGTAAAAAATGTTATTGTGTCAAATAATAAAGCGTTTTGTCATTTATGTTGTCCTGCATTGCATGGGGAGGCTATCAAACACCCTTGATGAATTAGGAATGGTCCTATCATCATTGAAAACATTTGCCCATTCATAAATTTACTCCTATGTGCCTTGATAGATGTTATGTCCTTGCACAAGCTGCTGATATCGTCACTTGCTGTCTACTGCAATACCTGGGATTACTGCAAGGATGGGTTAATGTTATACCAATAAGCGAGCAAGGATTGGTGCAAGCATAGTGACTAATACACAGAGGGGGATAAAGGTCAGAGAATAAATCATTACACAATGCTTCACATGCAAGTGTTGGCTTAAAAATGTTTTTACTTATCAGAAGTGCAGAAACAAATTGCTATTATTGTTTTGTTACAAATAACAACCTACAATTTCCTAAATCTTTTAAAGGTTATGTCACCGTTGCGGCCCCTTGTCTGGCCTCTACTTGCTTTTCCTGGTTCAGACATCATGTCTTGGGGGAGTATCTGTGCCTGTGCAGATTTAGAGGGTATATTGGCAAGCACTACTTTCAGAGGAAGGAGGTACAACATCTTAACACTATTATAATACTATAATAGCTTCTATATTATTAGGGATATATCCCTTTAAAGCCATTATTATGCTCTGTAATACCCCATTAATCTGTACTAGTGACATCAGCACGCTCCCGGTCTATCAGTGACTGGGAGCCACCGCATCACGTCAAACACAAGGCAAATGAATTGGACTTATGTATTGTATTGGTAAGATCCACACTACACTCTAACAACACCTACCTATAGGAGTGTTATATATACACCTTCAAATGGACACTCAAAACTCATATGTTCCTCAACGTCTACCAGCCATCCACCTAATCCTCTCCCCATGTTTGTCTTCCTCACCCTGTCTCACCCCCGTCCCAGTACTTGCTCCTCTTTACTTGATCCCCTCTTCTGACTCCCCTTTTTGCCTCTTGTCTGCTTGCCCTTTCTTTAGGATGTAAGCTCTTACGAGCTGGGCCCTCTTCCCTCCTGTCTTTCTTATTCTTCTGCTCCAACTTTACTGTGCATAGCTATGTTTGCAGCATTTCAATTACTCTCAACTTCAGGACTTTGCCCGGGCTGCTCCCCTGCTGTGGAATGATCTTCCAAGTTCCATCAGGTTAGCATCTACTCTCAAAGGCATCAAGCGCACCCTTAAGGGCATTTCTTTATTCAAGTCTATCAGTCCTCCTAACTCCCTTGTCCTGGCTCTCTCCCCCAGTTAGTACCACCCTTTATGTGTCTCCCCCTTCCCTTTAGGATGTAAGCTCTCAGGAGCAGGGCCCTCTTTCCTTATGTGCTCCTTCTACTGTTCCTTCACCCCCTGTACCTCTTGGCCTGCTTCCCTAGCCCTGGTTTCCCTGTTTTATTAAGCTTCGGCCTTCTTCTCGCTGATTTCTACCATCCCTTTCACTATCTGTCAGATATAATCTGATTTGCTTTACCCTGTCACCTGTGTTTGTATATATTTGTGTATCATGTTGTGTCTTGGTTCTGTTTTCTGTATATGTAATGTACGGCGCTGCGGACCCTTTGTGGCGCCTTATAAGTCAAAGATAATAATAATAATGATAATAATAATAATAATAATAATAATACTGGTATTTTTTGTTTTGTTTAATGTTCTGTACAGTTCTACCCTGTATGGTCCAATATCTGTTTTCTGTATTGCACTGTGAAAATTTTGTAGTGCCCTATAAATAAAGGCAAATAATAATAATAATAATAATAATAATAGTAGAAATAATAATAATATCACTGGTATCCATCTGAAAACAGAGAGGCTTCATTTGGATTCCATTGAAAAAGTCTGGTAACGCCATCCTGAGATTAAACTGCCTAATGCTGCTGTCCCCATAGAGGACAGTGGTAATTGTTGATAATTAGGTTAATGTCTGACACATTTCCAATTTCTTCAGAGTTAACCCTTTGTAGAACATTAATAAATGCTGAAAGAGCCTTTAGACTGAGTTCATGAGAGAGTGATATCAATAAGTTAACATGAAGAGGTGACGACAAGTGGAGCGACACTAGAGTAATAATATGTGCCGAATGCAGATTTCTAGGTTACGTCCGGCATGGTCTGCAAGTTGGACCTATTATTGTATTAACCTAGGGAGCCCCTGACTGTGCACATGCGAAACGTCACCAATTAAATTTTATTTGCGCGCAATTCCGAAGCAACTTTTCTCATCTCTATCTGAAATCCAGAAAATAATGACAAGATAATTTTATGAGCATGATCAGGCAGAACATGGAGTCACTCTTGCAGAAGCATTTGCCTCACTAAAACCCAGGGAGACTTTCAGCTACACAGGACAGCATTTTCTTTTTTTTTCACATAAAATAATTTATGAAGAACAACAGCCACGATGTTAAGACGGGAGGTGGTTTTTCATTTTACATTTAGTCTCTCCAAGGCCCGTGTAACCTGATTTTTATCACTCAGTTCCCCAAACTCTACAGCGTGATCCAGTTTTTCAGCCTTTATCCAGTGTTATTTGTCTTCCTTTTGTACCAAAGGAAGAAGAAAAGACTGGTTTCCATTTTTCCTGAAAATATAGGTCTGCCTAAAATAACAGTAACCTGTCTTTTGTATTCTTTGTCACTTAAAATAAGCAAATAAAGTATAGTCTAGATAAGGAATGCAGCATAGGACTAAATAATATCTCTAGTTATTGTAGTCTTTTAACACCTTCTGAATTGCACTGAGGAATGTGAAATTTTTCTCTTTTATTGTTGATATAATTGTGGACACAAAAAAAATTAAGAAAAAGCGGCAATACATTGGAGGACAGCTGGCCACTGTCTAGGCCAAGCTTCGACAATCAATGGCTTGTCATTGAACTATCAGTCTCATCATGTCCTGACAGCTTTTGGATTTTCATGTGGACACGAAGGGGAATTGCAAATATATGGCCATCATCACCATAATCATCATCATCATCATCATCACCATCTATTTATATAGCGCCACTAAATCCGCAGCGCTGTACAGAGAACTCACTCACATCAGTCCCTGCCCCATTGGGGCTTACAGCCTAAATTACCTAACAAACACACACAGACTATGGTCAATTTGTTAGCAGACAATTAACCTACCAGTATGTTTTTGGAGTGTGGGAGGAAACCGGAGCACCTGGAGGAAACCCACGCAAACATGGGGAGAACATACAAACTCCTCACAGATAAGGCCATGGTCGGGAATTGAACTCATGACCCTAGTGCTGTAAGACAGAAGTGCTAACCACTGAGCCACCGTTTTCTCGTGGGGAGGTAAATTGTGGCTTTCCACTTGTTACAAATGATGTTGATTCTGTCAAGACGTAATTAGAAATAGTTTTTGTGAGTTTCGTGACTTTTTACATCTAAAAATGATAGTTTTTATATTGTAATTAGTCAATTTAAAGGGTTTGACCAGTCATAGAATTATCATCATCATGTTCATCGGTAATAAAAAAGCATTGACCACCTTAATATACTATAAATCTCATCCATGCCCAGGATTTGCTTTGTGAAAAACAAACCCATCATTCTTGGATGGAAGATTGGGATAGACTAGGTCGCACCCCAATCTGCCTTTATCTCTACCTACTCCACCCCAATCATTCATCTTTCCTATTAAATCACAGTCATGTTTTGTCTACGTCTTTTTTTGGTCATCAGAAGTTGGAGATCTTCTGAGAAAATTGGAACTTTTTCAAGATATGTTGATCCCAGTTTTAACCAGGCAAATGTTGACTCTACTTGTAGAATGACTTCACAACAGCATAAATTAGTAATTTTAAAGGCATTCTAGTTGTATATACTCCATACTCCTTTATCAAATCATGGCACAATGTATCTTTATTTATTTACACCTTTTCTAACTTTGATGACAATATGTCAGGCCCTAGCAGTCTTCAGTGATCAAAAACATCATGAAGATGTATCACAAAGGGATAAGCCTAAAGCATATCGGCAAAAGTGCTCAGACAACCCCCACATGGCTAAGTACATCATACAAGAAAAGAAGCAATGCTTGTGCTAGGGGTAATGAAGAAAAGAAAAGTTGTGCTGATGCATTCACATCCTCAGCCAACTAATTTCTCAGTTGTGTGCAATGCAAACCAATCTCTGTTTGCAGATTCTGGTGAATGGTTACGTTACTGATTAATAGTGATTAAAACGATGAGCAACACAAATATTAATATGCACTGTACATAATATACACATGGATTCACTTGTAAGCATACATTTGATAATATGATTACATATATAGAAGACACATTATATATTCGTTTAATGTGACATGACGATAGATTAGTAAATCAGAAATGATGGGCATGTCACAATGTTTGTGAAACTGAGGAAAAAGGGGCCTTACACACACGCTCTGTCCAGAATTGACAGTTTTAAATTAACAGAAGTACCCATTCATAGCTTATCTAGAGAGAGAGATGGATGAGCTCAAATCTTGATAAATCAAACAAGGAAACAACAACATAACTATCAAATATCGCCACGCACATATAATCCCTGACCATGTACAGCTGGGTCTTAGAGGAAGATCTAGGCATTATCTAAACTATGAACTTATTAAAATCAGGAGAATGATCAACAGTATATAACTCAGGACTCACACACATCAAGTCTGAAAATAATATTCTCTATTTATAAGCTTTTCATATATAAGATTTTAATTTCCTTGATGGCTCATGTGTTTTTAACTTTAGGTTTATATGAATGAAAACATTTCAATTGCACGTGTAGTTTTTTTTTTCAAATTGGAAATTATGTTGTCAGTTCTGTTGGGTGTTGTGGAGTATGGGACCTGCTAGCACAATCATGCTATATGTTTGAAAAAAATCAGCACACATATATAAGGAATTCATATATATTATCCCTTATGAAGTCTCAAATCGATGAAATGTGTTGGGTCCATCTACAGTACACTTATTATACAACGTAATATAAATGTAATCATCTGGATGCTGTTAGACACTGACCTCCATATTTTCTGGATTGGGATAATAAGTGACATTAGTGAAAAAAGAATACAATGCTTCAGGATAAGACAGAGGGCCTGATTCATTAAGATAAGTAAAGCAAAAAAAGAGGAATAACTTTGTACCTTGGTAAAAACCATGTTGTATTGGAAGGGGGAGGCAAATTTATAATGGGGGGACGGATTTATAGTTTGGGTATGGCATGTCCTAGATCAAGGCTTGGCAACTTTTTTCTATCAGTGTGCCAATGATGATTAATTGTCCAAATAGTCCAAAGTTTATAAACACTTACCGATGTGCAGGCGGCTGCCAATTCCCAATTATACCAAATGATGATTCTGGAAAAAGGTTAAAAATAAAAGAGAAGGGATATGGTGCCACAATAGTGTAGTATTGTTAAAATGATAACAATAATTTAAGAGCTGGATTGTGCATACCAAAAGATAGAATATTACACGTGTATACTTAATCCAAGATAGTCCCAGTCTCCTAGCAGACTCAGAGACCAGGAGCTCATAGAATTATAAGGCAGGAAAAAGTGTATAGACCCTTATGCTTATGCCATGTGCACCAAACCCACTCAAAAGGTATTTGTGCGCACCAGAAATAAAAACTTTAAGGCTTATCTGTAGTTCTAAAGTCTTCACGTATTCACTGTCACTCTTGGACACAAGACATCAGATAAAAGCCAACAGGGTGTAGTATTTTTTTAGAACATAAATTTAATGCACATACAAACAGTAGATATCACACTCACATTTCATAAAAAGAGATAAGCTTATCTGAATTATTTCACTGTATGTTGGGTCCTGGCAAAAGATGAATCCCAGGTTTAGGCACACCAGTCTACTCACAATTTATTGGAAAATAATCCCAGACAAAACATCCCTAGTTTATGAATGTTCTCAACGCGTTTCATCTATTAAAGGTTAAACCTCATTAGGAGGAAATAGTCTGTCCGAATTGCGGTACTTGATAAAGTTCACATAGAAAACGCTAGTAATCTCTAGATAGTAAACAAAACTAACACATGACCGGAGAGTAACATTTATTGCTAATCTGTACAAATGTCAGACAACGCCCACAGTGAAGGTACATAATGGTCTCATGACCTAATTTATCAACTAATGATATAATAATAATAACATAAGTCTCTTATGAATTAATTTGGATTTTCTGGAATGATATTATTTAAAACGGGATCTCTCTTTAAAATGCCCCAATGTTTTGAAATGCCCAATCTATTTCTACTTTCCCCACTACTATATGTAGTAATAAAAGAAATGTCAATTTTCTTACTTTAATTTTTTGAATATGTTAAAAGATCTTGTCTGTCCAATCTTTTTGTTTATTCATAGCTTCCGTAAGTAAGTCTTGTGGGTACCCCCTTTTTTTAAATCTCTCTGCATAAATAGCTAATTGTTCTTTACAGTGTTTTGTCTCACTACAATTTCTCTTAATACGATGGAATTGAGAAAATGGAACGTTAGTCATCTTTTAACATGTGAACTCATATAATGCAAATAGCTGTTAGTATCCACAGGCTTAATAAAGGTCTGAGAAATGACTTTATCTTTTTGACCTATAAGGATCAAGTTAAGATATTCCACTTGTATCGGGTTGTGTTTCATTGTGAACTTCAAATTATATTGATTTGTTTCAATATATACCATACAACTCTTAAGAGATTCAATATCACCTTTCCAAACTAAAATAATATCATCTATGTATCTTTTACATAAAACTATGTTTTCTGAAAACTGACCAGGATCATAGATATATCGCTACTCCCAGCTTCCCATAACAATGTTTGCGAAGCTTGGCGCAAAAAATTTACCCATCGCAGTTCCGCATAAATTCAGATAGAACCTCCTTAAAAACTTAAAAGAAGTATGAGTTAGGATAAATCTAATAAGATTGCAAATAAAATCTTTATGTGCATGTGACAAAGCATTATCCAACTCTAAAAAATGTCTGACTGCTGCATTGCCTCTTTCATGTTCAATAGCCGTGTACAATGATTGAACATCAATTGTACCCTATAAATAATCATATATATATATTTGTTAAAATTCTGCCACAGAGTAGTAGTGCCCCCAGTTCACAGTATGCCACACAGATGACCCCAGTCAATTTATATTATGCTTTTTGCCACACAGTAGAGCCACCAATTCATCTTATGCCTCATAGTTGTGCCCACAAATTATATCATGCTTCATAGTTGAGCTCCAGTTAATATTATGCCAAATAGTTGTACCCATAATTCATAACATACTACATAGCTGTGCCCCCAGTTCATATTATGATACACATAATTTCCCTTCCAATTCACATTATGCCACAGTAATGCCCCCAATACATTTTATGTCACACATAAGTGCCCCCAATTAATGTTAGGCCTCACATAAGTGTCTCAGTTGATTTTATGCCACTTGTGAGTGTGTGCGCGACATATCTCTTGCAGACACAGAAGTGATCCATTCCGCAATGGAGCGAAGGGGCAATTGCTGCGCATATGCAGCAGTCCATCATCATCATTATTAATTTATATAGCGCCACTAATTCCGTAGCGCTGTACAGAGAACTCACTCATATCAGTCCCTGCTCCATTGGGGCTTACAGTCTAAATTCCCTAACACACACACAGAGACTAGGGTAGCAGCCAGTTAACATACTAGTATGTTTTTGGACAGTGTCGGCGATGTGAAGCATTGGCAGCCGGTTGGTGTGTCAGACTACAGGGCGCTGTGTGCCATGTCTGCCATGCGTGCTGGGGCTTGTCGACACGTGTCCTAGATCAACTTTAAATTTCAGTGTAAAAATAAAGCTTTCGAGGATTTTTGTGTTATAAGTAAAAACAGTCAGTATTTAACTTATGTGCAAACTAATTTGCCTCCCTTGCATTGTAACATGGTCTGTCCAGGACAAAAATGTACACCTTTCTTTTCATTACTATTCTTAATAAATCATCATCATCTAGATGAGTTGTTTTTGTATTCATTTAATGTGAATGAATTTTCTTCTTTACTAAACCATTTATAAATCAAACTAAACTATGTCAATATCTATCTATCTATCTATCTATCTATCTATCTATCTATCTCATATCTATCTATCTATCTCATATCTATCTATCTATCTATCTATCTATCTCATATCTATCTATCTATCTATCTATCTATCTATCTATCTATCTATCTCATATCTATCTATCTATCTATCTCATATCTATCTATCTCATATCTATCTATCTATCTATCTATCTATCTATCTATCTGTCTGTCTGTCTGTCTGTCTGTCTGTTTGTTTGTCTGTCTGTCTGTCTGTCTATCTATCTATCTATCTATCTATCTGTCTGTCTGTCTGTCTATCTATCTCATATCGATCTATCTATCTATCTAATATCTATCTATCTATCTGTCTGTCTGTCTGTTTATCTATCTATCTATCTATCTATCTATCTATCTATCTATTTATCTATCTATCTCATATCTATCTATCTATCTATCTATCTCATATCTATCTATCTATCTATCTATCTATCTATCTATCTATCTATCTATCTATCTATCTATCTATCTCATATCTATCTATCTATCTCATATCTATCTATCTTTCTATCTCATATCTATCTATCTATCTATCTATCTATCTGTCTGTCTGTCTGTCTGTCTGTCTATCTATCTATCTAAATATCTATCTGTCTGTCTGTCTGTCTATTTGTCTGTCTGTCTGTCTGTTTATCTATCCATCTATCCATCTATCTATCTATCTATCTATCTATCTATCTATCTATCTATCTATCTGTCTGTCTGTCTGTTTATCTATCTATCCATCTATCTATCTATCTATATGTCTGTCTGTCTGTCTGTCTGTCTATCTATCTGTCTGTCTGTATGTCTATCTATCTATCTATCTATCTATCTATCTATCTATCTATCTATCTATCTATCTATCTATCTATCTATCTATCTATCTATCCTTGCTCCCTGTTAATATTCTTTATGACTCCAAGGGACAGAATTTGCTTACAGGCTTGCCAATTGCAAAGGAGGAATTCTGATGACTACAAGAGAAACTCAAAGCCTTTGTTTAATTTTATATTTGGTACGCAGCCACTATTTTCAGTGCACTATATTTTGTGCTAATTTATTACACCATTGGGCAGCATTTTTACTTTATTATTATTATATTGCAGATTTAGCATCTGGATAACAGCAGGTGCATGAAATGACGTCCGCTACCCTGAATAGTTTAATATTGTTATTCACGTATGAATGTAATACATACACAATTGTGTCTAAACTAAGGTTTAATGTAAAGAAAAATGGTTCCAAACCACTCTCTATAGTTCTCTGAATCTATCGCCTGTATTATGTCTCTCCCGAGATCATGAAGTGGTGACATTCTAAAGCATGTACACACTGAATAACAAAGCATTTACAGTGCTACTAGCAGCAAGCATGGAGTCCACAAGACCTCTGAAGGTGTCCTGTGGTATCTGGCACCAAGATGTTAGCAGCAGATCTTTTAAGTCCTGTAAGTAATGAGGTGGGACCTCCATGGTTAGGACTTGTTTTTCCAGCACATCCCACAGATGCTGGATCGGATTGAGATCTGGGGAATTTGGAGACCAAGTCAACACCTTGAACTCTTTGTCATGATCCTCAAACCAATCCTGAACAATTTATGCAGTGTGGTAGGGTGCATTATCCTGCTGAAAGAGGCCACTGCCATCAGGGGATACCGCTCCCACGAAGGGGTGTTCTTGGTCTGCAACAATGTTTAGGTAGGTGGTACGTGTCAAAGATCCACATGAATGCCAGGACCCAAGGTTTCCAAAAAGAACATTGCCCAGAGCATCACACTGCCTTCACCAGCCTTCTTCCCATAATGCATCCTGGTGCCATTTCTTCCCAAGGTAAATGACGCACATGCACCCAGCCATTCACATGATGTAAAAGAAAATGTGATTCGTCAGAACAGGCCACCATTTTCAATGCTCCATGGTCCAGTTCTGGTGCTCACGTGCTCATTGTAAGTGATTTCGGTGGTGGACAGGAGTCAGCATGGGTACTCTAACAAGCCTGCGACTGCGCAACACCATACGTAACAAGCTGCAATGTGCTGTGTGTTCTGACACCTTTCTATCATAGCCAGCAATATTTTTTCCAGCAATTTGTGCTACAGTAGCTTTTCTGTGGGATTGGACCAGACAGGCTAGCCTTCGCTTCACACGTGCATCAATGAGCCTTGGGCATCCACGACCCTGTTGCCAGTTCACCAATTGTCCTTCCTTGGACAACGTTTGGTAGGTCCTAACCACTGTAAGACCTGCCCTATTGGAGATGCTCTGACCCAGTTGTCTAACCATCAGAATTTGGTCCTTGTCAAAGTCACTCAGATCCTTACGCTTCATCATTTTTTCTGCTCCCAACACATCCACTTCAAGAGCTGACCGTTCACTTGCTGTTTAATGTGTCATAGGTGCCATTGTAATGAGATAAGTAATGTTATTCACATCATTTGTCAGTGGTGTTAATGTTATGGCTGATCAGTTTATATCAAATTGCATAACAAGAACACATTAAATTAGCCTATCAGGCTAAAAATTGCCTTTGCCAATTCCTCATCCTCCAATGCTTCTGCTCTCACCAAAACATTGCTATTTCCATATACTGCCATAGACTACCCCCTCCCCCCCCCCAACTGCACTCTGCCTTAAGACAAACTCAACACTCAGTATGGCAACTGGAAACTTAGAAGCATCAAATAGCATCAAA
Organism: Mixophyes australis; assembly: GCA_036250195.1. Classification (NCBI taxonomy): domain Eukaryota; kingdom Metazoa; phylum Chordata; class Amphibia; order Anura; family Limnodynastidae; genus Mixophyes; species Mixophyes australis. Next base: position 412,001,801 of record JAVHZZ010000002.1, on the reverse strand, counting down.
CACCATCCACCAGTTCAAAAAAAGTGGGACTGTCGTAGAAGCTATTCCCTATGTACATCTGATGAATCTCTATGGATGTTAAGGTCCCTTCTCATTATTATTAGAGAGGAAAAGTTTTGTTTTTGCTTGGAGGAGAAGGGTTCTCTCTCTCATCCTGTCTGACAAAAAATGATAGGAGAATTCCTGGAGAGGCAATAGAGTCAGATATGGGACCTCTCAGTTCTTTAGCTATAAACAGCAGTCAAAGAAGTTGGCATGAATTAAGACGATACAGACAACACAGCAGGGTCAGATGCAGACTCAGATAGCATTTCATTACACGTACCTGTAAGTCTTTACTTTCACTTATAGGGCCTTATTCATCTTATAACGCAACTTAAAGAAAACACGTACACTTGCACACATGTACATCTGTTTCCATTGAAATCAGTGTATAAGCACGTTTTGGATATGCAGTACTTGCCATATGCAGACAGACCGAACACACTGCAGTATAGGCACAATGCATATGGGCAATATACAGTCCCATCAGAACCCATGAAAAAAAAAACATATTTTATAAGATAAATTCTTATTACCTTAATCATTAAAAAAAATATATTTTATATTTTTTTTACATGAAATACATAAATCAGGATGTTTGTAATGCATAACGCTGGGAGGAGGGGGATGTCCGACCGCCCAAAACGCCAGCAAGGGAAAAGGGCCCCTGTCCACGTGTGCAGTGCACTCATTTTGCTGTAAGGAAAAAGGGGGAAATACGGGAGGGACAGCTCCACAAGGTGAGTGCACCACGGGAACAGCCCTCGTTGGGGCTATACTCACAGACGCCAGTCTACGACGACGACTCCCTCTATCCCTTCTGCTCTAGAGGTCCTCGCTCGCCGGGGTCTTCCGTAAACCTTGTCTGACGACCAACACCTGTAAAACAAGGTGCCACAGGCCCAGTGCCCGAAATGTCCCGACCTAAATTAGTATTTTTATACTTACCTGCTCCACACAGGAAGTTCTGCTTCCCGCGCCATCTTCGGGTCTTTCAGACACTCCAGCCGCCGGCGCCTCTTCTTCCGTTCGGCGCTCTGTCTCCTGCAGACTTCGTGGCGGGGGCGCTCTTATCCCTTACAAAGGCTCCCCGCCGATGCTCACCACACCGGCTCCTTCTGAGGCGTCTTTGCGTGGCAGGGTAGTTCACAGCCCTTATAAGGGCTCCCTGCCACTTCCGCCAGCGTCACTGGTGTTGGACTTCCCACGGCGTTCTCTTTTTTCTCCTCTGTCGGCGAACTGCAAAGATGGCGGCGCCCAGCAGCTTATAAAGCCACGGGCGCGCCGACGTCTTTGCCCCCGGGACCTGCAAGAGAAGAGTAGGAATACTCACTGCTGGAACGCTGGAGTAGCTTCTGTGTTCCGTCTTCGTCCTCTTCTCGGGCACAGCAGCTGCAGGGCCTCTCTCCACATACATACAATGCAAAAACATGTTCTGGCATTCATATGTGTAGTCATCCCTGTCACTCGGCATGTACCCCTGCCCTGTAGCTAGAGCAAGTGCTATGGCTAAAAAACATGTAACTGAGAGATGCCAGGAGTTTGAATAGGATGAATGTGCGAGCGCTTGACCTCGATATGTCCTTACTGTACGTTGCCTACGCTGCATCCAGCCCTTCCCTCCTCCATTCCGCCCTTCGAGTCATAGGCAGTTGGAAGTGTCATTTGCATTTGGACATGATTTGTATGGTATTGTGTACACTGGCGTATGTCCCATTCTGGTGCATGCGCAGAACAATTTCACGCATAATTCATCATGTAAAGGGACTTCCTTTATAAGATGAATCACGCCCATAATATGTATTACACTAGGTCGTATCTTAAAATGCTATGGCAGGTTTCAGAAATTAAGAAATCCATGGCACCATAGTAAGCTTGGGTAATGTTTGGCTCTCTGTTGCTGCAGAACTACAAGTCTCATAATGCACATGCCAGCTTCAAAATTCCAGCTACATTAATGTTGTGATACCAAATATGCTATTTGTACTCGTCTGTAATAATATCTAGAAAGCACAGTTACTGTAATATAAAGCTATAACCAGAGCTTTCAGTGATAATCTCAAATAAAATGCTTAGTGGTTGATAACATAACCATAAACCTTTAACTTAACCTTAGCACTTATGCTATGTAATAATAGACACCACACCGACTTGTTTGCAATTAACTATTTATTAAATGAACCCTGCACTGATATGGTGGAGGGAGAACACTGTACTCAGCCTTGGTTACTGATCAATACTAACCAGGATGTAACATCACAAGTCACCCATTCTCGGGACATCCGTATTTATCTGCCATTTTACCTAAACGCACCGTTGTAGTGTATCCTTAAACGGGTGAGGTACGAGTTTGCAACGAGTTTCCCCCTTAATAGCATGAATGTAACTTTCGCTCTTTCAAGTGACTTAAATCTCACTGTCGCTATATCCTGATGCCGAAATTGTTGGGAGTCAGGTTTTTCACATATCTGGGGCAGCACGGTGGCTCAGTGGTTAGCACTTCTGCCTTACAGCACTGGGATCATGAGTTTAATTCCCGACCATGGCCTTATCTGTGAGGAGTTTGTATGTTCTCCCCATGTTTATGTGGGCATCCTCCGGGTGCTCTGGTTTCCTCCCACACTCCAAATTTATACTGGTAGGTTAATTGGCTGCTATCAAATTGACCCTAGTCTGTGTGTGTCTGTGTGTGTGTGTGTGTGTGTATGTTAGGGAATTTAGATTGCAAGCCCCAATAGGGCAGGGACTGATGTGAGTGAGTTCTCTGTACAGCGCTGCGGAATTAGTAGCGCTGTACAGAGGCGCTATATAAATAAATGGTGATGATGACGGTGATGATGATATTTGTATTAACTTCATATCGGAATTACAGCATTCGGAATCTTCTTGTCGCACTGAGTGATGTCGGCATGAAGGTCGTTCCTGGAATGACTACCACCGTCCTAAAACTGGGACACTGTTCCCCAGGAATTCTAGAACTCAACTTTTCTAGGCTAATCATAACACACCGCAAGCCAGCGAGCACCGAACCTAAGCCGACTCTTGAAGTGTACGGATTCCACACCTCACTAGCATCAATGTACGCTTTACCAACCTTTTTTTATCGCCTATACAGTGTTCTCCTGCCACTCCAAAAGTAGCTCCAGCCCCGGGACTTCAGTTCTGGCAGCGATCCCATGCACCAGATGGTTCCACATACCTCAGGGGCTAGAACAGCACACCCATACCATACCTCGGCCTGAACACCAAGTGGCCCATAACCTCTGGAGCTAGACCAGCACACTCGTTCCAATCCTGGCCTGTGCACAATTACCATGACTTGCGCACCAAGCAGCCCATTACCTCCTGGGCTAGACCAGCACACCTGTATCATACCTGGCCTGTGCATTATTACCACAGCCTGCATAAAAATATCTTACCTAGTCTGAACGCCTATGTGGCCCAATATTACCTCCGGGGCTAGACCAGCACACCTGTACCATACCTTGGACCACGCACCATAAGGCCCGTATTTACCTCCGGTGCTAGACCAGCACACCCATACCATACCTTGGACCATGCACTATGTGGCCCAACTTTACCTCTGGGGCTAGACCAGCACACCCATACCATACCTTGGACCACACACCATGTTGCCTATCTTTACTTCTGGGGCTAGACCAACACACCCATACCATACCTCAGCCCGCGCAAGAAGTGGCCCATCATACCTCCGGGGTTAGATCAGCACACCAGCACCAGTTACCCAGAACACATGCACCTCCATGCGCACAGTCTTGGGCCAGACTTCAACCCGGGCAATGATAACACTGGGTCCAGCAGTCGGGAATGGGTGGGAGGGCTGCTCGTCTGGATCCCAAGAGAATTAATTAACTCCTCCTTGTTCTTGTATAGTCTGTCCCCTTGATCCTCTCCTCACCATGACCTGTACATAGGCATCACCACCTCCTTGGTTAGTTAACCCTTAGTGGGGCCAAATAGTTATGTACAGAATCCTCAGCTTTTAATCTCCCTCTGGCTTAATTCACCCCTCAGTTCTAATTCCAGATGCCAAAAATGACCTCAGCAAAATTGAGACCTGGACTGATTTCTTGGGGCACGATTGGATGGATCAGGACGCGGTTAGGGTCATTGGAAGCAGGGAAAATTTCATCACAACCTTTTGTTTTTTCTGGGAAGTAAGCTAAGCACACACAATAATTATTGTGCTAACAATAATCAGGTAGTCGAAGCACTAGCACGATATTTTCAAGCTGTAGTTACTATGCAATACAGATGAATGACTAGATTTGACACAATTTGGACACAAATTTGATTTAATTAACTCATTAAATAAGTGAATTTGTAGGGAATATTGTTGACAAACACTGACCAGGGTCTCAATTACTTTGAGCACATAAGCACTTGTTTGTTATTATTAATTGACCATTTAGAGTTAATTATATCAAATCAAGTTAACAAGAGAGTGACCTGAGGTCAGACAGGGATTAAAGAAACAGTTCTGAATGTGTCATGATCACCGATTCAAACTGACACTGGAGGAAGAGAAGTATTAGAACACAAGGACATGCACTGACACTGGGTGGAAGAGAAGTAGTAGAACACGAGGACATGCACTGACACTGGGGGGGAGAGAAGTATTAGAACACGAGGACATGTACTGACACTGGGGGGAAGAGAAGTATTAGATCACGGGGACATGTACTGACACTGGGGGGAAGAGAAGTATTAGAACACGAGGACATGCACTGACACTGGGGGGGGAGAGAAGTATTAGAACACAAGGACATGCACTGACACTGGGGGGAAGAGAAGTAGTAGAACACGAGGACATGCACTGACACTGGGGGGGAGAGAAGTATTAGAACACGAGGACATGTACTGACACTGGGGGGAAGAGAAGTATTAGATCACGGGGACATGTACTGACACTGGGGGGGAGAGAAGTATTAGAACACGAGGACATGTACTGACACTGGGGGGAAGAGAAGTATTAGAACACAAGGACATGCACTGACACTGGGTGGAAGAGAAGTAGTAGAACACGAGGACATGCACTGACACTGGGGGGGAGAGAAGTATTAGAACACGAGGACATGTACTGACACTGGGGGGAAGAGAAGTATTAGAACACGAGGACATGCACTGACACTGGGGGGAAGAGAAGTATTAGAACACAAGAACATGCACTGACACTGGGGGGGGAGAGAAGTATTAGAACACGAGGACATGTACTGACACTGGGGGGAAGAGAAGTATTAGATCACGGGGACATGCACTGACACTGGGGGAAGAGAAGTATTAGAACACGAGGATATGCACTGACACTGGGGGGAAGAGAAGTATTAGAACACGAGGACATGCACTGACACTGGGGGGGGAGAGAAGTATTAGAACACGAGGACATGCACTGACACTGGGGGGAAGAGAAGTATTAGAACACGAGGACATGTACTGACACTGGGGGGAAGAGAAGTATTAGAACACGAGGACATGCACTGACACTGGAGGGAAGAGAAGTATTAGAACACGAGGACATGCACTGACACTGGGGGGGAGAGAAGTATTAGAACACGAGGACATGCACTGACACTGGAGGGAAGAGAAGTATTAGAACACGAGGACATGCACTGACACTGGGGGGAAGAGAAGTATTAGAACACGAGGACATGTACTGACATTGGGGGGAAGAGAAGTATTAGAACACGAGGACATGTACTGACACTGGAGGGAAGAGAAGTATTAGAACACGAGGACATGTACTGACATTGGGGGGAAGAGAAGTATTAGAACACGAGGACATGTACTGACACTGGAGGGAAGAGACGTATTAGAACACGAGGACATGTACTGACACTGGGGGAAGAGAAGTATTAGAACACGAGGACATGTACTGACACTGGAGGGAAGAGAAGTATTAGAACACGAGGACATGCACTGACACTGGGGGGAAGAGAAGTATTAGAACACGAGGACATGTACTGACACTGGAGGGAAGAGAAGTATTAGAACACGAGGACATGTACTGACACTGGGGGGAAGAGAAGTATTAGAACACGAGGACATGCACTGACACTGGAGGGAAGAGAAGTATTAGAACACGAGGACATGCACTGACACTGGGGGAAGAGAAGTAATAGAACACGAGGACATGCACTGACACTGGGGGGAAGAGAAGTATTAGAACACGAGGACATGCACTGACACTGGGGGAAGAGAAGTATTAGAACACGAGGACATGCACTGACACTGGGGGGAAGTAGGTTCAGAGGAAATGTGAGGAAAATTACATCACAGAAAGGGTAGTGGATAAGTGGAATAGCCTCCATCAGAGGTGGTAGAGGCTAATACAGTAGAGCAATTTAAACATGCTTGGGATAGACATAAGGATATCCTTACAAAGATCTAAGGATCAAATAAGGTTTGAGGTTACCATAGGTTAAAAATGGGCAGACTAAATGGGCCAAGTGGTTCTTATCTGCCGACAAATTCTATGTTTTTATGCTTCTAATTCTATTTTATGATGGAACCACTCTCGTAGTCTGTCACTTTCCCACTACCACATTTTCTATAAAGTCTAAAAATAAAGATAATTTTTAATCCCAGAAATAAAACAACAAGATGATTTCTTGCTCACATATTAAAATGCAGTTTACTATTGAATATCCAAAGGCAAATCATATGACCCATAAATAAATTCACAATAATATGTTTCTAGGTGCTGACCAGGCTGTTTGTCTTTTCATTTTATCCCAGTAATACCCTTTTTCAAGGCGCAAGAATATGCAGTAGATAAAATCTAAATAAATTGGTTTTATTTTTAATATAGGTAGACAGCTAAATAATAATTGTAGGCAACACATAACTTTTTTAATGTCTTGTGTTTCATGATCACCCATTCCCGCTGGAAATATTTAAGGTCTGTTAATTATATGCAGGACTGCATTCTCATTTTTTTTTGCACTGGTCAAAAATTCATTATAAGAGAAGTCTGATAGTTATGAGATAGAAGTCCCATCTTACATTAGAACATTTTTAATTTAATGCTTGATATTTTTTCCATTAAGTTGAGTTTAAATGGTGTCAACTCTAAGTGTAAGTTAGAGCCAAGTCTGCAGCAATTTCCGCTGCTTTAACCCCTCAAACACCAGAGCTTCTCTCTCTATCTCCAGCAGAGGTTCCGATGCTCCCATAAGGGGTGAGTTTGAGATGAACATAATAAATACCTGTTTGCATATGCTCAAATATACATTTGCACACTTATTTCCTCATCTGTATTTTGAGTTACACATATCTTAAGATACATGCAAGCTTAAATCTAGAACATAGATACGTCCAGAGCCAGGTCACAGCAGTCATCTTCTTCAACTCAAAAACTGCAAAAAATATTAACAAAATTGAAAATTAAAACAATACAAAAACAAAGTCAGTTTTGCAACTAAACAGTTTCACCCAGCTAATCACTACAATCGCTGCAATAAGAAATCAGGTGTTCCAGGCATATAAAATTATAACACGCTTGGCATATGTGAGTGGTCTTACCTTTTTTTTTAGAGGGACACACTTGACATCTTTTTGGAACTCCTGGGACCTCTGCTGGTGGCTCCTCAGAAGATTCTCCAGTGAAATCTCTAATTCTTTTGCGCATTTCTCTTGATAAACGTAACACATCTTTGCGGATGCTCAAGTGTTCATTTAGGAGGACAAGACCCAAGGTTTTGATGAATTTACCATGTTTTTGCGACACAGAATTATTATTACAGCGATATATTGTGATTACGTTGATTCCAGCCATAGTTAGCACAGCATAAAAAAAGTCAGGGACAATTTTCTCAAATTGCGGCGCAGATCATATGTAGAACAAAGCTCGTCTGCAACTTCTACTCAAAAGAATAAATAAAACATCACCTACTAAAATGGCACAAAATTGTTACACCCACATTGAGGTTGGGACATAATAACCTTTTTTGGAGTTTGCGCCCATCAAGTTCTCTGCACTAATGCCGGCTGACTGAGTGGTAGCGGGAAATGGATGGGGAGGGGTCTTACCTCCAATTACTGAGAGGTTTGGCAATGTTGCATAACTAAGTAAAAAAGAAGTACACATAATTTAAAACTCCCCGGGTTATTATGACCTAACCATGGGAAGCACGACGGCTAAGTGGTTAGCATTTCTGCCTTACAGCACTGGGGTCATGAGTTCAATTCTCGACCATGGCCTTATTTGTAAGGAGTTTGTATGTTCTCCCCGTGTTTGCATGGGTTTCCTCCAGGTGCTCCGGTTTCCTCCCACACTCCAAAAACATACTGGTAGTTTAATTGTCTGCTAAAAAATTGACCCTAGTCTCTCTCTGTCTGTGTATGTGTGTTAGTAAATTTAGACTGTAATCCCCAATGGGGCTGGGACTGATGTGAGTGAGTTCTCTGTACAGCGCTGCAGAATTAGTGGTGCTATATAAATAAATGGTAATAATAATCAATGACGCCTGGTTAACAACAATGATCAATCCATTCTGCTGTATGGTGTGGTTGAGCGTATGACAGGGAATATTTAAGCCCAAATTCTGCCAGTCAATTATGCAAAATTTTGGAAGCTGAACGCAAAACCAGAATTTTCAAATCTCTCATTTCCACTTCAGAGCTTTGTGCTTGGAAAGTCTGGTTCTTTAAAACACCCACATTTTAGTGTCAAAGAGTTAAAATTTGCAGCAAAAAACAGCAAGAGAAAAAAACACCGTCCTCGGACTTTCTCCGCAAATGGCGCAGAAAGCTCCATGTATCCACGGGTTTGGCTGGACCAATATTTCAGAGAACTGAGAACTGTGGGAGAATCATAAAGATCCAGCATTGAAGGGAAGGAGTTAATTGAAAGTTTGTTGTATCACTTGCCAAGTGCTCCTAGGCTGAGATGAGACAAGGTATTCAGGGAACGAGGTTGCAGAAAAGCTCTCAGCAATTCCACAGAGTCACAGCATGAAGACTTCTCATGAAAAATGTAAAATCCTGACAGCCTGACTAATAAAATGTTAGCAAAGTGCTACAGTAGCATCTCTACAATATATATAAATAACTGCGGTGATCCATCGGCACAATGAATTAATAACACAATAAGATAAAATAATTCCTCGCGTCCAGATTACAATGTTTCACAATATGTTTCTTTGCATTTGCTATGTTTTACTTCATCCTGGTAATGTTTTGTGCCGGCCTCTTAATCCAAGGGGTCGCCATGTCTTGTAAGCTGGGTCGCCCTCTTAGCAAATCTATTTTGTATTACCAGCTAATAAACTAGGTATACAAAACACGTGGCTTAATACAATTATATTTTACAAGTCCCCAGGTTCGTATTCATTATATTTCTACACAAATGTTTTCAATTTGTAGACGATATTAAAGTGGTTACAAGTAGGTACGTTGTTAATTAAAAATGAAACCACGGGTCACTTAGCAGTGTTTTAAACGTTTCTGTAATGCTTTGACCATCAATAGCTGTGTTTGCAAATAGACATAACAATTTAAATGCAATAAATGAATGCAAAAAAAAATGAATTGTCTTAAGCACTTGTTAGTACACATCTGAATACATCCACTGTAGCATGATATAAGATGAGGAATGGGTTCATAGTTTAATAAAGATAAAATAAAATTTAAGCTAGCAACCCAACATCAAGGGTCCTCACATTTTTACAGTCCCTACACTCACATCTATGCTTCAAGCATCACTGAACTACAGTTAAAATCACATGTACGCACCTCACTAGTTAGTGCATGTAAAAAAAAAAATCTGCAGTCATTAGTGATGACTGTCTCATATACATGCTATAACATGTGTTTGCAATCAGGAGCAACTGCAAAAATGTATTTTATGTTCAGTAGACATTAAGATCATCCTAATAAATGTATTTCATTGGGGAAAATATAGCAAAAAACATATTTTATTTTACTGTTGTAACATTAATGCTCTTATTATTATCAGGTAACAATAATGCAAGATTTGTTTATATTTTCCAGTGAGTTCTTTTGCAAATTTATAATCCACATCGGTATTGATCGCATCCTGCTGCGTCCGTTGTAGTAGAGCACAGCAGACCTATCCCCGATTTCAAAAGCATCTTGAGATCTATGCCTTGCTGAATTCGGGGGGGAAGACACAAAGCCTAAATACGTGTGTATAATACTGAATGCGGGTTGCGCTCACAATACGTGTCTTGATGAATCAGGTATAAAGTGTTATTTGCTGCACCGCTGACATCCAGATCTAGCACCATAGTTCTTATCTGAACATTATAACCAACATACACATATAAGTTTGTGGGGCGACTTAATGCTGTTTCACATACACTTTATCTTCTTTTTTCTCAATTTGAAAAAACTCCTATTCAATAACTCTATTTGCATACAGTATTTGCTCACATGAGAACACTTGTGATTGCTGACTGCTTTAGGACAAATTCTTAATTAGTTACATTGTTTTGCCTTTTATTCTCCTAAAATGCTGCTTGTTTAAGCCTTTTATGTTGTGATGAAGTCACTGGAGGATACAATAGAACTGTCTTTATTATGAGTCACTTAAATATCTTTATTACATTGGGATTTGTGTACAAAAAGAACCAAGGTACAAACAGTGAAGGATGACGTTGCTCCAGACCACCCACAAGAAAGAAAATCTTTTTGCGGAGAAAAAAGGCTGTGTGCCCTCTCCCCCCGCTCCTGATGTCCTCTCTCTCCACCCCTGAGGATCCTTTAAATGCCTCATCCCACAACACAAGATTTTGCTTTTGTATGTGGACAGAATATGAAGTGGTGGAATGCACTTTGCTCACATCCAGCAAGGACCATCTGTAACAACTTGACTCCTCCGATCAGCAGTGAACATCCCAACGCTTTCCATGACAAACAGGAACTTTTGTGTATTAATAGGTACATGACAACACAAAACAGCATTGATGCAACAGGGGTACATTTTTGCAACCTTGTAAATAACCTTTACCAAGGGTGAAAATGCAGGAGGTGCTAAGGTCACAAGGGGTCAGAAGATAATGGGGTCTTGTGACAGAATGGACCGCCTATGCAACCCTGTATGTTGTTGCTGGGAACCGGCTGGGCTTACTTTGCCACTGTTCACTTTTGTTATCCCAAACACGCCCTCTTGCCGCAATAGGAGGGGCTTACAAAGGCTGCCACCACTGGACTCCTTTCCAGCATCCAGAACCGGGTTTCTTCTGGGTAATTTACGCTGCTAGCGTATCTCGTTGCTGGTGTACCTGGGCTGGTACTCCTGACCTTGTACTATGGATCAGGGAAGCTGTGGATGGATCCCCCCTGGCCTATCACACTGACCAGGGCTGCATGGGTAGCAGGTAGAGCGGTGGTACTGGAAAAGTTGGGTCCAAACCTCCTAGAGAGACGGAGAACGGATTAGATTTAGGGTCTAATCTGCAGGTCACAGGAATACAGTAATTTTGAAGATGTTTTTAAGAAGGTCTTTGAAGCAAGATGTTTATTTGCTCTCACATTGGTTGGAGGTACCAGTGATAAGGTCAGATGAAAATCAGAAGAACAAGTTTCCAATACAAGCTAGTGCCTTTTATACAGTTTAGACTCAGGCTATTTATAGCATCAGGATATAACCTGTTTACACAAACATGGATTTACATGCATTGCAATGCAAATAATATTTACACTTAACTATGAAATTCTTAAAAACCTTGCTGTGATATCCTGCATCTTATTTCAGAGGCAGGAGACCCACTAGCAAGTCAACAGGTCTAACTTGCATGAATACTTCAGACAGTCGACGAATGCACACTCCCAAAGCAAAAGTACAAACCTCAAAACAAGTCATTTCCTTACAGCACAATACACAAACGGCTTTGTAAACAAAGACTCATTGTATCAGATATATACATCAGAAAAGGCATTTGATTTAGAAAGATTAAACAGAAAAACAAATTTCTACCCTGGTCTCAGAAATAACGATTATGAATTTATTTAAAGGAAATGGCGCAGGGTGCTTATTTATATAGTTGCACAAGCACTTATGTTTGATATTGTGTATATGTTGATATACACAATATCAAACATAAGTGCTTGTGCAACTATATAAATAAGCACCCTGCGCTATTTCCTTTAAATAAATTCATACCAGAAGTTATTTATCAGTGATTCAGTCACAGGTCTGTTAATACCAGGTCTCCCGCTACGCCCCTTTCCCTGAGTCCCCGACTCTGCTCTGCACGGGCCTTGACCTCAACTGTATTTCAGAAGGATACATACGCTTCTATGCTAAAAATCGGATGAAGGAAGCAAGCCAGTGAACATTCATACAAAGTTGTCTTATTTATCATTAAATGGAAGTTGGCAAACGCATTTTTTTTGAATACTCAATACTCAAGTGAATTGCAAAATGTAAACTGTCACTGGATTTATGCTGGATACAACTGATTTTGTTCTTAGTTGCATGTTATATTTTCTGCTTTATTCAAGTAACTTGTAGTTACTGTTTCCACTGTATTAGGAAGTCATCTGGAGGATACAATTTGTAGACCTCGTATGGGATACTAAATCTTGCACTGGATAAAGACAGAAAAGTTTACTTTGCAACATGCTGTTAACAGAGCGAGTAGACAACAGGAGACGTAGGCTGGAACTTCGAATTTTCCGACATTCACTGTTGTCTCCGGCGATAGTCAGGTGCTCTGTCTGCTAAAAGTTTTATATTTGGTAAGAAAAATGAGCAGGTGTGAAAAATAACCATTTGTTTATGCAAATAAAACTCATTTGTATAAATCACATCGCTCTTTAGCTGGTTCTACTATGGACGTCTTTTGTGTAAAGATCTGGCCTACTTTTTTTTATGTTCCTCATCGTGATTGGTATCAATTAGCAGGAGGGGCGCACACAGACCCCGGAGCCAGCCTTCGGCAGTGTTAAGCCAACTGCAGAACATTATTTTATCACAGCTGCATAATCTGCAAAATCTGAGCACTTACACAAAAATACAGTTTTATTAAGATCTCAAACTTTGCTGTTTGCCAGAACTTATCCATTTCCATTTCATCATCTCTCATTCCCAGTTGTACTGTTAGCGAGTTACAACTAAAAAGGCCTAATAAATGCTGAAAATGAGAGTATGTGTTAATAGGCTTCTAATAAGTTGTTGCTAAGGGGCAATTTTTGGTTTTTCTTCTATATTTGACAATGGATTTGTCACTTATAAACAATGGAGGAGTCCATTTTGTGCGCTGTACATGTATTGCAGTCTATCGATTTATTAGGAACCAATTACATTATTGAGGCACCATTAGACTGATGTTGCATACCTCCCAACTGTCCTGATTTCAGCAGGACTGTGCCGATTTTAGTGTCCTGTCCCGTTGGGGGGAGATGTTGGAGTGAGCCATATTTTATACTTTATACTAGGTATACTTTATAGCACAAGCGCAACCGAGGGGATGTGGCCACGCCCCCATGTAACCGTCATAACGTGACCACACCCCCTTTGCAACCTGCCCTCACTCCCAGTCCTGCTGCCTGGGACAGTCGTTGGGTCGTGTTGGGAGGGATGATATTGATGATGAATTGGTTCCTACTGAGTACACAGGTCGCAGGCATTCTCATGACAATCAGTCAAGCCTGCAATATGGCCGCCTCCGCTGTAAGTATATGACAGGTCCACTTTAAAAATTTCTGCATTGTCAAAGCTAACTCCATGCTACATCCTTGTAAATGGTTATTACTGTCATAATCTGAAAATCATTTCACAACAAAAACATTTAAATAGCTGTAACTATTTCTTAGCTCAGTGGTTCCCAAACTTTTGCAGTTCGCTGCAGCCTTAGAGTCTTCATAATTTTTTCAAGGCACCCCTCCAAAATAATTACAGAGCAGTCCCGTTTTATAAAAAGTGGGGTCAAAAAAACGTAAAAAATATGGAAAAATATTATTTTCCCTTGGATCTATGTGCATTATTTTTGCATACAACTAAATAAGTATTTCTGTCCTGACCTAAATACTTATTTAGTTGTATGCAAAAATAATACACATAGATCCAAGGGAAAATAATATTTTTCCATATTTTTTTCGATTATATTTCTGTCAAAGAATAATTTACAGCTAACACACACTGCGCCCTCCTTCATCTCCACACACGCTGTGCCCTCCTTCATCTCCACACACTGTGCCCTCCTTCATCTTCACACACTCTGTGCCCTCCTTCATCTCCACACACTCTGTGCCCTCCTTCATCTCCACACACTCTGTGCCCTCCTTCATCTCCACACACTGTGCCCTCCTTCATCTTCACACACACTGCGCCCTCCTTCATCTCCACACACTCTGTGCCCTCCTTCATATCCACACACTCTGTGCCCTCCTTCATCTCCACACACTCTGTGCCCTCCTTCATCTCCACACACTGTGCCCTCCTTCATCTTCACACACACTGCGCCCTCCTTCATCTCCACACACTCTGTGCCCTCCTTCATCTCCACACACTGTGCCCTCCTTCATCTTCACACACTCTGTGCCCTCCTTCATCTCCACACACTCTGTGCCCTCCTTCATCTCCACACACTGTGCCCTCCTTCATCTTCACACACTCTGTGCCCTCCTTCATCTCCACACACTCTGTGCCCTCCTTCATCTCCACACACTCTGTGCCCTCCTTCATCTTCACACACTCTGTGCCCTCCTTCATCTCCACACACTCTGTGCCCTCCTTCATCTCCACACACTCTGTGCCCTCCTTCATCTCCACACACTGTGCCCTCCTTCATCTTCACACACTCTGTGCCCTCCTTCATCTCCACACACTCTGTGCCCTCCTTCATCTCCACACACTCTGTGCCCTCCTTCATCTCCACACACTCTGTGCCCTCCTTCATCCCCACACACTCTGTGCCCTCCTTCATCTCCACACACTCTGTGCCCTCTTACATCTCCACACACTCTGTGCCCTCCTTCATCTCCACACACTCTGTGCCCTCCTTCATCTCCACACACTCTGTGCCCTCCTTCATCCCCACACACTCTGTGCCCTCCTTCATCTCCACACACTCTGTGCCCTCTTACATCTCCACACACTCTGTGCCCTCCTTCATCTCCACACACACTGTGCCCTCCTTCATCTCCACACACTCTGTGCCCTCCTTCATCTCCATACACTCTGTGCCCTCCTACATCTCAACACACTCTGTGCCCTCCTTCATCTCCACACACACTGTGCCCTCCTTCATCTCCACACACACTGTGCCCTCCTTCATCTCCACACACTCTGTGCCCTCCTTCATCTCCATACACTCTGTGCCCCCTGCATCCCCACACTCTGTGCCCCTCTACATCCACTCACTTTGTCCCTCTGCATCCACTCACTCTGCCCCCTCTGCATCCACACACTCTACCCCCTCTGCATTCTCACTCTGCCCCCTCTGCATCCTCGCTCTGCCCCCTCCTTCATTCTTTTGCCCCTCCATTGCTGTTTCCTATCACCATTCCCCTCCGTTTCTTTACTTACCATACTTGACCATCTTTCTTCTATTTCTTCTGTCTTTTCTTCTCTCTTACCAATTCGGCGGTGCCTGGGACCCAGCATCCTCTCTCCCGCCGCTTGTCACTGAATGTCAGGCCTGATGACGTAAAGCCCCACATTCAGTGAGAAGCGAGAAGGGAGGAGGATGCTGGGTCCTGGGTGCCGCCGGATTGGTACGTTTTGGGTTTTTTCTCCTCCTGGCTGCGGCACCCCTGGGAGCCACGGAGCACACTTTGGGAACCGCTGTGTTAGCTGATGACCTATTGCAGGGACTGTATTCAGCGAACTGAGAAATTTGAGGCCATGTTTCGTTATTTATAGCACAGGAGCACAGTGATATGGTGGTTAGTATTGTCACCTCACAGCGCTGAGTCCACAGGCTGTATTATAAACAGCACCCTATCCATGTGGAGTTTGTATGTGGATTTCCTCCTGGTGCTCCGGTTTCCTCCAACAGCCTAAAAACATACTGGTTGGTCAATTGGTTAATTGGCAACACCAGAACTTTCATCACAGTCACAAGTCAGAAGGTCTAACCCAGTCTCCTTGATTCAATGGGGGCAGTATTGTTAGTTATGTAGTATAATAAATGAATGAATATTCATTGCTGGATATGCCCAAAACAACATCCGGAAATTAGATTATTTTAGAGGTGCTTGAAAGATATGCGTGCTTGTTATCGAAGATGAGTGAACAACCTCCGTCCTTTGGTTTTGTTTCCTAATACAACTTTGTGTTTTGTTACTGACTTTGGTTATGGCAACACCAGGCTGGTGTTTTATCCATTACTTAGCGTAGTATAGTTACGCAATGGGCCTCATGTAGATTTGGACGCAAGTCGATTTGCATAGTGTAACATACAAATTTTACTACTGCACATGTGATGTAAGGGTTAACATGATTGTGAGCAGCTCAGGCAGGCCCCCTGGCTTTGTAAGATATCACACATATAGTGATCACTGAATACAAAGGGATGTGTGTTTTAACTAGTCTCCTGGGAGAAGGGGGGTTGGATCAGAAGTTTGAGAGGCAGCTAAAATCCAAATAGCTGCAGCTTTAGTTGGAACATCGTCAAGAAAAATGTGTCCAACAGGTGATTCTGAATTCACTGAGTGCTATCAAACAACGGAGCTCCTCAAAACCATTTCTCAACAATCAATTTGTATTCTGTAGCTAAGTATCTTTTCATTTGATGTGTATCTTTTATAATAAACATTTGTATTATCCTTTTTGCAATTTTTGTTGTCTGTCATTTATGGTAATCCCACACCAGAACATAAGAGTTGATGTCCATCCTGTGACACTACATGTGTTCAAATAACACTTAAACTTGTTTATGAATGCGGAGTCAGCTGCATACGACTCCTTGTGCTTATAGAGGGGGATTGGTGGAGGCAAGGAGTGTGCAAGTGTAGGCCAAGTATATTAAGGGTGTGTTCAAGTAACTGTGACCAGTGGAGACCTGAACGCAGACACACCTGTCAAGAAATGTACTGTTGCAGGTGTTTTACCCCTGGTGTAAGATGCGAGCTGATTATGATAATTAGCTGAGATACGTCCAACTTATCATACTACACTAATGTGTCTTTTTTCAGACGCAATTTCCACTCGCATTTTAGATGGGAATTGTCAGGCGCCGTCCTGCACTGTCAGGAAGTGCTGGGGATGGGTGCCTTCCTGTTCTACCCCTTCGCGTCCAGTTGCGAGGCAATGGGACGCGTCTATACCCGGCAATCGCTGGCGCATGCGCTGAGTCTCGGTGCCCTCGTTGCTAGGCAATGGGATGCTCGGCCCTGCTTTCTGTTGGCGTTCAGCTGATTCTGACTGCCGACCCCGCTGCCACCAATGAGGAAACATCATTCCCTATATAAAGGAGGCTCTGGCACTGGAAAGATCCCAGAGTATCAAGGTCCTTCTTTATTCCAACACTTGTAACTGTATTTCTGCTTCTGATCGTCCTTTGGCTTCGACCCGGCTCACCTGACCCTGTTCTTGGAATCTCCTTGTTATATTTTGGATCTTCTGATTTGACCTCAGCTTTTCCTGACTCAGCCCCAGTCTGCTCCTTTGGTTTCCATTCTCCAGCACGGTTCCGACCCTGGATAGTACAACCTCTCATCATAAGAAATAACCCAATACTTTATATTACATAAGTACAGGTATTTTAAATCAAACCACATCACTATCACCACAAACATCCCAATAAGAAAAGTTATTATTTCAATACTAATGACATTTCCATGATCACAAATACCTTAATAGTCACAAATATTTAAATGATTGGCATTACATACACACAGATATTTCAAATTACACAACAACATCATCATTGTAGTATATAGTAACTCTCAAATGTTGCATTTCACTGTGTTACATTATTACCCACCTCAGTTATTTCACATCACATGACATAATCAATTATTACTGATGATAAATAAGATAGGGGAAGATGGAGAAGCTGCAGAAGATGTAAGTGCTAGATACACTTTATTAGAGAATGTATCTAACAAATGATTACAAATGAAATAAGTGAAGATCCGGAAGTTGCTGTAATGGTAAGTGCTAGATATGCTTTATTAGAGAGTGTATCTAACCAATGATTATACATAAGAGAGGTGAAGATGGTGAAGCCTGAGTCGAGTTCAGTGTTAGATACACTCTATCAGAGTACGTATGCAGCAACTGATGAGACATAGGCTAGGTGAAGGTAAAGATGTTATAGTAAAGATAAGGGCTGGATATACTCTAGGCCTTTGGGTCTATTTTGCACCTTTATCCCCTAAGAAAGCTGCACGAAGAACCTATCCTCTACAGGGCCGGATTAAGGGAATGGAGGCCCCTGGGCTAAGGGCGCCTCTATTCCACCCCGTGAGGCCCCCATTGTGAGCCGCCCGCCGCCCCCGTCCCCCGTGAGGGCCCCCCCAAAGCGCTTACCTGTCAGTTCAGTCCTCCGTCCCCGGCGCGCTGTAAGCTCCTTACTGAGGAGATCGCACGAAAGTTCACTCGCGAGATCTCCTCAGTAAGCAGAGTACGGAGCGCTGGGGACTGAGGACTGGACTGACTGTGCTCAGCAGCATTGATCGGGCTGGGGGCGCCCCCGCCCCCGGACCGATCAATAATGCTGCTGCGGACTTTGAAGGGCCCCCTGGATGCCCGAGGCCCCTGGGCTATAGCCCAGTTAGACCTCGGGTTAATCCGGCCCTGATCCTCTAACATTGACATAAAAGTGGCAGCGTTTTACTCTAAGAAGTGTTTTATTATTCCCAGTTTTATTAAACAGCAATTAGACATTCATTTGGTTTATACGGCACTGTAGAAACAAAAGTTTCCTTGGTAGAAAAGTAAGTGAAGCATATTTTAAACAGCTTAATTAAATAAAAGGAAGTGACTGTAATTAGATGGCCTTAAATACCCTGAAGCTGTATTTACCCATAACAGCTATATTTCCCTCATCCATTTAAACCACTCACCATAATTAGCACATTAACAAGAAAGGCTGCTCTCCTAGGTGTTTTCTGATATTCCAATGTGCATAAAAGCGTTTCTACTTCTGGACTTGACATGGTCTGGCCTGGCTAGTTATGGTCTGTAGATGTGTGCTTAGAAGGACTGGAGGGACAACTCTCAGGAGTGAAACATAATGTGTTTACTCAGCATAACATACATAACAAGAATGCAGAACAGAGAACAGAAATTTTCCAGCATACCTAGCCAACGACCTCACTTCCTGTCAGGCTCTGGCAGGTCATACATTTACATTTCTCCCTTCAAGATAAAGATAATGGGTTAGGCCTAAGTGGCATGGGGGTAGGATATGGTGGAAAGTTAATGGGTGAAAAGGCCATGGAAGAATTATCACTGGGTACATAGTCCTGGAAATTTGGGTCTGGCTTGGACACCTGACCAGACCTCATGACAATAGGAAGCGTCACTGGTTGATGGTTTCACAAAAGTCCACCTGAGCATTCAGGCATCTCAAGTGATAGTCTAGAGTCTGAAGGTATGGTCGTGGGTCCACCAGATCTTGACTCTTGTGAAGTGTGAATGAGTTCAACCATAGCTGAATTGGTTGCTGGAGGAACTTCCTCAGGCACACTCAGCAGGTGGCGATGGTTACGCTCATAGGTGGCACCCTCGGCTTGTATCACGTAACTGTTGGGACAAACATATTCTTGGAGGACTGTGGGAGGTCTATCATATTCACTAGGAGTTTGCATTTGCACAGCTTGGCCTGGAAGCAGATGAGGAAGACGATGTGCTGCTTGATCATAACTTCCTTTGTTGGACAGTCACTTTGAGGTAAGTAACATTTGTACTCGTATTTGTACTTGATGTTGCAAATGTTGCTTTGTACTCTACTCATGAACTGCATGGCATTGTACTTGCTGAGTTGTTGTGGGATTCCATGTGCAGCAAATTGTCTCTTGAGTTTGGCAACAACAGTAGCGCTGGTGAGATTGGGTAAGTAGTCAATCTCAAACCACCCTGAATAAGAGTCCACCAAAATGATTTGTTTCTTTCTCTCCATTCAAAGATGTCTGTAGCAGTGACAGACCAGGGCAAATCATGTATATTGTGTAGGTGCAGAGCTTCCTTTGGTTGATATACTTTGAGAGCATTGCAGGGGCCACATATGGAGACTTCTCTTTCAGTGTCACTGAACATGGTGGACCAATATAGTGACTCTCTGGCCCTGTGCTTGGTGGCTTCACGGCCTAGGTGCCCCTGGTGGAGCTGCTTTACATAATACTTCTGGAGGGTGTACGGTATTATGAATCGTTGACCTCTCCGCATGACTCCATCAGACAGCGTAAGCTCATCTCTCATAACAAAGTGTTAGCTCATTCTCATGACAAAGAAAGGGCACAAATCTTGTGAGATTTCCCTAAAGGACTGGGGTCACCCTTGTAATATGATTTGAGACAGCCGTTGGCACAGATCGTCTGCCAAGGTTTCACGCTGAAGCTCCTCCATTCAGTTGGAGGATAGTATTCGGTTGCACAGACATGACGTCATATTCATCCTCAACTGATGAGGCAAGTAGGCCCAGGAGAGGGCATCAGCTACAAACAATTCTTTGCCAGACTTGTATACAACATCCAGATGGTATCTTTGTAACTTGAGCATCATTTTCTGCAAGCGGGCAGAAGCATTATGCAGAGGTTTCCTCAGTATGGTTATAAGTGGCTGATGGTCTGTCAGGACGTCCATATATAAAGTCGTGAAATGTGTAACAGGCAAATACTAACGCCAAAAGTTCTTTTTCAATCTGTGCATATCGTGATTCAGTCTCAGTCAGTGCTCTGGAGAAGGCTTTGGACCTGCTATTTTGGAGGCAAACAGCACCCAGCCCGTGTTATGAGGCATCTGCAGAGATCCCCACCAGTAAATGCACATTAAAGTACATTAGTACTGGAGGACTTGTTAATATGTGTTTTAATTTTGTAACTGGAGCCTGCTGGTGTCATGAACGTGGTGAGCCTGGACAACTCTTTGTGCAGGGGTATCTACCAAAATCTGCATTCAGCATCCAGGTTGCTGAAGATTTTTGCCTCAGGCATATTAACAATAACTTATTCAACCGGTCTCAATGGTTGTCAAGGCCTCAGCAGTGCTTTGTTTAGGTGCACGGGGTCTATGCATATTCTGACTTATCCGTCTTTTTTCACTGGGTTGCTTCCTCTGTTAAGGTAATTATACCTAGCCTTGTCATGGGGTCTAGTTCAGCAAGAACATTGTCCTTCATGGCAACGGAGATACACCGGGGTGCACAGACTGTGGGGACTATTGACTCATCCAGTCGCATGTGGTAAATGACAGGGAGTTTACCAATTTATTACAGTCAAACAGACCTTTGAATTCCCTGGAATTTCTGGCTGTACGATATGGACTATGGCTCCCAGGTGTATCAAGCCCAGTTTAACGCTATCAGGCAGTCGTAGTAGTGGTCTTACGTCACGATCAACGATGTGAAACTGTAATGGCGCACACGTGATCTCTAACGTGACCATGCCCATAGTTTTGATGATTTGACCTCCATACGCAACAAGGTTAACTGAATCTGTCTGGTCAATTAGTGTCTGTTCTTTGTTCTGTGCAGGGAAGTCTTTGACATGACGTTGGCACCACTGTGAATTTTTACTTTCAGTATGTTTCCGCTGTGAATGGCAGTTTCTAAAGTCAAATTGTTTTCTCTTAACAACTGTGTGTATACTGTATCATTGTGAATACCGCAAACAATTTTGTCTCTGATTAGTTTATTGGTGATGGCGCCAAAATCCCATTTTTTGCTAATCGCTTTAATGTTGACACATATGATTGCACATTTTCATCCTGCTTTTGGTTTGTGGTGTTAAATATATGTCTGTGCATTATTACATTCTTTACATTCAACATATTTCTTAAAAAAAATTTAGAAGCACTTCGGGGTCCTTATTATCTTACCCTTCCTCATGTACAAATGTATCTGCTTTATCTATTGCCTTTGCCCCAGTCAGATTTAGTAAAGTATATGTTTGTATCTTTATTTTGACTTCTCAGATAGCCCAGCGATGCAGTAGACTTTCCAATCTTTCCAGAGCTGGAGCCAGTTTTCAGCTGTTTTCAGACCCTGAGCCTCATCTGTCAACTTCTAATACCATGTAGATGTGAGTGTAGAAGGACTATAGTGACAACTCTCAGGAGTGAAATATATTGGACCTGATTCATTAAGGAAAGTAAGGCAAAGCAATGAGTAAATTTTCTCCTGGACAAAACCATGTTACAATGCAATGGGTGCAATTTAATTTATTATTTTACACATAAGATAAATACTGGCTGTTTTTTTTCATGTAGCACAGAAATACTTGATAGCGTTATTTTTACACTGAAATTTACAGTTGATCACGGACATGCGCTGCCCAAATTATAAATCTGTCCTCGCATTTTAAATTGACCTCCCCCTCCAATGCAACATGGGTTTGCCCAAGTGCAAAGATACTCAATTTCTTTGCTTTACTTTCCTTAATGAATCAGGCCCATCAGGTTTACTCAGCATAACATACATAGTAAGAATGCAGAACAGAGAACAGAAAGTTCCCAGCATGCCTAGTCAATGACCTCACTTCCTGCCAGGCTCTGGCAAGTCAGACGTTGCGTTCTTTTGTCTTGTTATAGATTAATGCTTCATATACTATAGACCAGTGATTCCCAACCAGTGACTTGTGTTACATGCGGCACTCGGTTCCCTTGGATGTAGTGCAGGTTCTCAGTAGGTGCTAAGCTTTATACCTGGCTGTCTCAAGCACAACCTGCGACAAAACACCTGCACAGAAGGTGCCATTGCTGTCTGTACGTGTATGGATCACACATCAGTCACTGGTTCATCTAGGCTGCACTCTGCAGGCTGGTGAAGAGGACTAAGTCAGGATCTGCCCAATTCAGCCAGGAAGTATCAATGACTGACCTGCCATTCACCAAGTCCCAGCCACACTTCCTATGTAAGACTGAAAATAAAAGAATAAATATGGACATTTATGTTAGGATACATATAAGGCAAAATCTGACCAATAGCAAAGGGGCCTGGTTAACTGGAGTGTTCATGTTTTCACTCTACTGCACTTTGCCCTCACTTTGCTTTTTTTGTTATGTTGCAGTGATATTTAAAATTAATTACATTTTTAGCTGTTGTTTTTTCACTGATTGAAGAATAATTGTTGATACACTGGCTTTTTTTTGTGTCCATAAATCAGCATGATTTGGGGTTGGTCGTCTATGGCGAAGCAATTCCTTTAATATTTAATATGCGGCACAGGCAGATCTCTAAGAAAAGTAAATAAAAAACAGGGGTGCTTGATCTGCTACAACCATGTATATATTCCTAAAAAATATGATTAATCCTAATGTCGCATCTCCTGTATGAGATAGCCAATCTCTATATATGGAACAATAACAACAAATATACAGGGAGCGTCCAAAAAAGGAATATTTGAATCCTCAATTTAAAAATCGCTGATCTCACATGTGTAACATATTAATTTCACAACTGTGAACAAATCACATAAAATAACATAACATAGCATAAAAATATAATAAAAAAATATCACTATGAATAATAGTAATGAGTATCTGGCCAGTACACTCTAAAACGCTATATAGATGTATTATTCAAAATATAAAACTTGTGTGCACGGGTGGTATATAACAGGATTGATCTCACCCATCTGCAGAAAACGTGTGCGATAAAAGCTAATATAGAGTTAATATCTATTAGTAACACCAAAATATTCCTTTTTTGGACGCTCCCTGTATATTTGTTGTTGTAGATCTCTAAGAGACTCAAAAAGAAACGCAAATCTGCTCTGTGTACTTTTGAATTCAACAAAGAATGGATCTGAAGATACATGCTCTATAGAATTTGGGGATATATGTGCTGTGCTCTTCTACACAAGACACTGTAGGATACCTATGTGGGTTATAAATTTGCAAAAGAACGTACTGAAAAAAATTGAAGTTGAATGAATATCACCTGTTAATAGTATAGGCATTAGTGTTAAACCAGTTTTTCCCCATTTAATACATTTATTAGGATGTTCTTACAGAGCATAAAATACATTTTTACTGTTGCTCCTGATTGCAAACACATGTTATAGCATGCATGCGAGATATAGGATAGAAAAACAAGTAACTATGAGATGCCCAGAGCTTGATTCAGATGTGTCTGCGTGCACTTGAGCGTGGCACACCCTTACTGTGCAAAACGCCCCTTCCCCGTTCACTTCTCTAAATCATCGGCTGAAGTAAGTGTCCTTTGGGTTCGAAGATGGAGCGGAGCGGGCTGCGTTTACTGGCGTATGTCCCGGTTCTGGGTATGTGCAGAGTGGTTTTGCGTACAATGCTCTCAAAATCGGTAGCTATGTGCTTTGATGAATCAGGCCCTGCATCACCAAAACACACCAAACTCAGCTACTATAGGGCCTGGTAACATAGTGTTCCGCCCCTGCTACAATACAGTGGTCCGTCCTCCTGCAGCTCTAGCTCTTCTGACTATGGTTAAGCCTCATTTGGGCCTCACTATACATGCTCTGCTAACAGTGGGTGCAGTCAGTGGCCGAATTATTTCCACTGCAGGATGTGGGGCAACTACAATACTGGGGCAACTGTATTGTGTTAGAATCTTCACCTCATTCTGCTCTGCCCTCTCCCTTGCCAAACAATCCTTCTTTAAGTCCCTCATCTCTTCTCAGTCCTCCAATCCCCGCCGCCTCTTTGCCACCTTCAACACCCTCCTCTCTCCTCCGCCCCCTCCCATCCCGCCCTCCCTATCTGCTTCTGACTTCGCCACCTTTTTCTCTTCCAAAATTGAGGCCATCCGACTCAACATCTCCTCCTGCCATTCCTCTCCATCCTCCGTTTCCTCTTCACCTCCCCCCAGCAACCAACTCTGGTGCTCCTGCTGCCCCACATCGGGGGATGAAGTTCGCTCACTTATTCTATCCTCTCCACCCTATACCTGTCCTCTCGATCCTATCCCCTCTCACCTCCTTCACTCTCTCTCTCACACGGCCTGCTCTTACCTCGCTCACCTATTCAACCTATCACTCTCCTCTGGCGTAGTCCCCTCCTCTTACAAACATGCTCTTATCTCCCCCATCCTAAAAAAAAACAATCTTGACCCCACCTCCCCTGCTAACTATCGCCCTATCTCACTTCTCCCCTTTGCCTCCAAACTACTTGAGAGGATCGTCTGCTGCCGCCTCAATAGACACCTCTCGGACCATTCCCTCCTCGACCCTCTCCAATCAGGTTTCTGTCCCCTCCACTCCACTGAAACTGCCCTGGCAAAAGTCACCAATGATCTTCTAACAGCCAAATCCAAGGGACACTTCTCCCTACTCATCCTCCTTGACCTCTCTGCGGCCTTTGACACCATTGACCATCCCCTCCTGCTACAAACTCTTCTCTCTCTTGGCCTATCTGGGTCTGTCCTCGCCTGGTTCACCTCCTACCTTGCGAACCGCTCCTTCTCTGTATCCACGTCTGGCTCTTCCTCTGACCCCTCCCCTCTCCCTGTTGGAGTCCCTCAGGGCTCTGTTCTCGGCCCTCTACTCTTTTCGCTCTATACCTCCTCCCTTGGTGCTCTCATCTCCTCTTTCGGTCTTCAGTATCACCTCTATGCTGACGACATCCAACTGTACATCTCCTCGCCCGATCTTTCCTCCACCCTCCTCTCCTTGTGTATCCGACTGCCTCTCTGCCATCTCCTCCTGGATGTCTTCACGCTTTCTCAAAATTAACATCTCTAAAACTGAACTCATTGTCTTTCCTCCCTCCAGGTTCCCCTCCCACTTTGACCTCTCTATCACTGTCAACAACACCACTATCTCCTCTGTCACCCAACTTCGCTGCCTGGGCGTTACCTTCGACTCCTCCCTCTCTTTTGCCCCCCACATTCAATCCCTTGCCCAAGCCTGTCGCTTCCAACTTTGCAACATTGCCCGCATCCGTCCCTTCCTCTCTCAGGATGCCACCAAAACTATCATCCACGCAGTCATTATCTACCGCCTTGACTACTGCAACCTCCTACTTACTGGCCTCCCTCTCTCCCACCTTGCCCCCCTCTGCTCTATTCTCAATGCGGCCGCTAGACTAATCTTCCTCTCTCGCCGCTCCTTCTCCGCCTCCCCTCTCTGCCTTGCCCTTCACTGGCTCCCCATCCCCTTCAGAATTCTGTTCAAACTCCTGACCACCACGTACAAGGCCCTCTCCCAGTCTACTGCCCCATATCTCTAACTTCCTCTCCATTCACACTCCTGCCCGCTCCCTGCGCTCGGCAAATGATCATCGCCTCTCCTCCACCCTGGTCACCTCATCCCACTCCAGAATCCAGGACTTCTCCCTTGCAGCCCCCCTTCACTGGAACGACCTCCCCCGCTCCATCCGTCTCTCTCCCAATCTAAGCTCCTTCAAACGGGCACTCAAAACCCACCTGTTCCTTAAAGCCTTCCAATCTTCCACTTAACCCGTCCTACCCACCCCTCTTCTGCCCCTTACACGTCAACTGGCTCCCTTTGTGCTTGAGTTTTGTTCACCCTCCCTTAGGATGTAAGCTCATTTGAGCAGGGCCCTCTTCCCTCCAGTCTCCATACCTGTTCTTCTGCTCCGTCTGTACTGCATCAGCCTGCCTGGAGCCTCTGAAGTTTTGGTATTTATTGTTTACTGTTCCGTTATGTCTCACCCTGTATAGTCTACTGTTTGTACTGTGTACGGCGCTGCGGAACTCTTGTGGCGCCTAACAAATAAAGGATAATAATAATAATAATAATAATCTCCATGAATGACATAATGTTTCTTCTTTTGTGAGCACCGATTTTATTCCATCGTTGGGATTTAGCATTGAATAATGGCCGTTACTGTTATATGTGAAATATGCTGTAATTTAGACTCTCTGTAGTGTTTCATGAGTACTGTACCTTATTGGATTCATTAGTCAGCTGTTTTTTGAGTTCTTTCCTAACTGGTTTTAGTATCTAGCTGAATACTGTAAATATTGTTTTCCTGACAAATCTGTTTTTAAGGTCATACTGGTCTTTAGTGTGAAGAGGGTAATATAGGCCATTGTGAGCAATATTCGATTTTATGAGCTAGCCGAGTGCTCATGTGGAATGGTTTCTATTTTGTAAAGGGTATTGTTGTTAGTGTCTGTAAGTGCATCTGCTTCATTCAGCTTGTTATTTCAATTTTGCAGAAAGAGTTTATTTGGTTACAGGAAAGGTATTGTCATACGGATATTGGGTAAAGGCAGTTTTTAATTTTTAAATGTTGAGCAGATAAGATGCTGCAGGAACTAATTTTTATTATGTAGTATTAACATTCATTTTTTCTTTATAAAAGATGGATTCTTTTCTTCTGTGGAATAAGACAGTAAAAAAGTAAGTAAAGTAGCTTGTTTACTAATAGATTATAATAGAATGTTAATTGTGAATGGTTCATATGGCTGTAAAGTTGTTTGCAATATATCTGAGAAAATGAATTTGTAGCATCATACAAAATTTAATCCAGAGACAAGGAATTGCAGTTACTTTGTCTGAAACACCAAATCAACTATGCAACAATATGTTTGCAAGTAAATGACAATGTTCCTGTTAAGCGATCACGTTGAACAGGCATGAGCATTTACTGGGAATCAGTCATGTGACAGGAGTGAGTCCAAGCAACACCCCTTCCACCTGCCAATCAGGTGTAGAGGTGCGCAAACCTACCTTTCCACGCTTAACTCGTGGAGAGGAACTGAGAGAGACATTGGTAGAAGGAGGGTAACAAGAGAGGTCTGAGGAAATGAGCAAAAAAGGTGGAACATTGAAAGAGGTGTTAACGATAAGTTAAAGTTATGTGAGGGAAAGATTATAATGAGTTAAGAGTAACGTATACAGAGAAGTGACAGAGAAGAAGTAACGTTATGTAAAGAATATAATAAGTCAAGTGTCAGTAAGAGAGAAGTGACAGACAGTGAAGTTACGTGAAGGGAGAAATATATTAAGGGAAGAGAGTCAGTCAGACATTAATGACTGACATAAAGTATTATGAGAGAAAGAACATAATAAGTGAAGGGAGTAATTGTGAGAAAAGTGACAGGCAGGAAGTAACGCAAGAGTATGTCATTGCTCTGAGGGAAAGAAACACTTGGCCGGAGTAGCTATCAGAGACACACCATGAGCGACCACATTGTTGGATCCAGACTGGTATGTTATGATGAAGTCAAATCTGCTTAGAAATAGCATCCACTGTGTGTATTCAACCTCTTCTACCCCTGAATATACTTTGAAAAGAAGGAGTGAAAGGCATCCTTGTCCTCAGTCTGGGTGAGCATGGCTCTGGCAGCACTCTCGGATGCATTATCTTCCAATATATATGCCTGACTGAGATCATGATACCAGAGTATGGGCGCAGAGGGGAAGCCCTGTTCTGTCTGGGGTCTCCATGTGTTTTTAGGAGTCCACTGTTTGTTCAAAGAGTTTATAGGACTGACTACTGTTGATAGTTTTCAGATAAAATGACTGCAGTAGACGCTAAACTCTACTAATATGTGGATGGCCTGGCTCTCACTAGGCACCTGCCAATTGAGCACAGCGGAGAGCTTCTCCAGTTGGTCTGTGGTTAAATGATGGGTCAGAGGAGGTTCCCTCTGGACTACTTGTAGGAACATATCTCTACCTTAGGGAACTCCTTGAGTAACTCTGGCTCAAAGTTCTCCTGTATGAAGCTGGTCATAGCCCTTGTCTCTGACTGCAGTGTTGTAAAGCAGACAATCACATGTTGCAATTATCAGTGTTGACGTCTATTTCCAGAAATGCCTTCGCTCCACTCAACATCTCCTATAAGGTAATGCAAATTTGATCCTCTGTAAATGCTGCCATTTTGTTTTGCAGTTTGGTGAAAATATGGACCACTGGTGCATATCGAAGCATCTGATGTCATGATGCACTAGGCCAGTGGTCAGGGAACAGGGGTAATTTACCCCAAATGGGGTAAAAATGAAATTCCTGGGGGTAATGCTGACGAGTCACATGCTGTCAGTTGGATTGTAGACCCCTATAAATGTGAAATTGCTGTTGTCCCAGAAGAGCCTCAAGGGTTGGCAGAGACACTTCTTGAGCTTCGATGCAATAATGAATCACGTATTGCATTTGAAAACAAAGCAGATCTGTCATATTTTTGGATGTCAACAGCTGCAAAGGCATCAACATTGCACATGAGGAGGCAGTCAAAAAGTTGCTGCCTTTTGCAACAACCTACCTTTGTGAACAAGGATTTTCCACTCTAATGAACATAAAAACAAAGCAGAGAAATCGATTGGACGCTGAAGACTGTATCCAAATTGCTCTGACATCAAAATGCCCCAATATTGATGCTTTCGTATCAAAAATGAAGCAACATCATTTCTCCAAAACCAGACGTTTTGAAGTTGAAGCTTTCAAAGACATTTTGAATAGATTCAATCAAATTTTGAATTCCAATAATTAATAACACATGATTTCCTTCCTTTCAAATCAAGGGGGTAACGTCAGCGTATCTAAATATATTTGGGGGTAAAAGGTACAAAAAGTTCCCTGACCCATGCACTAGGCCTTGTCTGTTTTGCGCTTTGTTAGTGAGGCCTTGTAACTTTGCTGAAACAAAACAACGTTGCACTTTGCCATGACAATACAAATTTGTTTGATCAGGTAACACTTACTAGTAGTATGTGAATTATTATAAGTGCATTTGAGGAAATGCAGGCACACTCAATAAGGTATATGTACTATTTCACCTTGTGATTTCCTCATTATATGACCTTTCAAGTTGGGAGAAATTTCAGCAAATAACATATACTATATGGATCAGGGCTGTCTAAGTTGTGGCTCAGAGACTAAGGGGTATATTTACTAAACTGCGTTTTGGAAAAGTGGAGATGTTGCTTTTAGCAACCAATCAGATTCTAGCTTTCATTTATTTAGTACATTCTACAGAATGACAGCTAGAATCTGATTGGTTGCTATAGGCAACATCTCTACTTTTTCAAAACCGCAGTTTAGTAAATATGCTCCTAAATGTTGACAACCAAACCTTTGTTATTGCTTTTGTTTCATGAGAGCTCCATAGTCTCTGTTGATGACATTGTTTTTGGAGCAGGAATGCTGTAGAGTATACTTTAGAAAAAGGCAAGACAGAGGGAAAAGTTTTACAGTATTTTACAATTATTTTGTTTCTGTATATTTGATTGTTAAATATTTGTCCATTATATGTTCATATGGTGTCAAGTAGTTCCTCGGCTGTTTAGTCCTTTTGTTTAGATGTTTATTGATAGTAGGTATGTCCCAAGTAAGTATTTGTACTAAAGTCGTATACATCTAAGAGGAGCAATGTGTCTGTGAGACGCACTACAGGTGAAGAGTTCACCTGTAGTGTACCGTGTGATGGTAAGGGTATCTTCACACCTATCATTTCACTTCATCTTCCATTTGAGCGCAGGACCACACCTCAGGGCGACTGTTTGACACAATCGTCATCCCACCTCAATTTATAGGCTATAAATTCTGTAAATAAATGTAATGCAGGGGGTATGCTTGTTGCAGTATGGAGCAGGATGTGGGTTATCTGCTCTCCCACATAAATCCGTTAACATCCGTCCTAATTTGCCCCAACTCCTGCAGAGCTTATATTTTGTGAACCTAGCCGACCTACCTCAGATTGCTTCTGTTTTATGGTGCCCTGGACATCTGGACAATCTGTAGTCCTGATCCTGGTGAGTGGCAGCTGACCCTGTGTGGTGCGGCCTGGTGGAGCAGCGGAACAGGCTGATCGCTGGCCAAACATAGAGGACCTGTGGCCCTGAGATCTGACTCCTGGACCCTTTCCTGGCTGACTGGACTTGAGTACAGCTGTCGCTGTATTTGGCACACAAAGACTGATTTTGGCGTCTGTGCATCCCCAGCGCTACCCATCGGCCCTCAGTGCTGGACCGTCGGCTAAAGCTCCCCGCTGCTCCTCTCCTTAACCA
Organism: Mixophyes australis; assembly: GCA_036250195.1. NCBI lineage: Eukaryota > Metazoa > Chordata > Amphibia > Anura > Limnodynastidae > Mixophyes > Mixophyes australis. The sequence continues at coordinate 411,970,713 of JAVHZZ010000002.1, read as the reverse complement.
CCTATACATAACTAGCGGAGAGTGAGGCTGTTTCAGGCTTCTTGAAAATGTGCGGCCACCATTTTGGCCCTGGGTGGAGGTGCTGGTTGCTGTCTCTCTGTCTCCCTGGAAGGAGAAGCTGATAGGCTCTGAGCCGTGACATACACCTCTTCAGGCGCCTGGTTCAGCATTTACCAGCTTGCTATACCTGATGCCACAGTCATATATCCACAGATCTCTGGTCTGTCTGATCTATGCAATGGGAGCCAGCTTCTGAGTGAGTACAATCTTCTTCAACTGTAAATCTACTTGCTCCTAACCTATGTATAAACAACTTGCCTTAATTGGCTGAATACCCATACACATACCAAGGACCCTTTGTCCTCTGAATCAGATTGAGTATCACAACGCTTTAGTGCAGGCCTGACCGACGTTACTCATTTGTGTCAGACTTTCTTTGTACTCTCTGGGCACTGAGCCCTCCTCTCCACGGCCACATTGTGTGTGTGGACCGACAGCTTTGTTCAGGGTCTCTGCTTGCCCCCTCCCCTTAATAAAGCAAGACTTTGCTCAGAGTGACCTGCTGAGCAACTGCCTCACTATCATAAGGATACCTAGCCAGGTGGTGCTTTCTGCAGCCAAGCTAGAGCGATATGCTGGACAATCTACATTTGTACCTACTAAAGAGCAAACGTCTGCCACTCGGAATTCAGTCCTTCCACCTGAGTCTGACCTGCCGGCAACTGAGGCTGTCCCCTCTCTGCAGCAGGTGCTCCTGGCCATTGCTGCCTGTGAAAAGAAGAAGATGTCACGGTACCTATCCAAGGCCATCTTACTGATATGGCTGTCCAGATCACCCAATGTATGCAAAAGATGTTGGATCTCGAAGTAAGGCTGCGGAGCAACAACTTGAGATTTGTAGGCTTCACGGAAAAAGCGGAGGGATCCAATCCTGAGGAATTCCTTGAAGATTGGTTGATCCGGTAATTTGGTAAAAGAGGCCTTTTCACCAAATATCATTATTGAGCGTGCTCACCTTCTTCCTTTGTAGGTGCCTCTTCCTGCTGCCTCATCCAGTACCTTTATCGCCAATATCCTACACTTTAAAGACATAGATGCAGTCCTCTGGCTGGTGCGCCAACACGGCCCACTCAGATATCAGTATCATTGTATGTCCATTTTCCTAGACTTTGTCCATGCAAGTTAAAAGAAGATTGAGGGATTTACACCTTCCCTAATCAATGCTTTAACTGGCCAGACTCTGTGAGTGGACGGTCGGCAGACAGCACTTCTTCACTTCACCTAGAGACGTCGCTGACTGGTTGTATAGAAGACCACCGGTGAGAACTCCAGATCCTTGATGGCTCTGTTCATAACAATATATTTGCAGTACAAATCTGTGAACTACTGATTGGGTCTTTTGGTTAATGTTACAGTGATATTATGTAAAGCTTTTCAATTTGTAATAATAGCGGCAGAGTTGTTTGGGGACCTATATTTGGGGCAATTCCCGCTAGTAGTAGCTTAGTCGCCTCTGACCTTTTCATTAGTTAGTATAGTTTAGGGATTGCATATTTATACGTTTAGGTATCTAAGTGTACTCAAGCTGTTAGTTGTTATACTGGGTGCATCGGTGGGTTGGGGTGGTTTTTGTTACTTATATTTTTGTTTTTGTAGTTTTCTCAATCGTGCAGCTCAATATTCTTTTTCCTCTTCTGTGTACCATTTCTAGCAGTGCAGCTTTCTGTCTCAGATTCCCATCAAATGTGTTTGTGACTTACATGAGGGTTCTTTTTCATCTCATTGTGCCAATGTTGTATTTTTCTTCTAGTCAAAAATGGAGCAGGATCTGGAAGTACTATCCTCAGCTGAGTGTCTCCAAATCCACGTAACATCCTAAGGTCACTGGTCTTCCCCTGAACCATTATGGCAGTAAGTAATCCTGTTGTATGTGGGCTCCGCTTTCTCACCTGGAATGTTAGGGGTCTGAATGATACAATTAAGGGCTCCCTGGTATTGTCACAACTCTGGAAATACTCTCCCGACATTATATGTCTGGTGGAAACTCACCTTCACGGTAGCAAAGTAATGGCACTTAAAAGGCCATGGATGGGATGGGCTTATCACTCCATACCCTCTCCTAACTCCAGAGGGCTCTCTCTCATCATTAGAAAACACTTACATTTCACATTAGAACACCTTCAATTAGACCCTTATGGTAGATATGTGTTTTTGCGGGCTTTGATCAAGTCCTCTCCTATTATAATCCTTGCTGTCTATATCTCACCCCCATATAGTGCTGAGGTGCTTGGAAGGGCAGACACCCCAGTTTTATGTATGGGAGATTTTAATAATGTCCTCGATCCTGGCCTCGACAGGTGGAGGGAAGCTTCTGAGCAAATGCCGCTGAGACCCATGCATTTTCTAGGCTCCTTCACGAAGTGGGACTTATGGATGCTAGGCGTTCTCCCAGATACACTGAAATTTTCTTGTCACTCCACTACTTATAACTCACACTCCAGAATAGATCTCATAGTTTTTTCACCTAGATTGCTGTCCTTAGTGTCCATGATAGAGTATTAGCCAAGAGGCATTTCCGACCACTCTCCTGTATTGGCTCCAGTTGACTTGATAGCCTCCACAAGATGGCGGCCACCATCACGCTGAATTCCGGTGCTCTATAGTCTATAGAGCATTGTCGACCTTGAGGAATATATTAAGTGGGACCACGGCTTCTCCAGTGCTGTCCGTGAGAGCCTGCCGTCACTGTTGTTAGACAGCCGATGCTGTGAGTTCTGTGCTGTTTCCAGCACTGCTAATAATCTAAAAATAAGTAGAATAAATAAAATAAATGAATCTATCAGCTAAAAAAAAGCCCATCTTTGCAAGAAGAGTGGCTGCCGAGCAGCGCACCAAAGGTCCTACTCCTCTGGCACTCGAAACACACTGAGGTTTGCAGGGGTTGTAGAGGGGATAGAGCCTGTTGGCAGGAGGTTAACTATTTGAATGCCTACTCCATGTTCCCTCATACAACCCCATGGTAAGCAAGGTCCCTCAGGTGGATGTAGGAGAAAAAACATATTGTGATGAGTTGGACATATACCTATTTGTTTGTCTTAAAATACCCAAATTTGTACTGTGCATGCCCACGAAAAAGCATACCCCGATAACCGTATCGTGGGCCACCTTACTCCAGGGGAAGGAGAATGAGGGAGGAAAAGGCAGTGCCAATGCAGTCTGAGTACAGTAAGGGCAAGCAGACAGTCCCAGATGGAGATACATATACACCTGTCTGTAGTGTCAATTGAGGGTGTGGGCGTATTTGTTGGTGCAAATATACGCTGATGATGATGATGGTAATCGCCCAATGCTAGCAGACCACTTGTGGTTGACTGATTGCAAAGTCACCTCTGAAGCTGATAGGGGATTTTTTCATTGCTCGTACATACATGATTTTGTGGGTGTATTTGGCTAGATTTTCATTTTATTCATACACAAGGAGGAAAATTATACCTGCTATCTAATGCTTTTATTTATCCTATTCAAGTCTAATGGCGAATGCATATTTCACTATCAAAACAAATGTTTAAAACATTTAGTGTAACTCACGGCAGCAGATCCTCAATAAAATTTTGTACCCAACAACCATTGAGAAGATCTCTGTATATTTAATATAACAAATCCAACAAATATAATCAAATTTGGTGCAATTGCTTTATTTTTAATAGCTCACCCACCCAATGAGACCCCTCATTAGGCTTTTTAGAAATATTTTAATGCTTAAAAGCAATACAGTTCAACATAACTACAGTCATTTGTGACATAGTTTTTATATATCTATGTCATATCTAGCTACCTATTATCTATCAATCTATCTCTAATATATCTATATCTATCTATGCTATTCATTAATTTTTTTTATATATATAAATATATATAGAGAGAGAGAAGATAGAGAGAGAGAGAGAAAGAGATAGTAGGTTCCCAATGTGTATTTATTAGTGGTTGCTGCCAAAAAGGGAACAATAACAAGAAAGAGGGGGGTCGTAAAGCCTTAAAACTTTTATACATAATTTAATCACAACAATTTCAATGTGAAGAATTAGTTAAAGTAGATCAGTGCACTGATAACCAGAGATGCTCAGGCTCGGTTTTCTGAAAACCGAACCCACCCGAACTTAGGAGATCCGAGTAGGCTCGCGATCCAGCTCATTACTTTCACGCGTCTTCGGATCTGAATCAAGGCAAAACGTCATCGTTGTGTCGTCGGATCTCGTGGGTTTTGGATTCCATAAGTACCTCCCTCCCTAGGAGATCCAGCGCCATTGCTCACACAGAAACAGGAGGGGTAGCAGTGTTCTTGTCACTCTCCAGTCTCCAGTGACATTACACACACAGAAACAGGGGTAGCAGTGTTCTTGCCACTCTCCATTCTCCAGTGACATTGCTCAGTGCCATTGCTCACACAGAAACAGGGGTCGCAGTGTTCTTGTCACTCTCCAGTCTCCAGTGACATTGCTCAGTGCCATTACTCACACACAAACAGGGGTAGCAGTGTTCTTATCACTCTTCATTCTCCAGTGATATTGCTCAGTGCCATTGCTCACACAGAAACAGGAGGGGTAGCAGTGTTCTTGTCACTTGACAAACATTGACTGGAAATGATTGGAAATTAATGTTATTGAGGTTAATAATAATGTAGGGATAAAAAAAGAGCCATATTATGTGATTTTAGCAAGAAAAATAGGGATTTTAGAAAAAAACAGTATCCAAAACCAAAACCAAAACAGGCGAGGGCGGTTTTGCCAAAAACAAAACATAAAGTTAATCCAGATCCAAAACCAAAACACGGAGGTCAGTGAACATCTCTACTGATTACAGACAATGGGCCTGATTCAGTAAGGAAAGTAAGGCAACAAATTGAGTAAGTCTTCTCCTGGACATAACCATGTTACAATGCAAGGGGTGCAAATTAGTAAATTATTTTGCACATAAATTAAATACTGACTGTTTTTTCATGTAGCACACAAATACTTGATAGCTTTATTTGTACACTGAAATGTAAAGTTGATCTAGAACATGCCCTACCCCAACTACAAATCAGTCCCTACATTTTAAATTTACCCCCAACCCCTCTAATGCAACAATGGTTTTGCCAAGGTGAAAAGTTACTCATTTTTTTTGCTTTCCTTTCCTTAATGAATCAGGCCCTAAACACTTAGATGCAAATGCAGTCAAGACAAATGTCCTAAACAGATATTTTTAAGCAGTGGTACTCTGCAGAATAGCATATATATTCAATAACAGTATCTTATATATGGGTTTCAGCCAAGGATTGTCCATCCCCTCATTTAGTTCAGAGGATTGGTCCCAGTAAATCCAAGACCACATATAGACTTTATAGTGAATCTTATACTCACACACAGAGTTCCAGAGACCCTTCTTAAGATATTGAAATAAAGTTCTCCAATGCACAGACCAGTGGTCTGAAAATGTCACTAAAAGTCTCCAAATACAAGCTGGGTTCATCTTTAAATCTCACTCACCATCTGGTCTGTGCATTGGAGAACTTTATTTCAAATAATTTTTACAGGGATATCTGGACCGAAATGAGGCAAAATATCTAAAAAATAGAGTAGTGAAAAGAAGTGAAAAAAACAAGTGCTCAAAGTATCTTTCAAATTTTATTCTGAACCAATAAAACAGGCTGAGTTATCCATCATAGAGACACAATCTAATATTACCACATTTATTAGTTCAAATTATTAATGATCTTTTATAGCAGAATCAAATGTGGATTAAATATTTTTTTAACCAGGAATTTGTAATACATTGTTTTTTTTTCCAAATCAAAGTAGCCCTGTGTTGTTATTTGTATATTACATCCTTAACTTGTAAGACCTTCTTTCAGGTCTTTGGATGTAATATCAAATGCTCTCATTTTGTGATAACTTTATTAATCCCTATATTGAGTATAGTGTAAACTGTAATGCATCTGGGAAAACAATAATGAATCACTGGGTTATCTGATTTTTAATCACATTGACATCCCCAATCAACCTAAATAGAAACTCATTCAAATTTTAACAGTTATAGGTTGCCCTCACTAAAGATTTTTTTACAATCGAAGACAAATTCTATTTACAAGTATGTGGTACAGCGATGGGAGCGGCACATGCTCCCTTTTATGCTTATCTGCACCTCTGGTGGGAGAGGGAGATGGTTATCTGATTATTAATCACATTCACATCCCATTCATCCTAAGTAGAAACCCATTCATTATGTTTCCATATTAACTGGGCTTTCATTGCCACCTATTAGTGCTTAAAGAGATCTCTTAATGGTCTCTGTCTGTTAACCAATGTTAGTCACAATATTGTGGTTTAAACTATTACTTCAGCATATCTTATACCAGAGTCCTTAAATATAATAGCAAATATTGCATTACACTGCCACCCATTACAAGCACTGCCACCTATTGGTGCTTATAAAGGGCTCTGAGTAATCGTTATAGCCAATTGATAGTTGCAGTATTTAGTTTAGTTCTAGAACAGTCTTATACCACAATAATTATCATTTCAATTAATATAGAGACATAATGGGCCGGACTTATCATCAAAAGCAAGATGAACGCAACTTGCATTTAATATAATCGGACGTAACTTGCACGGACGTACGCCCATATTCAAATACAAGCAGATGTCAAGGAGCGTTTCCATTTTAATACGGGTATAAGTACATTGTGGTTATAGATGACTTGCAGTATATATGTAGACAGACAGAACAGACCGCAGGATATGTACATGCATATGTGTAATATCAGGTCCCATCAACACATGCAACAAAATTTCTTCAATAAAATTTTAATCACTATTTAGCTGGAGTAGAGACTTGCATATGCACGGTATGTAGTAACATTTATTATTGAGTGTTACAACTGCTCATATTACATATGTAACAGCTGTAGAGAACTCATGATTAAAAAGTCCTGGTACATCTATGGTGTGTAAAGACTATTGTAGTGACAGTGAATTAGGATCAAGTAGCATAACTACATTTCCTCACATGTTATTAATCATTTCTCTTCCTTGGAATAGTATATTTCTTATCATTTACATTCTATGTGTTCAGAACATTTATATTTCAGATGGTGTGCTTATCCCCTATCTTTATTGATCACCTATCTACGACTAAAATGGTATATATATCGTGTCATGTTACATTACATGTTATCTATCTCATACCCAGGATCTCATATTTATAATTCTAGTATAGTTTGGTAGATTATACGCTCACAATTTGTTATGTGTATTGGAAAAAATATTCAGCGATATAATTATTATGAACATGTTTACCCGAATTCCTTTCCCTTAAAAATTCAGAAATGTCCGCCACATTGATGATAATATCTATAAATCCTTTGGTTATTAATGACATGCGTACCAATAGTAAATTATTATTGAAAGTAAAACTCCAAATGACTTTACTTAACAAAATATTCACCAGAGTCTTATTGTATAGGCAGAGTTGTTTGCTACACTCGTATCTCAACATACAACCAGCACTGCCAATATATTATTACATTATGAGGAATATTTTTATTAGTTCATTGATATATGGTCTCAAGGTCATTATATATTCATTAGTCCTCAGCAATAAATAAACTTGGATGTATTATATCTTCTGATGGTTCATTGATATTAAATATTAATATTTTTGTTAAGTACTATAATGATTGTTAATACTCCTTAAGACGATATGTTTTAGGTGCTAAAACTCCAAGTAACTGACAACCTATTATTATGTATGTGAATCCTTCATTGAAATTCCAGTATCATAGTGACTGTAGTTACATACATATAAATCTTACTTCTAGATAAATCTCATTGTTTACTGTGAATCTCATCTTCAATTAAGTGTTCTTAGAATGTGATCTCAAACGTGTATGTGTTTAAGTGAACCTTTATTACTATGTGATGATTGTGTGTTTATGTGTGTTTATAATAAAGTTATTAATAGCGTGAATTGATTTTTATTATTTAATTTATTTTTTATATTTTGTTTTCTATGATGGCTCTTCAATTAACTGTGTTATATGCTTCCAAATAGTGAATGATACTATGACTGAATAAATGTGTACTAATAAAACTATAGTGAGCACTCAATTTTACCCTCAATAAATCTTAACAGTGATAATAGTGTATGTTTAGTATCACTGTTTTGTGTTCTGTATTGACTGTTATTTATTGATTTATTTGTTTATTGTTTGACTTTGTAATTAAAACTTTTAAGTTATTTTGTAAAGTTTTAGTACCTTCAGGTATATTTGATCAAGGTAAGTTATTTATTAGAATCCAAGATATTATTTTCAATGAATGCTGTGAAGTTATTATTTTCATTTAGTACATTAGTGGAAGCATTGAATAAAAATATATATATATTCAGCCTCTTTTAAGTAATTATTTTTTAATATCACCACCTCTTATATTTAAATATATTTTATCCATAGCATAGGCTGTAAGATCTCTAGGATTGTAGTCATGTATTTTAAGGAAATTTCTTGCAACAGTAGTCAGTGGTTTCATCTTTAATACATCGGTTCTCGCATTTCGGATGTTGCCGACATGTTCCAGGAGCCTCTGCTTGGGGGGTCTGCTAGTCATGCCTACATATCTGAGATTACATGTACAGTTTAAACAGTGTATCACTCCCGGAGTATTACAATTCATACAAGTTTTGGTTATATGTTCTCCCTAATACCTGTCTTTAAAAGATTTAGATGTATATTTACTAAACTGCTGGTTTGAAAAAGTGGAGATGTTGCCTATAGTAACCAATCAGATTCTAGCTGTCGCTTTGTAGAATTTGCTAAATAAGTGATAACTAGAATCTGATTGGCTGCTGTAGGACACACCTCTACTTTTTCAAACCCCCAGTTTAGGAAATATACCCCTTAGTCTGGACAGTATATTTACATGCTTTACATGTACCGCATGCAAAAGATCCTGTGATTGGTTTTGTTAACCTTTTTTGTTTCCTGTAGTTATGAAGTGACTTCTCACTAATATATCCTTTAGATTTTTCGATCGTCTCCAACTGATTGGGATCTTGCCCCCAATCTCTTCCTTTAAGTCTCCATCCAGTTGTAAAAGGTGTTTATGTTTGTGCAAAATTTCTCCAATTGCTTGTCATTGGTTATTAAATGTCCTAACAAATCTAATTTGTTTCTCATCTGATGTTATTTTTTGAACTAGGAAGAGTAGTTGTTCCCTATTCACTTTGTTGTGCTATAAGTTATCTTACTGCTGAATCACTGCAAATTCATCTGGTTCTGAGGAATTCTCCATTCGGTTCTCCTCGCATTGGTTGAAGGTAAGTGTGAACTACTTGCATGTAGGATACTGTTTTTTGCAGTCAATTTCCTGTACATGTCTGTACATGTCTGTTATTAATTCATTATTATCTGATATTGATATAATCAAATCCAGGAAGGTTATTTGTTGAGAATAATTCTGATGTTAATATAAGCCCTCAGATAGTAAATTATATTGCGCTGTTGTTAGGTCCTTTTTAGAGAAAGTAATTACTCTTAGAAACTGTTCAGAGTCATCTATGGTTTGGATTGTCTGTATCGGGGTATTCCCCTTCCATTCTCTGGTACCTCTTTTTCTTAAGTTTCTTCCTACTCCTTTGCGTTTTTTGGTGAACATATCTGTTATGTCTAATCTTGGGCCTCTGCTTCAAAATCCTTTTAGGTAAATGGTGTATCTCCAGATCTTCTTCGTCTCTCTGTGGGTTCTCCATCCGATATTTCAATTTCTGATGTACTATAGTTATAACTTCTAATATCTTTTCTGATCTTATTGGTATTCCATTTGGAAGCTTCCTTATTTTTGTTTCTATAAATTATTGTTCAGTATCTCTTATTTCTTTTTTGTATTTATCATATCATTTTTGGAATTAATCTAACCCTTAATTTATCTCCCAGTTCTGTGATTTTTTTGTGTATATTCTTCAAGTTTTATTTGATCATGTTTTATAAGGACCTTTATTAGATCATTATAGCATTTTAAAATAATATGTTCCCATTCCTGTTTAAGATCACTAATAGCGAGCTTGTAGGTTGGATATAATTTTGGTCTAAGACCTCTGGGCATTATATTATATTTAATATATTGGTTGAACATTATTTTGTTCCAAAATGTTTTGCTTTCTCTTATCAATAGATATTTTAAATCAATTGTCTGTACAAGTTTTACCCTGATTGGTAATGGCTGATCTCATTAAAGATTATGCCTATCTCATCATTCCATAGATCTTGTCTCTGATTCAGCTCTTGTCGTAAATTAAGAGTTACCATTGTGATGGATCCACTTAGTTTAAGAGTTCATGTAAACACTTATATGAGTACGTTATACTTGATCTTAAGCTGAGTACACACTACACGGTTTTCGTCCAATAATCGGCTCAATCAGCCGACATATGACTGCTCGTTCAAAAGTCGGGTCAGTGTGTGTAGTGACACGATGGTCGAAAGTCTGCCCAAATGGACGATTGTCGCCTCATTTGGTTGGTCGTACCGTTTAATATTTTCGTTGCAATCTCGTTTCCATTGTGCAGTGTGTATAAACTTCCGACGATCCACGACAATCCTCCGATACTTCTTCGACCTGGGGGGGGGGCGTGTGTATGTAAATTTTTTGATGTCTGTCCCAGTCCCACGTGGTGTGGAATCCGCACATCACTGACTTGTGTTTTGTATAGATGTATATTGCATTTGTCTGGCTGCAGACCATTACACTTGTATAAAGCACGTGTGTTATTACCCTTTGCGTCTATGTTGGCAATGTATTCATATTTACTCTTTATAAACTTTAACCTTTTTAACCTATTAAAGGTATATTAACCTTTATTAACTTATAATTGTGAAGTACCCAGAATAAACCACACAGTGTCCATGCAAGATTTTTATTTCAGGAAAAAGGTACAAAATTTTTTACACACACAGGTATCTGAAAGATCCGCATGAGAAGTGAGCGCGCCCATACCAATCAGAGAGCTGAGTACTGCAGAGTATTATTTTTAGTATTTAGTATTTTTGAAGGTGCTACTGGTTTGTGGCAGAACAGGTCTTGATGTCGCTTGGGTTTCTATTCCCTTTGATTTCTTTAACTACGATACAAGGAAATATAAAAATGTTTACCATTTAACTTCTATATCTGTAATTTATATTCAACGACATAAATACTCTAATTTTCTCACCTTGCACACTGCTCGAGATCAGTTTATATTTTGGTCCCTGTGGCGAAATCGCAATAATAGCGGGCTTAACCGCCATACATTCTGGAAAACAGACGCCATTTTGGTTATTATAACGGTACAGGTATGTGCCCAAAGCATTTAGCTGTCTACACATGTTCACTGAAATACCTTCGTGTAGAACTTCTTTAGTATATATATATATATTTTTTCTTGTTTGATAACAGGTGTAACATTAGTGGTATCAGTGGTATCTAAATAGGCCTTCTCACCGTTAATTCTTCGTTCTGACATAAAAAAATTAGGTTACAAATTAGGCGTTTACATTGCTTTGTGTGAATGAAATAAAGTGCTTCAAGCAAGTACACTACACGTGCTACTGACCTTTTATAATGTCTTTGTCGTCCTGGTCCAGTACTTTGACCATCATCTCCACCTCTCTTGGGCTCATTGGATTTGCTCTTTGCTCTTCTTGAGTATCTCCATCCTCCACCTTAACTTTTCCAACATTTTTTGGCCCTTCCAGCACCATCTCTGACTCTGTCTCCGTCTCCTTACCCACAACCCCCACTGACACCTTCTCCTCAACCTTAACACCCACTGACACTTTCTCCATCGCCATCTTCTCACGCTCCTCGGCGCGAAGCAGGCTCCTCTGTCATTTTATACACTCAGACATGGTCGTTCCTTTCTGCTGTGGACCAATCAGCGATGATGCACGCAGAGAATGGAGCATTCCATTACATACAAAGGGATTTTATTATTAGGGAATATTCATTGCATTGCACTTTGGCAGTTTAATGTTTTTCTAAATTTTATGTATGTTACTAAACTTGTATTTTATATGAATGAATGAAGAGACAGTGTTGCCTTCTCTTTTTATGTGGCTTTGGGTGTTAACTATAGCGAAAGCTCTGCCCCTTTATGCTAATGTATTTGGTATCTCGTTACAAATGTCACTGCAGTGTGTACGAAATTAAAATCATTGCTCACGACAACATGGCTGTAAAAGGTCGCTGAAGGGACGTCTGCTCTTCCCTTTATCGTCCTAAACAAGGCTAGTGTGCATGCAGTCCATGGACCGAGCGATCGGACCATCGATCGCATGTAAAATCGCTCGGCATAAAAAGTTGGTTGAAATTTCTGTAGTGTGTACCCAGCTTTATTTTTCACTGCCATCACTGTGCTGACAAAAGAAAGGTTGTAAACTAGACTGTATGAAAATAAAGTGTTATTGTCACACTAGTATAACTTTAAAAGACTGTGGCTCTTTAATACAATTTCAAAGTTTATATTAATTTATTCAACTTTGTATCCTTACAGGTACCTTGAATGTTTTTCAAGATAAATCAAGTAGAGGTGTTACCAATGGCCATATTAAATGTCAGTTATAGAAGAAAGAAAATATGAAGCTGATTATAAAATTGATGCATAAACAGTCCTTTTACATACATATTCTTCTATGTTTGACATGTACCCGAATGTTTAAATAAAATCTAACTTTTATTTATGCACACAAATAAAACTAAAATAAAATAAAAGCAGCAGCATATTTAAGTGATAAAGTTAATAAAGTGATTTTAAAATTGCTATGTGTGTCCCATCATCTATTGGTTATATTTTCTTACTAGTCTTCGGTTTAAGACTGAAGGTTTGTTTCATCCTGGTTCAGACGCATGTTTGGTATCAGCAGCTGATGGGGATTGCTGGTGCTGTATTGCCATTTGGAAATTTTTCGGGATACCTTTTGGTAAGTTAGTCCTCAATTTAAATACTTCCTTAAATGTATCAATTGAATCTGCCATCACAACCTCTGGCAGTGAATTCCATAACTTGACTGCCCTTACTGTAAAGAATCCCTTCCTTTGATGGTTGTGAAACTTCCTCTCCTCTAACCTTAGGGGTTGACCGTATGTATTTGTACATAGTAATCATATCTCCTCTTAGACGTCTCTTTTCTAAAATAAACATGCCTAAACTGGCTAACCTTTCCTCATAACTTAATGACTCCATACCCTTTATCAATTTTGTCGCCCGTCTCTGAACCCTTTCTAGTTCCAAATGTCTTTTTTATAGAATGGTGCCCAGAACTGTACTCCGCATTCAAGATGAGGTCTTACCAATGATTTATACAGTGGCAAAATTACACTGTCTTCCCTTGCATCTATGCCCCTTTTTATGCATGCCAATGCTTTATTGGCCTTTGCAGCTGCTGCATGACATTGAGCACTATTGCTAAGTCTACAGTCTATGAGCACTCCCAAATCCTTTTCCATGATAGATTCCTTAAATTTATCTCAATTAATTTATAGATTGTGTGCTTGTGTTTGATCCCTAAATGCATAACCTTACATTTATCTATGTTAAACTTAATCTTACATTTGGATGCCAAATCCTCCAGTTTATTTATGTCTCTCTGTAGAGTAACTTGCTCTTATTTTATTATCATTCAAAGTGTATTGTCATCTGCAAATATGGAAACTTTGCTCTCTAAACCATCACCAAGGTCATTAATAAATATATTAAAAAGGAGTGGTCCCAGCCCCAGGTCTAAGTATTTCTGAGTTTAGATCCTTTTTTTCTTCAAAAACTGAGTCTCAGTCTATCTACTTTATAGACTCCTTTAGCAAATTAAAATTTGCCTTTCTAAAGATTAAAGACCTAGTTGATCCCTTATAATGTTACTCCTGGAAACTAATTTCAAATGATATTTGATATTATGTTTACATTATTTGTTATTACGAGGTCCAGTATAGTCCCGCTTCTAGTTGGTTTCTACTACTATTTGGATCATGTAATGGTTTTTTAGCGTATTCAGATATCTATTTCCCCTAGCTGTATCACAAGTACAAGGATTTTGTACAACACTGTCAGACAGGGCCATATTTTCCATTGGGCACGATGGGCAGCTACCCGGGGGCCTCACGGGCAAGGGGGCCCCATAGGCACAGCTCTTAATGAGAATAAATAATCCTGCAAAAGAAAAAAACCTGCAAAAAAACCTACAAGGGTCACTGAGCAAGTACATCTATCTATCTCTATCTCTATATATCTATTTCTGTATCTGTATCTGTATACATCTATATCTATATCTATATATATATCTATATCTAGGGGCCCCGGTGCACTGCTTTGCCCGGGGGCCCATAATGTTGTTAAGATGGCCCTGCTGTCAGATAGTTCAATTGTCATTATTCAGGTCAGGTTGTCTTTTTTTTAATGTTGCCCAAATCACCTTCGATTAATTTTGGTCGTTAAAGTACATGTCGGTCTTATAAGGACCGTAAGTATGACTACCACCGCCTTAATGGGAAACACACTCGTATGTTTACTTACCTGCATTCATGTATTCTGCTACTCATCCTGAACTGTAAGGGCCTGAGTCATTAAGAAAAGTAAGGCAAAAAAAAGGAGTTATTTTTACTTTTACACTGAATTTAAAGTTGATCTAGGACATGCTCTATCCCAACGATAAATCTGTCTCCACATTTTAAATCTACCTCCCCTCCAGTGCAACATGGTTTTGCCCAGGTGCAAAGATGCTCCTTTTTTAAGCTTTGCTCTTCCTAATGACTCAGGCCCTATGCATCTACAATATGGAACTACGTTGCACAGGCTTTGTTTATTTTATCTCTTAGGTTTAGTATAGTTTAGTATTTGCTTTGTTTTTGTAGTAAAAATAATTCAATAAAAATTGCCTGATTAAAAAAAATATATATATATATAATGCAAGAATTTACAAACACAGATCAGAATGTCCTTTCCGCGGAACAGAGGACCGAAGCAGAACTCCTAGAACCTGATGTATGCAAAATTCCGCAAAAAACTTTGCTAATCTCTACTAGGGACCAATTAAATCATCTTGTTACTTTGTGCCTCAGTGATATATCTGCAGCCTACTGAATTGATACATTTGTATGCGTGATCAGGCAGGATTCATTCTTTGGAGTCAAAACCTCTGGCTTACAGTAATGACAAATAAAAAAAAAGGTTGAAGAAAACATTATAAATAGACAATTAATTATACTGACCAGCTGCGCACAATGTGCAGGGAGCTGGATGAAGAAAACAGACTAATAGATCAAGTTATTGTAGTTTTATTGTGTTCAAATAGAACTCTTCTGTGAAGCGACTTGAAGCAATCCCAAAGAAAGAAGACGCCTGGCGGGACTGGATGACGCCATTGACATAGGCAACGCTGTTGACGCTGCTCTTAAGGGGGTAATGTAACTATGGGGCCATGTACAATGTACTTTAAAAAGGGTTGTACCCCATGTTATATATATGACTATATTGTTGCTAGCGGCTCATTTGCATCAGGAGCTTTCAGGAGCTGGTTATGTGCCGCGTATAAGGTTTTTTTTTTTTCAATTTACCAAGACCAGGATTTATGACGGCTGAAGAGCCAGGACCTAGGTAAAAAATAAAGAGGGTGAAGGAGGGATGTTTTGGGGTGTTTTTATTTCAAGTAAAATAGTTTTTACACTTGTGTCTGTGTTTTGTTTTTAATTTTTCGTTGGCACACTACAGGTCCCAGCAGAAACTCATTGCTTGTGCATGCTGGCCCTTGTGGTTCCCCAAGCGCCAGCATGCCCTGAAAGCCATGGGTATGCTGGTGCTTGTAGCACTACAAGCAACAGCATGTCCAAACACTTAATGGTAGCCTGGGCATTCTGTGAATTTTAGTTCACCTGGGTCAAAATGGTCTCTAACATTTAAATAGTTATTATTACTCCCCCCACCCATTTGCCCCAGGGTTGTGGGAAGAGGCCTAGTGCTATCTGCAAAGGGCTGGTATTATGGATTAAATTTTGGTACAACTATATCAGTTGGATGAATATTATTAATGTATTATATGTGTACAGATAGAATATATCCAAAGTCTGTATTTCTTGTATTTTGTTTAGAGTTAAATGTTTCTTTGTGTCTGTGTCTGAATAGGGGTCTTATGTTGCAGGATGTTCCAATTGATGCCAGGGGGTAAATGTATCAAGCTGAGAGTTTTCCGGCGGGTTTGAAAAGTGGAGATGTTGCCTATAGCAACCAATCAGATTCTAACTATCATTTTGTAGAATGTACTAAATAAATGATAGCTAGAATCTGATTGGTTTTTCAAAGCCGCCGGAAAAGTCTCAGCTTGATACCTTTACCCCCTGATGTTTTAAGTGGATATAATACTTAGGAATGTAAAGATCACACATGTTCCTTGACCTGGTCATATAGGATTTCTTTCTGTTGAAATGTCTGAAAAAAAGTATTTATGTTTGACTTCTTGTCATCTGTTGGGTATTATTTCGAAGGATGTGACATAGATAGTGACGTCTGTTAGAGGGGTGGGTTTCCATGGTCTATCTTTGCAATTTGTAAACAGTCTTGTTCTATGCAGAAGCAAGACTCTATGCAATGCATATTTGAGAAATAAAGACATTTTGACAAACAGAATAAGCTCACTTTCCCCCCAAAACAAAAATGTTGGGGTGCCCATTTTACATAAGCTCCACCTCTTTTGATGTCCAGGATCTGGGCAGCACGGTGGCTTAGTGGTTAGCACTTCTGCCTCACAGTGCTGGGGTCATGAGTTCAATTCCCGACCATGGCCTTATCTGTGAGGAGTTTGTATGTTCTCCCTGTGTTTGCGTGGGTTTCCTCCGGGTGCTCCGGTTTCCTCCCACACTACAAAAACATACTGATAGGTAAAACAAGTTGACCCTAGTCTGTGTGTATCTTAGGGAATTTAGACTGTAAGCTCCAATGGGGCAGGGACTGATGTGAGTGAGCTCTCTATACAGCGTTGCGGAATTAGTGGCGCTATATAAATAAATGGTGATGATGATGATGAAGCTGTTTGAAGAGGGGACAACCCCTTTTTTCTACATTTATTTATTGATTGATTTATCTGCTTTACGGAGCTGCAGAGACACTTTAGTGTATCATGCGCACTGTCACGTAAGGCAGAAAAAGAGATGTGTCTAACATAGTGTGTGCAATTTGCATAGTATTCCAAACATACATACGACTCGGAATCCTGTGTAACTTTTGCAATGCAATTTACACTTACGATTTAAGTGCAAATTGCGTTCAACTTTACGTCAGGCACTAAGACTCCATGGAGCTCTAGACTTCATACTGGTTTGTGCACCATTCCCACCTCTGCTTGCAAAATAAAAAAGAACATAAAAATCGTTAGGGGGTATTCGAGCCCATCAGTGCCTACTGGGCCCTTGATAATTAAATAGCATTTAAAACAGTGTATAAAATATACATATAAGTAAATATAATTAAACATTATCTTTTAAGGAATAAATTAAAGAAAAAAGCAGTCATTGTTTTAAAGAATAAATACAGCATCATCACCATTTATTTATATAGCACCACTAATTCCGCAGCGCTGTACAGAGAACTCTCTCACATTGGGGCTTACAGTCTAAATTGCCTAAAACACACACAGACTAGGGTCAATTTGTTAGCAGCCAATTAACCTACCAGTATGTTTTCTGGAGTGTGGGAGGAAACCCACACAAACCCGGGGAGAACATACAAACTCCTCACAGATAAGGCCATAGTCGGGAATTGAACTCATGACCCCAGTGCTGTAAGGCAGAAGTGCTAACCACTTAGCCACCGTGCTACCTATGAATTTAGTTAATTTTTTTTCTTTACTTTTTGAGCGTTTTATATAACTACTTTGTGAAGCAATGCGATCGAAAGTATATATTTCATATATTACCATTCTCAAACTTCTCTCCACATTTTCATCTCCAAATTTATTGCTCAACCCGGTTAGATGATAGTAACAAAATGAAGAAAAATAGGAAAAAAAAACCCATTGTCTGTCTGGGCAGAGTTCTGTACCAATTAGCAGTGCAAATACCAAATACAGTATCTCTCGCTCCTGTTGAGGCAAGGGGGCTTTCAGGGTAGGGGGATTTCCGGCAGCCTAGCAAATCTAAAGTCATCCCCATGAGACCAATGTTGGGGGGTATGGAAACAGGGTGCAAGATTGTCTTATAAATCAGCATTTTAAAGTGTTAGACAGCTAACCTACAAGGATTGTATGATTAAACTAGTGGTACATTTTAAAACTGCAGTAGATTAAGCTCAATCATTTTAAATGTGCTGATCTCCTTAAAAACATCTAACAGACAAAGCCGCCTCCGGAGTAAGAGTCCAAATCAACAATATAAATGTTATAACAGCTCTTCCTCCGTAACAAAGCAACTTCCCAGCAGCCACTGTCCTTGAACCGCCTTTGTTTCTCTGTTCTTTTTTCAAAGTCGCTGAATCTCTCCTGGATTCTATAATTTATTCTCATACATTTTTGTAAAATAAAAAATATCAAAGGTCAACGGTTCAGCACCGAAACCGACGGCATCACTCTTCTGCAGTCAGGATAATAGTTAAAATGGAATGAATCTCATGAAGTCTAAATGCAGTAGCCCTCGCCAGTCTTTTGAGTAGCGGACTTAATGGAATTGGAGTAGGTTCTTCAACGGCTTAGACCTATAATGGAAGTTCAATCGATGTGGACGTTTGAAGCCGTGGTCAATGGTCTCTAAGAAATTCCTTTTCCGTTCTTTGCAGAAACTGATACATATAGGCAAAGTGTTTCTTATTGCAATTTCTAAAATTCCGTTCTTAATACAATGTATCTAGCTTATAAATTGTATTTGTTGTTACTGTGTTCTTTTGTGGTAAGTTACATTTTTGGATAAAACACAGTAATATTAGCTCTACTCTAATTAAATGATTCACCGCACCTTGATTTGAGTACAACGCACCTATTTAGAGGTACAATTAATGTCAAAGACCACACATAGCTGAACAACTGAAAACAAAGTGCTCAGTGACTTGTAATTGCATATGTTCAATGTCAATTATGTACAATAAGTAGAAGTATGAAGTGTTATGTGATAAACAGCCTCTCCTATACTGAAGTACTGCAATTCTTTATGTGGCAATGTCCCTCTCTATCTTTGGATATCGCCACATTCTATTTTTCAATGTACTTATAGAAGATTCTTCCTGAGCTCTAGTTATTATTTTTACATTGTGGTATGTGCATAGATTAATGCATTTAGGCTATGACCTGCAGCTACAGTAGATTGCATAAAGGTATCCTAGTGAAAGTGCAAGCTGCATGTTGTCAGGGTTCCCAGTATGAATTCCACAGAGAGTGATTATACTTGAACTAAAAGTATCTTTATTATAAACAGAGTTTACACAGGAAGCAAATAAGCGCAGTCGATGGTTAATGGTAAGAGTAGTTCATGGAAGCAGCAGGTTTGAGATAGCAGAAATAACAGGTATAATGCATAAATGCAGAGACC
Organism: Mixophyes australis; assembly: GCA_036250195.1. Classification (NCBI taxonomy): domain Eukaryota; kingdom Metazoa; phylum Chordata; class Amphibia; order Anura; family Limnodynastidae; genus Mixophyes; species Mixophyes australis. The sequence goes on along the minus strand of JAVHZZ010000002.1, from coordinate 411,951,148 downwards.
TAGACACACAAGGTGAATTGTGGCACAGAGGAGCAGGATGATCAGGATTATCAGGTATAGCAGATGAAGCAGGAGACACTGGCTATCAGGCACAAATGTAGAAGTGCAGATTCAGGCTACCAGGTTTAGCAGGCAAAGTGTAGGCACAAGTGGACTGAATTACCAGGTTAGTCAGGAGGCATGAGACACTAGATGATGCACAGAAGAATCAGGCAAAAGGAGAAGGAGGAGCAAGGTCAAATGAATCCGGGGTCAAGACTATGGAACAAAGCAGAAGTCAAATGCCAGGGAGCAGTCAAGATTGAAACAGAAATATCACAGAAAACAGCAGCAGAGACAAATGAACGGACACTAGTCTGTTGGTAAAGGCAATCTTAAGAATGCCAGACACAGGTGATCACTGTCCAGACCAGATGATGAGGGCTTAACCCCATGCAGGCAAGGAAAAGCTGTCCAGATATAACAGCAGCACCTTTTGCAGCAAAGAGGTACTGCAGTCTAAATTCAGAATAAGAACAGAGTTCTAACACATCTGAACACTGAAATAAATGGTGTACGCTTCTGCATGCTTTTGATATACCGTTCACATGGTGCATACCCAACTTTTATACACACTGGACCTGCCTCTGGGAATGTGACCAAAACACAAGTGGCGCAGTGTTTTCCTCATTTATTGCAATGGGGTTTCCAGCATGTGCGCTACGTGCAGAAACCCCATTGAAATGAATGAGCCACTGAAATTAATGGGAAAGGAATGAAAGACACTACATGCTTTACAATCAAAAAATATCAACAAGCAGTATTTCCCAACCCCATTCCTCAAAAATAACAGCGTTAGTCAGCGTGGGGCTGGAGCCTCATTGATGGAGGGGGATCAATAAAACACACAGCGTGCCCCTTCCCAAAAACTGAGAAATATTGGGACAGCAAGTGTAATAATAAAGATCCATAAGACCCTGTTCTATTATACTAAAAAACACTTGTTCACCAATTTAAAAAATGTTCTTCTTGCAATTTAAAAGGATTTTTTATCTTGTAAACTAAAGTTAAAAAATCCATGTTTGTTATCAACAGGAAAATCTTATCATTGCGATCCACTGGAAATAAAACCCTAAAAAATTTAAGGTGATACCAAGTCCTGTGAGCCATGCAGTATAACAAGAGAAAAATCAATTAACCAGGAGTTTCAACAGACAACAGACTCTCAGCCAATCACATGAGGTTTCCCCACGCCAGCTGCAATGTGATTGGCTGGAAGTGAAGGGGAGTCCAGGGGAATCCCTGCCTTGTTCACATAACCAAAAATCAATAGTCTCTATTCATGCTGAAAAAAGCCAATTACCAGTCTATTCATTTCAATGGAGTTTCTGCATGTAGTGCACAACACCATTTATATGAATTGGCCATTGGAATGAATGGGCCATTGACATGAATGGGAAAAATACAGCTTAACGCTAGTGTAACTCCTCGTGTTAATCACTAGTGGGTGTAAAAACAATGCACTCCCCTAGAGAGTAATTGTAATGTGACAACATGCTTTGAAATAGAATAAGCAGCATCCAAAATAAAAAAAAAAACATGTTACAATACAAACACACAAAAAAGTAAGAAAGCAAATGGGTATGCACATTTATAATAGCATGGGTTCTATTTTTACATACGTCTGGATGCTTTGCAGTGCTTAAACCCCAGTGGGTTATGCCCTATACGTAACAAACAAGTAAAATAACTTGAACAATGCCCATACAGAGTACAGAAAATATAATAGAGTACAGAAAATAACATATAATACTGTGGCCAATTGTCTCCATCAATTGACTTATAACTGTTAACAATGAATATCTATGATAATAGTGTTTTAACTATATCACAGGACAAAAAGAAAAGAACATATACCCTGTAAAGATGTCATTATTTTTTTAAGTCCCCGTCAGCTGACCGAGCAATGCAGACCTTGCTCTAAAGCATTTTAATACCTATAGAACCATCTCCTTTATCAGTCTAATGAAGGGAGAGAGTGTGCGGATCCCTCCGAGACACAAATGTAACACTTTTCCATTTAACTTTTCTGAGCTGTCATGTGAACCTTTCTTAAAACTCCCTTTGTGAAGGGGACGATCTAATGCTCCTACCCTGCTGTGACAATGATTTGTAGAGTATGATAATGAAGGAGATGATATTATAATAATGGCCGTACAATAGATGTAATCCTTCTTTAAAATAACCATAAAAAGGTACATTCAATAGAGGAAAAATGAAAGACTGTCTCTAGCAGTCTGGGAACAAAGAGATAGGAAAGCATCTTGCTTTTTCTCTTCATCAATAAATCGAGGGTCGCAGTAGTAGACATGTATAATCAAATTGACTGGCAGTCAATTACCTCTGAAGCAATCTTGTCTCGGCTCTCTTCTGTATGAATGCTGTTCTCCAACATCCTACATGAATCTGTTCTGCTGAAAGAAATGTTACATATTATGTTATATCATGGGATATACTGGTTCATTTTTTTTTTAAAACTTTAATTCATTTTTCAATATCACGAAGCACAAAGAGACAGATTATGTGATGCTCTGATCTCATTTTCGTACAATTTCACCCATTTTTACAGGAAAGTGAATGGTCTCGTTGCCAAGAAGGTGGCAGATGCGGGAAACCCACACTAATACGTAAGTACTGCACCCAGCTTCAAAAGTGAGATTTACTTTTGCAAGTTGAGACATTTAAATGAGCATTTATGGGGCTTTTCAAGTTAATTGGGTGACTGCAGACCCTATTGCCCTGCAAATTGAGCAGAGGTGGGCGATCGTGAAATACATTCAAATTCACACATTGGTCCAGATTCACCACACATTTTAGGAACAGTTCTATGACCTGAAGGTCCTCCCCCAAGGATGCAATCACAATGCATGGAAAATAAATAAACCAATCAGCAGGAGTCATGAAAGTCTATAGCCTAAAAGAAGGAGCTCAATCTCTGTCTCTTACTCCTCTTACTATTACTCCTCTTAGTCATATTACTCATCTTACTCTTACTTCTCTTACTTTTACTCCTCTTACCCCTCTTACTCCGCTTAGTCATCTTACTCTTACCCATCTTATGCCTTTTACTCTTACTCCTCTTATGCCTCTTACCCCTCTTATGCCTCTTACTCTTCTTGCTCTTACTCCTGTTGTGCCCCTTACTCTTACCTCTCTTACTCTTGCTTCTATTACTCTTAGTCCTCTTACACCTCTTACTCTTACTCCTCTTAGTCATCTTGCTCTTACCCATCTTATGCCTTTTACTCTTACTGCTCTTACTCTTACTCCTCTTATGCCTCTTACTCTTACTCCTCTTCTCTTGCTCTTACTCCTCTTATGCCTCTTGCTCTTACTCCTCTTACTCTTACTCCTCTTAGTCATCTTGCTCTTACTCCTCTTACTCTTACTCCTCTTAGTCATCTTGCTCTTACCCATCTTATGCCTTTTACTCTTACTCTTATTCCTCTTCTCTTACTCTTTCTCCTCTTATGCCTCTTACTCTTACTCCTCTTACTCTTACTCCTCTTAGTCATCTTGCTCTTACCCATCTTATGCCTTTTACTCTTACTCCTCTTCTCTTACTCTTACTCCTCTTATGCCTCTTGCTCTTACTCCTCTTACTTCTCTTACAGCTCTTACTCTTTCTCCTCTTACTCTTAATCCTCTTAGTCATCTTACATTGACTCTTCTTGCTCATACTCCTCTTACTCTTCCTGGACTGTTCTAGGGGAAATGTCTGTGAATATTACTATTTGTGATTGTGACTTATTATCTGAGCCGTGATTATCGGTGACCTCTGACTATAGTCTTCATCCTCACTTCTGTTCTGTGCACTAGTTTTGTAGGAATCTCCCAAAATTCCGTTTGCCATGATTTTGCCAAATTTCATCACTTGGTGGTATATTTTCACCCTCATCTAACCTTGGATCATGGGACGAGATTTTAGTGAGTGAGGATGACCATCATATCGCAGTACTACTAACTCATCATGATCATCCTCAACCTGCTCTGAAGAGTCCCTAGCTGTAAATTGAGTTGAAATTTATCTTCACCACTTCTTACTTCTCTACAAATGTGTGACAAAATAATAAAATCTCTGGATCACAACTTTATAAAGGAGGACATCCAAGGTCCAGCAGCTCTAAGCTGGTGCGAAATTCATGTCCTTATACAAAGTGAAACTAGCCATGTGACCCTCTACACCCCAAGAGCCACTCTAAAAATGCTCCCTCTCCGCTGCTTATCACGTTTCTATAATCTTGCCCTGCAAAAAAATAATTAGTTTTTTTCACTACACTGCAAAGTTATTGCATACTAGAAAAAGAATGTCCTTACTCTGTAAAATTTCCCATTTTGCTCTATAAACATATAGGGCCTGATTCATTAAAGGGTGCATACCGAGTATGATGTGTGTTTGCTTTTAAACATGTAAATCGGGTATACGCCCAAATTCAACAAGGAGCGGATCTGAAGATACATGTGGTGATGACTACGGGTGTAGGTCTGGTCAATAAACTGCAGTCCAACACTAATGTGGAATATCAAGACCCAAAAGATAAAATAAATATTGCCTATTAATAATATATGCATTATTAATATAATTTTATAATTAAAGATATAAAAATAGTATTATTATTTTTTTATATATATATATTTTTTCCATGAAATACATTTATTAGGATGTTCTTAATGTCTACTGAACATAAAATAAATTTTTACAGTTACTCCTGATTGCAAACACATGTTGTAGCTGTATACACAGCCGTCATCACTATCTCTCGCCACTTACACCCACCTGTAACTGGAGCAAGAGATACGGCAGAAAAAACACGTACCTGAGAGATGCCCAGAGCTTGAAAGGGACGCTGCTGCGTGCGCTTAAGTTTGGCACTCCCTTACTATATATTAACTACAGGCAAACGCCCCTTCCCTGCCCCATTCCTTCCCTGAAATTGAAGGCTGTAGTAAGTGTCATCTGTGCTCAAAGATTAATTGAACATTGTTGTGTTCTGTGGCGTTTGGTCCGATTCTGGGCCTGTGCAGAGTAATTGTGAGGATTACACACACAAAATCGCAGTTTACGTCCCTTAATGATTCAGGCCTATGAGCTTTGGCAGACCTCTAGATACACTTGAATAAAGCGAGCCAATGGCGAGACTAAAGAGTATTTTGTGCCTCTGACATTTCTGACTTTTATTGGATGCAGCCTTTATGTTAGTTAAACCAATAATTTTTTTTTATAATCAGCCAGTGTTTTCAATGAATTCTCAGAAATATTGGTTCGATCCACAAAATGGCTGCCTCCACAGCATCACAGGTGCGTGACGGGAGCACTTTAAAGTGGGGTTTTTGAATCCTCTACTGAATTACCATCTTTTGCATCTTAAATTCCAGTAATATAACTGTATTGGCAGCACGGTGGCTAAGTGGTTAGCACTTCTGCCTCACAGCGGTGGGGTCATGAGTTCAATTCCCGACCATGGCCTTATCTGTGAGGAGTTTGTATGTTCTCCCCGTGTTTGTGTGGAATTCCTCCGGGTGCTCCAGTTTTCTCCCACACTCCAAAAACATACTGGTAGATTAATTGTCTGCTATCAAATTGACCCTAGTTTGTCTGTCTGTGTCTGAGTGTGAGTGTGTGTCTATATTAGGGAATTTAGACTGTAAGCTCCAATGGGGCAGGGACTGATGTGAATGAGTTCTCTGTACAGCGCTGCGGAATTAGTGGCGCTATATAAATAAATGATGATGATGATGATGATGATATTGGCTAGTAATTTGAAATTCTCAATAAAATGAACTTTGAAGGAGACATAATGGATACCTACCAATGTAAGTTAGATTCACCGCCCTAACAGCCGGGATGTTTGCCCCTACTACTGGGAACACTGGGAGGTAGATCCTGCTCCCCGCTGATCTGCACACCATAGGATTGCTGCAGCGTGCTAAAAATATCATGTACACAGACATGATTGTCACATTCGTTTTCCTATAGTCACTGTGAGGAGCTCCGATAAACACTTTAATAATAAGAATGCATGGGACAGAGTGGGAAAAAAATTGTAATTTTTGTGAACATATAGGGCCTGATTCATTAAGGAACGTAAAGCAAAAAAATTAGTAACTTTGCACCTTGGCAAAACCATGATGCGCTGGAGGGGCGAGGTAAACTTAAAATATAGGGACAGATTTATAGTTGGGGTAGGGCATGTCCTAGATCAAGTTTAAATGTCAGTGTAAAAATAAAGCAGTCAAGTATTTGTGTGATATGTGAAAAAACAGCTAATATTTCCCTTATGTGCAAAATAATAACTCATTTGCACCCTTTGCATTGTAAGATGGTTTTGACAAGGTTCAAAGTTGCTCATTTTTTTGTTTTACTTTCCTTAATGAATCAGGCCCATAAAGTTTTCTATAAACTTGAGGAGGTGGACGCACTTGCTCTCTGGACATACGTAGGAGAAGACACAAGCCATAAAAAGCAAACTTACGCGTATACGTTACATCGGTCGCTTCTCCACATGGATCTAGCTTGAAAACAGTAGTATTTGTGCCAGGCGTACCTCAGGCATAACAAGTGTGTATCATCATCAACATTTATTTATATAGCGCCAGCAAATTCCGTAGCACTTTACAATTGGGAACAAACATTAATAAAACAATACTGGGTAATACATACAGACAGAGAGGTAAGAGAACCCTGCTCGCAAGCTTACACTCTATGGGATACTTCTACAATAGTGCACTTTACAGTGTTAGTAGTAAATGCTAACGTTGCATGACCCTATTTGTCCACAATTGTAATAATGTAAGAAAGAGAGAATATTGTCTGGACAATAATTAAAAATTGCAAAAGTCACACTTCCATATAAAAAGTAATGAAATATAAATAACAAATAAAATTACATTTAAAAAAAAAAATCGGTTGTTCTCCCCTTTAAAAATGAATTGGGAATCTTCTTCCCAGCAGTAGTCCAAACAGAAATGTCAATGAAGTCATGTGAATAGAATGCCGCGACTTCAAATTATATAGCCGCAATGCAAATTATTAAGTACTCTCAGCTGGAGGGCTCAATAGGCAAACAGCCAATCAGAAGTGGATAGACATCATTGCCTATCATTGCACCAGTCCTCTAGTGCCCACAAGACATACACATCCTAAAAGGCATATCCAAGCCTAATTGTGTCGCAATTATGTGAACACACCCTTAGTGAACTCAACTTGCACTTGTCCGCCCCTTATTCCGTCTCTTCAGGTTTTACGGAGACCCAAGTCAACAAAATGCAAAGAAATGTATATACAGACGTTTGAGTACTCATTTTTTGTTGTGTATGTGCAGTAATGAAATGCGAATGTCACGCCAAAAAATATTTGCCATACGTTCAATTCTCAATGATCCCCCTTTGTATGCAAATTTGCATTTCGCAGAATATTCTATGAATAGCGCTAGGATAATGACTGTCAGTTCATTCTGCTGCGTGGAAAAATTCCGCAGCCAAGTATGGAACTGGGTAAATATTTTGCTGAAAAGTTTTAAAATTTTTCATCTCTGGTCTTGATACAAAGGTATGATATTTGTAACGGAAAAAAAAAAATGACTTTGCTGTGTAAAAAACATAACTTAGAAACTGTATGCTAACGGAACAAAAGAATATTTCAAGCAGTATACGTGTATATTACTGACTTCTAGGACGATGCTATACAGCAGTGGTCATGAATTGTAAACCCTGACGGTCTGATTACCAGGCCATAATTTTTAAATGCAGCTGCACAACAATACAGATGAGAGGCATGCTGTAATAATAACCATAAAATATTCATTACGTTTTAATATACTATAATAAATTTTAAAAGTTCCAGTGAATTGTAGCAGTAACAATACTTATGAACTGGAAATTTCTTATTCACGTTGTAGTTATTTTCCACATTGACTTGTTGTGCTGTATAATATAGTGTTATTGTATTTATTTATTTCACCGGTTTAATTATGTATACATTTGTGGTTCAAAGGTATTTCTATCAATATGTCTCACTAAGTGGCCACTACACTTATAGATGATTATTAAGATGATGATGATGATGGATTATGATGGATGGATTATGATTATTATTATCATTATTCATATTAATATTATTCAGCAGCCTAACGTTGGACAGTGGTATCTATGTATGTCCTCTTAAACAGACTGCATCTGTATTATAACTGTAAGCTTGGGGTAGGGGCAGAACAGTACCCTTGGATGTGAGCTGGGGGGGCCTTGAATGGGGGGGGGGACACTGGTATTGCCTGGCACTCTCACCTCTAGCCCCTGGCATGAGCTCACCCTCTGCACACCACTGGCTCATTGGCTGAACAAAGTACAGTCTCTAAGAGTTGTCAGAGTAGGTGGAAGCCACTAAAAGCCTTGGGGGTTTATTTACTAAACTGCAGGTTTGAAAAACTGGAGATGTTGCCTATAGCAGCCAATCAAATTATATCTGTCATTTTGTAGAATGTACTAAATAAATGATAACTAGGGGCCTGATTCATCAAGGTACGCAAACGCATACGCATCTGCTAAACGGGAAATTTAACGGTTTGCATCACTCAAAGTATGAAACACAGATGCGTATGCGTTTGCGTACCTTGATGAATCAGGCACTAGAATCTGATTTTTTGCTATAGGCAACATCTCCACTTTTTCAAACTCGCAGTTTAGTAAAGGTAGCCCTTGGAGAGCAACATACAGCCTGCAGAATTCAAAAACATTAAATCATTACTAAAAAAAGAGGTATAGAGGTCCCTCAAGACAATAGGAACAGGAAACCAGGGATATAAATGGTGAGAGGTGAGCTTCCCATGTGCCTCTGTTTCCCAAAACTGTGCCATTTTTTCTACCCAAAAAAAAAAAAAATCAGATTATATTCATTAAAAGTTATACCCACTGTCAATTTGGTTTATATATGCAATATAAAATACAAACAAATTGATCTAAACCGATTTTTAACATTTCAGACTGATAGGTTTGAGGATCCTTATCATTTTGGTGTAGGAGAGTCTGTAAGGGTCCATGGAGATGGTGACCATGTGAAATGGGCTCAGACCCTGTTAAAAGGTCAACACAACTGTTTAGAGCACTAACTCTATGGACCCATTTCATGAGGTCCTCTTCCCCAGACATAAAACAACATTGTATTTTTCTTTTCTTTTCTTTTTTTAACTGAGCTCAAATATGTCAGGTTGAAAAACACACACAATGAGCCTAATCACATTTGCAAAAAGCACTTCACTAACATTAACAATCAGAGTGTGCTGTCTAGTTCTGGAATGAGTGAGGCACATGAATCATCGTCTGAATTCAACAGATTTTTATAATGTGCATTAAGAGTTCTCTCAAAATTAATCAATTGTGCTCTTTATATCTGGAGAGCGAAACAGATGAAGCCATTCTAATGTTACATCATTTTAAATACACAATCTTTGCCGGTACCTTGATTAGTGTATGTTATGAATGTATTCTTGTTTACTTAGCCCTATTGTAGCACCTTCCAAAATTTCCTGACTTGTGGTGTGAAATCTAAGAGAATGAGATTGTTTTTACATGAGATCAACACCTTTTCCAGGGACATGTGTTGAAAAGACAGCATGACTACAACCACTCCATGCCCTCAGTGCACAGCATTTGCAAACTGTTTTAAAATATTCGTGAGAATGTAAATGTACAAAAAGGGTAGCTCCACTCAATAAAATCATTATGCTAGTGTAACAGAGTGCTAAGGGCTAACATGGTCATGTGTTTACCAGTAGACAAACTAAATGTCTTCTGTTTTCTTCTGGACTCCACATTTACAATTGGTGTTACCAGTGGGATTCTGTACCTTCAGCTGCTAAAAGCCAAGATGGCGGTAGTCATGAACGATGGAAATATAGGTGGCTCTGCCAGCTCAGACAGAATAGTATACATTGATTTTTTTTAACTCTGCTGCAGGGAGAAAGGACTGAACAGGAAGAAGAAACAGAAATATTCAATTGCTCCAGCTCCTCCAAAGGCTTATGTACAGATTGCTTTATTGGCCAAAATTAAAGATATTGATTGCTTAAATGCATTTCTCATGACATTTGAACATAAGGCTACAGCCCAGAACGGGCAGCCTATCACCTAGGCACATTGGATTTCTCCACTATTGTGTGCTCAAGCTGCTTATGCGTTCATTGCTGATAGATTGAAGCTTAATGCTGATGCCTACCATCTAATATTTATTTTTCTGGATCATGCTATTAAGGGGCTTAAGTGATGGATGCTGTACAAAGAACCAATTGTGGTTGTCCTAGAGACATTGTTTCCATCCTCGGGAAGTTGCTGGGTTAGGTTACACGGATGTGTTTGTTCTCCCTGGTTGAGAACACCGTTAGCGTTGGGGAAACAGCGATCCTCTAGTAAGACTTCCGGTATCTGCTGTCAGAGGATGATTTTGTCACTTTCAATTTCTTGTGAAAAAATGAATAAGATACAATCAGGAAATACTAGGGGCACTTGGATGGGAAACTTTTTTAACCTCAGTGGTCACAATATATCACAGTTTCCTATATCAAGTGTTTTAGTCCCAGCCGAGAGTCCATGAACATCTCCTGTAGCTTAATTTACATGTGACTAAATTGGTCCTAGTGAGTATGAATTTCTATGTCTATTGAAATAAATTAGATTGTAACGGAACAATGTCTGATATAACTCAACAGAATTTCCATTTACATAGTTATATGGAATAGGTTGATGCTGCCTGCCCTGATATTTTGCATGGACATTGACCATTCTCTAAATTGCCGCCTGTCCTGACCTTTTTATTGGATATTGACCATTATTGGTTTGCAACCAGTCAGATCTCTACTTGGACAAAGAATCTTATTCTGGCCTGCGCGAGTACCGGCATTTTTCCTGTTATGCAACCTTCTGTATACTTTCAGTTGTGTCTCAAATATTCCTGGTGCCAAACTCAGAATAAGTCTCTACTACCACATGTGCAAAGCCCTGTGTCCAACTGAGTATAAGTGAGTACTTAGTGTGCTGCTGTAGGTGAAAACCATGACAAACATGGTTCAAAAGGGTTTATTTAGGAAATTCAGTGTCTGGCATCACAACATGTCCCAAAACTCAGAGGACCCTGGACTTAGAGCGAGACCTTGCAGTTCTCCTGTATGTTCAAACCTGTAAGTATGTAGGCAGCAATTTAAAATTATCTGTTGCTCTTCTACCAATCACAGTTCCTAAAAGTGGGGCACTATCTAGGGGTGCATGTTGTATACTTTCGCTTCCACCTTTAAAATATTTCTAGAATATGACCCTTTCTCATCCTTGATGCTATGAAAACCTCATTCACTTTTTAATTTTCTCCTGCCTTGAGTATGGTAACCTCTTCCTATCCCACTTCCTTCTTGCCCATCTCTCCCCACTAGGCAGTTTCATCAGAGATGGGCGGAGAAATGCGTCTGGTAACACTGTTATGTTTTTGACTGGAGTTATGTCCATCTAAACCCCAGGGTTCAGCAATCTTTTTGCCTTAGTCTCAAGCCACTAGAGGATAAAGAATTGGATTTTGGGAACCACTTTCCTTACTACTTCTCTTGACATTGCTGCTGAAAAGGATAAGTACTATTCATTGAGACCATCGTGCCACATTGTCATGCTGTGGCTGATTCCCACAAGCTAAAGGGTTCTGATGTTTACAGTGCGCATAGACTTTTGTGTAATCAGCTCAAGAGAAAGTGGAAAGTCTACCTCCAAATTTATTTTGCATAATAGCTTTATCCCCATAGTTGGGAGAACTTTGAAATTTATGCATCTTCATTTTTGGATATAGGTGACAAGAGACTATTATTTATGTGTAATATTTGCAGCATTTATTGGTTTATTTTATGGTAATAATGATCTCTATGCATTGTGATTGATTAGATATTAACTCCTATTAATCTATACAGCGGAATTTAATGAATATTATCATTTAATATTTATTTTTTAATTTGAAAATAAATTTGATCTGTAATACGGCGCTTTCTCTTTCTCGTTTATTAATGCTGTAAAATGTGTTGCTTTATGTTTGTTCTTCAGTTTAGTAATGAGTGTTTTACTGCATGCAGAGTGCATCTCCCGGCTTCCATGTTCTGTTTGTGTGAATGAGCACATACACAGACACCACACATCAGAGAAAAGCTATTGGTCATCTGGTTTGTCTCACCATTGTATAACGACCATTAGATGCTAGGCCAGGAGTATAAAATGCTGTAGATTGGGGAGTAGAATGCCCTGTGCGGGGATAGGTAAAGTAGATACTGATAGGGATATTAGTATGCTGTGCAGTGCATTTATGTGGCTCAATGGTTAGCACTTCTGCTTTACAGCACTGGGGTCATGAGTTCAATTCCCGACCATGGCCTTATCTGTGAGGAGTTTGTATGTTCTCCCTGTGTTTGCGTGGGTTTCCTCCAGGTTCTCTGGTTTCCTCCCACACTCCAAAAAAAACATACTGGTAGGTTAATTGGCTACTATTAAATTGACCCTAGTCTGTCTGTTTGTCTGTCTGCGTGTGTGTCTATATTAGGGAATTACACTGTAAGCCCCAATGGGGCAGGGAGAGATGTGAATGAGTTCTCTGTACAGTGTTGCGGAATCAGTGGCGCTATATATATAAATAAATGATGATGATGATGATGATGATGATGTGTCACACGTTTTTCATGTTAGAACACTTTCCCACTAATACTACTATTACCAATTCTAAACACTTCAACTAATCTACATAACCACTCCCACCACAAAAATCGGCTCTCCTCTTACAATGCTTTTAATTTGAAAAGTGTCCCTGTAAGTAGATTATGTGCCAATTATCAATTTAAGGCCATGCCCTTAATTAAATTAAACCCTTTGAATTTCTCTAATAAAATACTGCTCATTCCAGCCTCACTTCTGTCTGCTGTTGGAGTGAAGGGATAATGGAGATGTCTTTATTGCATCTTTGTGTGTTTGTGTATTGTTATTACATTGATATTTGTGCACATATAAATGTGTTTACCCATAATAAATGTGTCTGGACATTAATTGGTCATCCCATAAAAATAATAGGATGACTAGCTATTAGCAACACTTCCAGAACCATTAAAAATCTTTGTTGGCAAATAAGAGGCACTGTGGGCATTCGCTAACTCGCAAACTCACCAGTAAGTGCGCCCTCTTGTCTAATTGTAACTAATTTAAATATTTTGACACACAAAAGGAACCCCTGTTTTTTTCATGATGGCACCATTTGGGGTGCATGAATGCATCCGTCCTATATTTAGCTACTGAAAAACATAGTAGACATGAAACTAATATTAAATGTAAGTAAGGTTGCGTTCAGTGAAAGATGATACAATGCCTATTGGTCCCCACATTAGTTAAGGGTAACAAACGTCCCTTGTAGTTGTCTCAGTCAAACCAGAGATAAATGACAGACACTTCTCCAGAGATGTGTATTAATAATTCTCAGATAGTCTTCATTCTTGTTGTACATCCCCAGAATAAATCGCAAGACTGCCTCTGTTCACATATGATTTTATAAGCTGGTTGGTTGCATTGGCGCACTGAAAAATATACAGTGAACTTACTTGTGTTGAGTCAGATGTATCACAAGATGCATCAAACTAAAAGACAGGACAGTAGTATTTGCGCCTGGTGTATGTCAGATATACAAGTTTCAATTGCTCATTACTGGACTAGAAGATAAATGTTACATGGTGATTCCAAAATCCCAATATGAACAATGGAAACAAATATATACATAGACAATTAAAATATATCTCAACCAAATCATTTAAATGAAGCGACTGAATCAGTATTCACCCCTGCAAAAAACAGCAGTACAAGTGGATCCACTATGTAACATGCAAATCACTATGTGCAAAAATAGTGACTTTGAAGTCAATTACATTTCAAGATGAGTGAAAAAAAATAAACAAGGCAATTATATAAAGATGACCATTTTGTGGAAATGATGGGACTGATTCATTAAAGAAAGTAAGACAAAAAAGGAATAAGTTTTCTCCTGAATAAACCATATTACAATCCAAGGGGTGCATATTAGTTTATTACTTTGCACATGAGTTAAATACTGACTGTGTTTTCATGTAGCACACAGATACTTGATAGTTTTATTTGTACACTGAAATTTAAAGTTAGCCTAGGACATGGGTCAGGGAACTTTTTGTACCTTTTACCCCCAAATATATTTAGATACGCTGACGTTACCCCCTTGATTTGAAAGGAAGGAAATCATGTGTTATTAATTATTGGAATTCAAAATTTGATTGAATCTATTCAAAATGTCTTTGAAAGCTTCAACTTCAAAACGTCTGGTTTTGGAGAAATGATGTTGCTTCATTTTTGATACGAAAGCATCAATATTGGGGCATTTTGATGTCAGAGCAATTTGGATACAGTATCCAGCGTCCAATTGATTTCTCTGCTTTGTTTTTATGTTCATTAGAGTGGAAAATCCTTGTTCGCAAAGGTAGGTTGTTGCAAAAGGCAGCAACTTTTTGACTGCCTCCTCATGTGCAATTTTGAATGCCTTTGCAGCTGCTGACATCCAAAAATATGACAGATCTGCTTTGTTTTCAAATGCAATATGTGCTTCATTATTGCATTGAAGCTCAAGAAGTGCCTCTGCCAACCCTTGAGGCTCTTCTGGTACAACAGCAATTTCACATTTAAAGGGTCTACAATCCAATTGACAGCATGTGAATCGGCAGCATTACCCCCAGGAATTTCATTTTTACCCCATTTGGGGTAAATTACCCCTGTTCCCTGACCACTGATCTAGGACATACCCTACCCCAACTATAAATCTGCCATTACATTTTAAATTTACTTCCCCCTCCAATGCAACATGGTTTTGCTAAGGTGCAAAGTTACTCCTTCCTCTTTTTTCTTAATGAATCAGGCCCAACGTCTGTCAAAGGTAGAATTCTATTCTCGGTCCATTTACCAATCAGCCGCAAGAAGCTTGCCACTAGTTTAAATGGCATTAGTAACATGAATTAGTTAGACTTATATTTGTTTAGCCTATGTTTTAACCTTTCAACCTACGTTCAATAAGATAAGCACATTAGCAGCATATAAGTAACTACAATGAACAATCGGTATAAACAGATGTAATAAAATGCAGACTTTTCCCTCCCCGCTCACCGTAACAGACAGTTCAGTCGCAGGATGCAAGGAAAGAGGTCAGGAAATTTATTGGGAAACATTTACCTGGCAGTTACCTTCCATTGCTGAGGGACAGGCAAATCCATTCATTTAGGATAATGATGATTAATAGAAGATGGTCACTAACATCAATTGAGGCCATTAAGCAGAGCTAGATAGGGATAATGAAATCTGCCACCCGTTTAATTACAGTATGCATTGCTAAAATAAAGGGTAATCTCCCTTGCTCAGCGTCAAGCAGCAAGTGAGAAAGAAAATCAAAAGCTGGCTATTTCTCATTGATTGCATTTTGCACTGTGAATAATACACTACACAGACTTTCAATGTCTTTTCAAACACACCCTGTCAACAGTTTCCTATGAGACGGAAAGTGCAGTATTCTTATGGGGATGAATTATCCATAACTATTCTTTAAAAGAAAAACTATCTCCAATTCATCTTTCAACGCAAAGGACCAATACCAAAGCCTCAAATTTCATAGACGGGACAGGGAGGGGAAGGGGGTATGCATGTAGTCAGTGTACAGCAAGGGTATGCCAAGCTCGACAGTGTCCAATTCAAGCCTTGGCAGGGGAGGGCTGGCATATTTGAGACTGGGGAGTATGACCCAACTCAGCAGCCTATTTTAATGGAAAAAAAAATGCAGGTGGCCCAGTGACCCAACACAGGTAGCCCACTACGGGACCGGCCTGGGGGGCAGATGCCTCCCTGCCCCCCAGCCCAGCCTGCCTCTGAGCCTTGGGCATCTCAAACTTACGCGTTTTACTGTCGTATCACTAGTACCAGCTACAGGTCAGGTGTAAATGGCGAGTGATAGTGATGATGGTCGCGTAAAAATCCCAGAACATATATATATATATATATATACAAGTTAACCCGTGCATGATACTCATGCATTCTAGTCAAATCAAGCTACTTAAGGTGTTAAAAAGGTTCTTGTCATGCATGTGGGCCATAGCTCAGGCCTCAACCACCAACCACTCCCCACTGTCACCCCCGGCAACCACCAACCACTCCCCACTGTCACCCCCGGCAACCACCAACCACTCCCAACTGTCACTTCTCCTTCAAGAAATATATATATATATTTTTTAAATCTTTATAAACACTTTTAACAATTAACAAATTAAATTAACAACTTAAAAACATCTTAGTATACCAAATTTCAGCCCTTTCTGAATTTTTTTTTCCACACACACTAAGAATTTAGTAGGTCAGTGTATAACTCCGCCCAGCAGGTGGCGCTGCAGCTTGGTTTTATTTTTTCCACACACACACACACACACACACAGACTAACACACGCCTCTAGACATTTATATTATAGATATATATATATATGATTTTTGTTTTGTTTTTTTATTTAAAAGTCAGCATATCCCCAAAAGTGCTACCAGCACTAGCACTCAGCCAATTAGGGTGGAGATATTTTATGAATGAAATATATTCTATAAATATACTTCATTTCAGCTAAACGCCACATGGGTTTAACAGCTTTTACCAAGTCAGGGCGACTCTCCCACGCTCTGACAGCGCTCGGAATCAAAGTGAAGCCGCTCTGTATGGTTATAATGTTTGGTTCTAAGCCCATCATTTGTGGTGCAGCACCTCTAACCCTTGGGATTTCAAGCATTTAAAAAAATGCCACCCCCCCCCAGGATCTAAGGGACTGTCTATTTAAATTAAGGACTTTGTCACAGTATTGGTGTCTTTATTTTACAGTGGTTTTTTTGCAGGTGAACTGCAGGTGACTTCGATGTATTTTTTTTAAACTATTTTAGGAACGGAGCTAGGGCTGGCTGACTGTAGTCTTTTTTGATTGACCTTTGTGTTTTGACCGCTCCAGCTGATAGTATTGTGGGTATATTATACAACGTTGCAGACATCTATTCGCATTACTTGATTGACACTTGGGTTACTGCAGGAGGTGATTCTCATTTGATTTTTAAAGAGAAAAACAACAGATGTTTGTATCTAAATTAATTTAAAGTTGTATTTGTATTTTGTATTTTTGTTTGTATGTATACATATTATAGGGAAATGCATCTATACATAACTGTCCAGACAATATTCATTTTTGTGCTTATGATACCCAATTACATTATTATATTGTGTACAATTAGGGTAATGTGACTTTTTCATTTGCTACACAAACCACAATATCATGCTCCTCTTTACACAATCTCTACACTATTGTGTTAGCGTTAGTATACACACTTGTATGCCTGATATGCATCTGGTGCAAATACTACTGTTTTACAGCTGGATGCATCTTGAGTTGCATCCAACTGAACATATGTACGTAAATGCTCTTTATCTTGTCTATGTCTTTAGTATTTCTAAATGAGCCCCAGTATGTATGAACCATTGCATTGTAGACATATGTATGAATTTATATGACCATCCATCTCAGACGTCAGACTAAGTTAACTTAGCGGTTGTAAAAATTTGGCTGAAGCCCATATCACACAAGGATTAAATAAGACCACCTGGGAATGGAATGTTGGATTGTTGAGTATAGAATATCTTTTGTCCTTTGTTTTACCAGAATTTCTAAACAATATAACTTCATAATGTAGAACCTAGATGTAATGATACTGCCACCTACTCTAGATATATATTCACAATTATTATATTGAGGTAGTGTACTACTGCCATCTATTGTCTAATATTAATATTTGTTTATAATATCTGAGAGATTATTTAAAGTCATGCATGCTAGGGAATTCTATGGAACATCTCCAGTGGATAAAGATGTCTTGTAAGTGAAGTGCATCCTAAACATTGGGCATGGATTGGGGCTCATCCCTGTGATTCAGACATTGTATGCTAACCTTATTGTATGCTAACCTTATTAATTGAAGCTGATGAGACAAACTAACGCTGGGTACACACTACAGAAATTTCAACCAATTTTTTATGCAGAGCGATTTTACATGCGATCGATGGTCCGATCGCTCGGTCCATGGACTGCATACACACTAGCCTTGTTTAGGACGATAAAGGGAAGAGCGGACGTCCATTTAGCGACTTTTTACAGTCATGTTGTCGTGAGCAATGACTGTAATTTCGTACTCACTGTTGTGGATCGGTCAGAAGTTTATACACACTACACAGCGGAAACGAGATTGGAACGAAAATATTAAACGGTACGACCAACCAAATGAGGCGACAATCGTCCATTTGGGCAGACTTTCGACCATCGTGTCACTACACACACTGACCCGACTTTTGAACGAGCGGTCGTATGTCGGCTGTTTGAGCCGATTATTGGACGAAAACAGTGTAGTGTGTACCCAGCTTTAAGAATTAACAGTAAGCTTATAATTAAGCTATTTTTAAGTTTTTTTGATGGATGCAGAGATAATTGCACACTAAATCTTGAACCAAACAATATTCAGCTCTTTTTAGATATGCAGTATACTCCTTTTTACGTTGCATTTGTTAGTCAAGGTTTTGCAGGATTCCAATGCTCAGAAGATCTGTATGTCGGCTGTGTTGCATAGCTGTTTGATTTTTCTATCTGTTCAAGAACAGTAATTCAGCCCTGCTCTATATTTGATTATGTATGATGTTACTTATGAATATGCATGCACTGTAGTATTGTAATCTTGCTGATTATAGACTCTGTTGCAATTAACTTTTCCTTTATACATGGGTTCCAAGACAAAAGATTTTTTAGCATTTCACGGTGGATAGAGTTGTGATGTTGTGAGAGAACCCAGAACTCAACAAGGAACTCAGTGAAGCTTTTCTAATCACAGTAGCATATGGAATCTTGGACAGACTTTTCTTGTCCCTATGCATCATGTTTTATACATTGTACTTTTGCTGGTTATGAGTGAGGGCTTCACTCTACTCTATAGACCGGGATGTTTGAATCTGTGCACAGTTTAGAGATAAATGACAATACATCCAAATAAAAGTAAACAAATGTCTGTCTTGCCTGATTTAGGGTAGGGTAAAATAATGTATGGATTTTATGTGGAGACTGGTTTTAAATATGTGATGTAACAAAAGCAAATGATTCATTGATAATTCTTGTTGTTGGTGCTTTGCAGTGGAAAGAGAGGTACACAGTGTATCCTGAAGAGTGGAATTGTTTCTTTAAGTGATATAGAGAGATTGGTTGAAATACGGTAGGAAGTGGTGGGATTGTACTAAATAGAAATTAGTTGCTTATATGGAGAGTGCGACTGATGCTAGGAGACATTATTCAATGAGCCTGTACAACTTTGGCTTGTATGAGTATTATAAGAAATGTTTGAATATGGTTGAAATAAGGCTATAATAAAGGGAAAAAAATGCAAGTATGTTTCTACTACTTTAATAATTCAAGAGTAATTAAAATCTCTCAGCGGAGCACTAAAATAAGTGCTTAAATTTAATCTGATCAGTATTAAAAAAAAATGTATGCCTTCTACCGCTAAAGGCTGTAAGATAGCAGTATTATATTTTTTCTTCAGTGAAGCGAGTATCTGAACTTCATTTTATTTTTAAAATTATTAGTTGTAATAAAAAAAAATCAGTTGTACTGGAACGATTGTTGGGTGTAGGATGTAGTAACACCATGTTCCATTAAACTTGAATATTTTTCACTTGATGTCTTTGCTTGTATGGCCTATGAATAGGGAGAGATGCAAGAGTCAACTTTGTAAACTTGTGTGAGTATAATGTAATACATTTCTGTATATGAATCTGCCAGATTACCATTACAATCAGAAGCCATTGCAGAAGACCTCCCACCTGTCCCGAGTTTGCTGGGACAGTCCCGGATCCTGGACATCAAAAGAGGTGGAGCGTATGCAAAATAGGCACCCCAAAATTAGTGTTTTGGGGGGAATGTGAGCTTATTCTGTATGTCTCAATGTTGGGAGTTATGATTATAATGCCCACACGAGAGATTTATGGGTTTTACACAAATTAAAAAATATTCTGCTGTCTGCACCTACATTGGGTCTCCCAGATTACAAAAAACCTGTTAGACTTTTCTGTCATTTAAAGGAAGGTTTTCCCTCATGAATGCTCATACAGTAACATGGTGATGGCACCAGCTTTCTTGATGATTAGGGCAGATTGAGGACCGTGGGAGTATTTGATACACCTTATGACCCTCTTGAAGCCAAGCCCCTCAATGTTAATTCTGCAGAAATTTCGCACTCACACAGGCATGATTGGCAAACTGGCAGCTGAGAAGCCATTTTCACTGATTCCCGCCATGTGTTTGGAATAATACATGATTATAGACAAGATATTACACCGTTTTACCTCTTTCTACCCCAGCAGTAAAAGTTGTCACCTATTCTGATGAATGAGCAGATGGCTAACGAGTTATCCCGTTATGGAAAGCTAACTTGTCTAATTAGATTGATTTCTCTCTCTTGTGAATGACGTGATTTTAGGCATGTAATGTCTCTTAGCAAACATGTGTTCATGACTTTAAACAATCCTAAGGAAACAAATAATAATTTTTTTTAACGTACGTGAGTATTGTGACTACATAGTATTTGCAAGTGAAAAACTAATGAATTGCTTTAAAAGTGTAAGTATTGAATATGTTATAAAATAGTCTTCTGATTTAAAGACAAATGAATGATGTAGGCTATCCAGTGATTCTAAATATGGAGAATTCTCTCTTTACGAGGAAAGCGATTTTAGGGCAGCACGGTGGCTCAGTGGTTAGCACTTCTGCCTCACAGCGCTGGGGTCTTGAGTTCAACTCCCAACCGTGGCCTTATCTGTGAGGAGTTTGTATGTTCTCCCCGTGTTTGCGTGGGTTTCCTCCGGGTGCTCCGGTTTCCTCCCACACTCCAAAAACATACTGGTAGGTTAATTGGCTGCTATCAAAATTGACCTTAGTCTGTGCCTGTCTGTGTATGTTAGGGAATTTAGATTTTAAGCTCGAATGGGACAGGGACTGATGTGAGTTCTCTGTACAGCGCTGCGGAATCAGTGGCGCTATATAAATAAATGGTGTTAATGATGATGATGATGATGAAAGTGACTCTGAGAGCTGAGAGTTAATCACAGACTGAGGAAGGAGCGGCAGATGGAATAGAATGGGCTGTCTACATTTTGCATGTGAGGCTAGGCTAACTAATTGGCCCAATGTCTTTGGCCCACACATGTGTCAGGACATACATGTTGTGACATCACAATGTGTGCATGTATGCATTCCGTAGGAAACCAACACTAACAATGCCAAGGATAGGGTAAGGTTCTTTCAGAGTCTTAACCTCCCTACGCCCTGCTTAGAAAAACTCGTTTGTAAAGGGAATAATTCTCTAAGAGGAGCACACAAAAACAAGCAAAGATTTCAGGTTTGACATCACTGTGGAGCCTTAATATGCAAAGATCCAGCGGGACATAGCTATTAATTGCATTCCCCGCTAAATGTTTTGTTTCAGTGTTCATTAACGCAAATGTAGCTAACATTAAACAATCGGTGGCTTTTAATACTTTTAAATGGTTGCCTGCATGTGATTTGTCTGTAAAATTACAAATAAGATCAGTAAGATTTGTTTCTCAGTTAGTGGAGCTGGTAAAGGAAATTCCTTTGTTATCGGTTCTGAAAGTTTCCCCTGCAGTTGATTTAAAAAACGATCAGCCTGGAAATGTTCTTTCTTTCAGATATTTGTTTAAATTAACTTATAAAATAATCAATTAGATATTTTGGACCTGATTCATCCAACAAGCGCAATTTGCGTTTTTTTTTTTTAAAGTGGACGAAAACTGCACAAAGTCCGCCCGTATCAAAGCACAAGAAGATCTGAAAAAATGTTTCCATTTGAATTTGGGTATAAGTAGCTCTGACTCAGACAGAACACACTGTAGGATACGCACAATGCGTATGTGCAATATAAAGTCGCATCAGAACACATGAAAAAAAAAAAATTAAGCACGTTAACACCTCTTAATATTCTAATCATTAATAAAAATACATTTAAGAAACTTTTTTTAAATATTTTTTTTTACATGAAATACATAAAGAAGGATGTTCGTAATGTGTACTGCACATAAAATGCATTTTTACAGCTTGTCTTACTTGCACAAACATGTTCTGATATGTATACGTGTCCGTCATCACTATCAATCGGCACTTACACCTGCCCTGTAGCTGTAGCAAGTGATATGGCTAAAAACACGTACCTGAGAGATGTCCAGAGCTTGAATCGCCCACATGTCCAAAAACATACTGGTAATTTAATTGGTTGCTAACAAATTGACCCTAGTCTGTGTGTCTGTCTGTGTGTGTGTGTGTGTATGTTAGAGAATTTAGACTGTAAGCTCCAATGGGGCTGGGACTGATGTGAGTGAGTTCTCTGTACAGCGCTGCGGAATTAGTGGCGCTATATAAATAAATGGTGATGATGATGTACGTGTACTGTCCCTCGTCACACACCTAATGTACATTGCCTATGTTAGTCCTGTCCTTGCCACCCACGTTCCGCCCCTCAAATTGTAGGCATTCGGAAGTGTAATTTGCCTGCGACCATGAATTGCAATTGTGTTCACTGGCGTAAGTATCGTCCTGGCTCATGCACTGAGCATTTTTACGCAAGATATGGCGCATAGGTGGACTCACGTTCCTAGATGCATCAGGACCTTTATGTGTGGAGAGAAGGTGAGGTTTGAGGAAAGTACCAAAACTGCACAGAGGTCTTTGTATAAACCAACGATTCTAAAGAAATCAGCATATCTATGGAGAATCATTAATGGACTTATTATAACATCCGCTTTTACTAAATATCTCTATCCAGAAAAATGAACACATTCCATATCAGTGAAACAATATATCATTGTTTACTGTACCCGAGGATAAATATTTTTTTAACGTAATTCAAAATTAATTTGCTAGGTTGAGTTTAGAGTTCTCACAAAGTATCTTTATTTTTGGTTCTGGTAATTTTAGGCATAGCCATGACATTGTCTTAGCTTTCATTATTATCGCCATTTATTTATATAGCACCACCAATTCCGCAGCGCTGTACAGAGAACTCACTCACATCAGTCCCTGCCCCATTGGAGCTTACAGTCTAAATTCCCTAACACACACACAGACACACACACACACACAGACAGAGACATACACAGACAGACTAGGTTCAATTTTGTTAGCAGCCAATTAACCTACCAGTATGGTTTTTTTTTGGAGTGTGGGAGGAAACCGGAGCACCCGGAGGAAACCCACGCAAACACGGGGAGAACATACAAACTCCACACAGATAAGGCCATGGTCGGGAATTGAGCTCATGGCCCCAGCGCTGAGAGGCAAAAGTGCTAACCACTTTTTGGGACAGGTAAGATTGTCTATCCTTAATAGTAGAAGTGTTCAAGTAACCGGTACTGGCTGCAGAAATGTTTTACTTATGCTTTGTTTAGCAATAGCAAAAACATTGATGAAACATATTTAGAAAGTTGTCAAATATAAATGGGCTATTAACAACGTGATTTATGAAACTGAAAATGTACACTTGTTACTTTTCATTTTTCAGTCATTATCATTTCTTTGCCACTGTTGCCTGACGCCACTATGAAAATACATCTCTTATCTACCTACATCTCTTATCCCTAACAGATCATCATCATCATCATTTATTTATTTATATAGCCCCAACACATTCCGTAGCGCTTAGCAGATGTGGGTAAGATGGTGCAGTTTGCGCAGTGTATCTAGCGTGAAATCGCTCTGAACATGCCTAGAAAGTAGGAGGACACATATGCTCCTGTGATAAATTGCCCAATTCTGTCACTTACTCCCGTCTGTGTCTGGAGCGGTGGGACGTGGGAAGGAAGGATGTGCAAGCATAGGCTGAGTACACTAAAGGCGCGCTCACGCATATGCGGTTATGCAGGCCTGCAGAGACACGCATATAAGCCTATTAGGTGGCGTATGTTTTGCTCATACTATAGGGTCAGGCGCATATACTCGCTGATGATGATGACTTGTCATAAACCAGGTGCATATGGGAGGAAATAAGCTAGTTTTCCATACTCTTGGTTTAAAAATATACTCCTGTTTTCCACCCAACTCTGCATCAGCCTCTTAATCTCTAATATGTATGCTCCTCTAATTGACGAGCTAGATAGAAACCACTTTGCTCAAGATGTGGATGTCGGAGCTTTACCGGATGAGGAACAGATTTACCGTGTGGGTCCTGCAAAGGAAGCTGCACTTTCAGCTGAATTTCAACAAATGCAACTCTGCATATTACCTAAGCAGTTTAATTAGGTGCTTATACAACCTGTCCAAAATGTGCTGCAAAGGGATGGAATTGTCTTAAAGTGATGTATTTATTTGTATACGTAGTGCCAATATATATATATTTTTGAAGTCCCCTAAAATGACTATCTTCAGAT
Source organism: Mixophyes australis (assembly GCA_036250195.1). Lineage (NCBI taxonomy): Eukaryota > Metazoa > Chordata > Amphibia > Anura > Limnodynastidae > Mixophyes > Mixophyes australis. The sequence goes on along the minus strand of JAVHZZ010000002.1, from coordinate 411,926,553 downwards.
TAGCGCTGTCTACACTGTTAAAGTATCAAGCATATAATTAACCTGACTGCCTTGGTTAACATTTGTATTACTAGAGCCTGGATGTCTTCCCTAGGTCCTCAGTTCCACAAATGGGCAAAATTAGTGATTGAGACCAGAGGCTGTGGGCCCCGGTGCAGGGAAGCAGGGAGTAGGGATCCGGGGTCCCACAGTGCACTGGTTCTCCGCGCAGTCGTCCCATTATCTTCATGGACCCCTGTGCACCGCACCTGCTGCATCAATGGTAATTACGCCACTTATTGAGACTGCAGATGACTGATTTACTTACAGCAGCAAAAAATGTTTGTTCTAAGTTTACTAATGTCTGGTCCAGATGGAAACGATAGCTGTCCTGAGTGACTCAGGCGCCCAGCTCCTGCGATTTTGTTTAATTTGTGTTTCATACTCTCATCGTCTCAGATATGTATCTAATTTAAACTGCTTTTGGAGTAAAAATTGCTAATCCTATGGCCTTTCCTGTATGGAGACCTATTGTGTATTCTTGTATACACACTCTGATATGTTTTAATCGTTCATGTAAAGTTTAACATATTCATCAATTCCCTGTCACCAGGTGTTTCTAGTGAATACTTACTTTGGAATAGTTTAGTGTGACAGATTTACATCCTATATATCCCCACACATTCCTATGATAACACACTTCACACAATACATACAATGCAGACATATCCTATGTAGAGATGCTCAGGCTCGGTTTTTCGAAAAACAAGCCCCCGAACATCGCCAATCCGAGTACTGAGCCGACCTGGCTCGGTACTTTCCCGCTTCCTCAAGGCTCAACATCATCGTTGCGTCATCGGATCTCACGGGTTTTGGAATCCATAAGTACTTCCATCCCCAGGAGATTCAGCCCCATTGCGCACACAGAAACAGAGGTAGCAGTCTTCTTGCCACTCTCTGTGCTCCAGTGACATTGCTCAGTGCTTTTGCTCAGACAGAAACAGGGGTAACAGTGTTCTTGTCACTCTCCAGTCTCCAGTGACATTGCTCAGTGCCATTGCTCACAAAGAAACAGGGGTAACAGTGTTCTTGTCACTCTCCAGTCTCCAGTGACATTGCTCAGTGCCATTGCTCACACAGAAACAGGCGTAGCAGTGTTCTTGTCACTCTCCAGTGACATTTCTCAGTGCCATTGCTCACACAGAAACAGGGGTAACAGTGTTATTGTCACTCTCCAGTCTCCAGTGACATTGCTCAGTGCCATTGCTCACACAGAAACAGGCGTAGCAGTGTTCTTGTCACTCTCCATTCTCCAGTACCATTGCTCGCACAGAAACAGGAGGGGTAACAGTGTTTTTGTTACTTCACAAAAATTGACTGAAAATGACTGGAAATTAAAGTTTTTGAGGTTAATAATAATGTAGGAACAAAAAAAGAGCCAAATGATGTGATTTTAGCACATCCCCAATTGTAAAGCGCTACGGAATCCCAATTGTAAAGCGCTACGGAATATGTTGGCGCTTTATAAATAAATGATTATGATGATGATGATCCAAAACCAAAACATGTGAGGGTGGTTTTGCCAAAACCAAAACACGAAGTTATTACAGATCCAAAACCAAAGCACAGGGGTCAGTGAACATCTCAAATCCTATGCATAGTCAGACAGATAGAAAAACATGTACAAGAATCATTATTTTCCTTTGGTGCAACACATCCGAAAAACACTAAAAACAGCAAACTAAGAAGCACAACAAGAAAAGTACAGAAATGTGGTGTTATCCTTCAAACGTAAATATTTCACCTACGACGGATGGTCTGCAAAATGAGAATTTTAAGATTTTAGAACTTTTTTATGCTGCACTTTGAAAGTAGAACACTCTAAAAAGCAGCCAGCCTTATCTTCTAAGTTTATGGGTCATTTCACACCTCAAGTGTGCAAAAAAGGAACCTTTTCATCCTCTCCCCATATTTCCAATTTCTCTCCAGCTGCATTTACATCTAGCCAAGATCCGGAAACTCTCCCAATTGCAAACAGCCGTTACCGTGTCAGCAAAACAGTCAAATGAAAAGAAGAGGGGGAAAAAAAGCAATATAAATAAAAAGCTTGCCTCTTCAATATTTAAATAGCCCTTTTCAGACAGAGCACAAATGTTGTAGCGCTGTTCAAAAGGGACACATTGATGTATGAGCTCAGCTGCTGTCTCATGACAAAGCAAAGTTATCCAGGTAAAGCTTTTGTGTTACTATTATAAGTAGTGTCTGTAAATAAAAAGATTTCTTAAAGAGAAAGTAAACTCAGTATTGAACATTAAAATATATCAAAGCATGAATACCTAGATCTGAATAGTGTACAAGGAGAAACTGCAGTAGGACTCCTTAAGGTCAAGTTCCCCAACCCCGTAAAAGTGTGGTCATAAATGGCCCCTGTAGAGTCATTGTTTCAGAGGATGGCTGGTGGATAATGGGGAATTGTGGGCCTGAGGGATTGGGGGCATGGTGGGTAAGAGTGCCACGGGGAAAACTTGGTGGGCTTGGGGCTCAGGGTACACCAGTTAGGTAATCTGGGGACTTATCTGATGCTGCCAAGGGGTTGTTATTTGTATGCTTTGAGGGAGGCTTGGTTCCACCTTAGAAAGGAGGGTAAGGGAAAGACTTGGACCAACAGGTATGTATAAATATTTTCATTAGTCTCATTGGAACGGTATTATCTAGACTGAGTGGATAGAACAGGATATAAGATAACTGATGGAACATGACAGTTGTTAACCAGTAAGTAACAAGGTTTATAATTTGTACAAACAACAATCACATAACAGGAATGGACACATCACAAAAGAGCAAATGGTTAGACAAAATAATCTGCTCAATTAACAAGCACACAGATCCCCCATTATCTGGAGCGAGTACCACTAAACAAATCTATAGGTGATAAATTACCCTCAACAGGTATAACTCATGAACCCGTCACGCTGGCTCACACTCACAGTCACACACCCTACTAACTAGGCTAATATAGATGATGCAAAAGCATATAACAGATGTACACATCATTTTATTATTGAGCACAACAGCTATGGTGTGACGCACTTGATGAATCTGTTGGTGGGAATAACACACCAGCCCCCTTCCAAACTCCACCCCCCATCCCACGGCTGGTTTAACTATCAGTCTACTTGATGAGTACAGTAGTGATAGAAAGATTGACTCACATGATTAATGGAGGACTACCAGCTCCTCATTCCTGGCCACTCAGGCCTCTTGACATGCTCTGGACCTCAACCTACTGGATGCTGGAGAAGCTTCAGACACTGTACTTCCTGTGGACACTCCAGATGCTGGACAGTCTCTGTCCATAACCCCTTCCCCCGATATTGCTGTATGACTGGGTCATGTAGCCCACTAAGCACTTTGTCCCACTGAAATCTGTCTGTACCAATATGCAATCTCTGGCACTTACCCCTGTTTTCAAACAGGCAAGCATGGCCCTCCTACCTCTTTATATATTTATATATACCCTGTCTTAAATTACCTTGTTTGTTCCCAACTGTAAAAATAACTTCAGAGTATGATGGCTTTATATCAATAAACACATACAAGTAAAATATTATTATTATTATTATTATTATTATTATTATTATTATTATTATTAATATTATTATTATTATTATTATTATTATTATTAATAATAATAATAATAATAATAATAATAATAATAATAATAATAACTCAAATGTAGAATGTTTTTTAGGTAGCACTCAAGCCAATTTTAATTTTCTTTATGTTTACATAGAAATTATGATGTGTGCAAGACTTTTCTTGATCTCTTAAGGGAAATTTTTTCCTGTCAGATAGGGTTTTTTTGTGGTGTAAATGAGTAAATATGTTTTTATTTTACTCAGGTTATACTGAAAACTGAGCAGAAAGATGAAAAAAAAATGCTTGTTTTATTCTTACGCCGTTATTGAACTCACCAATGGTAACAATACAATTAATGTATACAAATTATTATATTCACATTGTGTTCATTTATTTCACACACACACAAACACACAAATTTATTTTACTAATAGTATTATTAAAAGAATATGTTCTTGTTCTTTTCATTTTTATGTTTTAAAAAAAAAAAGTTACTCCAATGCGGTATTGGTTATATGGTAAATATGAAATTGTCAGCAATGTTTCTCTATGTCATGCTGATGTTATTCTTATGCTTTGTAACTTTTATCTGATAATTGGAAAATAAAGATTATATAAAAAAAAGACTATGCACTAACATGCTTAAATACAGTCTTAGATGTCACTGTTATGTAAGCTCCGACAGAGCTCCGATATCAGTGATAGAGCTCCTGTATCTCCTGTACATTTTATAGAGCCAGTCACCCCTGTCCTGAACAACAAGAGATAGGGAGAGTGGTTGACAGATGTGGGAGCAGACTGTGGGCTATAAGGCAAGGTCTCTGTACAGCACTGCGGAATCAGTGGCGCTATATAAATAAATGGTGATGATGTGATCTTACCTTATGGCAAGGTTCTCACGCTTTAGGTGGAATGATGCCGCTCCTGGAATGTTAAGAGGCAGGGGCCTTATGTAGACTCGGACATAAATCCGACTTGTAAGCACAAAAAGCACTTTTTTAAACTGTGCCTGGCCAGAAGCCAAGTATACGTCTTTTTCTGCTCTTAGACTGACACGTATCTCTCCCTTGCACCTCTCTGTGCTCAGAGATGTGGAACAGGGGAGGTAGTGGTAAGCCTAGTAAACTAAGGGCAAGTTATGCTGAGGGGAAAGTCACTGTAGATACTGTCCCTTTGCAATATCAGAGGTACAAGTATCAGACATGTTTATTTGTAATATGAAAAAAGTGAGATTGTAAGATATAATGTTAATATAATATAATATAACATAGTTATTTATATGGTATAATTAACTGAGGTGGGAAAATATTAAATTAACTAAGTTGGAATAAACTAAGGTTCATTAAGAAAGGATTACTAATGTATGATCTGAACTCTTCTAAATATTAGCAACGTCAGAAGAATAATCTGTGTTAAAAGTATGTAGTAATTATTTGGCCAGGCTCAAGTGATGGAAATCTGTCCTTCCATAAAAGCTTATTTAACCAACACTTTTGCCATTATAACCTTTTTTATTTTTTCTATGTTTATTTTATCTCATACATTTCACTTCTTGCCAACACCACAAACTTACAAGCTATCTTATCAGTAATCATATCCGTGCAAAAAGAATATCACAAAGAACTGGGAAGAGAAAAAAAAATGTAAACAGTTATCTGAGATGCGGGTCAGGAACCTGCTTCAAACAAACTGTAGATATCAAATGCAAACATTAGTACAGTCGCTACCATTTACAATCATCCCAACGAATGAAAGAGTGATCTCGCAACAATGGCTGAACTTGGTAAAAAACATCTTTTACTCCACAAAAGAAGTCCGATGTCTGAAATGTTGCCCTTCAGATCACCTCTCACACACAAAAACCACGTCTCACTATCTCCTCTTTCAATTCATAATTCCTATCTTGAGTCGTTACCAAGAAAACATCCATTTATATCTGCCAGTGATGCTGTTTGTGTTTGTAGCAGATTATTTTTCTTACTTATTTTGTACATGGAACAAACAGTTGAAAACTAAAATAATGTTACAATTCTTTTCGAATATTTCCTATTTGTAAGTTGGATTTATAGGGAACCCTTTAACATTAAGTATTGCAGCAATTTTATGGGAAATACTTATATAACTGATAATGCAGCCTAGGAACCAGTACTTTATAAATTTAAGTCAGGCAGTGTCTCTGTAATGTCATTGGCTCCTATCACATTCATAGGCTGCATCCTGGCTGAAGTTGGATGCCTGGGTGCATAGGTGATCACTTTAATGTCCCTCTAGTTACCAAGAAATGATTATCGAATTATACATACAGATAACCAGTGCTATAATAATAATTATCAACTAAATATGTTAAAGTTTCTTAATACATAGGCTTAATAGTAGATACATTTAGTTCTGGTCAGACCTCCTGTTGCTGTACATTGGGCAGAACATAGACCCGGGGAGACTGTTCTGAACCTTTCAATGTATGGAATTGGACGAAAACTTCACAGAGTGGTAACATTGGATCCCAGAAGACATACTAGAGGGGTTGAGGTCCTGGTTGAACCTCTTGTTGGTGTATGCTGGGCAGGACTTTAGCTTGGGGAGCCTGTTCTGGGCCTGCCACTGGATGGATTGCATTAAAACTTCACAGAGGAGGGGCAATTGTTCTGGGATGCCTAAGGGAGTGGTTGATGTCTCGTTCAGATCTCCTGCTGGTGTACACTGGGCAGAGCTTTGATACGGGGAGCCTGTTCTAGACCTTCCACTGGATGGATTTGGATGATATCTTAGCTGATAATTATTTTTTTAAGGTTGACAGTAGAGATGTTTACTGACCCCTGTGTTTTGGTTTTGGATCTGGATTAACTTTGCGTTTTGGTTTTGGCTTTGGTTTTGGTAAAACCGCCCTCACGTGTTTTGGTTTTGGATCCCTATATTTTATCTAAAATCCCTATGTTTTTGCTACAATCACATAATTTGGCTCTTTTTTGTTCCTACATTATTATTAACCTCAATAACATTAATTTCCAGTCAATGTTTGTCAAGTGGCAAGAACACTGCTACCCCTCCTGTCTCTGTATGAACAATGGCACTGGTGACTGGAGAGTAACAAGAACACTGCTACCCCTCCTGTCTCTGTATGAACAATGGCACTGGTGACTGGAGAGTAACAAGAACACTGCTACCCCTCCTGTCTCTGTATGAACAATGGCACTGGTGACTGGAGAGTAACAAGAACACTGCTACCCCTCCTGTCTCTGTATGAACAATGGCACTGGTGACTGGAGAGTAACAAGAACACTGCTACCCCTCCTGTCTCTGTATGAACAATGGCACTGGTGACTGGAGAGTAACAAGAACACTGCTACCCCTCCTGTCTCTGTATGAACAATGGCACTGGTGACTGGAGAGTAACAAGAACACTGCTACCCCTCCTGTCTCTGTATGAACAATGGAACTGAGCAATGTCACTGGAGAAAGGAGAATGACAAGAATGACAAGAACACTGCTACCTCTTTTCTGTATGAGCAATGGCGCTGGATCTCCTGGGGAGGGAGGAACTTATGGATCCAAAATCTGCGAGATCTGACAACGCAACGATAACGCTTTGCCTCGATTCTCGATTCAGAGGACACCCGAAAGCACCAAGCCGGCTCGCGAACCCACTCGGATCCCCTAAGTTCAGGTATGTTCGGTTTTCAGACAACTGAGGCCAAGCATCTCTAGTTGACAGTCACATCCAACTCATTAATAACTTAATAATTTCAAGATTTAAACCTGGGCAAAGGCATTGACTTTAGCTAGTAATATATATATATATATATATATATATATATATATATATATATATATATATATATATATAATGTATTTCTTTATTTAGTATAAACACACCAATGAAAAAGTAATACAATATCTACAACATATTTCATAGCCTTTTTAAATGTAAATTCCATATTAACGTTCCAGCATTGTTGATTCTTCAGGTTTCCTGTATCCCCATATGGACTCTCCACGTATATGATTCTTATCACTGTATCTAAATCTATTTTTGTTGCTGCTGAGAGATATAAAGACTTTGTGGCCTCATTTGAGCATCTTTTACAATTCATTTCGCTCCTAAATCATATTTAAACGTAATATATTTTATATTGTATTTTGCATACGAGCCCATTTGTGGCCAGATGTTCAATTTAAATAAGTTTTGCAAATCATCTATAATCATCTGTTACTTCAGTCATTGGATATGCGGCGTTGTGGAGTTTAACTACGTGACAAATCTATTTACTTTACACAATAACCGCATTATAAGAGGCTGAGATAAATGTGCAGCACATTGTTTAGTCCTCTTCTTTAAGGGTCTCTTAAGAAATGTTGTATTTATTATGCCTCAGATTTCTCCCATTAAGTTACAGCACATGTATTCGTTGTATGTGGTACCAGTTTACATCCCCTGCCTGTCTAATTAGATATTTTGAAGGACTCATTATCAGTTCACAATGGAATTGAGTAGATGTTTCTGCAAGCAGTGTGTGTGGCAATGTATCTATATTATTGTTATTTGCTTTCTGCCTAGTTTATTTTGTTTGCATTTAGGTTGGTTTCATTTTTATTGTTCTTTAAACAGCAAAATAAAACACGTTTCTGTTCCCAGTGCCTGCTAAACCCGTGGAGCAGAGAAAAAGCAACATCATATTGTTCTATACATGTCTCTTCATGTGTACATCAATTTTTTATGCTGTGACACTTGCAGACGAGGCAGTTTGCTTGAAAGTTACAGACACTTTTAAATGATGGATGAAATGTTCTGATGTGTCGGCATGCCAGCCAACTATTACTGTAGTCTTGGCGTTTATAATATTTTCCAAAGAAATCTTCTATGCATCAGTTGTTTTCTGGGGTGTCATCTTGTAGACATAGGTAATTGTTAGTAAACTACAGTTAGAGTGGAACTAAATAAAAATATACACGGCATACTTAGATCACTTTTACAAATTCATTTCTTCCTGGCCGGCAACTACAATGATGATTTGGGCAGAGTTTGCAGAACACTGAGGTCCTCAGGTAGAGTTGGATATCATTTTGCAGATGGAAATCACATGCCAAAAAGAGACAAATCTTACATGGGTATGTTGAATTGAATGCAACTAATCTGCCCGCCATCATTGTCTGGTTGCAACGCAAACCGGTGATTGAGCACCCGCGAGTCTCCCGGCTACTGACAATTGCATTTGCATCTGAATCTCAGTCTACATAAGTCGTACTTACTCCAAAATACAGAAGTCTCCAAAGTCTCCTTCTTTCTCAATCGTAATGTTCCGTAAGAACCTGTAAGCTCAAGATGCGATTCTACAGTCTACATATGGCTGCAATCATAACTAGCGCCTTGTCGACATGCGCAGAGGTAAAAAAGTGTATTTCACACAGAAAATGCTCTTTGCTTTCAACTCTACCTGAGACCCTCAGTTGCTATGTTATTAAATAAATCTATCTTATAGTGATTCGTTCTCCCATTCTCCCATAGAGCAACTTGGACTGGACTCAGCAAGATGCCAAAACTACATTATGAGAATTCTGGGTATTGTCCACTTCAATGTGTCTTATAGGTGTTACACATCAGCCGGCCATGGCTCTCTTTTGCGAGCATAATGTTCCATCTCCTCCAACAGATACTCGATTCAGATTTAGATCTGGTGACTGGCAGGGGGTTGTTGCTTTCAGCTAAATTCACCATGATATTTGCAGGACTTTCCTAATCTTGTGTCATGTAGCATTATCTTGCTCAACAAGCCAAGTCACAGATGGATTTATGAAGGAGATATGGTTGATCAGAAATGACGTTCATATATCTTGTATCATTATTAGAAAGTTGCTCTAGTTGTACCGAAGGGCCGCAAAACTGCCATTACATCATCGCTACCAGACAGCGTGATGGATTTTCCAATCTCCAAGGTTTTTGTATTACTAAACCGCACTTTCTTGCTGGTCACTGACAGGAGTGGTGGTCTGTTAGCTGATATCACCTTTCGTATCAATGTTACAGCATCACTTCTGAGTCCAGCTGACTGTAACACAGCTCTGTGCTTCTGTCTCTCCCCTTTCCAACAATTATCTGTTACTGACCATGGGAGTCTGGATGTTATGTGGAGAGTGGCCCATAATCTACACAACCACTGTTTTCTGGATGCATGATATCATTATGTATGCTGTCCAGTGGTGGCAGCATTTGTAAGCCCTTCCTACTGCGGCTAGTGGGCCCATTTGGGATAAAGAAAGGGGTAATGGTGGCAAAATAAGCTCAGCCGGTTCCCAGCAGCAACAGACAGGGTGGCATAGGCGATCCATCCTGTGGCAGCGTTTTTGCACATTGATAAAACTATGTTGTGCTGGAGTGGGGCAAATATAAAATGAGTAGATAGATTTAGAGTTGTGAGGGGGTGTGTCCTACCTGAACTCTAAATTACAGTGTAAATATAAAGCTGTCCAGTACCTGTGTACTTCATGCAAAGGATATTGCATTTGCATCACAACAGGGTTTATCCAGGTGCAAAATTGCTCCTTTTCCTCCTAACTCAAACTGACTTGGAAGCAAATATCAATATTTTTATTAGGACCTGGCAACGTATCTTATTTGCCTCAAAAAGTTGCTGTTAAAAAGTTGCTATTAGAAAATAATACTGTTATTTTTGAATAAATATTTATTCTTGACATCTGTATATTTCCTCAGGGGCACCTTTGTGGGAGATCTGCTGTGTGGGATAGAGGAGGTTCCTCTTCTTCCTCCAGCAAAGGAGATGTTTAGTAAAGTTACAGGAAAATGAACAGAAGCAAAGAAAAGGTACTAAACAATTAAGGCAGGAAATGGAACACCACACCCATATCCACATTTACAGGATGTACTCACACTCTTTGGGGATCATGTAGAGTTGGATCATAATTGCCAACTCTCCCGGAGTGTCCGGGAGACACTCAGGTTCCGGGTGGGTCTCCCGGTCTCCCAGGAGAGTGTGACAACCTCCCTCATCTTCCCACTTCCTAGTGAAGTGGGCAGAATTAGATCCAAAAATGCTGCGATTTTGATGGAATTGCGGCATTTGGCTCCGCCCCTGTGACGCAATGACACGTTTGCGTCATTATGTCACGTGGGCGGGGCCAAAATCGTGGCATAGCCCCACTCCGAAACGCCCACCACCCCCAGGCAGCTACCGGACGCTGAATTGAGAAAGTCGGCAAGTATGAGCTGGATGCGTAGCATAAAATACAAATGTCACTACTACGTATCATCATCATCATTTATTTATATAGCGCCAACATATTCCGTAGCGCTTTACAATTGGGGACAAATACAGTAAGAAACAAACTGGGTAAAACAGCATGCATACAAAATATTGTAAGCTTGTGAGCAGAACCCTCTGACCTCCCTGTATGTTTGCTAACACCAGGGGGTAAATGTATCAAGCTGAGAGTTTTCCGGTGGGTTTGAAAAACCAATCAGATTCTAGCTATCATTTATTTAGTACATTCTACAAAATGATAGCTAGAATCTGATTGGTTGCTATAAACAACATCTCCCCCTTTTCAAACCCGCTGCAAAATTCTCAGCTTCATACATTTACCCCCATGTCTTGTTTTCTTACTGTGTTTGTACAGAGAGGTAAGAGAGTCCTGCTCATAGGCTTACAATCTATGCAACAGAAGTGTGATACATGTGATTAAGAGCAAACAGTTGCATATTGGTCCAGCCTTTATGAACAAGTGCTTAGTGGTATAGGGCCCAGTCACACAGCAATGTTGCTTTGGGGTATCAGTAGAAAATTTGAGTAAAGAAATACATTAAATGTAATTTTCCCATCAACTGTGTAAATGAATGGTAATAAGGTAGAATAACTAAGGGAGGAGCCGAAGATGGTTCAGGAATTTCGTAAACTTGCCTAAAGAGGTGAGTTTTCATGTGAGAGTATAGCTCTCCAGAATATGCCGGCAATATATAAACATATGTCCATACTAATACTATTAATAAGGGGTTATTCCATCATTTTGAACAGCATGTATAAAATATCCTAAATTGCATTTAAAAATTACCCCAGTCTTTCCCTACGCTGCCCAGACCATTCCTTTCCTCATTAAATTAGGAATGATCCTTGCAGTGTCTGTAGGGAGTAACACATGATTATCGTTTCTGGATAACAGTTTTCACGGTATGAGATCCATACAAGTCCCATAAAAAACAAATTTAGTTCAATATTTCACATACAGCTAAACTATTGCATAGTGTCTGCTTCTATAGCTTCCTCTATTATTTACAAGCAAAACAAAGTTTCCATCTAACTTCAGAAGCTTGTAAAGTTGTATTACAGAATGCAGCTGGAGATTAAGAATTATATAACGCACTTTTGCTTTAAATTTCAGTTTTTTTCAGTGAACCGAGCCAGTGAAGATCTTTATTTAATAACGTTGGTGTCTATATGACACACTTTTGTTATTCACTTAAAGTAGCGATTCAATTAAGCGAATGTTGCTATTTGTCAAAACCAGCATGATTTTGTGATATGTGAGATACCTTTCAAATTAATGTTTGTTTCCTTCCAAAATGATACAAATGTACATTACATATTCAAATATGTCACAAAGATGTGTGGAATCTATAGATTTATGTTAGAGACACCTGCACATATGTGTCATGTTTTTTTCTTTAATTACTTTTATATTAATGTGAATGATCATCATTCAATAAAATGGATGAGTTCTAAGAGTAAAATTACTGAATTATACAGGGACACTTAACTTTTGTTCGATAAATTTACTTTCACTGTTTTTTATTACTTACTTTACAATTTTAAAAAACATAATTGATAGAAAAATGATTCATGTAATGTTTTATTTCAGCAAACGGGCCGCAAAGGATTTGCAGATGCAGGGCAGTGATCTTGAAATTGAGAAAGAAAGGAGTATTTTGGATTAAGCTCTGGGGGAGAACGTCCTATCTGTTTTTAGGGAGTCAGACTGAGCATTGTTCCTTCAGAAAATTACTGCCAGAAAACAGAAAGACACAACAATCAGAAAAAAAAACATTGTTCGCCATCCTAGGCGAGTGCCAGGATTGTATAAGTCGGCTTAGGCACACGTATGTTCCTGCTTCCTGGGCATGCACATAGCAATTTCACGTAAGAAAGATACACGGCGCAAACTGTTGGACGCCCCACTTTGCAGCTCCGTAATGAGCAAGAAAGAGGTGAATGTTAAGATACTGTGATTCATATTGTGATATACAGAAACGATCAACGGATTGGGATTTTCACAGCCCTCTAAGTACTCTACACAATAACTTTTCTGCTTAGAGTTGAAAAGACATGTTTTTGGATATTCTCTCTCTAAAAAGCAGTACAAAACTATGACAGCCCCATTTGCCATAATTGTGAAGTGACATAGAACACAAGGAATCCACGGGTGCCTACGTCTTCTAAGTCCTCTCTAAGGGGTATATTTACCAAACTGCGGGTTTGAAAAAGTGAAGATGTTGCCTATGGCAACCAATCAGTTTCTAGCTGTCATTTTGTAGAATGCACTAAATAAATGAAAGCTAGAATCTGATTGGTTGTTATAGGCAACATCTCCACTTTTTCACACCCGCCGTTTAGTAAATCTAGCCCTAAGTCTTCATGGGGTACCAGGTGTCCTGTAAAACTCAGTGATCATCGTGCGAGAGTGAGACATGGGGGGTATTCAATTGACCGCGAGTTGTTGTTTTTTTCCCGCCGCGTTAAAAAAAAAATCACACGCGGGTTTTTAACTGCTATAGTGACCGTTTTTAATTAACGCAGCATGAAAACTTGTGCAATTCAATTGAAAAATAGGGAACGCTGCCCAGCGCGTTAATCATTGTGTTTGCCAGTTTTTAGGGGAGTGAAGGGGAGTTTTTTAACGCGGTCATGTATAACACAAAAAAAAGGATTGACATACATTTTCATACATTAGATTGCATTACACAACCATTCTAGTTGACAATACCTACATTGCAGTCTTTTCTTTAGCATATTTATTTATTTAAATATTTTTTTACTATAGAATCTATACCATGTCAAAACACATTAGTACATATATATTTGTACCAAAAACATACATAAATATTTTTAATTATTGATTTTTATTTTTTATTTTTCTTATGTTTTTTTTTTTTCATAATTTTTTTTTTAAAAAAAACAACTTTTGCATGTTATGCGTTACTGATAAACATAGTTTATCTTTTTTTGTTTTCATTATTACATGATTTCAAATAGTTTTCTTAGGTTTTCTATTTTTATCACACCCCAAAGAGGTGCGAGATAACACAGCATATTGGCCTGTTTAACCCACCGCGTTAAAAAAACAATTGAATAGCTTTTAACTAGGGATGAGCGCACTCGGATTTCTGAAATCCGAGCCCACCCGAACGTTGCCGATCCGAGTCGGATCCGAGACAGATCCGGGTATTGGCGCCAAATTCAAATCTGAAACTGAGGCTCTGACTCATAATCCCGTTGTCGGATCTCGCGATACTCGGATCCTATAAATTCCCCGCTAGTCGCCGCCATCTTCACTCGGGCATTGATCAGGGTAGAGGGAGGGTGTGTTAGGTGGTCCTCTGTCCTGGTAGATCTCGTGCTGTGCTGTTTAGTTCTGTGCTGTGCTGTTTAGTTCTGTGCTGTGCTGTGCTGTGCTGTGTTCTGCAGTATCAGTCCAGTGGTGCTATGTGCTGTGCTCTGTCCTTCTGAGGTCAGTGGTGCTGCTGGGTCCTGTGCTGTGTCCTGTTCAGTCCAGTGGTGCTGTGTCCTGTGCTCTGTGCTTCTAAGGGCATAGTTATTTCCCCAATATTCCCCTGTGTTTAAAAAAATAAAAAAAAGTTATTTAAAAAAATAGCAAAAACTAATTTAATTTTTTTTAATTACCACAAAATTTGCACAACCAATCCTGCAGTATAAGCCCATTGGTACTGCAATATTACCAAGTTCACACATTCAGCAGTAAAAGTCCAGTGGTACTGCAATATTACAAAGTTCACACATTCTGCAGTATCAGTCCAGTGGTGCCGTGTCCTGTGCTCTGTCCTGCTGAGTTCCGTAGTGCTGCTGGGTCCTGTGCCGTGTCCTGTTCAGTCCAGTGGTGCTGTGTCCTGTGCTCTGTGCTTCTAAGGGCATAGTTATTTCCCCATTATTCCCAAGTTTTTAAAAAATAAAAAAAAAGTAAAAAAAAATAAAAAATTAAAAATTAAAAAAAAAATATATAATTATAACCAAATTTGCAAAACCAATCCAGCAGTATAAGTCCATTGGTACTGCAATATTACAAAGTTCACACATTCTGCAGTATCAGTCCATTGGTGCTGTGTCCTGTGCTCTGTCCTGCTGAGTTCCGTAGTGCTGCTGGGTCCTGTGCCGTGTCCTGTTCAGTCCAGTGGTGCTGTGTCCTGTGCTCTGTGCTTCTAAGGGCATAGTTATTTCCCCATTATTCCCAAGTTTTTAAAAAATAAAAAAAAAGTAAAAAAAAATAAGAAATTAAAAATTAAAAAAAAAATATATAATTATAACCAAATTTGCAAAACCAATCCAGCAGTATAAGTCCATTGGTACTGCAATATTACCAAGTTCACACATTCTGCAGTATCTTGTGCTACATATAATGGAGACCAAAAATTTGGAGGATAAAGTAGGGAAAGATCAAGACCCACTTCCTCCTAATGCTGAAGCTGCTGCCACTAGTCATGACATAGACGATGAAATGCCATCAACGTCGTCTGGCAAGCACGATGCCCAATCTCCTAGTACAGGGCATGTAAAATCCAAAAAGCCCAAGTTCTCAAAAAACAGCAAAAAGAGAAACTTAAAATCATCTGAGGAGAAACGTAAAGTTGGCAATATGCCATTTACGACACGTAGTGGCAAGGAACGGCTTAGGCCCTGGCCCGTGTTCATGACTAGTGGTCCAGCTTCACCCAAGGATCTAAGCCCTCCTCCCCCCCCCACAAAAAATTTAAGAGAGTTATGCTGTCAGCAACAACAACAAAACAGCAAAGAACTCTGCCTTCTAAACAGATGACATCACAAATCCCCAAGGCGAGTCCAAGGGTGTTGTTGGTTGTGAACCCTGACCTTCCCATCACTGTACGGGAAGAGGTGACTCCATCCAGCATTTGCAGCACGCCCTCTGCTTATGCTGGAAGGATCACCCACAGTCCAGTTACAGATTTGGCTAATGAAGGTGTGAATGTTGTACACTGGGAGGAGGATATTGATGTAGCTGGCGCTGAGGAGGATGTTGATGATTATGATGCAGACAGATACCAAATTGCCTTTCTCAATTTCTATTTATATTCTAGATTATATAACGGCTGAAAAGTTTTCTGTTTTACTCCTAGTGGAGAGGGGATCTGATGCAGACAGATACCAAACTGCCTTTGTCCATTTCTTTGTATATTTGAATTTCTAGTTCTACAGTCTATGCAGGCTGCTTTATTTATATTCAACTACAAGTGAGGGGGGGGGGGGGGGCATAGATAGCCACCAAAGTAACGTGGTCCATTTAATTTCACTTTCTTGCTCCTCAGTCTGTGCAGCCTGCTTTTTTTATCTTCAAAGTATTTATATTTACAAGCCTTGCAATCTAAATTAACTAGAGGTAATGACGTGGTAGAACTCCAAAAGGCAGTTTGGAAGCCCCTGTACAAACTGGCTCTATTTTTTAACTGAGTTGTCCCCCCTCCAGTGTGTACTCGGAAAGAGTTTTTAGTGCAGCGGGGAACCTGGTCAGTGAGCGGCGAAGGAGGTTGCTTCCTCACAACGTTGAAAAAATGATGTTTATAAAAATGAATAATCAATTCCTCAATGAAGTACAGCACTGCCCTCCAGACAGTACAGAGGGACTGTGGTTGTGGAGTCCAGCGGGGACGAATTGATAATGTGTGAGGAGGAGGAAGTACACACTGTAGGGGGAGAGGAATCAGAGGTTGAGGATGAGGACGACATCTTTCCTCAGTAGAGCCTGTTTAGTTTGTACAGGGAGAGATGAATTGTTTTATTGGTGTGGGGGCCCAAACAAACCAATCATTTCAGCCACAGTTGTTTGGTAGGCCCTGTCGCTGAAATGATTGGTTTGTTAAAGTGTGCATGTCCTATTTCAACAACATAAGGGTGGGTGGGAGGGCCCAAGGACAATTCCATCTTGCAACTTTTTTTTTGGCATTATGTGACCATTCAACAGTCGTTTGCCATGTTCAAAAAGTAAAAGAAAATGCCAACAAATTCAATAAATTAAATCAAAAGTTAAATGCCCTGTCATTATTTAAAACAAGAGGTTTTGACGTGCTAGAATTAGTGTAGTGTTAAGATGTTATAAACACTACACTTGGAAATTGGAGGAGGTAATGTGGCCCCGGTATCAAATTGGGTACCGGGGCCACCCCACTACGAAGTCCAGATACTTGTTTGGTGGAATTCAGACCAGTTGAGGGTGTATTTATTTTATTGTGGCCCCGGTATCAAAATGGGTACCGGGGCCACCCCACTACGCAGTCCAGATACTTGTTTGGTGGAATTCAGACCAGTTGAGGGTTTTATTATTATATTGTGGGGACCACTCTATCTATACCACACTACAACTCTATACCACTCTATTTAATACTTTAATTCTATTTAATACTTTAATTCTATTAGTAGTTACCATAAAGAGGAACAAAATAAACCAATTTTACCAAAAGTATAATATGACTTAGACTTACAAACACTACACTTGAAAGATGGTGCCTTTAAATGAAAAAGTCAGTCTTCATTGCACGACTATGTGCAACAGGGACAGTTTTTTGGTTTACAAAGTCAACCAATAACACTTCGACCCTGTCTGTCTTTAACATACTTGATGGGATCTCAATGACGAATTGTCTGTACCATGTTTGGAGGAGGTATTGTGGCCCCGGTACTAAATTGGGTACCGGGGCCACTCCTCTACGCAGTCCAGATACATTTATTGGTGTGAATCATAAAAGTTCAGGGTTTTTAATATATATTGTGGTGACCCACTCCTCTACGCAGTCCAGGTACATTTATTGGTGCGAATCATACAAGTTCAGGGTTTTTAATTTATATTGTGGAGACCCACTCCTCTACGCAGTCCAGGTACATTTATTGGTGCGAATCATACAAGTTCAGGGTTTTTAATTTATATTGTGGTGACCCACTCCTCTACGCAGTCCAGATACATTTATTGGTGTGAATCATAAAAGTTCAGGGTTTTTAATATATATTGTGGTGACCCACTCCTCTACGCAGTCCAGGTACATTTATTGGTGCGAATCCTACAAGTTCAGGGTTTTTAATTTATATTGTGGTGACCCACTCCTCTACGCAGTCCAGATACATTTATTGGTGCGAATCATACAAGTTCAGGGTTTTTAATTTATATTGTGGTGACCCACTCCTCTACGCAGTCCAGATACATTTATTGGTGTGAATCATAAAAGTTCAGGGTTTTTAATATATATTGTGGTGACCCACTCCTCTACGCAGTCCAGGTACATTTATTGGTGCGAATCATACAAGTTCAGGGTTTTTAATATATATTGTGGTGACCCACTCCTCTACGCAGTTCAGGTACATTTATTGGTGCGAATCATACAAGTTCAGGGTTTTTAATATATATTGTGGTGACCCACTCCTCTACGCAGTCCAGGTACATTTATTGGTGCGAATCATACAAGTTGATGGTTTTCTTATTATATATATTGTGGTGACCCACTCCTCTACGCAGTCCAGAAAGATACCTCGTTGCAACGTTTTGGACTAATAACTATATTTTGAGGTGTTCAGAATACACTGTAAATTAGTGGAAATGCTTGTTATTGAATGTTATTGAGGTTAATTATAGCGTAGGAGTGAAAATAAGCCCAAAAACTTGATTTTTTAACTTTTTATGTTTTTTCCAAAAAAAATCCGAATCCAAAACCTTAAATCCGAACCGAGACCTTTCGTCAAGTGTTTTGCGAGACAAATCCGAACCCCAAAAATAATGAAAATCCGGATCCAAAACACAAAACACGAGACCTCAAAAGTCGCCGGTGCACATCCCTACTTTTAACGCGGCTGCCTCTCGCACACCCTATACTTTCAATAGACCTTTTACTGAATAAAAACGGAGCATTAAAAGTGGAATTAAATTGCGGTTAAAGTTAACTCGCTCGAAAACTATAAAAAACAGCGTTAAAATTACTTAACACGGTCTTAAAAAAACTTGTTAATTAAGGGATTTGCTAACTACCTAACACAACCCTAGATGGAAATTGAATCTGGTTGATATTAAAATAAAATAATACAGCCTTCTATTAAGAAGTGAACCATTGTATATTATTGACTGAATTGTATGTCTAAATTGTTAATTAAATAACAAATAAAGGAATAAATAAACATGAAGGAATTGCACAGAAACCAAGGACAACAGACATAAAAGTAACAAATAAATCAAACTGGAAGAATGGTGGAAATACATTTTATTGTACATGTTCATAAGTATTAATATAAAGAAACTGGTGGAAACTGAATTAAACAGAGTGTTATTTCGATTATAAACCTGAGTAACTGTTAACTGTGTTTACCTTTGTTATTAACAATAGATTAAGTGCCCCTCTACAGAACATTGCACTGTTTTAATTGATAAACACATCAGAGAGAGTAGTAACTTGGTGTCCTCAAGGAGACTCACCAAGACTGGCTCCTGGCAACACCACAACCCTCTCGTCAATGACTCCTGCTCCTGGTGACCTTCCGCTTATCCCCCAATGGCATTTTCACTTCAACATTTGGACTCAGGGGGGCACTAGGAACTTCATGAATGATGATTTTGCATGTCTTACCTTGTTCGGTCACTAGCTAAGTCCATCGGCCTCCTTGGCAACGACCTACTGATGCTATCTTTGAGTTCTTTTTTGGTTTTCCACTGCTAAACTTCACACGTCCGTGGGTGTATTACCAAGAGATTTTGTCTTACCATCGAATCTCATCTCCTTAAATCATCATCCGGGGACTCTGGCAGAATAATCCAGTAATCGACAGGCACTCTGGTGAAGTGGCAAACTGAAGATTATTGTTTTTAGACGTTTTCCAACACTCTGAACTACGACAGATCAAGCAAGAAGAAAAGAAGATATCTTTTCCCATTAGGATTATGATGGATCGAGAAAAAAAAGTGATGAACCATGGTTTATCCTAGAAATTGTGATAATTAAGATCTTTAATGTATTTGTTGCTTTTTTTAAGATGCATTTAACTAGGATCAGACATCCTTATTCTATTTATTCTTACTCTCCTAGTAGTCTGTGATTACACTGTTATGAGGTCGGTGAGGGCAGAACAACCATTAACTAACGAGATTATCGGAATGTTCAAAGCAGCGGGTGGTGAGTGTGTAGAGCTTGTACCAGGCAGTGATCTGTTTTCTTATGTAAAGAGAAGAATGGAAGAAGCAGTAAGTTATCGGCTGAGATTTAGATAGTGGAAGATTCAGGGTCCCCCAACAGCACACAGTAGTCATGTAAGGCATCTGTCACACTGACACAGACAATTGTGGTATTGTTTACTGCGGAAGATTTTTGGTTCTTTGTACATAAAGGCATTTTAACTTCTCCAGTGATTACAGAATCATAGGAATGACTATTATTTCCAGAAATGTTGTACTAGAATTTTTGTTTTCCTGTGATTACTTTTGTTTGGTAGAACCATTTCTTTATTCATTTATACCAACAGGGTGTAACCTTTGTATAAAGCAGAAAAACCCTGTTACATCTATATTCCCCTCTATTCCCTATCCTTCATGCTCTGTGTGCCTTGGCCTCCGCAATCTGTCATCTGTATTCGTGTATTGCATGTTCCTTCGTCTGGGCTGGATTCCAGTCTCTGTTAGCGATTGTTTTATCATCATTTTGGCTGATTCCAGAGATGTGAACACAAAGAACTGATTAGTAAAAAATAATCTTCTTTTATTTCAGAGCTTTATTCACGCCTGGCACCGAACAAAACATTTAAATGCATGATCGGCTGATTTCTCTTCGGTAAAACGGCAGTGTTGGTTTCAATTTGTACATGTGTTCAAAATCACAGATAGCTCATGACATGAACAAAAATAATAATATTTTAGCGGATTCTGTTCCACAGCACAGGACACTTACTGGGAGGCACTTGTGAAAACTTTCTACAATGGAAAAAAAAAGGTGAGCAATAATTTTCTTAATACAGTTTAGAAAATAAAAGCAAATTTCTGAATGGCTAATGTAAATGGCTAACGGCAATATGAATTGTATGAAGCTGCAGAAATTCTGGATTTAAAGACACAAATCGCAGCAAGTTTTGCTTGGATTTAAAGATCAAAAGAACTGGAAAAATTACCACCTGACCTCAGCACCAGTCCTGATTTCACAGGGCTGACAATAGTATTAGTAAAAAAAAAAAAATAACAAAAGGAGTATAATATTAATGGGACCCATGAGCAGATGAGTACATTTGCAGGCAAACTTCATCCCTCTACCCATTATGTCAAAATGGTAAATAAAAATGATCCTGCACGCAAATTTAAAGAAATGTTATAAAAACTGGATAAGGGACTCCCCAAACCTCCATTTACCACTTTATTAAATATAAAATAATATTTTATGTTCTTCTTTTTTTGGGTCCATCGTAACCTACTAACCTAAATAAAAAAACAAAAATATCCCCCATACAGCCCCCATACACTCATCAGGACATCACAGCTAAATGATCAAAGCAGGGAGTCATGAAATTGCTCATCTAGGAATGTCAAAAGTGGTTAAATGGGTTTCTACTTGAGGAAAACAATAGAGCTCTTTAAAAAAAACATGTGCAGAAAATAGTATAGTAATTTTGAGCATCATTTCGAGATATGGCTTCAAGTAATGGGAGCTTCCAGGAAGCACCTCCAATATACTATTTATTAGTGGCACTTTAATTTCACAATGTTAGAAGCAGCGTTACTATACTGTAATACTCTGTAGTATCCTTATATTGTTTTCCGCAAACCATTGTAGAAATTTGTGTTGTTTCTCGCAGAAAAATGCTGATGGTCATTCTCCAGTTTTCCTCCATCACTAAAGTTTCTGTTGAAGACGATACCCAATACTACAACATCGACAACATCTATTACATCTATTGGGAGCAGAACTTTTGGGCAAGAAAAAAAAATGAATTCAATTAAAATAAAATACATTTCTACAGTTGTTCGTGATTGCAAACACATGTTATAGCACGCATACGAGACTGTCGTCACTAGTGATCAGGACTTAGACTAGCCCTGTAGCTGGAGCAAGAGATACGACAGAAAATTAAGTAACTTTGAGACGCCCAGAGCTGGATTCGGACGTGGCTGAGTGTGCTTGAGTTTGGCACGCCCCTACTGTACATTGACTGCAGCAAAACGTCTTTTCCCCGCCTGTTAACTCCCCCCGAAAACGTTGGTTATAGTAAGTGTCCTTTGTGTTCGCGGACGCAGGGGGGAGGGCAGCATTCACAGCCATATATCTCCCGGTTCCGTGCGAACACAGAGTGATTTTACGAACGATACGTACAAAATCGGCAGATTCGTTCCTTGATGAATCATGTCCCGGGTCTTTAAAGCCCTGTGCTTTCCTAAGTCCAATGAGACCATACTGGCATGACGGTGAGCTACTGTGAAAAAGTGACACCTTTGTTTCTTGCCTTCCATTATTCTATGAAATCAGTGTTAAATCTCCGCATTAGTGACATGATTGAACAACCCCAGCACTAACCAATATTAAACTTAAAAAGGAAAATAAAATGCAGTGTATACTAATGCCATTCACTCTTAGCCGAAATCTCTGTTCTCTGTTACAATAAAGTACTTTTATGCTTTTTATCTTCTCCCACCTCTTGTAGCTGTATCCTGTTTCCATTAGAAGCTGCCTTTTCCCTATCATTGTTAATGACACTGGCCTTTTACTGACACGTTAAAGGTCTGTTTAACATTTTCAACAATCGCAAACAGTATAATCTTAATGTAAGCCGGTCCGTGCACCGCCTCGATGCAAAGTAGAAGAGCTGGAAGGGAATGTGTGGTATTTGAAAATGCATTGTATCCGGAACAGAAAGCAATTTACATAGACAATTAGACAACATAGGTGCTCGGTTTGGCCTTTTTTATAAATTAAATAACAGCTCCTGTTAAATCGGAAAAATCTTTCCTGTCTCTTAGCTGGTCTCCGGCACGCACCGCCACATGCAATCAGAGAAAGGAAATTAAATTAAACAGCAGTTCTGAGATCTAGGTGATAGGAAGGAGGCAGCCTTGTATTTCTCATTCTGCGCAGAGGCCTATGGCGTTTCCACAAGAAGTTGTATCTTCGTATTGATTTACATTATCCTATAAAATTGGAATAGAAAGATTATAGATCAGTCTCCAACAGTGTGCAACTCACCAGCTGGTGCCACAAATCCCAGCAAGTTTGGAGAACCGCTTTTGGATGCATCAAATGAATATTTGGAAAATATTTTGAGAACTCTATTCTTATAATTTTGGTGAGTAGCATTTACTACACATGTGTTTCCAAGGGTCGCGCATGCGCATAGGTCATTTACGTAAATTAACGCAGGGGAGAGCAGGAAGGCTCGGAGATCCATCTACCGCAATGCTCTCCCGGTAGACTATCAGGACTATGACCGCAGTCCCCAATGAGTATTATGGAAACTGCAAATATTGTAGTAATTTGCCTAATGCAGGAGTGTGGCTGGATCACTTATAAATAACTTAGTAAATACATTTGTTTTAATTAATAGCATAGTGCGCCAATGTATATCATTGCAAATGTACTGATTTTTGTATTGGAAATGTAATGATTTCTGAGGCTGTATGCCATATAGGAGGGAATTTGTTTTTGTAACTTCTGAAGGCAGGCAATCCTCTGCTAATCCATGCTAGTTAAGACTTTGCATCTGTATCTTTTAGCTTGAATACACAGCTGGGGGTCATAACCTTTCTATTCTGTGTAGTTTTTCATCCTGTGTCTTAGAGAGATAGGGAACTTAACAGCAAGTAGTTTAGGAAATCACAGATTGATGTGAATTTTGTTAAATCCAAGATTAGAGAATATATTGATGCTAAATATCTGATGTAATATCTCAGACTTTGTCGTGCCAGCTAGGAAGGGAGCTGGGTTACCCCCTGCCAACATGTGTGTCAGAAACTGTATAAAAAGATCCCTGTTTGACCATGTAATGAATTATTCCATCTGTAACTTTTGGATGATCACTAGTACCTCAAACTGGTGTGTAACTGTCCTTGTAAGGACACTTGAGCTAATAAATATCACTGCTTAAGGATCCTGTTTTGAAACCTACATACCTGCTGTAATTACTGTGACTTATAGATTAGACCAATCTGATATGTTATCCGGCTGTTCTGAAGTTGGGACCCAGCATCTTATTGCAACATTCTGCCTCCTACCCTGCAGCTCTGGCCAGTGCAATAGGCAAAGGGGAGCTGTCCACAGCAAACCTGATCTGAAGGCAAAAGGTCAGGGGTACAAGCCCAGGTGCCCAGCAAGAGGGTACACTAACAGCGAGAGTTACCATGAAGGACACGATTCTAGGTTCCGTTGAAGGAGCCTAGTGGTTGCTGCAGAGCCCCTCCTTCTGCATTTAGAGGGGCACAATTGGGATAAAGGAAGTGGACGCTGGCAAGGCAAGCCCAACCAGTCCAGGGTGGCATAGGAGATCCATCCTCTCCCAAGGAGATATCTTCGATATGTGTGTTAGGTTTTTCTTAAATGGCTACTTTACATATAAATGCCTAAACCATGCAGAAAAAGCAGTTTCCACATCATTTAGAGCTTCATAAATAAGCCCCATAGCTGGAATGTAATCGTGGCTGGCATTAAATGGATGGTAACTGGGCATTTGCCCACCGTTCTGTGCAATGTTACCAATCATTGAAAAGATTTTTACTGAAATTCGGTGGACACATGTTTTACTGTAGAGGACAAAGAGGGTCAGGGGCTGAAAAATAGGAGTCTAGAAATACATTCATATTCATACTCAAAATGACTGATATGATGGGACAACCGGTTGCTATAGTTTTAATGGTTTCTTTTTTTTCTACCGACAGCTATAAATTGTACTTTTTTTTTTAATGCAAACCAATGCACTGAACCACATGGCTCACCCCAAGCTTCATCATCATCTTTTCATCATCAATTCTCTTGCACTTCTTTCTGCTCCCCTCCCCTGCTCTTCCTCATACCAGGCTCCTGAGAAGTCATCAGATGGGTCTATCATTAGCTAATTCAGGTCCTTGCCATATAACGAACTCCGATTGGTGGCTGCAGTTCAGTGTAGGAGAGAAAATTAGTAATATCAGTCAGTAGGAAGAAATACCTCATTGAACAGAGGGGGAAGAGAATCAGTGAGGGTAATTAAGTACCTATATTTGGCACCAGATGTGGCCTGTATATAAGACTTGGCACCAGAAATACTATTCATATTTGACCTATGCTACATTTGACACCAAATATGGTTCTGGATGTTAAGCTTAGCATCAGAGAAGACTGTGAATATTTGGCTTGGCACCAGATATGGGTCTGTGCATTAGACATGGCACCAGATCTGGGTTTCCATATTAAGCTTGGCACCAAATATGCACTAGATATGATTCTGTATATTAGACTTGGTACTAGATTTGAATGTATATTATATACGTGGCAACAAACCATGAGACTTTATATTAATCCTGGCACCATATATGACTGTTGACAGTAGACTTGGCATCTAAAATGGGTCTGGTCTGTATAAGAGACTTGGTACCAGATATGGCTGATCATATTACATTTGGCACCTGATATTGCTTTGCTTATTGGACAAATATGCATAAAATTGTGGTGGTTCAGAAACAGAGGCTCGTGATAAAGAACTGACCTCTGACCTTGCCCCACTCTCTGTAGGAGGCATTGGAGATTAAGGAGCAATAAGAAAGACTCAACCAACAACTCTGTGCTTCGACTTGAGGTATTTCTACTGGTCCTACATTTTTGTTCTCTGGCAAGTAGTGGCTAAAACACCTATTAATTACTTTAAGAATTACTCTTCTGGTTCTGCCACATTTCAACATGATGATGTAAATGTGTGATGAAACAGTCATATAATAATGATCCGAAACATAGCTATTAAGACAAGTTACAAAGTATAGCGGAGAGATCAAAGAGATGCAACAGCTGTACTGGAATTTTTGGCAGTCGTAACAGATATCCAACTAGCCATGATGAGATAAATAGCCATGCTGAAATGATCCACAACAAGTTCTATGGAGCAAGCTGATTTACACATCACTGGGATTAAATTATTGCAAAACAAATACCTTCCTCTAGTGTCACCTGAATCTGCTATCACTTCAATCGATCTTACAGGTCCTGAGACATGTTGAAACTGAAAACTTACATACTTTTCATGTAATTTTTTGCCTGAGAGAAGGCTATAATGTGGAAAGCTTAAAACTCTTAAAACTCTAACAATTTCTCTTGCTCGTGTAGAAGAGTGCCCCCCAGAGCACCACTGGAGCCGTGCCCATGAAAAGGGCAAATAAGAGAAGCCCAGCAGAGGAAAGTACTGGCCATGAGGTGAATTTCTTTCCAGTGCAGGTAAGTCTGGCTCCTCTGCAGTGTTCCGCAACATTGGTGACAGCAAATCAGTTCCGATATTCTGCCAGCCAATCAATGGCCAGGACATTGAGCCAATCAGTGCTCAGAACTGTCCATTTGATTTTGACACCTAGGTAAGTCAATTGCAGCGACCCACATGACTAGGCCCTGCCTTGTTCTGGTCAGACCACTGCAGCATACTGGAGACAGAAGATGTGTCTATGACGCAGGAACAGGTAGATGATAGATGTTCTTCGATCAAGAGGACCAGATTGATGGCGCACAGAGAAGAAAACAGAACTTCTTCAATCAAATTAAGTACAAAACTGGAGAAGAGGCTCCGCCAGCTGGAAGAATTGGTGAGGAAGGAAATGGCGGAGAGGAGATATGTTTCCTGCAGAATGATTGAAAGATTGCAAAATGACACATGTACACTACAAGCCTTGAGAAAGACTGTGAATATAAGGGTAGAAACGCGTTGGAGTGAGTTAGTGACAGGCTAACTCTTCTAGGGTCCAGCACAAGTTTACATCTCTGTGAAAAGGAGGCGGCTTGGATTTGCATGCTACATGCTGTTGTACTTTGCATTTTATTAAAGGATAAAGCACTATGTAATCCCTTTTGTTTCCTCCATTCCCCTGTTCTCCATATCATTGATTGGAGCACCAATATATTAGGGAATAGTACAAGAAAGGACTAAAGAGAAGGACTTCTGTGTGGAACATAAGTGCCTGTTGTTACCCAGAAGCCTATATTTGCATTCATTTGTGTAAGTTCACTCATGAGAGGGGCTCCATATTCCAGGTGAAGGAGCTCTACTTTATATCAACCCCTGAACATCAGCATTAAAGACCATTTTGTGATATATACACTAATGGACATTTGAAGATTGGCGATTGCAGTTTAACAGACTGATTAAGATTACTACACAGATATTAGTGTGTATTTAATATGTGAATGTTCCACCTTTGTTTTTGAAGATACATATATTATTTGTGTCTCACTATGTACAAGAGAGTAGCGCCATATTGCTATATCTGTTTTACCTTGCAGTGGAAAGTCGTGCGAGGGAGGGAATTCCACAGAGTGGGTGCAACTCGAAAAAAGTACTGTAAATGGGAATGGGGGGAAGTAATGAGAGTGGATGAGAGACACAGATCTTGTGCAGAATTGAAGTGTCGAGTTGGGAGATATTTTGAGACAAGTGAGGAGATGTATGTTGGTGCAGTTTTGTAAATGGCCATGTATGTTAATAGAAGAACTTTATATTGGATTCTGTAAAAAACAGGCAACCAATGTAGAGACTTACAAAGTGTCTCAGGAGAGGAAGAACAATTTGCATGGAAAAGCAGTCTGGCCGTTGCATGCAAAATAGATTATAGGGGATTGAAATAGTCAATGTAGGAGATGATGAGTGCATGAATTAAAGTCTTTGCAGTGTCTTGTGTAAGATATGTACATATTTTGGAAATGTTTTTTGGATGAATGTAAACAGGATTTAGATATAGAGTCAGTGTGGGGAACAAAGGATAGTTGCGGGCCAAGGTTCACACCTAGGCAGCAAGCTTGTGGGGTGGGATTTATGGTCATGTTGTCAATAGAAATAGAAATATCAGGTAGGTAACTTCTGTTGGTGGCTGGGAATATTATTAACTTTCTTTTTGAAAAACTGATTTTGAGTTGGCGATTGTACATGCAAAATAAAATGGCAGAAAACAGTCAATAACGTGGGACAACACAGATGGTGAGAGATCAGGAGACGACAGATAAATTTAGGTATCGTCCACTTAGAGATGATACTGAAATCCCATGGTGCTTATTAGTTATTAGTGAGTTTTCCAAGAGAAGTGGTAGAGAAAGAGAACAGCAGAGGACCTAGCACTGAGCCTTGTGGTACTCCAACTGATAAAGGAAGTGGAGGTGGATCCAGAGAAATTGACACTGAAAGAGCGAATAGAAAGGTAGGATGAGAACCAGGATAGGATAGTGTCTGGAAGACCTATGAATTGTAGCATTTGTATTAGAAGAGAGTGGTCAACAGTGCTGAATGCAGCAGAGAGATACAGGAGAATTAGAAGAGAGTAATGGCCTTTGTTTTTAGCAGTGGTCCAATAATTGAAGACCTTAGTCAATGCAGTCTGTGGAGTGTTGAGATGAAAGCCTCACTGAAAAGGATCCAATAGGTTGCGGAAAGGAAGCATGTGAGCGAGTGTGGGCAAGTATCTCTAGAAGCTTGGAGGGGCACGGGAGCTGAGAGATGGGGCAGTAATTTGAGAGAGATTTTGGGTTAGAATTTTGTTTACTCAGAGTAGGAGTAATCACTGCATGCTTGTATAATGACGGGAAGAAACCAATGGAGAGAAAAAGATTGCAGATTTTAGTTAGAGATTTAATGAGCACAGGAGACAGGGATCTACCAATTTGTAAGGGTATAGGATAAAGAGAACAGGAGGTAGAGAAGGAAGATAAGAAGACAGTAGATACTTCATCTTCATTTGTGAGATCAAATGAAGAGAGGGTGTCAAAGGGTGCTGGGAAGGATTTGAGCCGATTGCTTGTCAAGGAAGATGATACCATTTCTAGCAGGATCTTATCAATATTGTCCTTGAAGCAGGAAGCAAGATCCTGGGCACTGATAGTAGTCAGAGGGTTTGGGGTTGGAGGGTTGAAATATTTGGGGTTTGAAGACTGAGCATAGATTTGAGATTGGTAGTATGTTTGTTTTACAGTGTCCAGAGCATTTTGGTAGGAGTGGTAGATATATAGAAGTATATGTGAGGAAGTCAATAGAGGTACGAGATTTACGCCAGTGAATTTCTGCCTTACGGGAACGTTTTTGAAGGTTTTTATGGTACTTTATGTGCCACGGTTGACATCGAAGTCGAAGTGGAGTATGAATATTCGCTGGAGCCACTTGATCAAGGACTGTTGCTAGAGGTTGGTGAAAATGAGGTACGTCTATCTCAATGGAGGAGAAAGGAAAGATTGGGGAAAGAAAGTGTTGGAGAGAGGTGGAAAACTGTTGAAGATTAATAGATTTTTGCGGGTATGGGGAGACTTGGTAAAGTTTGACAGCAAAGAAGTTAAAGTACTGAGAGTGAGCGTGTAGCTGAAATAAGAAACTGAGCATAGTCTAGTGAAAACAAGATCAAAGCAATGGCCATCCTAATGAGTAGAGGATTCAACCCACTTGGAGAGTTCGAGGGAGGAGGTTAGAGAGAGTGGTTTGTAAGCAGCATTGCAATGTGAATTAGCAATGGGGATGTTGAAATCACTCTTGATAAAGCAATTTGTTAAACTTTGTGATTTCAGAGTAAAAGCCACAAAGTTAAGGTAGTTAAAAGTAATATCTATTTGCAGTGTTCCACTAGAGAAGTAGTGCAGAGATAGACTGCAGCAGATGTAGCCTATTCCTAGAAGTATTCAGCTGTTGTCCAATGTTTGTCCACGTGTTACTTAACTGTGCATTTCCAAACACTTTGTGAGAGAAACCCACTTAGTGTAGGAATCCCCAAACACGTCACACCCCAAACACGTTCCTCCCTAAACTGAATTCAGAGATATAGTGAGGCTGATTTCAGAATACACTACATCTCTGCTAATTGGTCAACTAATCAGAAAAAAGAGAGAGAGAAAAAAACCCCAAAAAAAACAAACACTAAAACACTCCGGCCAACATATGTTAAAACAATAGATAACAAATTCCTGTTACATACTTTAAACAAATAGTTATACGGCTGAGAGATATAAATTAATGAGGTTCACATTAGCAGAAGATGAGGAGTATGACTTGATGAACATACGTTTTTTTTAAAAAAAAGACAGTTGCAGAGATGAAAAGCACAGATGACTGAGATATGGATTCAGGATAGATGTTGTGAGTTGCAGCACATAAACATAAGACAGTATATCTTTCTTTTAGAGCATGACGGATATAATTTTACCTTCCACTTAGGAAGTTACGATTCCCGGACACATCATGTTGCATCTAGTTTCTATAGGAGGTTATGTTAATTCCATGTTTCCTTACGGGGTTCGTATCCATTGATGATGCATATCATGTGACCAGATCCACTGTCTACAAATATGTACAGACGTCTCCCAAAGCAAAAATTATGAATAGTTTTGGTTTGATGTAATTTCCTTACAGTATTTCCTGTAAGGAAATACATAAGAGGAAATTAAGGAGGAGCCGCAACTATTGTGGGCAGCCAAAACAATAGGTGACAGTCTGATCTTATCTGTTGGCTGGGCCCCAGACATCTCTGTAGCTTTAGATCTTGCACCCATTAACCCATGGTTTGCTTGAACTAAGTGAATTCACAGGTTAAAACAATTCAGATTTTGAGAGGGATTAGGACAACATTCATATATTATTTTATGCCATAATCATGACACTGGGCCTGATTCATTAAGGATTTTAAATGAATAGGTATCTTATTTCAGTCTCCTGGACAAAACCATGGTACAATGCAAGGCGTGCAAATTAGTATTCTGTTTTGCACATAAGTTAAATACTGACTGTTTTTTCATGTAGCACACAAATATCAACTTTAAATTTCAGTGTACAAATAAGCTATCAAGTATTTGTGTGCTACATGAAAAAACAGTCAGTATTTAACTTATGTGCAAAACAGAAAACTAGTTTGCACCCCTTGCATTGTAACATGGTTTTGTCCAGGAAACTGAAATAAGATCCCTCTTCATTTAAAATCCTTAATGAATCAGGCCTACTGTGTATATGATGAATTTATTTTTATACAAAGAGGCTTTGTGTTGTACACCTTAAGGTGGCTGAATTAATAAAAATGCAAAAACCTGACATGTGCCAAATTGAAATTTTAATGCTAGCGACATATTGGTTTCATCTTACCTTCTGAACATCTGACAGTCCATGTGCAACAGAGGAGGAATATCACGGAAGGCAAGAACAAAACATTTAAAAGGTGGCAGAGTCTAATGTCATCCAAGTTTAATCTCAATCAGATGAAGAATCTCTATATTCAGGAGTAGCAGACACAGAAAAAAATCAAATGAGAAAGTAGGCATGACTTCAACGAGAGGACTAGTGGCTGGGTGGTGCACGCTGGTACAAGGCTAGGTAGAGCTCATACGGATCTGGTTTACCTCTGGTCAATAGTTTGTTACAGATGTAAACATAAGGGACAGGAGGCAGATTCCGCGAAGGAGAACCGTGCAAAATTCCATAGCAGAATGAGACGAATAGTCTATGGAAAAAAGATTTAGAAATTTCACTGAAATCTGCTTGGCTTGTTGAAAGTTTCATGTTCCTTTAGGATTTAGATAACTTTTTATCAGCTTCCGTATCAATAGCATCAAATTTTGGGGGCAGCAACACCAATGCCAACAAGATGTAAAACATGCATCTATCAGTTGTGCATTATGTGCACTGAAGCACTGCTTCTAAGGTCAAAATAACACAAAGGTTTCCTAGGACATCCATTCTATTTTAATACAATTTTGAAATAGCATGAAGGGTGGCATGGCTGATGAGAGTGAAGCAAAGCATTCAAGCATTTGCCCCTGTGTCAACCATGATTGATTATTTGCCAAATTATGTAATGCCAGATCATTTGCATGCAAGTAATTGTCCTGGACAGACTATCTTTCTCTAATAACTTTGACCAATATTTTACAGGTTGGATTCTAGCGACAGCTTAGGCTAACTTCAATCATAAAAGGGTGATTGCAGGTCCTCTGCTACAATGTAAACCAGTCCTACGCTGGTCAATGTAGGCTGGTGACTTTATGAGAGAGGAGTGGGTGTTACACATCGAAGTCCGGCAGTCACTTTTCAAACCTGCTGTCCGGCATGCATCTTCAATTCATCCCTTTGCTGCATGTGCAGAACCTTGTGATATAATAATAATGCTCTTTAAGAGCTCCGAACCTGTGATCATGTGTTCTGTCCTGAGACCCACCCTGCTCATCAGCTCAGCTATTTAAACCTGCTCAGTGCACTCCAGCGTTCCAATACTATTTGTGGCTAATCCCTGTGAACTCTGACCTTGCTTCTGCCTGTCGTTTGGTAATCTTTATGCTTCTGATTGTTGCAGACCTGGCTTGTTCTGACAATTCTTCAGTTTCCTAATTTGGAATTCTACAGTCCGTTGTGTACCAGTACCGGCTACATTGACCAGCCTCTTTACACTTTGATACCATCTCGTCTATCCTGGAGGCAGCACAGAGGGCTTTGACCTGTGAATTTACCTGCAGCAATGCACAAACCTCCTTGCGGGGGTCCCTGGCAAAAAAATGCTGATTGGTTAGACTCTGCGCCTCTATTACTGCCTACGCTAATCCAGATTGGCGAAAGTGAATCCACTATATCTGCTAGAATTGCGACAGTGGGACTACAAAACAACAGCGTGCACTCTCTCCAGGCGGTTATCATCCTTGCATTGAAAAGCACCAGGGCTATTCCCAACACCTATGGGCAGTGGAGCCCCTGGTGTGCCCATTTTTCTACAGCCGGTTGTCCCAATAAAAAGAATAGGGGGTCCTAAGTTTCCTGCCTATTAATTCTAAAATATAAATGAAGATATACACAGTTTTTCAATAAAGTTTAATTGCCGGTGAAGAAGTATATACAGAGTAGAGCATTTTCTAAATGTATTTAGAAATGTGATACAAGGCTTTACATACTCAAGCATTACATGTCCTTTCAATCTCTGTATTACGTAAGCCATATATAAGGCTAAACTGAGGAGTACTTTAGGAGAAAAACAGAAAACTTTATTTAATTGAAAGGGGTGGTATTAAATGGGAAGGCCATTTGGAATTTGATGTGATGTTTACACTTTCCCACTTTGTACATCCTACAGATTTTGCCGTAACTCCACACATCTTGATAAACATTTAGCTTTCCAAGGCTGCGTCAGAGTGTGAAGAGGAGATGTGCACCTATATATATTTTTGGTGGACAATCGAGATACACTGGTATGAAACCAAGGGTACGCTTCGTAAATGGAGTCCATTGTCTATAGGCATTCTGAAGATCTCATAAAGTGGTGAATGAGGATTTTGAGAATGGTCATGTATTTGGCTGGACATGCCTTCAAGTCTTCTAATGGAAAATGTCATTGTGTCTTCTAGTGGTCATGTCTTCTTGTCTTCTAGTAGTCAAACCTTTATGTCTACTACTGGTCATGTGTTCATGTCTTCTTGTGATTGTGTCTTCATGTCTTCTAGTGGTCATGCCTACATGTTTTCTAGTGCTCATGTCTTCTAGTGGTTAAACCTTCATGTCTTCTAGTGGTCAAACCTTCATGTCTTCTAGTGGTCATGCCTTTATGTCTTCTCATGGTCAAACCTTCATGTGTTCAAGTGGTCATGTCTTCATGTCTTCTAGTGATCATGTCTTCTAGTGGTCATCCCCTCATGTCTTCTAGTGGTCATTCCTTCATGTCTTTCAGTGGTTCTGTCTTCAAGTCTTCTAGTGGTCATCCCTTTATGTCTTCTAGTGGTCATGTGTTCATGTCTTCTAGTGGTCATTCCTTTATGTCTTTCAGTAGTCCTGTCTTCATGTCTTCTAGTTGTCATGTCTTCCATAGTTCCTGTTTTTTTGCCAGATTTCCCAGCTGACATTTACAACAATTAGTGATGGGTAGTCATGATGCCCCATTTCCAACAGAGAACCCTGTAGTAACTAGAGATGGGCGGGTCCGGTTCTCCGAGAACCGAACCCAGCCGAACTTTGGGTATCCGAGTACCGAGCTGAGCAGCTCGGTACTCTCCCGCCCATTCCGAATCCAAATCGAGGCCGAACGTCATTGTGACGTCGTCGGATCTCGGGACTCGGTTCTCGCGATACTTCAACTTTATAAATACACGCCTCCACAGCAATCCATCGCCATTTGACAGAGGGAGAGAGCAGGGTGTAGTCATAGGCTAATTAGAGCAGGGACAGAGAATACAATATTGTTCTTGCAATTGCTCTAACCAAAATCGCTAGTGCAGAGAGGAGGATAGAGGTTTATTATTTTTTCTTCATATTTGGCACTCCCCAGCGCTTTTGTGGTGTCCCCCATAATTGTGCATTAATATTTCTGGCTGTCAAAAGTCAAATCTGTCAGCAGTATCTACTAAATAATTTTTAGCACTCCTCAGTGTTTTTGGGGTGTCCTCCCTAATTGTGCATTAATATTTCTGGCTGTCAAAAGTCATATCTGTCAGCAGTATCTACTAAATAATTTTTAGCACTCCTCAGTGTTTTTGGGGTGTCCTCCCTAATTGTGCATTAATATTTCTGGCTGTTAAAAGTCATATCTGTCAGCAGTATCTACTAAATAATTTTTAGCACTCCTCAGTGCTTTTGGGGTGTCCTCCCTAATTGTGCATTAATATTTCTGGCTGTCAAAAGTCATATCTGTCAGCAGTATCTACTAAATAATTTTTAGCACTCCTCAGTGTTTTTGGGGTGTCCTCCCTAATTGTGCATTAATATTTCTGGCTGTCAAAAGTCATATCTGTCAGCAGTATCTACTAAATAATTTTTAGCACTCCTCAGTGCTTTTGGGGTGTCCTCCCTAATTGTGCATTAATATTTCTGGCTGTCAAAAGTCATAACTGTCAGCAGAATCTACTAAATAATTTTTAGCACTCCTCAGTGTTTTTGGGGTGTCCTCCCTAATTGTGCATTAATATTTCTGGCTGTCAAAAGTCATATCTGTCAGCAGTATCTACTAAATAATTTTTAGCACTCCTCAGTGTTTTTGGGGTGTCCTCCCTAATTGTGCATTAATATTTCTGGCTGTCAAAAGTCATATCTGTCAGCAGTATCTACTAAATAATTTTTAGCACTCCTCAGTGTTTTTGGGGTGTCCTCCCTAATTGTGCATTAATATTTCTGGCTGTCAAAAGTCATATCTGTCAGCAGTATCTACTAAATAATTTTTAGCACTCCTCAGTGTTTTTGGGGTGTCCTCCCTAATTGTGCATTAATATTTCTGGCTGTCAAAAGTCATATCTGTCAGCAGTATCTACTAAATAATTTTTAGCACTCCTCAGTGTTTTTGGGGTGTCCTCCCTAATTGTGCATTAATATTTCTGGCTGTCAAAAGTCATATCTGTCAGCAGTATCTACTAAATAATTTTTAGCACTCCTCAGTGTTTTTGGGGTGTCCTCCCTAATTGTGCATTAATATTTCTGGCTGTCAAAAGTCATATCTGTCAGCAGTATCTACTAAATAATTTTTAGCACTCCCCAGTGGTTTGCGCTCAGAATGGATTCAAAGCAGTCCACATATGATCTGAATGAGCAACCAGGTTCTGTCACCAGTCCTGATGTTAGTGTTCCCAGTACGTCATCTGGCCAAGGCGATGTCAAACAACAGAGTGTTTTCAAATTAGTGCAAAAAACAAAAACCAAAAATTTTTTTACTGTATTGAAGCGAAAAAGAAGTGTAACTGAGCAAAAGTTAAGTGACGATAAAAAAAAAATTGCAAGCATGCCATTCTACACACGCAGTGGCAAAGAGAGAATGAGGCCTTCACCTTTGGCTATTAGTGGCAGATCCCAAAAAGTTACCCAGCCTACAATTGGTGCACAACTACTGTTACGCGTCAAAGCCGAGCTGCAAGATAACAGCGAGGCATTACAGGAGAATATTTGCTCTGATTCACAAATGACAACAATCCCTGTGGAGAGTCCATCCAACAGTGGGATGTCTAATCGTGACCATTCTGTTAGTCTACCAATAAAGAAGGGCCCTTTCAGCAGTTCTGCTGATGTGTGCCTGAACAGCCCGAGTGTAGCCGGTGATACACCAAGTGAGGATGACACTTTGTCTTTAGAAGAGGATGTGGGGGAGATTTGGGTATCCGACGATGAGGATGCGGTTGATTGTGTAAGTCCTGCAGCAGTGTGGCACCAGTGGGAGCAGTTCTGGCATGTGAGGTTCTGGCACCAATATGCACTTTCCAAACACAAGCAGGGATGACGCAGGGGGCAGACCACAACAGTTTGACATCTGGGCTGGTTTGAAGGATTTGTCAAAAAAATGTGTGACCTTGACCATAATTCCAACCAATCCTACTATTAACATGCAAAGGATGGTGGAGGGCCTATCAGGGATTAAACTGTATTTTTCATAATTTTCACTAATAATGTTTGGGTGTAATATACACCCAAAGACGAGTGCTCAATTGCTAAGAGTCATTGATGGAGAGGAAGACAAGCAGGCTTGTCTGTAGAATTTGCAGGCAAATTGTGCTGCGTTATATAGGTAACACCCAAAGAGAAGAGCTCCATTGCTCCATTGCTAATTGTAATTGCTGAAATAGAAATAATAGGGCTGACAGTCTTGGTCTAAATCTGCAGTTACATTTTATTGTACCATAGCTCATTGCGAAACTGGAGAGGTGGCAGGGTTTAGTGATAATCTTCCTCCAACAATACTAATTCATCCCAATATCCCAATATGATAGAAGTCTGTGTAGTATGATGTAATTGCTGATAATGGCCTTCCAAAGGGAATGACTAGTTGATTTTAGGGCAGAGCTGTCACGGTTTTTGGGCAATTCTTTTACAGCACAGCAAATATCAAAATGTTTAGCGGACTCATCTGCATCACCACTGGGTGTCTTGGGAAAGCAATTTCTTTTACTACAAGCAGTTGCCAGAGAAACTGAAGGAGAAGACGTCCCAACAAGATGTTGATAAGTCTGGGATCCTTGCAAAGAAAATTAAGTATTTCATCTACAATTAAAATATAGTTAGCACATTTACTTTGTTTTATTGCACACTATAATTTTATGTAGCACCTTTTCAAAATCTATTATTAAGGCAATCACTTGACTCAAGCTAACCGTGTCTGCACTTTCTTCACAGGTAACTACTTCGCTGGACTATATTCCCCTCAAATGCTAGTCTTCTTGCAGCTGCTGTATTCTCCTACATGCTGTTGCAGAAACCACAAATTGACCCTAAATGTTTATGGACACAAACAGCATCTCCTGCATGTCATTTTTCAAAAGTTCTGTAACACCAAGTTGATAGTGTGTGCAAAACAGGAAATGTGATGGAATTCAGCCCCGCTGTAATGCTGGACCAATATTGGGGTCGTAATCAGAAATGACATATCCTCAGGAGACTCCAAGCAGGATTAGCCATCTTTCAATGACATCCCTTAGTTTTTGGAACAGTTTGTCAGCTGTATGCCTCTTAGTGAAGCTGCTGATACACAGAGTAGCCTACTTCTCAAAAATGTGATGTACCTGGGTACATGCTGCTGCTGTCCATGCTGGGGAAGGCGAAAGACCAACCCAGTGGGCTTTCACAGTCATATAATCTTTTGTTTGCCCAGTTCCGCTTGTACACATATCTGTGGTTAAGTGTACAGTGGGTAGAATACCATTTTGTCACCCAATAATGACATTTTTAGGAACTTTCCGGTACAGGAGAGAATAAGCTTTTCTAGTAAAATGGTATAGTGATGACATTTGCTAACAGGGACATAACACCTCAAATAAATGTCTTAAACCAACTGTATTAATAGTGGACATTGGACACAGATCTAACGCTAGCATAGTACCCAGGGCGTCTGTGATCCGCTTTGCGACTGGGTGACAGGTTTCATTCTTGCTTCCTCTTGCAGAGGATTGTTTACTTGCCAATTGTTGGGGGGGAAGATTGCAGGTGCTGGGATGTAGATGAGAGAAGGGAGGTAGATTATGCTGGAATGCTTGTTGTTAATTTTTTTTTAACCAAAGTTTCTGATTTTCCCAACAGTTTGCCAATAACTCGCTGAAAAATGACGAAACATGGATGAGGATCCCAGATGGTTAAGGTCCCTACCTCTACTGAGTGTGGCTTTCAAAATGTTACAAAATGGATAGACAACTCTTGCCAGGATTCGTGTAAAAATAATTCCACACTTAAGAGGTGGATTTTTGGTCTTATGCCCAGGCATGACAATGGCCTTTTTGTTATCACTGGCAAGAACTGCAGCAATTTTTCTTTTCAAGTGTATGAAAATCATATTGTGACATAGGAGGTGTTCAAAATTGAATAAAAAATGACTGGAAATTAGTGTTACTGAGGTTAATAATAATGTAGCTACAAAATAATACCTAAATTATGTTATTTTAGCACCAATAAATGTAATTTTTATAACAAATTGCAAAACAAAACCAAACAAAACCAAAACCAAAACCAAAACACGCAATGGCGGTTTTGCAAAACCAAAACCAAAACCAAAACACGACGGTAATCCAGATCCAAAACCGAATCCAAAACCAAAACACGGGGGTCAGTGACCATCTCTAGTAGTAACTGAATTGATATTCTAGCTTGTCTATAAGGTGGTTTTAGTGCAGGAGCACTAATAAATGTGATTTATTGGCTTGCAGTCTCCCGGTAATAGAAACATTTCCCACAGGCTGCTCATAGTATTGTTTATTTATTTAGTGCTGTCATATTACACAGCTTTGCGCAGATAATGTTTAATAATTCACATCAATCCCTATCCCGTTGGAGCTTACATTCTAAATTCTCTACCACAAAAACAGGCTACATTCCATAGGGTTAGCAGCCAATTAATTTACTATCAGCATGTTTTTGGACCATAAGGGGGAAACCAGAGCACCCAGAGGACATCCACACAAACATGGGTTAAAACATACAACTCCATACCGAAAGGGCCCTGGTTGGAATTAATCTTACGACCTCAGCACTGTGAGACAGCAATGCTAACAACTGTGCCCCCGTGCTACTCATAGCCAATTAGGTCACACAACTTCAAAGGAGAATAAGAAACCAGCTGTTTTACTATTTTATTCATGTTAGTAACCTTTTGGACATTGACTGAGAACTATGTGATATGTTATGTGCTGGTTGTGATCAAGGGGCCAAGAATTATTTTTTTATTCTTTTTAACAAAGCAGTGGAAGAAAAACAAGGTCAGAGACAAGAATTAGGAGTCACGTCATCTGGCATGGCATACAAAAGATGTCAGTGGTCATTGCTTATCAGAGAAGCTACAGTTGCATTAGTTTCCAGAGAGGATAATGTTTTTGATGTCATTGCAAAATGTCAAGGAAATAAATAAAAATAAAACATAATAGCATAAACGCGAAACAAACATTCAGGCAACATTCTTCACCGGTTGTTATTGTGTGTGTTTATCCTAATGCCCTTCCACATTGGTCCTAGTACAATGAAAGTAAAAGTCTGGTAGCTCTTGAACAATAACATATTGTGTAATTTCAGTATTGATTGCAAAGTGTATCTGAACATGAACAATATCTCAATGTAAAAAACACAACAAGTAACAAACTTTTAACACAATAGTGAAATATCAGTGATTCTAGAACCTCACATTTGTTGCTATGACAACAACTGGGCTCGAGATAAGCACAAGGCCAGTAGACTTTTGATGTAGAGGCCACTTTAACCCTTTAACTTTGTTCTATTATTATTACTACTACTAATAATAATAATTATAATAATATTGTATCTTCTGTATTCTAGGTGATTGATTATGTTGCTGGCTCATTACCACCATGGTGACCTTATAGTATGCACTACAACGTTAACATATTGAGAAATCAATTTATTGAGTTATTGCACATACAGGCCCTGGTTCAAGTCCAATTGGCACGTAAGTTGCAGGTTTAAAAACAGCACAGAACTTGTGTGTATGTCCGCCTGTATTCAAATCAAAGCGGACCTCAAGATACGTTTCGATTTGAATCTGGGTGTAATTGCGCTTTACCTAAACAGTACTTACTATATATAGACACACACACACAGAACAGACTGTAGTATACACACATGCAGGGCCGCCGAGAGGGGGGGGGGAGCGGGTACTAATTACCCGGGCCCGGCATGTCAGGGGGCCCGGCCCGGGCCCTTGCGCTGCTGATTTTTTTTAATTTTTTTATTTTTTTTTTCAAAACGTTTTTTTTCCTTTCCTTTTTTTTTTTTTTTTTTGGCGGGGGGGGGGGGGGGGGGGGGGGGGGCTCGGTCGTTGGTGGGGGGGAGCAGGCTAGTTTAAAAAAAAAAAAAACATACTCACCTGATCGCGGAGCCGGCACCCCCTCCTCTCTGCTGCTCTGTGCTCTATTCAGACTGTCTGAATGCTGGGTGTGATGTCATCATGTCATGCCCAGCATTCAGTCAGTCTGGAGCAATGGAGCACAGAGCAGCAGAGAAGACCAAGAGAGGAGAAAAGGTAAGTGAAGGGAGGAAAACGAGGGGGGCACAGAGGGGTTAAAAAACGGGGGGGGGGGGGGCAGCATGACAGAGGGGTTAAAAAATGAGGGGGAGCACAAAGGGGTTAAAAAACGGGGGGGCAGCATGACAGAGGGGTTAAAAAATGAGGGGGCACAAAGGGGTTAAAAAACGGGGGGGCAGCATGACAGAGGGGTTAAAAAATAAGGGGGGGGCACAGAGGGGTTAAAAAACGGGGAAGCAGCATGTCAGAGGAGTTAAAAACGGGGAAGCAGCATGTCAGAGGGGTTAAAAAATGAGGGGGAGCACAGAGGGGTTAAAAAATGGGAAAGCAGCATGTCAGAGGGGTTAAAAAATGAGTGGGGGCACAGAGGGGTTAAAAAATGGGAAAGCAGCATGTCAGAGGGGTTAAAAAATGAGTGGGGGCACAGAGGGGTTAAAAAATGGGAAAGCAGCATGTCAGAGGGGTTAAAAAATGAGAGGGGCACAGATGGGTTAAAAAATGGGAAAGCAGCATGTCAGAGGGGTTAAAAATTGAGGGGGGAGCACAGAGGGGTTAAAAAACGGGAAAGCAGCATGTCAAAGGGGTTAAAAACGGGGAAGCAGCATGTCAGAGGGGTTAAAAAATGAGGGGGAGCACAGAGGGGTTAAAAAATGGGAAAGCAGCATGTCAGAGGGGTTAAAAAATGAGTGGGGGCACAGAGGGGTTAAAAAATGGGAAAGCAGCATGTCAGAGGGGTTAAAAATTGAGGGGGGGAGCACAGAGGGGTTAAAAAACGGGAAAGCAGCATGTCAGAGGGGTTAAAAAATGAGAGGGGCACAGATGGGTTAAAAAATGGGAAAGCAGCATGTCAGAGGGGTTAAAAATTGAGGGGGGGAGCACAGAGGGGTTAAAAAATGGGAAAGCAGCATGACAGAGGGGGTGAAAAAATGAGAGGGGCACAGATGGGTTAAAAAACGGGGCAGTATGGCACAGTGGGGTTAATAAACAGGGGTCAGCACGGCACAGTGGGGTTAAAAAATGGTGGGCAGCATGACACAGTGGGGTTACAAAGGGGGGGGGGAGGCATGGCACAGTGGGATTGAAAAAGGGGGGGGAGCAGCATAGTATAGTCTGATGAAGGGGAGCCAGATGAAGGGGGCAAAAACAGCATGGAGGGCACAGTGTGATCATAAGGCATGGCGATGATGAAGGGGCACATTATTGTAATATTGGAGCTGGAGGAAGGCCTAATTATTAATCGTGGGTGCTATTGATTTAACGCTGGGGCTGGCTGTAATTTTCTAAATGTAGCCATTTTTTTTTCAAATAGGTCCTTCAACATTTCTGGATCCGGACAAGCCACAACTAAAGAAAGCAGCAGCCACAGGTGGAGAAAGTGAGAAGAACAGGTAGGAGAGAGCAGCACAGTGTGTGAAATGTTGTGATTCTAGTAGGGACAATACCAATTTTTGGTGAATGTTGTGTCCAATGTAAGGTGTAGGCCAAGACTGAACTGTTTGTGTACACACTGCATTGTTTGTATACTACCCTGTGGTGGTAGATGTCCTGAAAGTCAGGAGTGCTTAAACATATGTGACGCTCCGGCGAATTGAGAGCCTAGTGGTTTTTATGTTAGCCACGCCCCAATGGCACGTTTGCCACGCCCCCAAATGCATGACCGCACCTCCCAAAATTTTTGCACTGCCGTTTGGCTAGCCACGCCCCTGAATATATGACCATATACCTAATCTTTTTTGCGCCGCCGTAAGGCGGCGCAAAAAAATTTTGGGGCTTACTTCACTATGAGGGGGGCCCCATGAATTTGTTGTACCCGGGCCCTGAATTCTTCTTGGCAGCCCTGCACACATGTGCAAGGAAAATAAAAGTTTACACCAGAACATATAAATCTTTATTTTATCAAAATTTAAAGTAACAACTGTTAACAATATAATCATTTATATAAAAATGTATTTACAAATGTACATTTTTTTTTTTAAATTATGTTAAGCACGGTAGTCCGCCGCTTCTGTCCTCCACTCAAACCGTAGGCAGTTGTAAGTGTTATTTGCCCAATAGGAATTGCGTTCATTGTCGTTATGTCCATATATGGGCGTGCACAGTGTGGAATCGCGCACTGCGCACACGCAAACGGACATTTGTCTGAACATAAATGATGCCTACAGTAACCATATTGCAGCATTTTCAGGGTTCATTGTGGTAGCCTATATGAATGTCCTTAGTTACTCAAATGAGCTTCTGCCCTTTTAAAAAAAATGTAAAATGAAATTTAAAGACAACTTCCTGGGGAAATTGCTGAAGCCATTTCATATCATAAGGTTCAGCACAACTTATTACTCATATAGATAGAACTAGTGCTTTTTTTTGCCATAGAACGCACCGGAACTGAGTTCCGGCACCTTTTTTTGACAGATTTTCCAAGATTTAAAATTAACTTTTGAACATTTAATGGGTTTTTTTTTTTACTGCTATATTTTTTTTCTCCTTTAAGGTGCTACTGCAGTGCAGCACCGCATCTTAGTGTGTGTCCTGCGCTGGCTTCCGGTTCCGGCAGCGTTGTGGCGTCACGACGCTGCCAGTGAGAGGAGCCGCAATCAATCAAACAAGCAGAGAAGCGAGAAACGAACCGTAGAAGGTAAGTACAGACTACAGGAAGCGGGGGGTGGGGGGCGCAGAAAGAGAGGACTACAAAAAAATGAGGGGGGCAGAAAGAGAGGGATACAAAAAAATGAGAGGGGCAGAAAAAGAGGGCTGAATAAAAATGAGGGGGACAGAAAGAGAGGAATACAGAAAAATGAGGGGCGCAGAAAGAGAGGACTACAAAAAAATGAGGGGGGCAGAAAGAGAGGGATACAAAAAAATGAGAGGGGCAGAAAAAGAGGGCTGAATAAAAACAAGGGGGGCAGAAAGAGAGGGATACAAAAAAATGAGGGGGCAGAAAGAGAGGAATACAGAAAAATGAGGGGGCAGAAAGAGGTGAGTTCCGGCACCTTTTT
Organism: Mixophyes australis; assembly: GCA_036250195.1. Lineage (NCBI taxonomy): Eukaryota > Metazoa > Chordata > Amphibia > Anura > Limnodynastidae > Mixophyes > Mixophyes australis. Next base: position 411,883,093 of record JAVHZZ010000002.1, on the reverse strand, counting down.
TCTTACATTAAAAGCACTGGATAGAACCCATCAGACTGTTTATAAATCTGCTGATCATTGACTATAACCTGCAACTGAATGTTATTGTGTAAGAGGGAAATTACTATTATGGCAGTCAGAGACGGCCTTGGTTCTCTGACACTCCGCTTCCCAAGGTTGGCGCATGAGCCTTGAAGCCCGGTTTGGTGTCTCACTGCGATTGCACGTAAGTGGAGCCAAAGCGCATTCACGGAGGAGGCTCCACTCCCAAATCTCAGCGTTTGCTCAAATATCACCGCTTGGAAGGTGGAACAACACCCACCAACCATACTGCTGTGTTCTGCTACACTATTTGTGTCTTCCCCTCGCCTTGAGGATGTAAGCTCTCATGAGAAGGGCCCTCCTTCCTTGTGTTCTCCTTCTACTATTCCATAGTGGACTGGGCCACCTGCATTTCTTTCCCTTTAAAATGTTTCTAATAGGCTGCTGAGACGAGTCTTGCCCCCCGCGCTAAAATTTGCCAGCCCTCTGTCCATCACCCTCTGTACCTCTAGGCCTGCTTCTCTAGCCCCGTTTTCTTGAGCCCAGCCCTACTTCACGCAAATATCTTAATCTGCATTACCAAGTTTTCTGTGTTTATATTGTTACTTAGTAAGTGACTGGTCTTTGTATAATTATGTTTAGTTTAATAATGTATTTTGTAACTTCATTTATCATCAATCATTGCTGTCTATGTGCTGTAGACTACTGTAGATTTCATGTGTGTCACTGCAGAACTGTTGAGGCACCATTTAAATAAAATAATAATAATAGTATTACTAACGTAAAGTCCTTATACTGAGCCTTAATTTAGGTTCAGATCTTTATAATTAGGACTTGGTATATCCCAAGGAAATTGATATTCAACTGAAGTTAATTCCCATCTACATTAAGAAGGGTCTTTGTGTCCACGTGGTTAATCCTGAAATGTGCCAATACCTAGACTAGCATTAGCGATGATTGTATGAGCAACAGCTTCACTGTTATTCCAGTACTCAAACCAAAATCATTAAAAAAAGAAACATGTAATTTACAAGAGATAAGAAAGTAATTTATTACGTATCAGATCAATAGTTTGGCTCACACTACATAATTCTCTATAAATTAAGCCATGATCTATTGTGGAATTAATTGCTTTGTTATTTTTGTAATTAGTAAGTGCTTGTAGGTATTGATTCAGCGGTGTATTGGTCTTAAACGGTTATAATGAGTCAAAAAAGATTGACTCAATTTTAAGGAAACACAGTGAAACAGATGAAGAGGAACAGAACTCATCAATAACAAAGAGTGGTTGTCAACGAGCTATAAAACACGTAGCAAGTCAACTTTCGAATGCTGACACACCATTGGCCAATGTTAGGTAGCATCAGCAACATTATCATGAAAACGTTCCTTGTTTTAAAATAATTATACAGTGCGGCCTTTCTTTCTGTTAACCTGTTTAGTGCCAATATCATAATATTTACAATAACTGTTCCACACTTAAATGCCATTATCATAGACACACCGAGGGGGGGGGGTTTCTAGTGCCTGGAACCCCCCCCCCCCCCCTCCAAGTCTGGGGCACTGTTTAATTGAGGTGGCTGGACCCTGCCCTCGCTTCACACGGCTCTGCTCGAAAAGAGAGAGCTGGGTGCACCTAGCAGTAGTGTACGCAGCATTGCCCATGTATATTATGGGGATAGGAAGAGTTGGAGAGCAGCCAAGCACTGTCTAATATTATAGCCACACCCCCATGCATGCTGGTCACGCGCACTGGCGGCGTGGTGTAGAAACCCCCCACTGCAAATCCTGTGTTTGCCTATGATTACCATAGATCCTAAGGCGGAAAACATCTGTATGTACCTGTCTGAAGAACTAATCTAATATCCTCCAGAACACTCCACTTCTGGAACACATTGACACACTTGTATTGTATTGCTCATTGCAGTAGCTTATATCATAAAGTGAAACAGCTTTAATACTTAAGTGGATTGTGAGTTTGAAACAGAATCAGGTGAGTATTCTCTATCTATGTATATAGTGATTGTGATCTGAGGGTGAGAACTGAGTGTGAACCTGTGTGTGTGTGTGTATATCTGTGTTGTGCATTCTGTGCCTTCTTACTAGGTGTTAGAAAAAAGGTGTGAAGAGAATCTAGGAGGAGGGGCTCGGTTTTGTACCGCTGCACCTGATTAGCCCATCCAGAGCACTACAAGGTCAACTCCTCCTCTTTTCTCTCAGGAGATCCCTCCACAACCTATAAGTGAACCTCGTTGTGTAGAGAGATGGAAAAAATCTGTAGAAGCGCATAATGCAAAATTTGAACTTTCCTGTCAAAAGTCCAACCTCCTACCACTCATTAATTTAAGCTTTTCAGTTTGCCTACTAAAATACTGCTTGGTATAGCCTTGTGTATGGCTTACGTTAATCATGAGCGTGGCACGACATCAGAGGGTATATTTACTAAGCTGCGGGTTTGAAAAAGTGGAGATGTTGCCTATAGCAACCAATCAGATTCTAGCTGTTATTTTATAGAGCACTAAACAGATAACTAGAATCTGATTGGTCGCTATAAGCAACATCTCCACTTTTGAACCAGTTTAGTAAATATACCCCCAGGGCTGATTTTTATTACATGTGGTGCTTTTGTGTGTTTGAAGCTTTTTGTTATGCTGAGCAAGTTGCAACATACAGATGCCAAATGAATCTCTCTAAAAGTATAAGATGATACCCAAAGCCTGAAACACTCAACTGGCGCAAAACTGATATCTTTTTGTCGGGTGTAGACCCCTGAAAATGTGCCCTCTCCGGCCCTTTTACCTCTTTGCAATAATGGCGCCACCAAACCAAATCTCGTTGATGCACTGTTGAGCAATACGAGGCACAGAGATGCCCCCACTTCTTAACTGAGTAGGAACACTTTTGTTCTGCTCAATTCTGCCTGTGCAAACTGAAGCTCATACAAATGTGGCCGTCTTGCTCTTCCCCAAAATCTAGGCATCTGATGGGTCCAAAATTACTTTTGCAGAGTAGCAAATTTGCGCTTCTAAATAATCTCCACCAGCTCCACAGGCAGTAAAGAAGGATAGTGATTCATTTTTATTATCAGTGTTATTAACTAATAATACACAAACATCCCCCCAAACCCCTTTAATTAATTAACCTGTTTCTGTTTTTACCTAAAATGTTAGGGTTGTTTTCTTTCTTGCACTGCACGTCTCAAATAGCTCATGAGAGTAAAAGGATGTTATTGTAATTATTATTATTACTCTCGCTCAATTCACCTGGCTTGGAGGGAATAATTTTGATTACCCTTTTAGCCCTTTGACCACAACCTGATTTATTCCAGTAATTCCAGTGACCCTGACTGTGGTGTGGGCAATTGATAGATTGCTGATGCTTGACAGCATCTTAGTCGTGTAAGGGAGGCTCCAGGACACTGGGAGGGTCAGAAAAATAACCTCAAAAGTTTCAGCAATGCTGTTATCCTCTCTTCTCTGTGAGTTATGAAGTGTGAGATTGAGTGTTAGCTCATACTTACCAACTTTACAATGTTGGTATCCGGGAGGCTGCGGGGGAGGTGGACATCATGGGGGGCGGGCCTCCAAAATCTGCGTCATTTTGGACCCGCCAGGAATCGCGGCGTTTGTGACCTAATTCTGCCCACTTCACTAGGAAGTGGGCAGATCCGGGATTTTGCCACACTCGCCCGGGAGTCTCGCAAAATGCGGGAGTCTCCCGGACATTCCGGGAGAGTTGGCAAGTATGTGTTAGCTCTGAGAGACAGCCATGATGTTGGAAGGATGTGTACCGATGTGAGTAGGAGTAACCACAACTATGCAGGGGCAGGGAAGGCAGGCAATAGCCTCATTCAGTGAGGATGTCAGCTCTTGTGTCAAGTAAATCTATTGGTTAAAGTAACTAACTGAATAGTACTGGAGAGGAAAGTTGAAAGGTGTAAACAAAGTCCTACTTATTTATTTTTATTAAATGACTGGCTGAACATGAACTTCTCAGACAATGTGCTCTCTCCACCCCTTCAAATCCATTGGAATATCTTGCCCGACAAAACTATATTTTTTTATAACTGTACAGAAAGCAGGGTGTATTACTGTGAATAATCCTTCATCATCATTTATTTATTTTTATATAGCGCAACTAATTCTGCAGCGCTGTACAGAGAACTCTTTCACAACAGTCCCTGCCCCATTGGAGCTTACAATCTAAATCCCATAACACGCACACACACACACACACACAGACTGAGAGAGACTAAGGGCAATTTAATTGCAGCCAATTAACCTACCAGTATGTTTTTGGAGTGTGGGAGGAAACCCGAGCACCCGGAGGAAATACCACACCAACACGGGGAAAACATACAAACTCTACATAGAGCCATGGTCGGGAATCGAACTCATGACCCCAGTGCTGTGAGCCAGAAGTGCTAACCACTGAGCCACTATTCTGCCCCAATCCTTAGCATAAAACACCTGACTTGCTTTTGCCAGAGGGACTTTCGATATAGCAGAGAGAGACGATGAAGTTTTCAGTCCATCAACCTTCTGCAACAGTATAAGCATGGCCTAGTGTCTCTTCTGAGTCTCTAATAAAACCCGATGAAACATCATTGTTTACTTCGAGAAACAGTTATTAAAACAATCTATCCGGTGAGTGTCTGAAGCCCCAGATGCTCCGCAACTGAAAACTGATTCCAAGGATTGGTTGTGACATCCATGGCAGTTCTAAGGTAGGTAGCCAATGATTTGTGAGATCAGTGTCTGCTGGATAAAAGGAAGCCTGCATTATGAGGAAGGACCTTCTTATCATTGCAAAAATTCTGTTCCAAAGATGTTCCCCTAGCAAATCTTGTTCCCACCACAACTGTAACTTCCCTATCTGCTGCAGGGTGATCATAAGATATTGATCCATTGGGAGACGACTGGTTGACCTGTGTCTCTCTATGCCCCAGCATGCTCTGCCAAATGATAGCCAGCCAATAGCTGGCAAGGTATGCTGGGATTTGTAGTTTCACACCTGCAAAGACACAGGTTTGCCAGCGATTTTCTTAATTAGTTTTCAGTTTGGGAGATTTCAGAAAGATACATTGATGTTGCTCCTTGAAAATGGATCTGTCAGGCAGTTTTGCAAAACTTCATGTTAATAGTTCAGCTAGTTTGAAAGTCTAATTAAAATGTACAGTTATTAACAAGCCATTCCTGAGAAAATCCGTTATACATTGTATCACTCCCTCTCTGTTTGTATTTCCTGCTAAAGTGCTTTAGGCATTATTTACATACGCTGTGGCGGTGCTGGGAAGCTTTTTTGACACTAATTTCAAGTGAACTTTCAGAGTCAATGTACTGAGAGCTGGTAGAATTCCTGCAGTTTGATGATGTCACCTAAAGTTTCTCAGGAGCTTTTAGTACATGGGATATTGACTAATTAATACTCAAGAGTATATATATATATATACACCTGCCCACAAGATGGCTAATGGCAGCCATGTAAAAATGAATGAATACATTGAGAAGAAAGTGTATGGATGTTATTTGCAAGTAAATGTGTTTATTTATAAGTTGACTGCAGAAATAGAAGTTAATGTGTAACTGTGTGCTGGGGATAAACACTCTTTAACATTTCTAAAGCAACTTTGAATCAAATTTGAATTTAGAAGCTTATCATGGCACAGTAAATTAGTTATTGTACAGTTCATCAATCCTAGAAAGTTTTCATAAATAGCAGGTGTAATATGGTTACTATTGTTTCCTTTGATATGGTAATAATATTAATGTAGAACACATAAAAGTGATTAACTGGATTAAAATGCAACATTATAGCCAGACTCTTGTAAGGAATTTCTGGTAAAACATAGAAACATAGAAGCAGTTAAAAACCACTTGGCCCATTGTTAAGTGCGTATTGTCGCTAACCAATAACGATTGTCGAACCTCGATTTGTGTTTCCAACGCACAAAGATTTATTCGCAAAAAGTAGTATAAGATGCTCAAGCAAAGTGATAATAAATACAGCCGTTACTTATCGCAGGCGCTCTGGATCCAGTGTGCAGTCATTCAATCCTGAAGTCTGGGGACGAGATGTCTGAACACTAGATGTGAAGCTGCTGCTTATATACACACAAAAATACAGTAACACAATGAAGATGGTATAGCTTGCATCTATTGGTCCAGGTCTCAGGAAGGTCCAAGGGGTTGTCAATCATTGGCTAGTTCATCCTAAAGAATCCAAAGGAGGGGGTCATCTCTCCAGGGGGTATGCTCTGCTCTTCCCGCCAAGATTCCTTAGTCTTAAGTAGTCCATAATTCCCTATCATTCATAACTTGTGTATGCACTCTGCGATTCCTTCGCAGAGTGAACCAAACAGTAGAAAATGTTAAGAGGTTTATTATGATACCACACATGATATGATTCCTTCAACCTGTTCCATATATTTCACTAATGTGCATATAACTTATAATATATAACATAAATACTACTATATTTCGACATAAATGACTATGTGTTGCAACTACCATTAATGTGTACTATTTTACAAGTATGCGTGTTTGTGCGAATGTATGGTAAAAGACCAAATACTGTTGCTGCCACGTGTTGCAGCTGCGTACGCCCTTTTACGCTGTAGCGTGCCCTTTTACGCCGTAGCGTACCGTACGCATATTTTCATACAAAGACAACCAAGTTTGCTCGATTTTAATTGGAATGACTTTATCCAATTTGCTGACTTCGACACCATCTAGTCTGCCCATTTTATTTTATTAATCTATGGTAACCACAAACCCTATTTGGTTCTTTTATCTTTATAAGGATATACTAATGTCTATCCCAAGCATGTTTAAACTGCTCTACTGTATTAGCCTCTACCACCTCTTATGGGGGGGCTATTCCACTTATCCACTACCCTTTCTGTGAAATAATTTTTCCTCTGAACCTGCCTCACCCCAGTGTCAGTACATGTCCTTGTGTTCTAATACTTCTCTTCTTTTGAAGAATGTTTCCCTCCTGTACCTTGTTCAAAACTCTTGATATATATGAATGTTTCTATCATGTCCCCCCGTTCCCTTCTCTGCTCCAAATGATACATATTAAGATCTTTTAGTCTTTCCGGGTAAGTTTTGTGCTGTAGACGATGCACCATTTTAGTTGTCCTTCTTTGTACAGTCTCTAATGTATTTATATCCTTCTGGAGATATGGCCTCCAGAACTGAACACAGTATTCTAGATGAGTACAGTCACCATAGATCTATAGCACTGAGAGCCAAACAACTCCTCAGTACTGGACAATCGTTGCAATAATTTATACAAGAAAAGCAACAAATCATGCAAAGAAACAAAACAAGGATATAAGTAATTTACGGAGGAGGTGCATAGGTGAGACAGAGGGCAGAGAGGAACCTGCTCATAACAGCTTACAATCTAGAAGGAGAGAGAAAATCTGAGATTCTGAGATGATAGGAGCTAGAGAGATGGGATGATAGCTAGTTGTGCTCAGGTGGAGTAGTATAAGGTAGGGGTGAGATAGACATTGTGGTAGGTTTTCGGAGAGTGTTAGAAAGATTGAAGGTTGAGGAAAGTTGGGTGAGGCAGGGTAAGGAGTTCCATAAGAGGGGAGCAGCACGAGAGAAGTAAATAAATAAATAACACATTTTTAAACGTGGACCATATATATAGCTTTATTTCCAGACCCAATAACAACATCATACCTTATACAGTATAACGTGCACATATTTGGCATCCCTAAACTAAGACAATTAACTTTGCGATAAGGTTTTACATTGCACTAAAAAGACGAAAGAGATAAGAGGAATCATGGGAAAGTACACTTTTTTGCTCACTGTGCCTGTTTCTTATAATGCACTTAAAATAAAATATTTAAAATATATTTGTCACTATTCTACCAGAAGAGAACCCTATCCGTTCTGAAAAGAAACAATATGACTAGGCTACAGGAAGTAGTCAATAAAACTATCCTCAGTTTAACCAGCACATAGAGAAACTGTGACCTAAGATCTGGTGTATTGCTATATTTATCTGCTACAGAGTTTTGCTGAATACATACCTGCTCTTACTCTCCTGGAATGTCTGGGAGACTCGTCAATTTTAGGCCACCCTCCCGGATCCCGTTGCAGTTGCTTCTGTTGGTGGAGTCTTGGTGGCACAATTCGTACTCTTCTAGGAGCATGGGAAGGGGGAAATGAAATCGACATTACATCTAAATGTCTACTAGCACCTTAGATGTAAGCCCCTATACCTGAGAGGTGAGTGCATCTGATTTTTGCTGCCTTTTAATGGTGTTTGAAGCATATAGGTCAGTGTAGGACCTACATACATTGAGGTACCCTTGATGCCGGGATGCAGGCTTAAATGTTTTGATCAAAATATCAACCAATAACACATGTTTTCATTTTGCTAGATACATATGTGCAGTGTTACGGACAAATGCTGACAACAACTGTCTTTTTGTTTTGTATACATATAGGGCATTTGTATTGCCACACAGCTGGTGAAATATATAATATGGGATCAACAGAGTGCTGGCTTATTTCTTCTCTGGTTTTGTTCCAAAATATTGCCTTACTGTCATAGCAGCTGTCCATTAAGCCTATATAAGGCACATTTGGCTGTGGCTCACAAGCCAGCCCTTTGTTAGATGTAAGACTCTATACTTGGGAGGTGAGTGCATCTGATTTTAACTGCATTTTAATGGTGTTTGAAGCATATAGATCAGTGTAGGACCTGCATACAATGAGGTGCCCTTGACGCTGGGATGCAGGCTTAAATGTTTTGATCAAAATACAAACCAACACCTCGTGTTTGCTAGATTCACATAGATATGCAGTGTTAAGGATAAGCGCTGACAACAACTGTCTTTCTAATACTAATTCATTTTTACTTCTCTGATTTATGGTAAAACATAAAAATGTTCGGACATCAGAGCTGCCCGTATTTTATTTGATATATGTATGTAAATACTACATGTATTTTATTGTATTATTGTAATTGCAGCTTCTTGAATGGATTCCATACTTATTAGAGATGCTCAAAATCAGACCAGTTTGTCAAATTGGTTCTAATGTTCGAAAATGTTCGGTAAATTGCTGAACTTCGGAAGAACAAGATTCCGGCAAGGTGAACAGGTTTGAGCATGTTTGGCCAAATTCAAATAGTTACATTGTGTAGTATTTGTTTCAAATTTTCACATGCAAACTTTGAATTGTAACTTGAAACTGAGAGGCCGTCCACATCTTGAGTTCACTCTTCGCTCTTGTGTTTATCTCCATATTATTTAGGAACTTTTTTTTTTTTACGTCACTCAGAGAAAAGATTTGCAAAGTAGCAAATGGAAATGTGATCACGTACATCATGGCACGTGGAAAATGCCATTCGCAGTTCATGGCGTCACTTTGTCTACATTTGAGAGTCCAACTTGTAATTAACCCCTATGTTCTATTATAAATTATATGAAATAAATAAATAAACAAAACTTGTGTAGACTCTGGAGTAAAAAGCTGTTCTCATCCTATACAGGTAAGAAGCAATAGCTATTTTGTCGATTTTTTGAATGTGAGGTGAGCAGAATGAACAAACGGTGACAAGATACATTGTATGTGAAGTTGTGGCTCTTTTATGTTCTGTGTCTAACATGACTCAGTGTCGGAGGATAGAGATTTTCTCGCCTTTAGTAAAAGTTTCTCACCCTCAGCTTCTCCATCAGAACTGAAAGAGCCCAGTGGAATAATTTGAGTCTTTTCTTGTAGTTTCTCCTCTCTAAAGATCAATAATTAACATGAAACAGAATAGGATAACACTTATAGGACTGGTGTGAGTGAGTTCTCCGTACAGCGCTGCGGAACTAGTGGCTCTATATAAATAACTGATGATGATGATGATGATGATAGGAGACCAAGTAGGTGACTTTATCAAGCAAACATTACAGAGGAATGTTTTTTATCAAGTCCAAGTAAAACGGAGACAAAGACAACATTTTATTTGGTTCATAAAAGCTTGTGTTTAATATCTAGAAATGTACAAATGGCAGACAGTGAAGATTGTTTTTTCGAAAACAATTTTTTCATTTATGATAAAAAAAAATTAGTCTGTTTTTTATTTTCATTAATATGATATATTATTAAGTGCTGTCATTAATGAATATAGAACTTAAAAAATTCACTTCAGCATTAATTTGACACCTGGTGCATCACAAATTTATTACCAAACAATGTAATCAAATAAAACATTATTCAATTTCATGTCATCATTAAAATAACAAAAAAAAACACGTTTGGGCCCCCACCCAAGAGATGACCGGCCCCATGCTAAATAGCAGTTGGACTTTTCCTGGAACCAATGATGTGACTGGAGCAAGGGTAGTTCTAGTTAAAAATTAAATACAAACTTATGTCCCAGCATGCCCATTAAACTGTGCAATATACATATTTATTTCCATATGTTTCACATGCATATTATTCTGAATATATCTAACATATTTATTAATATACAGATATTTTGTACGTAACTGAATATTGAAATCCTTTTGGGCATGAGTCATTAAGGAGAGCAAAGCATAAAAAAGGAGTAACTTTGCACTTGGGCAAAACCATGTTACATTGGAGGGAGAGTTACATTTAAAATGTTGGGTCAGATTAATAGTTGGGGTAGGGCATGTCCTAGAACAACTTTACATTTCAATGTAAAAATATAGCTATCAAGTATTTATGTGCTACATGAAAAAAGAGCCAATATATAACATATGTGCAAAATAATAAACTAATTTGCACCTCTTGCATTGTACATGGTTTGTCCAGGAGCAAACTTACTCCTATTTTTTGCTCTGCTCTCCTTAATGACTCAGGCCCTTGCAGTGTATGAAAATGCAAAGTTGAGAAAATTTCAGTCAGATGTATTTACAGCCTGAACATACGTAGTAAAAGATACAGGCAAGAGAAAAACTATTTACATGTATATGTTCAGTCAAACTCATCTTAAGATGTGTCTAGCTGCAAAATAGTAGCATGTGCGCCAGGCATATATCAGACATATCTGCGCCCAACTTATAATGTATAGATGCGGGTTATATAGTCATGTTACAATAATAGTATATATGTGACTGTAACTGAACCATTAGCAATTAATACTTTAAAAAACACTTTATTATCTTGTATATTAATACATCATTGTGTAGCAGTTGTGTACTGCAACTTGAGCATTAATAAAACTTATAAACATAATATTGTGTCTTGATAATTACTAAGCTACCTAAATTTATATTGTGCACTTCTTACTTGATTATTATTATTTGACCTTAATATGAAAAGTAATCAAATATAAATGAAATAAACCAATTAGAACTGATAGTTAAAACAAAAGAATTATAGAATATCAATAACATATTCGACATTAATGCTGGATTTGCCCCAGAGCGTGGACGATGGCCCCCACTTAACGGCTGATACCTACATCATACGTTGTGAGACGTTCCCTCCTCTGCTCCTTCTAGGGTCCCTCCACGTATCCAGGAAAATTTTTACTATCAGAATTCATGCCATGTAATATTTGTTATTACTAATATAACATGCCAGGTATTACAGCATAGTTTAGGCATTTTTTTACAATTTTACTATTGTTAATTTGATAAAATGCAACAAGTCTGACCTCAGCAGCCTATTACAATCAAGCTTCTGAGGATAATGCATGTTTCCTATTAATGTTTTCCAAAGTTTATTTGGAATAAATATGTATCTTGCAGAATGACATAGTTTTCACATTGTTTTACCAAACTTATGTAGATTAATTGTATTTGGAAGCAAATGCAGATCCTGAGTTGATTATTTCTACATGGTCAAATTATTCTGCAATTATAATAGAGAACATATAACCTGCTAGATAGACTCCTCAAATGAAAACATATAGAGCCACATTTATAGGTAGTAACAAATACAGCCTATGGGTGCCAATTTGTAAATATACACTGCAAATTACCTAGGATGCTCCCCATTCCCAAATCTGTCTGCACACTGCCCCCACCTTGCTGCCCAACATTGTTATGTAATTGTGCAATGTTGTATTTATCATTGGCTTCACTTCTAACTGTAAATGTGGACAACATAACGATAACGTGACATTTTCCAAATAATTGGCTAAGATATAAAAACTGCTACACATTCCATATCAGTCCCGTGAAATGTCGTGTGACCCTGCTTGTGATTGATAAGTCCTGTTAAACAAGTTGGACTTAATGAGAATTTACATATGACCAATATCACCTGGAACAGGGCTTTGATATTTGACATTTGCTACAGGGGTAATTGAAAAGAATGTCCACAGTAGACTTGAAGTGACCCATCCAAGAAAGGGAGAAAGAAAATGTCTTATATATAAAATCATTGGTCTGTTTGTCTGTCCGGTTATGCATTCAGACCCACCTGCACTGATTAGGACGAAAATAATGCGAGGTGGTCCAGTTGGATCCTGGCCAAGTTTTAGGATGGTTAGGGTCCTGGTTGGACCTTTTTTGGTGTATGCTGGGCAGAACTTTGACCTTGTGAGACTGTTCTGAGCCTGCATTTGGACACTCCTGCACCGATTGGGATTAAACCAATGCAAGGTTGTCCAATTGGATCCTGGCCAGGTTTTAGGAGGTGAAGGTTTTGGTCAGACATCCCGCTGGTGTACACTGGGAAAAACTTTAACCAAGGGAGCCTGCGCTGAGCCGGAATTCGGACATCCCTGCACCGATTGGAATGAAACCAATTTAAAGTTGTCCAGTTGGATCCTGGCCAGGTTTTATGGGGATTAGGGTTCCAATCAGACCTTCCATTAGTGTACCTTGGACAGAACTTTGACCTTGAGAACCTGTTCTGGGCCTTTCCCTGCATGGATTTGGATGACATTTTATACAAAAACAACACTGGGCCGCCACCTCATGGGTGTGTTGGAAGAGATGCTAAGATGCTGTTTAGTTTTAAACGGTTGACAGTTACATAAAACTCATTGATAACTTAATAACTTGAAGATTTAAACCCAGCCAACGCCGGGTACTTCAGCTAGTAATTTATTTAGACTGCCAAATATTTTCCCATAAAGATCGTACAGTGTCATATATACGATATGTGATATTTTTGTTTAACTGTTATTTGAAATGCAGAATACTTATGTTGCTAGTTGTGGCTCCTCCTCACTATCCAATGCAAATATGATTATATCATATAGAGTCACTTCCTTACCCTGTGACCATATCTCCTCCTGGTCAGGCTTCTGTGGATGTTCCCGGGCTACCTCCTCCTGTGGAGTATAAAAAGGAATCCTTGCCAGATTATACTGTGAGTTCAAGATATCAAAAATGCAAAGAGCAAAATTAAAACCAGTCCAGGCCAAGCCAACAGCCACCAAAAAAGAGTCAACCCAACCTCAGCATTGCTGAAGTTAAGATTCCAGTGACCAACATTTTGGAAATGCAGCTATGGACCAACAGACAGCTAGTAACAAGTGCCAAACTTGCCATCCGGCAAGAAATGACTTGGTTCCAATATCCGGCTTTGTTAAAGAGATCAAGAAAAAGTGGAAGGACTTCCAAAGATTCAAAGACAGACTACGGGGCCATCATCTACATCTATAGCAAAGGGAACTAGTGGGGGCCCAAAACTGGACTTGTCACATCTGGAGAACAGGACACTCTTTCCTCCTGAATTCTTTTCCTCACCTTCCTGTGTATCCTATACTATTGGCTTTAGCATGATAGCTACTATACTTTATGTTTGACATTTATCTCACCACCTTACAATATTTATATTTAGAGCATTCCTTTTTAATATCAAAAATACGCCCTACCGTAAAATATATAAATATGCATACTAATGAATCTTATTGTGCGCTCCTACCACATATAATGTAAAATATTAGTCCAAACAATGATTATATAAGGATAAGGACAATATGGAGGTTGGTAACACATGGGAATATTGAGACTTTCTTCCAGACGTGGATGTGGGGATGATGTCTTCAACCTCCTTTCTGATGGGACGTGAGAAAAGCAATACTTATTTTTGTGTAATGTACAGATTTTCACTTATGTTTTTATCTAATTATTTGAAAAGCGAGGCCATAACTGAAACGCAGTTAAAATCATGTGTATGTTTGAACGTCATGCACTTACCCATTTGGGGTTAAATTTCTTGCATATCCAGCCAATAAGATCCACGGGAAGGGTCCTTAGTTTGCCTATATATTTTCCCCCCTGTGGATGCTGGGTATCTTTGTTTTCTTCCCGGAATACTTCACTCCCACTCTGCTATGGTCATAAATGTCTTGCATTGATGTTTTGTTATCAAATTTTCTTTCCCTGTAACAAAGGAATCATGGTAGGCGGGAGAGCATTGCAGTCAACAACTAGAGCATAAGGTGCCATCGCTGATTGGCCACAGGTCACTCAGTTTTAGGAATTTATATACATTTAATTTTTTTAAAAAAATTAAGAAAAAAAATCAGTTTCCGTGTGGTTCACAATATCCTATCTTTCATACACCTGGCCTTTGCAATTAAGTACCTGACTGTAGATGACCCTTTGTTATCTTTTGTAGCAGATGTGTGTGGGAGTAATACCGTCCTTTACACAAGGGAAACTTTAAAAAATGTCATAACATATAGGCATCAGGAATGTTCAGCATAATCCATTTGCTTGTGTCATTTGACCTCTCAGTGTTATAGACTGTTAGTGTTACAGACAGGGTTATAGATGTTTTATAAAAAAAACAATGTTATGTGCTGTCTAATGTCACAGATGCTTGGTTTGGAAAGAAAGAAAGAGAAAATATAAACAAAAAAAAGAATCACAAAAAAGAAATAAATTCCACATTAGCCAATATCTGTTAGGTGTAACAATAATAAAAACAGTGGGTTTAACATTGTCTTCCATTTCCATTGATGAGGATCAACTATTAGTTCATGAGAGTAAAGAACATGCCAGAGAGGAATTTATTAAATTACAAATCAGTATTTGAAGTGGGGGGTATACAGGGTATGTCATACCGCCACTTCTCCTACAGCATCACTGTAAAACTACCACATTCCAGCCAATTATATTCTATATATATACAGCGGTGGAATTGGGGGGTATACGGGGGTATGTCATACCTCCACCTTTCCTACTGCCTTTTTTGTAACACTATCACATTCCAATCACTTACATTATATATATATATATATATATATATATATATATATATATATATATATATATATATATATCATTATTGTCACCAGGGGGTGTAGGCAACCTGATATTGCTTATTGGTGTCATCCTGACAAGCATGTGTGCTGTTAATGTGACGTGAACAATAAAGCTCTGCTTGATTTCCAGCAAAAAGCTCTTGGTGTCTGATGTCTGCAAAGTGTCAGTATCACAAGGTGTCAGACATTCTACAAGTGGTGTTTTTGTGGGATTCGTAAAGGACAGCCAGTGCACCCAGCCAACGACCCAGCCAGCCAGATGTAATTGTGGTGAGGGAAATGCATTGAATGCCACTATTACGCTCCAAACTGTTTATAAAGCTGTCAGTTGCAGTGGGGAGATTGCTGTATTGCAGAGAGAGCAAATATTTTGTCTGTGGACAGAAAGAAGCTGTGGCACTATAATGCTGGGCATTATAGTGCTACACCTGAATTGTGAGTTGGATGTGGTTCCAAAAAATCCTGTACATAGAAGTTTTCCTGATTGCCTGTGGAAAGTACTGGATGAATGTAAAGATCAAGCTTGTGGTTTAAAGGCTTCAATAAAACAAAGAGAAGTTGTTGATGGTACAAATTGTCTTTATAAAAATCTCTCGCCTCTGCCCTAGTCTGGTGTTGCCTAAGTCAGATTATGTGGCCAGGGAAGAGTATGATTGCTTAGAGAATTTTTTTATAGAAGATAATGTGGGCAAGGCGGTTTATGATCGCATGGAGAAGAAATCACCTGGCTTGAAAAAGAGTTGAGGTGCTCAAATTATCAGTTGTATAAGTTAAAAAAAATTATATGACTAAAGAGAAAAAACAGTATGTGAGGATACCACCCTTAGCTCTGTGGGATTCAACTCACTCCGGTAGACCAGAATATTTTCAAAATAAGGCTTTATTATGATAGCACAACACCTCAAGACGTTCACAAGATACAGGGTAAATGGTAACATGTATCCTCCAGCAGCCTCTTGCAGCCAGCATTCCAAAATAATAATCTCAGTCCCTTTCAGTGTCTTATCCTCCCACAATATTACCACTACCGATTAGCTAGACAGTAACGGTGTCACCAAGCCTGGGGTACTGGCTCACACAGACCCTGTCCTGGTGGGATTTCCTCCAGCGGCACCACGATGCCTGGCCCAGAGTCCTTTTCACTGATGTCTTGTACACCAGGATCCACAAAGCTAGAATAGCTCTCTTGGCATTCTGCTCTCCTTATATTCTTGGCTGAATACTCAAGGGGTAGGGTCAAATGTCTCAATCCTCCCTCTATCAGTGGACAATAAGCTATTTGGCTGAATACACTAAACAAATGGTTACAATATAACATCAAGGAATGACACTTCACGCTTGTGTGAAGCAACAAGACATTTGACACATTGTATCTGCCACATTACACAATCTGTGATACATTTTGATAGAATAACATTTATATTGATACATGTTAATACATTTCCCAATTCTATTTCGGCCAATTTATTACTGCCGAGGCCCAATGCATATCATCAAGTTCTAACCTAATTAACTCTCAGATTACTTGTTGACCTAGCTAAATAGCTTGGCCTGCCAGTTAGTTAACTCAGACATTGTTCTGATAACAAACCAGATCTAAGCCACACCTCATAACAATGGACATTTGAGACAAGTGGTAATTACCTTAGCTAACACAAGCAAAATCACTTGTGCTGTCCTGCTATTTTCACACAGTATGGCAATATTCTTTATATTTATAATACATACAATATTGCAGGTAATAGCAAAGGCAAAATGTACCTAATAACATGAAATAATAATACACATAATACACCAATGCTCTGGTGTATATACTTAGACTGGGCCAAGGATTAAAAAGTGCATTAAACAGTGAGAAACGGGCGATGAATAAAAGTTGTCAGTCCAGTAGCACCCCATTTCTTGACAACGTAGAAACTCTTAGAGACACTGCAGAGAAATTACAGCAGAGCGAGCAAGAAAATGTGGTTTTACAATCCCTGAAAGAGAAGATGAAAGAGTTGCAGAAATTGTATGAGGAGAGAAAAAAAACAGTGGGAGCTCTTAAAGATATAGCAGCAGAGAAAGACCAAGAATTGTTTTTTTTAAAACAAAAGCTTTTCATGGTTCAGAAAGTGGTGCACACATCAAGAGAGTCTGTAAATGAGCTTGTGGAATCATCATCATCATCACCATTTATTTATATAGCGCCACTGATTCCGCAGCGCTGTACAGAGAACTCATGCAAATTAGAGAGGCTGCATCTGGCTGCAGAGCGTGAAAACCTTGAACAATTGCTCCATGAAGAAAATACTTTTTCTGATATGCATGTCGAGGAATGTAACAAAGCTGTGGCCTAGGCATTCTCTCTGAGGGACTTAGTAAACACTAAGAATGACAATGTCCAATTATGTACACCTGCAGTCCCAGTTCCCAAGTAGAATCCCCATAGAACTGTTCAGCCCGTAATGTCTCCCAGCACTGTTCAGCCCGAGGTGTTTTCCAGAACTGTCCAGTCAGTGGAGTCTCATAGCGCTGTCCAGTCAGTGGAGCCTAGTTGTGTTTTTCGGTCAGAGATGCTTTATGGCATTGCTGTTGGTCGAGGTCCAGCTATAAAGGTGTCTGACCGATGGTGCTTCAAGTGCAGAGAGCATGAACACCTTAAAGCCAAGTGCATTAGACCCCATAAACACATGGACTGTTTACTTGTTCAAGATCGACCTGTCTTTCAAAGTTGCTGTTCCCAGAGTTTTGCAACCAGTAGACCTGATCGATATATAGATATATAAGATTGTTCACGTAGTCGTGGACTCTGGAAGTGAACTTACAGTGGTCTACAGCTCTGTCGTGGCTGGAGCCAAGGTCTTGCGGCTGCACGAGAATTAAGGTGCGCTGCACTCATGGGTCAACCAAGAGTATCCAAAGGACTCTGTTGGGAATTAGACATAAGGGCCAAACCGTGAAGGAAGTGGCGACCATAACACCTAAGCTGCATATCTACTTGTCCTGGGGGTGAGATTTCCCATTCTTAAAAGAGGTCCTCTGTGAGCAAGTCCGGCCGGGCATGTCAGTAACTGAATTAATGGTCGGAAACCCGGAGGACCTGCCAAGAAGTGACATTCTCTGGACCTGGATGTTTAGGAACTGTCATCCCGGAATGATATACTGGGGGTCACGACAGGACTGCCACAAAAGTGTAACCGTTCACGGAAACCTGAACAGTCAGAATCAGTGTTGGCTAGTGACATTGTGGATGGGCTCGCCCCACTTGTTGGCAAGGGTACAGACTAGAGATGTGTGCTGACCCTCATGTTTCGATTTTGGAACCGGATTGGGTTCTGAACCATGTTCCTGTTTTGACTTTGCTTCAGGTTTTGCCAAAAAATCACGAGAGGTTTTGGTTTTCGATCTGGATTTAATTAAGAATTATGAAAAATAAGTCATTTTGAGCTGTTTTTGCTTCTATATTACTATTTATGGCATTAACATTAATTTCCAGCAATTTCCAGCCTATTTTCAAATGATCCCTTCACAACTGTTCAATTTTCACCAATGTTGGCCAAAGTCTGCAGAGTGCTGTCTTGATGATGGGATTTCATAACTTTGCCATCATTGCGTTTGCTTCTTCCGATTCACATTGCACCCAAACCTCCTCCGCATGTTCAGACTTACTATTACTGTAATTGAATAAATAAATAACCAGGCGGACACCAATGTAAATATGGCAAAAGGTCTGTTTTTATTTAAACAAAAATGGTGGTGGAGAGAGCAATGTGAGTCAGCTAACAACTAATAGCAAAACCAAACAGTGGAAGGTCAAATTGCCTATACACCACTGGTCCCAGGATATAATCCTTTATGATGTTACGGCTTACTAGTAACTGTCATAAGCTTTTAGAACTAGCAGGATAGGTCTTCACCTGTAGCAGCCGCCTTTCCTGTAGAGTTGGACACACTCACAGGTACTCAGATGTCCCAAAGACTTAACTCAACATACTAAAAGCTTATGAGCAGGAACCAGCAGCATGAAGATAGTAGAAATGGGGTCAAGAGCACACTCCCAATGTCGACTAAGGAGGCTGCAATAATTTAATTAAAGATGCTCGCCCCGGACACAGCGGCAGTGTGAGGTGTCCCAGTTGCCCTAGTGTCAAAGTGAGCACACCCCTTCTTGGGGACCACCTCTGTTGCAAGTCTCGAGCAGTCCACTTTATCCTGCTGTTGGACGTAGCTTACCCCGGGGGAATGATTTTTCTATTTCTACTCTATTTATTCAATCCACTGTCCATCCAATGACCTCTGCCTGTTAATTTATTTACAGCCGCGCATCCCAACTGCTTGTTACCAGTCAGGACGCAGTGGCAGTATGAGAGGCGTCCCGTCTGCCAGGGCAATGGCCACGACATGGTTGCAATCTGGATTTAATTGAGCGGTTGCGGCGACTCATGACAAACAATTGGCCAGTGCAAAATCTGGCATCAGAGGGAATACACCCCTTCTTGGGGACCACCTCCACTGTCACGGGAAGACCCCTTTACCCCATGGTTGAGCAAAGCAACACCTGGAAGACTGATTCTCTATACAGTTCTCTAACTTTATCACATAGCATAAATCATTAGCCATCATATCTCCATCTATACATGTATTCTTTATCAGTGCCAAAAGCTGTCCACTTAATTTGTCACAATGTGGACTTTCAATTGCATTGTCAAGACATGTTTTGGGCAACCAAATCTGCATCAATGTGAGTATTATACATACTAGTTGTGTGGGAAGGGTGACTATTGTCCTATCTGAACTGTCTGTTTTACATATTTCTTAGACGACACTAATAGAACAAATAAATATAATTTATATACATTCTATATTTATGTACATGGGTTTTGGGGACCACCTCCGCTGCAGTCCCCTTTACCCCAGGGTTGGACAAATCTTCACCCAGGGGATGCTTTTGCAGCATTTTCTCCCCATAAATATACATGGGTCCCCTAGTTTGATTCAGAAGGGCAGCATTACAATACAAAGCATATAAGTAAAATAGGTTAGGAAGGTCCTACTCTTGGTTACCGATGAATACTCTGACAATGGATTGTGATGAACCTCACCCCCAAAAACCCCTTTTTTTATTTAGATTTCACTGAATCAGCCTTTAAAAACTGGAAAGTATTGAAAAATTGAAAATATTAGAATATAATGATATATAACCCTTTTTGGGGTGTGCCACTGCTGCTGAATTTCACCCATTTATTTTAAAAAAAATTAAATTGTCACTGTGCAGCACAAGATTACTTTCACTAGAAAAACTTTAAATTTTAAAATAATCTATTTGTTTTTTGGATTCTGCAGTTAATAGTCAGACAGCTAAAGCACACTGTTTTCCTAAACTAAATAAATATACTACTTAGTTCAGAATGATATCTAACTCAGTCTGTATATACAGTGTAGTACCATTATATATATATACACAATGCACTAACAACAACCAGTAGCCACTAGTCCGTGTAAAGTCTATTAAAGATTGAAATTATAAGCAATTCATCAGCAAACTATTCAAGCTCACTAATCTCTACAGAATTGCTTTACAATAATGACAGGATTCTATTGCTTTCTATGTCCCTCATTCACTCTGAACGCTACTTTCTGAGCAGAGCACCGCAACTAACCTCCTCCCTAGACGCTGATTGTTTTAAAATGGCACATGAGAGAACGAGGGAATCAGGGTCCCACTGGACTGAGGACTTTTTATTCATCATCCAATTCTTATGGTTTAATGTACTTTTTAATCCTTGGCCCAGTCTAATATATACACCATAGCATTGGTGTATTATGTGTATTGATATTTCATGTTATTAGGTACATTTTGTCCTTGCTGTTACCTTCAATATTGTATGTATTAGAAATATAAAGAATATTGCCATATTGTGTGAAAATAACAGGACAGAAGATGTCATTGTACTTGCGTTAGCTAAGGTAATTATCATTTGTCTCAAATGTCCATTGTTATGAGGTGTAGCTGAGATTTGGGTTGTAATCAGAACAATGTCTGTGTGACTTTTAAGATTGCTAGCTGGCAGCCAAGGTTAATTAGCTAGGTCAACAGGTACTCTGAGAGGTAATTAGGTTAGAACTTTTAGATGATATACAATGTGCCTGCACAGTAATATACTGGCTGAAGTAGCATTGGGAAATGAATTAGGATGTATGAATATAAATGTTATTGTATTAAAATGTATCACAGACTCAGATTGTGCAACACTACAAATACAATGGGCCTGATTAATCAAGTAAAGTAGGCGAGTATTCCCCTGGACAAAAACCCTGTTACAATGCAAGGGGTGCAAATTAGTTTTCTATTTTGCGCATAAGTTAAATACTGGCTGTTTTTTCATGTAGCTCACAAATACTTGACAACTTTATTTGTACCCTGAAATTTAAGTTGATCTAGGACATGCCCTACCCCAAACTATAAATCTGTCATCACATTTTACATTTACCTCCCACTCCAATGCAACATGGGATTGCCAAAGTGCAAAGTGACTCTTTTTTTTGTTTTACTCTCCTTAATGAATCAGGCCCAATGTGTCAGATGTCTTAAGGTTTCCCGCAAGCGTGAAGTGTCATTCCCTGATATATTAATGTAACACTTTGTTTAGTGTATCCAGCCAAATAGCTAATTAAGTCAAACCATTCCATTGTATAATCAAGGTAACAGAGACGTTATATCTGACAGCTATAATGTCCACTGAAAGACCTTTGCTGAAAGGGGGAGGATTGAGACATTTGACCCTACACCCTGTGTAAACAGCCAAGAATATAAGGAGAGCAGAATGCCAATAGAGGCTATTCTAGCTTGGTGTACCTGGTGTACAAGCCATCAGCACAAAGGACTCTGGGCCAGGCATCATGGTGCTACTGGAGGAAACCGTACCAGGACAGGGTCTGTGTGAGTCAGTATGCCACGCTGGGCGACATAGTAACTGTCTAGCTAAATGGTAGTGGTAATATTGCAGGAGGATAAGATTCTGAAAGATACTGAGATTATTAATTTGGAGTGCTGACTGCAAGAGGCTGCTGGGGGATACATGCTACCATTTACCCTTAACTCGTGAACATCTTATGGTGTTGTGCTGTGATAATAAACCCTAACTGCATATGCTCTGCTCTACCCAAGTGAGTAGAATTCCACAGAGGGTAACCACCATCCCAGCTAAGGGTGTTATCCTCACAACGTTTTGCCTCATTTTGAGATCTGAATTTGTCACGCGAAACTGACTTGCTTTCACTTGGATCCCCACTGTCGAATCTTGACGGATTTCACAAAATCCAAACCACTCATCTCTAGTATAGGCTTGTCTGATTATCCAGAATTGTTGCATTTGATGAACTTTGCACAAGACTAGAGAAATTATTTTACTTTACAACATGTGTTTAAATTGGCTATTAATGCTTGTGTAATTGTGGAACCTGTTAACTCGGCAGACTGTGTGCCATCATATTTTGTCAATGTGTTGTTCCGAATGGCTACCGTGAAAGTTAGAACAGTTAGTAGTTCCACAGGTCCATGCACCCATAGCGTTGGGAGCAGCAAACACTCAGGTGGGTGGCAGAAATGTAGGGGAAGGGAGAACAAGGGAACAGTTTCTACGCAGATTTTATCGGCCTGGAGTCTACCAGCTGTGAAGAGGTTTTTTAAGACTTGTGCGGTGTGCCAGAAAACCTACCACAGTGCAAGCACAATTGGAAAGGTCTCATAGGCGTCCTTTTACAAAAATAAAGGGCTATGATTGGAGACAGAGAGAGGACAGTGTTCTCAAGAGCAGAGAAGATAAGGTCCCTGTACATGCGCTGATAGGCATGGTTGAGAGGACATTTGAGATGGTAAAGGAGGCTCTCTTTTACAGGGATCTGGTGTCCGCATCACCAAGGTTGGTGACACTAAGGGGTGGGGTATGTGGAAAAGAGGCCTATGTGCCACACCTCTCCTGCATAGGAACAGCTGCATACATGGTTAAATCCTTACACAGTCAAACTCCTAGCCTGTACACACACACACACATGGTCTAATGAGGTAAAAGGGAGGACATTTGTGTATATAAACCTGAGTTGTGCACATGTGCATGGTGACTGATGCTGAACAAGTCGGCCAGTGGATAGAGAGCTGGACTGTGATAGTTACCATTAAAGTCACCAAGAGGTGTAGGCATCTCGGTATTGCTTACTGGTGTCATCCTAACAAGAATGTATGCCTTTATTGTGATGTGAACAATAAAGCACCGCTTGAATTCAAGCAAAGAAGCAGTTTGTGTCTGATGTCTGCAAGGTGTCAGTATCACAAGGTGTCAGAGTCAGAAGTTCTACAAGATAGATATAGATATATATATATATACATATACATAATGAGACAAATGTATTTGCAGCCTGAACATAATCCCTCCAGTGCACATATGGGAGAACAAAACATTGGAAAATCTTTTGAAGGCAGAAATGCGTCATTGGTGGGATAGTATCAGTCTGCAAAAGTATGTTGAAAAAAAGTTGGTCCCCAGAGGTTTATGTTTATTTAAAACATTTCCATTTCATGACAATGTAGAGTTATTGACTAGATGGAATCAAACACTTGATGATTGTTCAATTTTACTAATGAAGATGTTAATTAAATATAGAGAGGACAGGGTTAAGACTTTAGAAAAAGAGATAGAATTAGTGAAAAATAAGATCGAAACGCACACGGATGTTGAACTGTTTATGGAAAGGGATAAAAAGATCAATGATAGAGTGATGGAGTATGAATGACAATTAGTTAGTACTAAAGAATCCAAATATGACAGAGATTTGGAAGATTATCAACAGGACAGGGTGAGATCATTCAATAGATACAGGAGCATTAATGGATTTGATAAAAGTAAAAGTAAAAGTAGAAAAAGGAAAAATGATCATATCAGGTCATGGAAGAATACCAGATCTCCAAAAAGACAAAATACCTCCTATAGTTTGCAGATGTGGACCCCGAGAAATAGAAGTAGGAGTAGAGATACTCCCATTAGGGAGTCCTATAAATCAGATCTTAGGATGGGGACAAGACATAAGAACACTAGAGAGAGACATCGGAATTTGGAATCTCCTCTTGAGAGGAATACAAAAAGTGTTGATAATCAAGATATAGCTTCCTCTTTTTTAGAGTCAGGACGTCTACCCAAAGAGAAAGATTGGGCACACCACAATCGATACCAACTTTTAGTGACAGGTCCCCTAAAAAGATCAAGACAAATATCAGAAGAGAGAGAGATGAAGAGCTAAGTTCAAGTGCCAAAAGATGGGGCTAAAATATAGTATAAAATGCAGAAAATCTAAGATCGTGCTTAATAACGAAAGAGGAACTGAAAACAAAATTCTGGTGATTATAGATATTTGTGTCCAATTAAAAGTAAGAATAATATAACTGAAATTAAGGGGTCTAAAGATAAGTATAAGAACAATAAGAAGAAAAGAGTGAAATGAGTCAATAAAACAGAAACTAAAGGTTTTGAGTAACAGTGAATCAGTGAATGCAATAGAGAATAGGGGAGTATTCAATCTCTCTAGTAAGAAGTTATCCAAATAATTATTAAGTAAAGGATTCAATTTTGCTCCTTCATCAGAACCTAATCTTTTTGAGCTATTTACGGAACTTAATATGTATATGAGGCTGCTTTGTAGGAAAAAAAATTTGCCAATAAATTAGTGCACAGGAACAAAATTGAGCAAGAAGCACAACTTACTACCTTATCTGGGGAAGATGATTATAGAAACCTACAGAAACTTGAAGATCTTCGGGATGGAAATAAGGAAAATAATGTCACTCCTGAACTTATTTTTTACATTAATTATCATGTTGTGAAGAAAAAAAATTTTTTTAAACCATATTTGAGTTTTTTCCTGTGCAGATGAAAAGTCTTCAAATTGATACTTTCTACAGGGTGACTTTGTAACAATTTAGGCTACTTTGTGTATCATCAAATAATAAGAGGTATACCAACCTATCCTATGATGAACGAATAGCTCTAAAAGAACTTCAAATGGACCCCACCATCATTTTCAAGAATGCAGATAAGGGTGGTGGGGTCGTGGTACAAAAATTATTGGATTACAAAGTAGAAGCATATAGACAATTAAATAAAAAAGTGTTTTTATAAATGATTGGAAAATAACCCAGGAAAACGTTTTAAATTAAAACGAAAGGATATTTTAGAGTTGGCTATGATCGATGGGGTGATCTCCAAGGAAGAAATTAGATTTTTGTTTGCACCCAGTTACACCTATTTATTATCATTTACCCAAAATTCACAAGCACCTTTCTTCACCTCTTGGAAGACCCATTATATCGGGGATGGGTTCCCTTACAGCAAATCTTTGAAGTTACGTTGATTTTTATTTACAGCCTTTGGTAGTTTCGTTGAGATCCTACATACGGAATTTTACTCATTTATTAAATTTACTGTAGAACATATGTTGGGAAGATAGCTATGCATTCCTCACATTGGATGTAGAATCTTTATATACAAATATCCCTCATGCGAAAGGAGTTAGTGTTATTAATAACATTTTTCCAAAAGAGCTGTAGGATCCCGATCAAACATCAAGGATTTCTTTTGGATTCCATTTCATTCATTCTTTCTCACAATCACTTCTTATTTGATGGTCAACACTATTTACAGATCAGAGGGACGGCCATGGGGACACGATTCGCCCAGAGCTATGCCAACCTGTACATGGGAGAGTTTGAGGAAGCCCACGTGTGAGGGAGGGGCGAGTTCGGGGCAGACCTTGTTCTCTATGGCCGTTATATTGACGATTTATTTATAATTTGGAAAGGTGGAGAAACTAGAGCTCTTGAATTTTTCAATTCCTTAAATGACAATGATTATAATTTGAAATTCACTTATATTTATAATTCCACATATATTGATTTTTTGGATGTCTCTCTGTTGGTCATGGACAATATTATTTCTACCTTTTTCAAAAAGGTAGATTGTAATAATTATTTGCATTATGCAAGTGCGCATTATTCTAAACAGAAAAAAGGAATTCCGAAGGGACAGTTTTGGCGAAGGAATTTTTTGGATCGGGGTTATCCTATAAAATGGGTGGCTCTCATAGCAGTGCACACGAAACTGTGATTGGTTGTCGGCTGGCCTCCAGCTGCACAGAAGAAAATAGTTGACACACTACCACCTTTCCATCTTTTGGGTGATCTACAGCGTTGTGCAAACGGAGCTGTGCAGATTTACATCAAGGCCCTCCTCCGGATCTTTGGATGAGCGTATCGGATTCATTCATATCATCTTGCCAGTTTACAGCGTAGTAACATCTACCCACTGAGTTGGGATGATTGGCACCTTGTCTGGTCCCAGATAACCGTTTGTTACCCTTAACTCATTCACTGGCTATTATGTTTCCCGTTAAAATTGACAGCTCCTTTGCTTGAGTCAGTTATCTATTTGATTGACATTTATTAGTATCCATGGCTTATAGCATGCCACATTATGGCAGCAGTGTCTAATTTTTTGTTCTGAGTTTACCAGTATTTTTAATGTATAGTGGTATGCACCACTATTATGTTTTTATAAGTATATATTTTATATGAATAAATATTTTGTTGTGAATACCGCAGTCCATTTGTCTGAGTGTTGGTACAACATGCACTTATGTATGTATATTTAATAGTTTATTTTTGTGGGACTTGTAGATCCCAGACACATGGTGTAGTGATTGTACCGGCCTATCTAGCACAGGGGGTCACCTTTATCTTTGAGATATATATATATATATATATATATATATATATATATATATATATATATATATATATATATATATATATAGGGGTATGTCATACCGTCACTTCTCCTACAGTCTTCATTGTAACACTATCACATTACTGTCACTACATTCCTATTACTTTTTTTATACAGTTACTTCTAAATTTCCACTTCGACCACTGCTACCATAAAGCCAAATCCTTCATCACCTCCCACTGCTACATCACCAACAAGGCAAATCTTGTAGGAGCTGTAAGCAGGTAGGGCTGCATAGAGGCATAGCATGCCTGTAAATGTGGCCCAGAAGGAGTTTTGGTTGTGTCAAGGGGGCAGCACTCTTAATGGAAAAAAAAATCCTGCAAAAAAAAAAAAAAAAGAAACTACTTACCTTGCGGTCACGTCAGCTGGTACTCCGGCTCCCTCCCTTGTCTCCTCCTCTGTGCGGCGCTCGCAGTGAATGTCGGGCGTGATGTCATCATGCCCAACATCCATTGCGGAGCGCAGCACAGAGAAGACACCCGCGCGAGAAGAACAATCAGCAGCACAGAATTGGAGAAAAGAAGAGAAGAGGACAGGAGAACAAACCGATTAAAAGGTAAGTTAAGGGGGATTTTTTTTTATGATTTCAAGGGACGCTGACCAGTGAATAAAAGTCACCTGGTCCTGGAGCATCATGGACCTTATCTCCCTGCTACATACTTCTACTTGTAATACTAATGGGGCATTATATATTATTCTCTTTGGCCCATTATAAGTTGTTATCCCTTAACTAACATAGTGGTGTGATTATCAAAACAGGTGACAATTTGGGGTCACAGTGGTGTATATGTCAGGTACCGCAGGCCTGGTCAGGGCACCCTGATATACAATGCCTGGCTTAAATGATATTGCATTGAAACAATGCAAAAAGTGATTATAGTATAATAACTAGAGAGGATTTTTTGAACAGGGCGATTGAAAGGTAAGAATAGGTGGATTTGAAAAAATTTTGATATATATATATATATAGATCACTTTTTTTCTCATATAAATATATGTTAACTATGTTTTCTATGGTTTTTTGGATGATCAGCTATTGTTATTGTTAGTGTATCTTATGTGTGGCCCAAACCAACTCGTCGTCTGCCAATGTGGCCCAGGGAAGCTAAAAGGTTGGACACCCCTGGCTTAGACTATGATTTATCATGAAAACAAATAGTAAAATATTGTGGCTATGCTGTCTGAGATCCAAAGTGTGGTCTCCTTTAACTGTTTGGAGGATGGCAAAGCATAGCTGACCAATAGATTATATGGGAATTATCTAAACCTTTTCCCAATCGTTACCCCTTGCATCACAACATATATTAACATGGTGTCAAAGGTCAAAGTTAAGCAGGGAGAGATATTTGAAACAATTTGGTAATCACACTTATATATATAATATATAGTATTTTCATTTTCTTCAATATAATTTTCTGTTGTACTTACAATTGAAGTATTGTTGGGTAACATGATCACTAATCTTCTAGCCTTCTTCTATAGGGGAACGTTCAGATTTCTGATCTCGAGGTTCCTCCAGCAAAATACTCCATTCTGAATTGCTGATGTAATTGTAACACACATAGACCTAGACGCCGACGATGATACTCCTGTCAGGAGCTGTATCTCTTGCAGATGCTCAAGGGCTGGTGCAATTCTATGCAATGATAACGACAAAAAGAGCAGCACTGGTTAACTGTGGATTTATCTCTCCAGCTGTACTTAAATAATTTGATGTTGTGACTTTTTTATATCAAGTCGGGACCATCTTTTCACATTCTTTATTTGTTATTTAAATTTGCACTACTTCAGGAAAGAAGATTACCACTAGGTTTTTTAAAGAGATTTTTTTAAAAAAATATTGAATCACATTTTATATCAAGAATGCAGCATTTGCGTTCACAACTAACAATGTGAACTACAGACGCAGGATTTTTAGAGCGATGTTTCCAAACTACTCCACCAGAGCCAACATGAGCATCATGCAATTGACGTGGCTATCATTTTAGTCAGTGCAAGGCCTCTCTACAAGCTATTTCCATCCACTTCAAATACAAGGGCAATGATGCATGCAATATTGTTAGCAGAGCAGTGTGAAGCAGGATATAATACTGGCTTAGAAGGAAAGTAACCCAAAACCAGGACTGTCCCACAAAGATCAGGACAGTTGGAAGACTGTCGTGCTCTCTCATACCTTTTTCGATAGCTTTTGCTTCCTGTGACTGCTGGCGGTGCTGTTTTTCTGGATCCTGGAAGGTTGTAGCCCTGTTTGGAGAAAGGATAGGCAGATTAAATATGGAAAGTCTAGCAATGAATGAACACTCTAGGCCCCCCAACCAGTCCAGGGGGTAAATGCATCAAACAGCGATTTTAAAGGCAAAATCTGATATCGGCGATTTGCAAAAATCGCAATTTGATACAGCACGGTGGCTCAGTGGTTAGCACTTCTGCCTCACAGCACTGGGGTCATGAGTTCAATTCCCATATATGGCCTTATCTGTGTGGAGTTTGTATGTTCTCCCCGTGTTTGCATTGGTTTCCTCCGGGTGCTCTGGTTTCCTCCAACACTCCAAAAACATCATACTGGTTGGTAACTTGGCTGCTAACAAATTGACCCTAGTCTCTCTCTCTCTCTCTCTCTCTCTCTGTCTGTGTGTGTGTGTGTGTGTGTTAGGGTTTAGACTGTAAGCTCCAATGGGGCAGGGACTGATGTGAGTGAGTTCTCTGTACAGCGCTGTGGAAATAGTGGCGCTATATAAATAAATGGTGATGATGATTTACCCACAGATGTTAAATCAATAGCTCCCACATTTAAAACTTAAGTCTACCGACCTGCAAGCAGGTTATACATTAAATTAATAGCATTCACATTTAGATGGACCTATTTCCTTCCAACCTACCACAGCAATAAATGAATAGCATTCCTAGTTAATAAAGAGCAAAAAGTTGGCAAATATGACCTACAGCACCCAGAGGTGAGGTGTAAAATGCTACCAGCGGCATAAACTTTGTCTCAGAAATTGTGGTTTGAGGCAAGAAAGTTAGCGATCAGCATTTTTTCTCTACAGAATAAGTTCTGCTGCCCATATTTAGCTCATGAAACAAAATTATTATCTTAAAGTATAGCTCATTTTCTGTAAGTAAAAATCTGCCATTTTTCATTTACATTAACCTTCCCAGAAGAGCTGTATACAAACAAAATGCAGATCTGCTGAATGAATGTGAATCTTGCATTGCATATTTATGAGGGAAAAGTTAAAGTGAGGAACAATATTTACACTGACGCTCAAAGAAGCCTGATCAACGCGTATCCCAAAATATCCTCCTCACTATGCAAAGTAATTAGATTTAATTCACTCGCCAAAGTTGTATGGTTCTCAGGCACAAAACAGAGCGACATGTCTGAGTGGTAGAATAAGGGAAAATTGCAATACCTTGAAAGTACTTATTAAGTATATTATGAAGTCACTTTGCTGAGGCTTCGGATTATTGTAATCATGTTTAAATGGAAGGAAATAACAATTTTCTGCATTAAAATAAGATAAGAATTTGAAAAACTAAACAAAATGAAACCAATCTATGTAGATTAAGACGTAAGTGAAAACAACTTTAACCGCAAAGCAAAGCAAATTAGAAGATTAGTAATAAACATTTCATAACACGTTTAATGGTGCTTTATATCTTGTCTAAAAATGCTGTAATAAATAATATATGAATGAAGCAGACTCACAAAGCAAATGCTGTTCTTTTGGAATGTTTTATACCTAGTTTTGTAATTGTATGACATAGAGGTAAACGCAGGAGTTTTACATTTTGTTTCTCATAATAATGAAACTCATGGTACGTCCAAATGCAAATATTAGATGTCAGGCTAAATTTACTAAAGGGCAATCTGATGAAACCACTGTTTTTCTGCGTTTATTTCCCACAGCGCTTTCAAAACTGTCGCATTTACTAAAGGCCAAACCACTAGAAAACTGCTTAAAAACCATAATGTAGCACAGCGACACTTTACACATCACTGTCACGCTTTTTAACAGGACAAAAAAACAAACTGTCAGATTTACCAAGCTGCAGTTTGCCAAACCACTGATAAACCGCCAGAAAAAAGATGTGGTTGTGATAGGTGAGATAACGGCATGATGTTTGAGCTATCTTGCCATTCAGAAGAGGAGACACTATTGACTTATGAATTGTGGGTACAATCCTTATTTAACAATTATCAGAAGAAAATTAATTTATAATTAACTTGGGGCACAAGTTTTATTTTCCATTATATGAAAGGGACAATATTATTGTATTATTATTTTATGGGGCAATTTGAATAAATGATTGGTAATTGAGGCAATAATTACACAGGTCTGCAAAAAAAAAAATTTTGGACAGCTGTTTTGGTTTAGTTGACTGATTCTTACGTTTTTTGGTGCGCCGAATCCAAAAATGACAGCCGTTTTGTCCTGGGACGTCAGGTTTTCGAACAAACGGGTGTTCATCGTTTAAAAAAATCTATTAACGCAAATATTTTATTTACATGAAAAATATTAACTCATTTGCACAGGTGACGACAAAATTAACACCACACTCAAGTAGATTGCTTGCGAAATCGTCTTTTTTTTAAACTCTAAACTTCTTTTTGAGGTTTTCCTCTTGTAGGTGGCTTCCGGAAGATCCCTGTATCTTTGGGAAGTGCCTTAACAAATTGCTTCATTAATCCTAATTTTATATGGAGTGGTGGTAATAAAACCTTCTCAGGGGGTACCAATGTATCTCTGAGAACATTCTTTTCACCAACAACTAAACTTCTTGGTGGCCAATGTTTTGCTTCCAGTGATTTTGTCGGTCTCTACTGTCCCATAAACTTAGAAAACAAGGGTATTTGGTGTACCCAGCCTGTTGTCCCAGCAGCATACACAATACTTTTAAATCCCCACATACCAACCCACTTTCTTGAGTACCAACTCCAAGTTCTCATAAGTCTCCTTCAAGTACACCGAATGAGCAACATGAATGGACGCATAACGGCCACCATTTTAAAGTAAAACTGTTTTTAAGCTTCTTTTGGAAGAGTCAATGAAAAGCCTCCATTCAGAAGAATCATACTGAATGTGAAACTGAGCCATAAACCCCTCTAAATCAGAGCAAAACACCGAATTGCCCTTATGAAAAAAGTAAGACAGAAAGTATTTCTCCCAATGTCTGTACCATGAAAAAGATGTACCTTCCATCAACAAATTTTTGCTTTTAAGTCTAGAAAAAAGTAATTCAGCAGATTGCTTAGGTAGATCTAGGTCACTCACCAAATTATTGAGTTCCTCTTGCGAGAAAAGTTTTGGTTCGTCAACTTCAACATCTGAAGAACTTGATCCATCTTCAGGCTGAGGTACAGTTCCATTCTCGTCAGGCCAATTGACTTCATCCAGGATTGTAGGAGGGTCGGGCACATGGACGTCTGGACCATGGGGAATGGGACGAATAGCAGAAGGAAGATTGGAATACGTGATGGTGCACTTCCACTTTGAATTGTACCCCTTCACATCACAGGAACAGAAATAAAAATCATCACTATGATTCTTTTGCTCACGCCACACAAAGATTTTATCTTGCCTTTTGACCAGTTAAGAAGATCTTTGACGCACCGCTTACATACTTTATCTTGGTCACCAAGTTTTAATTTAAAATAAACAAAATAAACTTTCTTAACAAAATCCGTAATATTCAACTGCTGCTTCTTTTTTACCATGAACTCTCCACATATGAAACAGAAATTGTCAGGCAAATTTACACACTTTCTTGGAGGCATTGCACTAATTTTGAACCACACAGACAATAGCAGAATGATGACTGAAATGAAATACAAGATTGTGGAGGAATCAGAGAACAGGTTAATGCATGAAAGAACATGTCCGTTCATGCAGGCCCTAGCAAGCACACTCAACAATGCAGTGATCACCATCAGGACCAATAAACATGTATTTTCATGTTTTTGGGAGCAACGGCAGTGAAAATAAATTTGTTTTTCCATGTTCAGTTTTTTTCCCCCCAAGTATGATGAATTTGAAATTTAGCGATTTCCAGCTACCTGTTTGACCAAGGCACATTTAGATTATGAAAAAACCTGACGTCCCAGGAAAAAATGGTGGTCAATTCGAATTCAGCGCACAAAAAAACATAAGAATCAGATGAAATTATGAAAATAGTTTTTTGGTTGCAGACCTGTGTTATTTATGATAGGAGCACTGTTTATACTGCATATATATGGCGCTGCAAGCAGGGTATCTCATGTTTCGGCTGTGTATAATACTTGTTTTCCTATACAGTATACCTGACAATGTAGCACAGTATTATAGCAGCTTATTATGAAAAATGAATACAATCAGATTTTGGCATCTCATTATGAAGAATGAATGTTTAGTATTTAAATTAATACAATCAGTTTTTGTAATGCTATAAAATGAATTAGCAATCAATAAAACAATAAAAATGAACACTAACAATTAAACTTAAAGACATAACAGTAATAAACACCAGCGAAAAGCCACAATGGCTTCAAAGATCTCCTGGATCCCTAAAAGAGTGAATCTCTTGGCCCCTAAATGTCACACTCTCTATTGGTCCTAGCGGGAGACGTGAGAATGTCGAAGATGATGAACGCCCTGGATGACCTTGCACTTCATGAACCAAAGAAAATGTAAAATAAAAATCAGTCAGATTGTTCGAAAAGACCGTCGACTCGTGTTCGGATGATAGCTGAATCCGTGAACATTGACACGAGATGGAAAATTTTGCGTGAGGATCTTAACACAATAAAAGTTTGTGCAAAGATGGTCTTAAAAATTCTCACAAAAGATCAAAAAAAATGTCGCAAGGAATGATGTGTTGACATTCTGCAGCAACTTGACACAGATCCAAACCTGTTTCATAAAGTAATCACTTGTGATGAGACCTGGATCTTCCAGTACGATCCTAAAACCAAAAGACAGTCAATCCACTGGAAAACACCGTCATCACCAAGAATGAAAAAAGCTTGTCAAAGCAAGTCAAAATTCAAAGCAATGCTCATTGTGAAGAATGGGTTCCAGAAGGCACACAGTATTATTATAAGGAAGTTTTGCAAAAACTGAGAGAAAGAGTCATAAAGAAATGGCCGCAACTGTGGAAAAATGGTTTCTTTCTTCACCAGGACAATGCGCTGCTCACACAGCACTTTCTGTGAAGCAGTATTTGACCGACAAACACATTACTACACTTGAACATCCTCCATATTCGCCCGATTTAGCACCTTGCGATTTTTTTCTTTTTTCCAAAAGTTAAATCAGTGCTTAAAGGGTCACATTGTGAGTAAGTTGATGCTGTAAAGAAGAAGACGGCAGATATGTTGAAACAAGTGACAGAAATTGATTTGCTCCATGCCTTCAACCAGTGGAAAACAAGTCTCGTTATTTAATAGACATACCTCGTAAAAGGCAGGGATATATAACACATATAATGCCAATAAAAAAAAAATAATAATATTTTTTAAATAAACTGGACTTTTAAAAAATAGTCAAGACTCCTCAATTCTGATTTTACCACTTTATTATATATAAAAAAAACATTTTATCTATTCTCCTTTGATCTAATGTAGATTAAATGGAAGGAAGAAAAACTGAAAAATACCTCTTAAACTACCCACTTTCAGATTAGTGCCGGCCAACTCTAGTGTTTAGATTTTATATAGATCTTTCTGTTTTTTTATTTAATTTTCACTATGTCAGATCAATAAAGAAGAAAAGATTATATTTAAAAAAAATATATGTATATATATATATATATATATCTATAATATAAATGTCTAGTGGCGTGTGTTAGTCTGTCTGTGTGTGGAAAAAATAAAACCAAGCTGCAGCGCCACCTGCTGGGCTGAGTTATACACTGACCTACTAAATTCTTAGTGTGTGTGGGGAAAAAACTCAGAAAGGGCTGAAATTTGGTATACTAAGATGTTTTTAATTTGTTAATTTAATTTGTTAATTGTTAAAAGTGTTTATAAAGATTTAAAAAATATATATATATATTTCTTGAAGGAGAAGTGACAGTTGGGAGTGGTTGGTGGTTGCCGGGGGTGACAGAGTGAGAGGAGTGTGATACTCAGGACCGCTGAGAGAGATCCCTGTGTCTGGATAGACATCTGGATAGATGTGGCGATGAAAATGAAGGATGAGGTGATGGAGAATAATGATGAGGTGGTGACATGTGGACAAAACCACGTTAAAAAAGGGCGCTTACTTCGGAAAGTAACGCTCTTCCCCTGAGGAGGCCTGGGCTATGGCCAAAATGCATGACAAGAACCTTTTTAACACCTTAAGTAGCTTGATTTGACTAGAATGCATAAGTATCATGCACGGGTTAACTTGTATATATATATATATATATATAATCAAGGTATGAACAAGTTTATTTGAAAATTGTTTTGTGCTTGTGTTGTGTTTTTCTTTTGAAATAGACAGACATCTTAGGAAACACTATCTATAATACTAGGACTCCTGGGGTGGGAAATTTTCCATTCCAGGAGGTAAATGTATCAAGCTGCGAGTTTCCAGCGGGTTTGAAAATTGGAGATGTTGCCTACAGCAACCAATCAGATTCTAGCTGTCATTTTGCAGAATGATCTAAATAAATGATACCTAGAATCTGATTGGTTGTTATAGGTGATATTCCCGCTTTTCAAACCCGCTGGAAACTCACAGCTTGATACATTTACCCTCAGGGGTCCGATTATCATTCATTGCCCCATACCAAACAGTCCAGGGATGTCAGTTGGAGTCTGGTAGCCTATGGGAGTATTTATGGTGCAATTTCGTAGCTTCTTTTATTTTTGCTTATATAAATCTTTGAGGCTTTTGCATCTTAAGTATAACATCAAGTATTGCTAAGTGAGCTATTTGAAACATATATCAGAGACATATGCTGCATATAGGGTTGCCGCCGGTAAAAATAGGAGTGCGGGCTAATGTTATTAATGAGGCATAGACATCACAGAGATAGGAAAGCCTGCATTTGTTTTCCAGAAAATTTGGAAACCAAACCTGCATGCATTTGAACTACTGAATCTTGACTACTAAATGCTAAATAGCCAATATAAATTCTATGCATGTAGTACATATTTTATTCCATGAATTACATATGTTTGTTGTGTTATTTATTTCACTTTTATTTCTAATTTTGGATCTTACTAAAGAGACTAAACACCCTTAATATGGCCATTATAGAATACTTAATTCTCTGCAAGTTTCCTTTTCACAGAAAGAAAAGACAGACCCACACATAAGTATAAGGACAAAAAATCCCTTACTGTATAATTTATCATTTCGTACTTGTAAAAAAATCAGCAAAGTTACATAAAGTAGAGATGGAGCATAAGATACAATTTTTCACAACAGGGGAAGTTAGGAAATATGATTATTAAATATTAATCTAGTGATAGATGCAGATAGCAAGGAGTATTAATGTCAAGTGTTCATTAAATCAGCATAGTAAATTCTGCAGGGA
This sequence comes from Mixophyes australis, assembly GCA_036250195.1. Taxonomy (NCBI): domain Eukaryota; kingdom Metazoa; phylum Chordata; class Amphibia; order Anura; family Limnodynastidae; genus Mixophyes; species Mixophyes australis. Next base: position 411,846,530 of record JAVHZZ010000002.1, on the reverse strand, counting down.
AAAGACTTTCCTATATTTAATTGGGCAAATAACATTAGCATCAGAGCATAGTGTAAGCAGGCAGATGTTCTCGGAGATGAAAAAGCCTTTTTTATAGTGTAGGGTAATGTAATATACCATTTGAAGCAAGAGATACTTTAGTCATCTTCCAAACAGTGATCTCCTACTAAGCTTTTTACTTCTTTATGCTGTTTTTTACTGCTAGTGTATGATTGTTCTTTTCTGCTGATGTCACATAAAAATACTGTAGTTCATTATTACTTTTTAAAATCTTACTACACTCTGACAGTGCCATATTTAAGTAGATGTCACATGTGAGACTGATGCAAACTACTCCACGGAGTAGAAGAATGTAGGTGGTGCAGGGGTTCTGGGGTAGGTGGGTTATATAGTGACAAAACCTTTTTGTGACTCCTGGTCTAAAGTGGAGAGCAGGCGGAGAGTAGACAGGGAGTCATGTGATGTGCGTCAGTGCACCACTATATGACACTAGCCGTATAGTAGGGACAAGCTCACGTTGTTCTGGTTTAGTCAGGGAGTCACAATGTTAAGTCACAATATAACCCACCTAGCCACAGTAAGGGTGGGCAAGATAAATTACATAGAGAGAGAGGGAGGGTGAGGAATTAATTGCGTGGTGGCAGAGAAAACAGGAGAGATGCTTTGAATAGAGGGATAGGGTGGATTGGAAATAAATTACATAGGGGGTAACCTATAGGATGATGTGGGGGTGAGTGAGAGTGGGAAATTATATTAATGGAGGGGGGAAAAATAGGAGAGTGGGGGTGACAAGAGTGGGGAATGAATTACCAGGGAGAGGGATGGTAGAAAATTAATTGCAGGTTGGGGGGGATTTTGCAGAAAATAAATTGGACACATTAACAAGGTCTAAATGTATCAGTGGAAGTCACACAGGTGGCAAACAACAAAACCAGTTCCAATAGCGGAGCAGAGGTCAGAGTGGGTGGCAAGCACCAGAACCAAGTCCAGGCACAAGGCTGAAGTCAGGGTAAGCAGAATGCAGAATAATCCAAACGAGCCAAAAAACACATAAACAAAGTACACTGCACCTATCACGGCCAACGAGGTGAAGATAGCTAATATTGCTACCTGAAGATCAAAGCCCCGGGGCCTGATCACGTGATTGAATCTTTACAGTACAGACCTGGCCATTCATCTCTGGTAACCAAGCGGGGATTTAATTTTACTTTTCATAGGTATCCACATTTACACTGGGCAGTGGAGGTAAATATAGTCTGTACACCCAAGTTTGACTCTCTTCTCTGTGTGGACAACTATAATTTTCATATATTTTTGCTCTTAGGTGCTCTGATGGACATCCTATTTTATTCTATACTTATTGTATTTTTAATGTTATTAAATTGGTACAAATGAAGCTTTACTGCATACTAAATAAGTGTAACATGTTCTCGATCATTTCTCTGTGGTATGTTGTCATGTAATAAGTATGAATCTTCTTTAAGTAAAAGACATTTTCCGCCACTCCCCTACTATCCCTCAGTTTTTTCTCTCTGATTACTGAGGGTAAGGTCTTCTCACTCAACCTGTCCAACCCTATTTCCTCTTAACTCCTACACTCCCTCCAATGCTTGCCTGCACCTAGCTCATCTCTTCCACTGAAAATTGCTCTCCTGTCTTCATAGTTGCGCTCAACTTTCCTCAAGAAACCTACCACTCTCTCCCACTTCAGTTTCAATCCTGTACCCGAGCAGGTTGTGTACAACCACCTAACCCATATTCTCTACTCTCATTCCCTCCTCAACACTCTGCAATTGGGCTTCTGCCCTCTACACTCACCTGAGACTGCTCTCACTAGAGACCAACAATCCGCTCAAGGTTAAGTCAAAGGGTCACTTCTCCATACTTATCCTCCTGAACCTTTCTGTTATTTTTATACTATCAACCAATCTCTTCTTAAGCACACCCTTTACTCCCTTGTCATTTGTGGGCGGTTGTCTCAACTACTACATTTACAACTGTTCCTTCAGTATCTCTATATCTGGCAAATCCTCCCATCTTCTCCCTCAATTTGTGTAGGTCCCTCAAGGCTCTTTTCTTGGTCCTCTTTTTTCTCTCTTTATACCTCTTCTCTCGGTGAACTAATATGCTGTCTCAGCCCCCATTAGCACCTCAATGCGGACAACACACAAATCTACCTCTCCTTCCTGAATCTTCCCAGTTCTCTTTTATCTGTATCGCTGCCATCTACACTTGGATGTCTCAATGCTACCTAAAACTCAAGATGACTAAAACTGATCTCAGCGTCACAATGAGTCTTCCTCACCATTGACTTCATCATCTCTAGTTCCCCATGTCTTCTGTCTTCGTGTCATCCTCTACTACACCATTAGCTTTACTCCAAAAATTCAGTTCCTTTTTCTGAAATTTCGCCTTTCTATTTTGCCAGAAAATACCCCTTTGTCACTACAGAACCAAAACCCTTATAAATTTTTCTTATTGCCGTCACATTGACTACTGTAAATTCCACCAATCTGACTCTACTACTCTATTAGACTCTCCCCCAACCTTCAGTCTTTCAAGTGTTCTCCCAATACCCTCATCTTCACTCTAGAATATTCCAACCCCACCTGCTTCTAAACTCTCTGGATAATACCAGCCACTGACTCAATCTCCCATCTGAGTCCCATTAGATTCTATTGTTTCAGCATTGCCCCCTCCCTTTAAATTGTAAACTTTCATGAGAAGCTCCTTGTCTATGCTCTTTTTCACATCCTCACCTTCTTTGTCAACCATATACGTCTTGTCCTAATTTTCCGTATGATTTGTGTTCATATATGATTTATAATACCCATGTCACAGAATTGCAGAGATGACCACTAACCGGTATTACAGCAACTGAACAGGGAGGCGCGGAGTCTAATGTACCCCTGGTATTCACCAGGGACCCCTGCAAGGGAGTTTGGGCTTAGCTGCAGAGGGTACGCAGGTCACGGTTCTCCAAGACAGTCACCGGTGTAACGACAGTGGTAGAAAGGCATAGTCAGGCGGTTCAGGTCAAGCCAAACTAGTAGTGCAGTACACAGGGAAGATCAGAAGTTCAGGAAGTGCTGGAGTAGGGAGTGAACCAATACTCTGGAATCCAACAAGTGTCAGAGGGCGCTATATAAACCATAAGGTGCACCCTGATTGGGTGATGGAGATTCGGCAGTCAGACATGCTGACAGGTGAGCGGAGATAGCGTCCTGGGCAACTGAACTGGGCATGTGCACGCATAGCGTGCAAAGAAACAAGGGAGCGTCCCGTTGCTGCCGGGACTATGCAGGCATCCGCCTTCTTCACCAAGTGTCAGTGCAAAGACTGCACCTGACAACCCACTTTACAGTGCTGCAAAGGTATGTGGAAGTTTACAAGTAAATTATGATGATGTTAATGATTATGACTGAGAATAACAAGTTTGCAGTCTTAACCTGCACAGAAACGGCTCCAATGATGTCACAAAACCTCAAATTATTGCAGTCTGAAAATTCGATCATTGCCACAGTCGATGTATGCCCAATATTCTGCTAATTAGGAAAATGAGGTCTTACTGCAAAAATAGCTCTAAGTGGAGCTATTCTTTAAAGTTTACTCTACTCCTCAAAAGTACCACTCGGCAAAGTAATTTGTGCCCATCATCATAATTCTCCAAATAGATCCTATGGGCCTAATTCATCAAGGCACGTATTCTGAGCGCAACCCACGTTCAGCATTATACTCATGTATTTGTGTTCTCCCAAAAATAATCAAGGCACAGATCTCAAGATATACGCGCTGTTCAATTCTGGTGTTGGTCTGCTGTGCTCTACTTCACAAGACACTGAACCATTCGTCCAATGCCTATGTGGATTATAAACTCACAAAAGAATGCAGAGAAAAAAAAATTATAGAATTTAAGTCACCTGTTTATAATAAAGGCATTAATGATAAAAATGTTTAAAACTTGTTGTTTTTTTACTTTTTCCCCCCTTGAAACACATTTATTAGAATGTTGTTAAAGTCTACTGAACATAAAATACATTTATACAGTTGCTCCTCATTACAAACACATGTTATAGCATGCACACGAGACTGTCATCGCTACTGATCAGGACTTAGACTAGCCCTGTAGCTGGAGCAAGAGATACGGCAGAAAAACAAGTAACTTTGAGACGCTCAGAGCTGGATACGGCCTTGGCTGCGTGCGCTTGAATTAGTCACGACTTTACTGTACACTGACTACGGCAAAATGTCCCTTCTAATTCACTCCCTGAATTCGTATGTTGCAGTAAGTGTTCTTTGCGTCCTGATTCTGGCCATGCACTGAGTGATTTTGCAGACGATATACTCAAAATCGGCAGATACGTGCCTTGATGATTCAAGCACTACAAGAACAACAGCTTGTTGCTTTGAATTGTGTACTTTTCAAATGTGTTTCTGTGTTTAAAAAGTTTATATGTCTCGAACAAATTGCATAAGAATATTTATGGATGCAGAATAACAGTGATGAGCATGCTCCCCGCTGTACTACAATGCTTGTTTTATGGAGTAAACAGAGCTGTTATCTCTCCAGGATGCTGTGTATATCATGATGCTAAATGTCTGCATTACGTTGCTCATTGGAAATAAAAGAACTTTCAGAGAGGTTAGCTCGGTGGTGGTCCTGAGCACATAGGACAGATAAGCAGACAGTTGTACTGTGGACAGGATCTGTCTTCCTTTCATCGACTTGTCGAATAATTTGCATACAAAGCAGTAGGGATAACACATAAAGGTTTTCCTCAAGCAGAACCAGAGGCATAAAACAAACAGTAGATGAAATGATTAACAACAAAAGACAAAAACAAATAGCAAAATGATCCGTTTAGCTATTTCCTAGTTATGATTGTGTTATGAATAAAGATTAGCAAATCTCCAACAGTTAAACATTTTAAATGTATACAAAGTCTCTTAGAGTCTACATTTGTTCAATCTTATTTATATTTATATCATTTAGATGATTTGCTAATCAAAATAAAAATAATTTAAAATTTTATTTTGATTTACGATTTTTCCACGACTATTGTTAAACTGTTTTGTCAGCATCGGAACACTGATATTTATAGAAACTTCGGACCTGAATCATTTTGGAGCGCAATGTCAGCGCAACTTGGGCCTGAGTCATTAAGGCAAGCATACTGAGCGCATCATACTGAGCGCATCGTGCAGTTGTTTGCAAAGGCTCGTAAATCGGCTCTGCTTACTCCCGGAGTCAGCAAGGAGCGGATCTCAGGATACATGTGGTGATGACTATGGGTGTAGGCTCACTCTGCCGTACTAGACCAGACACTGCAGGATATGTGTGGTGATAACTATGGGTGTAGGGTCACTCTGCTGTACTAGACCAGACACTGCAGGATACGTGTGGTGATGACTATGGGTGTAGGCTCACTCTGCTGTACTAGACCAGACACTGCAGGATGCGTACAATACGTATGTGGGATATGAAATCTCAAAAGAACGCACAGAAAAAAAAATATTAATCAATTAATGTTACCTGTCAATAATATAGTCATTTATGATTAAAAATGGAAATTGTATATAAAAAACATTTATATATATTTTTTCTGTTTGAAACACATTATGGTTGGGCTGTCGTTAATGTCTACTGTACATAAATACATTGTTACAGTTGCTCCCGATCGCAGACACATGTTATACCATGCATACGATACAGACCCAGGACTTAGACTAGACCCTTAGCTGGTGCAAGAGATACGGCAGAAATACAAGAAACTTTCACACACGCAGATCTTCATTCCGACGTGACTGCGTGCACTTCAGTTTGGCACGCCCACATTGTGCATCGAGTACAGGCACACGCCCCTTCCGCGCCCTGTTCACTCCCCAAAATTGTAGACAGTCCTAAGTATCATTTGCGTTGGCATACGCAGCGGGCTTGCTTTCGGTGACGGCTGAGAGTCCTCGTTCTGGACATGTGCAGAAGAGAATTGCGCACAATACGCACAAAAAACAGACATACGTTCATTAATGACTCAGCCCCTTGTGTTTAAAAATGCACATAACTTGTACGCATGTACACCAGGAGTCAAATATAAGCAGATCTCAAGAAACGTTTCCATTGGAATCTGGGTATAGGTACGTTCTGGCTATACGTCTGCAGACAGGCAGGATGCACACATGTATATGTGTAATAGAAAGTCCCATCAGGAAGCATGCCAAAAAAAAAAAGGTTTCAGAAAGTTAATTTACAACTCTTAATATAATATTCATTAAAAAAATAAATGTTTGAAAAAATATACACAAATCAGGATCTTCTTAATACCTACTGTACATAAAATGTATTTTTATAGTTTCTCTTACTTACAAACACATGTCATAGCATGCACACGTGTCAGTCACCACTATCAGTACATCTGTAACTAGTGCAAGTGATACGGCTAAAAAATGTGCATGCAAGAGAGGCCCTGGACTGGAATGGGTGCACACTTACTGTACATTACCTACTGTAGTCCTCCCCTTCCTACCCCTGATCTGTCCTTTAAGACATAGGCAGTCAGAAGTGTCGTTTACTTGTGGGCATGAACTGCGTGCAATTATGTTCTCTGGTGTAAACTTCGATTCTGAGCAGAGTAATTTCATGCACAATGCAGTGCGTAAATGGACTTGCATTCGAAAATGTTTCAGGCCCTTCAAGTTTTTCTAAACACTGCTGCTTATTAGGGAGAACATATATCCAACAAGTTAACCCATTGTCACTCACCGGACTGTGAGTGCTTCTTCCCGTATGTTTAGGAACCGTGGCCGTCCACCATCCTGAGGATCTGCGCATGCGCAGCCCTTTCAAACCCTTCAGTACCTGTTCCTTTAACTTAATTGGCAGATCAGGCAACACTCCCTATATTAAGCACCTGTGGTCAATACCACGTTGCCTGATCTTGGAGTCTCATTCCCCATGAGCCTCTGAAGGTGTTTCCTCGTGTATTCAGCGCTGCTGATTCCTGTGGTTTCCAGACCACTTCTACTCCTGTGGTTTCCAGACCACTTCAACTCTGCTGTGTTTCATCGTGACTGTTAGCTGATTCCTATCCGCTGCCTCCGTGCACTACAGTCTTCAGACCACTTCAACCCTTCTGTGTTTCATCGTGACTGTTTGGCTGATTCCTATCTGCTGCCTCCGTGCGCTTCAGTCTTCAGCTCATCTCATCTCTCCCGTGTTTCCTCGAGACTGCTACAATTGATTCCTATCCGCTGCTCTCCGTGCTCAACAGTTCCAGCTCAACTCTGCTCTCCCGTGTTTCATCGTGGCTGCACCCGCTGGTTGCTATCCGCTACCTCCGTGTACCTGCAGAGTCCTGCTGGCTGCTACTCCTCAGTTCTACTCCTTCTACAACAGCTGATCCGCTCTCCGTGCTTCTCCGTGTTCCTGCTGGTCTCTACTCGCCAGTCTGCATCGGATCTGCGCCCACTGCTTTCATCTCGTCTAGACCATCGCTACTCTTCAGGGTCCTCCAGGAGTCCAGTTCTACATACTACTGCTTCCTGAGTATTTGTTACCCTGCTGGTCTACTTACCTGTGCGCTGCACCTACTTGACTGCCGCTTCATCCTCCTGGGACTTCGCATCCTGCCGGCCTCCAGCCGTTCAGGTATCTCTGCACTCCTGTCTGACAGCCTGCTCCTGAACCACGGTATGCATACTTCTCATTGACTGTGCTGGTGTATTGCATATCTTGCTGGACTGAGTTGCGCTCCTCTGGAGTTTACTATCCGCTGAGACTATTGCCATCATTGACTGTGTTATCTGTTGCCCGGATAGTTCCTGAAAATAGTACCAGAAATAGCTGAGCCCCACGCAGACACTATGAGCCCAGCTCCCAGCCTGCTCGTTCTGTTAACCCCTGGATTTCTCTGCTGATCGGTAGTGAAATATGGACTCAAGCACTATCACATATTCACATTACATTACAGTAGAAGGGAGTACTGGAGAGGTGCATGGAGGAGTCTGTTTAACTTCTTCCATGCAGACTAAGTCCAGGCATCTTAACAGGAAGTAGCATTACTCATTATTTATTAACCTTTATTTATATAATGCCAACATATTACTAGTGTGTTTTTTGGAACCCTGGGAGGTAAATGGACCCCCTGGAAGAAACCCACAAACATACGAGTAGAACATATAACTATCAAGCAGGAAATCTGGTCTGAACCTCTACTTCACCCAGTGTATCATGTTCTTTGTTTTCTACTTCTTCTGCCTTCCCATTCTGTGAGTTTATGTTGGAGAAGAACTCACAGTATGTATGATATGTGCAGATATGCAAAACATAAATCAAAACAATAATAATTACAAGCAACCGCCAGCTGCAGCTGGCTCAGAGAGTGGGTTAAGGGGATGCAAAATGTATGGAATTAATTTCAATATGCTAATTATATTGTTGCATTAAGTACTGAAATTTGTCTTCTAAAGTTTGCAGTAGTAATGCTACTTTGTGTACAACATGAAAACATACCTCCCAAGTGTACCGATTTCAGCGGGACAGTCCCGATTTCAGTGGAGTGTTCGACTGTCCCTTACAATTTGTCTTGTTATCGGAGCGCCACGCTCTGTTTCCATATCAGCCAGTTTCCCCGGTGATCTAGGAGGAAGTGGGGCAGGACGTCTGTCCAAAAAAATGCTACTGCGCATGCGCGAACTGCGCAAACAGGAAGTTCTTGGGCGGTGATTGGGCTCGACAGGGGGCGTGGCTTATTTGTCCCTCTTTTGGAACTCCAAATGTTGGGAGGTATGATGAGAAGGACACACCAAAATAATAACATATACATCTACCCCTAATACCATCACTGTCTTCCTTTCTGAGCTCTCAGGTAGGGATTAATAATGAGATTCACACCATCAAGCCACGCCCATTGCAGTGTCAGGATGCAAATGCAAATCTCTTTTCAACATTGTGTTATGCCCTCCGTATCTCATTCTGTCTGGGCATCAGGGTGAGTGACAGACTCTCTCGGGATTCTGGAACATCAGGGCCATCTTTTCCATTGGGCATGATGGGTAGGTGCCTAGGGGCCCCACGGGCAAGGGGGCCCCATATGCAGGGCTCTTGATTAGAATAAATAACCCTGCAAAAGAAAAAACCTGCAAAAAAAACCTTCAAGGGTCACTGAGCAAGTACATCTATCTATCTCTATCTATCTATATCTCTCTATACATCTATATCTATATATATATCTACATATGTAGGGGCCCCGGTGCACTGGTTTGCCCGGGGGCCCATAATGTTGTTAAGATGGCCCTGTGGAAGATCACCTATTATTTTGGTCTCCCGGACTGGCAGAGAAGGCAGTTATGCTCGAAAAGCACATATTGTGTCATAAGCAAGTGCATAAGCTTTGCATTGCAGAGATGTTTTGAATGGGGAGGTTTCGTCTCTTTTAAAAGAGCCCAAAAAAAATTGTACATATTATTTTCTTGAAGTTACAATATAATATAATATACAAGGTTATTTTTCAGTGCTATGGTTAACTTTATGTGTTCAGAAATGGAAAATAAAATTACAGTACAACAAATCAACAGTCCCACGGGTATTTAGGAAATCGCCATATACTAATTTGTTCCGAATGAACCTGTGTGAGCCCACGCTGTTCCCCACCTCAGATAAACCTGCCAGCTTTTGTTTCCATCTTATCAGTGTTTGCCAGAAAATGAAAGTCAGAGGCAGCTATGAATCATCTTCCGTCATCTCCATAGCTGATGCCCACGGGTCTTCTGGACAGATCCCTGGGCATAGCGAAAGACAAACAAATGCCACAGGCATTTACACAAAGCTTAAACCGAAGACCTGAGTCCTGTCTAAGGATCATACCGAGGTGCTTTTATCTACCTTACAGGTGACAGCTCAGTAACGTATCACAAACATTACAATATTTAACTTTTAGTCAGCATGTTACACTGCAGATAGAACAGAAAAATAGGGCTGCAATACTTTGCTCTGTACAGATTATTCTGTATAATAGACAGAGCCGGCGGAAGGTCGGTGGGTAATACCCCCCCTCTCCCTCCACGGGCACTGAACCCCTACACCCCCTGCTTCTTACCTTAGCAGGAGGGAGGAGCATGTCATCTTCTGCGCCCATCTGTTTGGAGTGTGGCGCTGGGCTGTGACATCATATCTCAGCGCCACCCTCCCTGCCCATCACTGATATGGAGGAGCAGGAGCTGCCAGACCTTTTGCAGACCTCCCAGCACATCTCTCTCCTGCAGGGGGCGTAGCCACATTGCAGCGTTGCTGTAAAGTGCTAGGCTGTCCATTACATACTTTCTATCCCCCAACTTTCCCACCCACGGGAAAAACTTGTACCTGGGTGGGAGAGCGGGACAGGGCCCTAAAATAGGGACTGTCTCGTTGAAATCAGCACTGTTGGGAGGTATGCTTCTGAGTCATGGGCCAGTGCTCAGGGTCGGGGCCCCACAGGAGAATAATAACTCTGCAGGAGTAACCATATGTCAATCATTCACGCTTTTTAGCAAATGATGACACATGGTAAATTTAAAATGAGGTGTGCTTTGTGATCTTGTGATCTGTGAGCGAAGACATTTTCTTATACACTGCTCATGCAGAGAAAGATTTAAAGTGCTGTTCATTTATTGAATAACATCAAAGGTAAATTATAAGGATCATAGTACAGTAAAACAAAATACAGCAGCAAACTTCTATGATTATGATTGTTATTCATTTCAACACATTTCCCCCCCAAATAATTAAAATTGTTTTAATACATATATATATATATATTATTCTCCATGGCGAAAATCTCCGCTGACCTTACTGTGAAAATGGGGTCTCTTATCTTTATTCTATGGCTAGCCGGCAAACTTCATGTGACATACAATCTATGTCTTCACTCTAAAGTGGAAACCATATTTTTGGCTACAGGGGATGATTGGCCATGGGCTTCACTGGGAGATTTGCTGGAAGGCCAGTGGCACGTGGGTCTACGTGATGCGTGACCTTATTACATGTGTCGAACTCCTCCAATCAGGGCTCGGATTGGTGGAGTCCGCATATTTCAAGTTGGGTTTGGTGAGGTTTTCGTTCTCAACTTTACTTTTCACAGGGTATTAAAGTCAGGTTTTTTTTGAAAGACCACGTCCTTCAGTTCCGTCAACTGTATTGCTTATTTTATGCTGTTTGAAAGGCATCTTGTAACATCACAATTATGCATGTAAAGTGTCCCGAATCCTGACAGTTCTTGAGATGTTTGACATTGTATTTATGTTTTCTGTATAAATGAGTACACGTTATCGTTCTCTGTTATCAGACACCGTGAAAAACTTGCTATCTGTGTTCTTCAACAAACATGAAGTCTGCTGTGTATAGATAATGGGAAAAAAGACTGTCCTTTAGCTAGACATTAATCTTAAGTATGACAGGGGCTCATCTGTAGTGAAATTATTTCTGGCCTGGCACAACCCAGGACTGGAAAGATTTGAACGTGGAACCTTGGTTGACTATCGTACCCAATATCTAGACGCAGTTGTGCTAGCATCTATTGACGTGATCATGATTCCCAGGTAGTGATGGATATGTTCAGGTAGGAATATCCAGGGAAGGGGTGACAAACCAAGTCAAGCATGAACACGCTATAGAAATAGTTGGGTGTGCAGCCACTACACACCACCTCTGACCACCCACATACAACCTGACTATTGAGCAGTTTAATGGTACTCTCAAAGAATGGACTGTAAATCGAAAGAGCAAGATTGAGAGGGATCCTTGCAATAACTTCCTTTTGCATATCAAGAGCTCTTGCAGGAATCCAACCTGCTTGTCCTGGTGCCAACATGCCGGAACAAGTAGAGGTGGCCTGGGTGGGACCATACACAGTCATGCAATGGAATGGGGAAGTTGGCTACATGGTAGCGCTAGATGTGTAATACAGGCATAAACAGACTTAAAACCTGGAGGCCGAAGAGGTATGTGTCGCTCCAATGGAGGCCCAGGTATTGGACCACTTAGTGGATGCAAAATAATTCTAGGATTAGAACAGGTAGGAGAACACCGGTCTGGAAAGCATTGATGACAGCTAGAAAGGGTGCTAGAAGTCATACCCAGCTTCAGTAACAATTTATTCTGATGGTGAAGGGGTAAATTTATGGTGCCCAGAGGTAATGACAAATGTTTTACTGCTAAGGGTTAAGTTGGGGAGACATCTGAGTCCTCCTAACTCCAAGATGCTATCTGATTATAGTTCACTGAATTTAACATATATGGTGACCAGATATAGTGGGGGCCTTAAGGGGAAGTGGTTGCTAAAGTCCTACCCTCTATAGGAAGTCCCCTTTAATAAGTCAAGCTACTTGGCTTCCTTCCCAAGGAAATTTAAAACCCAAACTCAGAGGGCAACAGTGTGGGAAATAGTAGAGTATAAGAGTCTGATCCTGAGGGAAGCAGGGGATTTTATAAACTAGCTGGTCATTAAAGTTCCTTATGGAACTTGATGAAGAGGATCAAAGATTAAATCCAACCCTGTGCAAGCACATTCAATGCCAGTGTTGAGAGCCTTTGTGCTGGTGTGAACCTGGGCTGGGCCACCACCTTACTTGACAAAAAAATAGTGGACAGTGGAATACTAACGATTGGGACCGTGGCTCTCGGTCCCTGAAATGACAGCTAGAATCTGATTTGTTGCTATAGGCAACATCTCTACTTCAAAACCCACAGGGGGGTATTCAATTGTTCCTCCGGGCGCCGCCGGAACGAGCGTGTTAAAACTATTACCGTTTATACGGTAATATTGCGGGTAATTACCGTTCATACAGTAATTTACTTGCTCAATTTCAGCTCGCTGCTGAGGGAGCTGCGAGCTGAAATTGAGCGAGTAATTACCGTATAAACGGTAATAGTTTTAACGCGCTCGTTCTGGCGGCGCCCGGAGGAACAATTGAATACCCCCCACAGTTTAGTAAATATACCCCTTAGAGTGTTGAGTCTGTCATTACATTGACGGCACATATTTTCATATATCGGGTATATATCTTTCCATACCCACTTAGGTGTCAATCCTTTTCCGCAAGGGTAGTATTTACCACACACAAATTGACAGTAGATATCTGAGATGAGATGAGAGCATTAGAAGACAAGTATTGCTCTCTAACAAAAGTTGAAATTTGCAAGTCCTTTCACACACGGGGGGTAAATGTATAAAACCTTCTAAAAAGGAAAAAGTAGAGATGTTGCCCTTAGCAACCAATCATATGCTAGCTATCAGTTTCTGAAAGGTACTAGATAAAGAATAGCTAGAGTCTGACTAGTTGCTATGGGCAACATCTCCACTTTTATGTTTAGAGGATTAGACAACTTTACCGCTTACTGTGTTTTGAAAAATATGCATCATAATGTTAATTATTTAAGATGTAACTGGAAAACATCACAATATTATTAGTGAGCTGTAACGGACAATGTAATGCAACCCTTACAACTTTGTAAATATACAAATCTGGCACTTGCCATCCTGGAATAAAAAAATGTGCATTTCACTGTAAATATGTATTTTTTATAAACCAGGAATCCAAGCCAAACATACATGTGTACTGCTAGTGTGAATGGGCTCTCAGGAATGCCATTATAAAAATAGTCCTATATTAAGAATATTATTATACGTACATTCATCTCTAAGTCAATAACTATAATGCAGAGTATAATAATATTATGGATTCTGTTCACAAATTATAAGTTGTTAATCATTTCCCTTTAAACTAGAAAAATACATTATTTGCATAAAAATGGAATCTTGTGCCTACTGCAATGATTATTTTTTTATGTGAAAACAGCACTAAGTGTCTCTTTTTTTTCTCATTATAAAATATTTGACTGAAGCTTCTAAAAAAAAATTGTTTAATCCAAACTGGATGAAAGAAAAATAATGGCAGAATTGTTAAGATGCTTGCAGTGTCCTCATTTTATTCTTTAATTATCACACTATTAATGTAATTTCCTGTGGTTACCTCTTCCCCAGCAGCTGCTAGAAACTTCACCGCCAGCCTCAAATGTACGTTCTCATCGGAGAGAAATTCAGTCATATCAGAATTAACCATGGTGTTCTCAGAGGGATCTGCTTAAGAAAACTGTTAGGCAAAACGAATAAAAAAATAGAGAGGAAATTATAGGATTGCCTTTAATTAGTGCCAATCATATTACGTAGCTCTGATCAGAAATTATGTAATGATTCACATCAGTCCCTGCACCAGTGGAGCTTACATTATAAATTGCCTACAACACACACAACACACTGGGGTCCATTTTGTCAGAAGTCAATTAACCTACCAGTATGTTTTTGGAGTGTGGGAGGACACCGAAGCACCCGGAGAAAACCCCACGCAAACACGGGGAGAGCATAGAAATGTGTCTCGGTCAGGCTTAGAATGTCTGAAGATATTTAGGACAAATCTGTGATTGATGACTCCAGGGAGTATATTGACTATACTGCGGGTTTCAAAAAGTGGAAATATTGCCTATAGCAAACAATCAGATTCTAGCTATTGTTGGTTATACCTTCTGATGTTACTAAAGGTAGTCAGCGTTGTTAATGTGGATGTTAAGTCACAACACTTTTATAACTTAAACAGGTTGCTGTTTATTTAAAGATGATAACAACAGATGAATGCAGTTACTCACAGTTGCTTGTAGTACAGCAATATTCAGTAGTAACAACAGTTGCAGCAATCAGGCAATACAAATTGTATCTAGACCTGGATGAATATTGCATGGGGCAGACTTGATTCCGCCTTACTCCTTAATTCTTAGGTCATTCTATTATTATAGCAGTTTATATCATTAAGAGACTCAAAGGACAGAGCCTTGAAAAAGATCATTAGCGAAACACGTGTCGTAGTTTTAGCGAGCTGCCTACCAACATTATATGCCTCTACCTATCACTTTAGCGAGATAGCTAGAATGCTATAATACAACTAGCTAAGACTAGACCTCCAGGGGAGTATCTGTACTAGAGATGACTACCCATCTCGCTCTCAACCCTTGGTATCATCTGACTACCCAACTGGCTCTCAGTCCCTGGCATCGCCTGACTACCCATCTGGCTATCAATCCCTGGCATAGTCTGACTATCCTTCTTTCTCTCAACCCCTGGCATAGTCTGACTATCTTTCTGGCTCTCAACCCCTGGCATAGTCTGACTATCCTTCTGTCTCTCAACCCCTGGCATAGTCTGACTACCCTTCTTGACCCATAGCATCTACTAGCCATCTGGCTATCAATCCATGGCATAGTCTGACTATCCTTCTGTCTCTCAACCCCTGGCATAGTCTGACTATCCTTCTGTCTCTCAACCCCTGGCATAGTCTGACTACCCTTCTTGACCCATAGCATCTACTAGCCATCTGGCTATCAATCCATGGCATAGTCTGACTATCCTTCTGTCTCTCAACACATGGCATAGTCTGACTATCCTTCTGTCTCTCAACACATGGCATAGTCTGACTATCTTTCTGGCTCTCAACCCCTGGCATAGTCTGACTATCTTTCTGGCTCTCAACCCCTGGCATAGTCTGACTATCCTTCTGTCTCTCAACCCCTGGCATAGTCTGACTACCCTTCTTGACCCATAGCATCTACTAGCCATCTGGCTATCAATCCATGGCATAGTCTGACTATCCTTCTGTCTCTCAACACATGGCATAGTCTGACTATCCTTCTGTCTCTCAACACATGGCATAGTCTGACTATCCTTCTGGCTCTCATCCCCTGGTATCATCTGACTATCTTTCTGACTCTTACCCCCTGGCATCGTCTGACTATCCTTCTGGCTCTTACCCCTGGCATAGTCTGACTATCCTTCTGGCTCTCAATCCCTGGCATAGTCTGATTACCCATCTGGCACTCAATCCCTGGCATAGTCTGACTACCCTTCTTGACCCATATCATCTACTAAGATTCTGACTCTCAACCCTTAGTATGATCATGCTACCCTTCTGGCTCTCAACTGCTGTCAATGTCCTTGTCTGTTCTGCCTGACCCTCAAACACAAATTGGGAAAAGAAGAAACCCTTAGCGTGGTGCTCAGACAATCAAATTGTAATGAAGCTGAAGCCATATGTAGCTCTGATTGTACACTGTAACAAAACGGCTCAAATCTTGCTGAAATCAGCTGAATCGCTCACAGATGACATATAATGATCCAGGGACCTAAATGCAGTCTTAGAATCAATACAACATATCGCAGATGATAAAGGGAAGCTAGTATATGAATCTATTCTACTTAGTACCATGAATAATAAAGAATTTCTATAGCAGGATGCAAAGATAGTTATTGTGAATGAGGTAGCAATTGCTTGAAATATCTTGCCACCATGCCGGAATACGGAGCATCCATTCACATGCTGAAAATCCTGAGCAGCAATAAAGAAAAAGTACTAATGTGTGACTGGAGTGACTATAGATTCAGATATTATATGAAGCAACGTGTACCAAGGTTCCTGTGCAAACAGGTGGCTCAATGTATGACAGAAGAAGGATTTCACTGCAAACAGCAACTGCATCAGGAGCGTGACGCAGACGGGGAGCCAGTCCGCCATTTGAATAGCTCATAGCTAATTAGAAATCAATTCAACATTCATTTATTAAATATACAACTGTGTTTAATGAAGTAAGTTCATCTAAAGCACATCGCTGTTTAATGCAATAGGGAAACCAAAAACTAAAAATTAATAACAGAAATTCTATGCAAATATCATATTCAAATAAATGTATAGACATGTAAAATAACATATGAATAAATAATGAATATATATATATATATATATATATATATATATATATATATATATATATACAGTGGTTTTATACAAGATAATGCACCCTGCCACACTGCAAAAATTGTTCAGGAATGGTTTGAGGAACATGACAAAGATTTCAAGGTGTTGACTTGGCCTCCAAATTCCCCAGATCTCAATCCGATCGAGCATCTGTGGGATGTGCTCGAAAAACAAGTCAAAACCATGGAGTCCCCACCTCACAAATTACGGGTTATGGCATCATATAGAAAACATTTACAGATATTTATTAGATATGTATCTATGCTGTTGGAAACTGCAGTTCAGAGACACACATCTAGGCCAAGACAGTGACTTCTATGTGGAACTAATTTTCATAGAAAAATGGCAGCATGTGTTGAGCAACTTCCAACATGATAAATAGAGATGTTCGAGTACAGTTCACCCTCTTTTAGAACATATCATAAATATTTATATAAGGTGTAATCCCACTTCAAGCTCCACTTTAGAAATGGCTGCCTATCAGGGAGTGTGTAAGAATTCTGCACATTTTACCTTCGATCAAATCTATTTTATGATTGTTCTTTCTGATGAAAATTACATGTTCTTTGTAGAAACCAGTAATCATTAAGTTCCCTTCTTAAAATCTCTTTCTGCTTCAGCTGATATTTTGTTTAAATCCGAAACCCATTTAAAAACCTGTCGCCCGAAGATGACTCTTAATTAATCTTCCGCTGGAATTTTTACAGTAGTCGAGTTCTCTGTGCTTGAACTTAAGACACTTTATCAATCACGCCGGTATTGTGATGTAGAACGCGTAGACAGAAAGATGAATGAGTTCTCCGGTTCAGCATTTTGATAAGTAAGTTAATTTTAAATATTGTAAATAAGTAAATTGGTGAATGGCGATGGGAGATAGGCAGTCACATTTGTGACTGTACGTAATTAATTTGAACGGAAAAAAAAACAAAAAACATTAATAGAGTTGGATCAAGGATCTAATAGTCGGGTTCTTGGAAGAAAATTGAGAAAAGAAACAAGATTCTGTCATTGCTATAAGTATTCTGAGCACGCTTCACAACACAGCAATTAATTTTATTTTTTTTTCATTTATGATGTCTTATAATGGTGTAGCATTGTGAAATTTGACTCTTCAGTGAAAAGCAATAATGTGTTCTTTCACTTTTGTCTCAGGGTTGGCATTTGAGAGGTCAAGCATCATCATCATCATCAACATTTATTTATATAGCGCCAGCAAATTCCGTAGCGCTTTACAATTGGGAACAAACACTGATAAGACAATACTGGGTAATACATACATACAGAGAGGTAAGAGAACCCTGCTCACAAGCTTACAATCTATAGGACAATGGGAGTTTGAAACACAAGGGCATGTGCTACATCATATTGCACAATGGACCAGCTAGAACGCAAAGGTAAAAGTACTGAGTGGGCTGTGTGTGTTGCAATGTTGGACAGAGGGTTGTTGTCTTGCGTTAGCAGTTTAGAGGATGGTAATAGGGTAATCTAGGGAAATTAAGATGGTGGTTGAGGAATATCATAACCGTGTCTGAAGAGGTGGGTTTTCCATGAACGCTTGAAGGTTTGAAGACTAGAGGAAAGTCTTATTGTGCGTGGGAGGGAATTCCACAAATTGGGTGCAGCCCGGAAAAAATCCTGTAACCGAGAATGGGAGGATGTGACGAGAGTGGAGGAGAGACGTAGAGCTTGTGCAGAACGGAGGTGTCGAGTAGGGAGATATTTTGAGATAAGTGAGGAGATGTATGTCGGTGCAATTTTGTTAATGGCCTTGTATGTTAGTAGATGAATTTTATATTGGATTCGTTGATATACAGGCAGCCAATGTAGAGACTGACAGAGTGGTTCAGCAGAGGAATAACGGTTAGTAAGGAAAATCAATCTAGCCGCTGCGTGCAAAATAGATTGTAGGGGTTCAAGTCTGACTTTGGGAAGACCAGTAATGAGGGAATTGCAATAGTCGATGCGGGAGATGATGAGTGCATGAATTAATGTTTTTGCAGTGTCTTGTGTCAGATATGTGCATATTCTGGAAATGTTCTTTAGGTGTATGTAACAAACAGGGTGTTTGTTCGGTGTTCAAGCTTCTGGGGGTCCCTCACGGACAGCTATGGCTGCTACGCTAGTTAAAAGCGTGATCCATTTCTGACAACATCACTCAAAGAACATTTTCGTCTACTGTCTAACAGCATCACTCAGTAGGATTATTGCAGCGTCGGGCGGTCTAGTTAATTCAATCATTGCTTTCCTTTGTCGCATGTCAGCGATCATAAAACTTGATGAACATCTGATTCAGTTTGATCACATTTGAGGATGGTGGAAAACTATGTTGAATGCTGGCCTCTATCTCCGTGTGTCTGGGCACATCGTTCAATACAGGAATGCCGATGGGAGCAGGCAGACCTGATCTGTGCTGCAATCAAGCCGTTCAGCATGGTGTAGCAGCTTTTCTGGGACAAAAGGGTAGATTTATCAAACCTGCTAAAAAGGAAAGGTGGAGGTGTTGACCAGGGCATGAGAGACAGATGGGATGTATTTCCACTCTTCACTTTACATACATGCTGTGTGAGCCAGTTAGTGGTGCACTCTTTGTATAGAAGAAGATGGGAGGGAGATGTAGGTGGTTGGAGGGAAGTGCAAGCTATGCCCTCGGTGGTGCTGGCCACGCCCACACACAACTGGTCACACCCACTCATCACTGGCCACACCTCTGGTGGAATGGCACTTCTTATAATAGGCCCTTAATAATTTTCAGCCCCTGGCCCATGTGGCCCTTGATCTGGCCGTGCCTGTTTCTGCTCTTAAGGTTGTAGGGGCAACCCAGGCCTCCTCATCTCCCACCCCATAGCCAACACACCCTTATTGTTATGCCCTAAAGGATAAGTGTTATCATCAGCAAGAACACCTTAGACATCTTGGGATATTTTACATACTTATATTGTTACATATTCATTAAATTCAAACGTTTATAACCCCTAATAGCTTTCACCAAACCCCAGCGAGGCGGTTACCAATCATACCTCTCTAGAAAATATAAATCATGATCCACTCACTGGATCAGTTACCATTTCTTGCAAGAAGGACATTCAATTTACTTTTTAAATTATTTTAGTGGTTTAGCCTTAACTAACCCCCTAGGTAAAGAGCTCCTCAGTCTAACGTCCCTTATGGGGAAGAAGCCCTTTGGGGATAAATTTGTGTTTGCCGCAGTTGTAGTTGGGTGACATGCGTCCCCCTTTTTTTTTTTTTTTTTAAAGAAGGTGTAAAATACATTGCATTGAAATCATCTCAAGCTCCTTTTGTGGCTCCCCCCCCCCCAAAAAAAAGGGAAAATATGCCCTTAAATGCACTTTTGTTTTTAATCTGATTTAAACAATCTTGACTCGCAAAACAAAATCTTATTGTTTTGTATTGGTGTCTGATAAGCACATCCATATGTCTAACCCACGCTCGCCAGAAAGTGTATATGCAAAAACAGGTGTGAATGGTATATGTACCATGGAAGGTACATGCTTTGCACCTTGGTAAACTTCCTGACCTGGAGATAAATAAAAATATTTTATTCTATTTATTTATTGAACAGAGGAGCTTATAAAGTGCCAAAGGTCCCAAGTGTTGGGCAAGATCAGCTTTGGTCCAGCCGTGTGTCCTGATATGCTCAAGTGCCTAAAGATTTCTACCAAATGGTTATAGAGAATGATTGCAGCATATGCAGAGAAGTAGAAATTTCCACAGGCCGAGGGAAGGAGTCGGATGGAGCAAATGCAAAGTACATACAAATGCTGCAATCCCTAGGGCTTCAAGGCACTGTTCTATCCTGGTTCTCATCTTACCCTTCTAATCGCTCTTTCACTGTTAATTTCTCTGGGGCCACCTCTGCTCCGCTTCCCCTATCAGTTGGAGTACCACAAGGCTCAGTGCTAGGTCCTCTGCTGTTCTCTATCTATACCGCTTCTCTTGGAAATCTAATAACTTCCTTTGGATGATTTCAGTATCATTTCTAAGCGGATGATACCCAAATCTATCTATCCTCTCCTGATCTCTCGACATCTGTGTTGTCCCGTATAACTGACTGTCTTTCTGCCATATCATCTTTGATGTATTTTCGTCAACTCAAACTTAATCTTTCTAAAACAAAGTTTATAATATTCCCACCCACTAACAAGAGCATACCTGACATTTATATCTCTGTTGATATAACATGACCATAAATCCCACCCCACAAGCTCGCTGCCTAGGTGTAATCCTTGACTCACACCTATCCTTTGTTCCCCACATTGACTCTATATCGAATTCATGTTACATACATCTAAAATACATTTCCAGATCTCGCACATATCTCACGCAAGACACTGCAAAAACATTAATTCATGCACTTATCGTCTCCCGCATTGATTATTGCAATTCGCTCCTTACTGGTCTTCCCAAAAACAGACTCAAACCCCTACAATCTATTTTGCACGCTGCAGCAAGACTGATTTTCCTTGCAAATCGTTCTTCCTCTGTTGAATCACTCTGTATGTCTCTACACTGGCTGCCTGTTTTGTACCGAATCCAATATAAAATACTTTTACTAACCTACAAGGCCATCAACAAAGCTGCACCAACATACATCTCCTCTCTTGTCTCAAAATATCTCCCAACTCGGCAACTCCGTTCTGCACAAGATCTGCGTCTCTCATCCACCCTCATTACATCCTACCATTCCCGGTTACAGGACTTTTTTCGGGCTGCACCCACTCTATGGAATTCTCTCCCTCGCACAATAAGACTCTCCTCTGGTCTACAAATTTTTAAGCCTTCTCTGAAAACCTACCTCTTCAGACAAGCTTATAATATTTCTCAACCATCCTCTTAACCTCATTACCTTAACCCATTACCACCTGTTACACAAATTCACACAAGACAACTACCCCTGACCAACATTGTTGTGTGACAGAATCATTTAGCCTATGAGTCACTTTTACCTTTGCAGCCTGGCTGGGCCAAAATGCAAAATGTAGACTTAGCCTCATGTGTCAAACTTCCATTGTCCCATAGATTGTAAGCTTGCGAGCAGGGTCTTCTCACCTCTTTGTCTGTTTTACCCAGTTTGTTTGTTTATTAGTTTACTATGTCTATCCCCAATTGTAAAGCGCTACGGAATATGTTGGCGCTATATAAATAGATCATGATGATGATGATGATGAGTTGGTCGACATGGGCACCTAATTTTGCAAAGCCGTGCAAAAATAAGATTTAATTTTTCGGAGTGTGATTATTGCAATGTGACAAAGTGGTGACAAGGATGCATTTTAAGAGTTCCTTTCTGATGACGATCTAACACGTGGTGGATCTAGAAAATAATTTTACCGTGGGCGATTTAGGAGAGGGTGCAATTTAGTCCGCACCCCCTTTTGACAGCTACGGCTGCCTACGGATGCACACTATGTGCACGTCCGTTCGGCAGAGACAGGCAGGGAGAGTGTGCTGCCCGGCCGCTCTTAAATGAAGAGGTATCCTATTTTAGTCTCCTGGACAAAACCATGTTACAATGCAAGGAGTTCAAACTAGTTTTCTGTTTTGCACATAAGTTAAATACTGACTGTTTTTTCATGTAGCACACAATATCAACTTTAAATAAGCTATCAAGTATTTGTGTGCTACATGAAAAAACAGCCAGTATCTAACTTATGTGCAAAACAGAAAACTAGTTTGAACTCCTTGCATTGTAACATGGTTTTGTCCAGGAGACTAAAATAAGATACGTCTTCATTTAAGATCCTTAATGAATCAGGCCCTAGGGGCATAATTTATTGAGGCAAGTAAAGCAAAATTAAGTAGCAAATTAGTTCCTAGACAAACCATGTTACAATGCAAGGGGTGCAAATTAGTTTATTATTTTGCATATAAGGAAAACACTGGCTGCTTTTTCATGTAGCACACAAATACTTAATAATATTTTTTATCTGTATTTTTACACTGAAATTTGAAGTTGATCTAGGATATGCCCTACCGCAACTATAAGTCTGTCCCCACATTTTAAATTTACCTCCCCCCTTCAATGTAACATAATTTTGCCCAGGTGCAAAATTGCTACTTTATTTGCTTTGCTCTCCTTATTACTCAGGCCCTTGGTGCCCAAAAAAGTATTTTCTAAGGGGAGATACAATTCAGTGCCATGTATCTCAGAACTATCCATGGAGACACATTGCGCCGATGTTCTGATTGGAATCTCTGCTCATTATCCCTAGAGGTGAGAGGAAAAACAAGCAGAGAGTCTATATCATAATGACCAGCAATATTCTCACCCAGACATTGTGGTGATGTCTAGTCACACATCGCAGACAATCGAATTCCCCCCTGGTAGGCAAACTTTAAATACAATTGTTAAACAGCTGGACGGTGGTGGTTCTGGTGCTATATAAATAAATGTTCATAACAATATTATTATTATTACCATTTATTTATATAGTGCCACTAATTTTGCAGCACTGTACAGAAAACTCACTCACATCAGTCCCTGCCCCATTAGAGCTTACAGTCTAAATTCTCTAACACACACACACAGACATACATAGACAGATTAGGGTCAATTTGATAGCAGCCAATTAACCTACCAGTATGTTTTTTGCGTGTGGGAGGAAACCGGAGCACCCGGAGGAAACCCCACGCAAACATCGAGAGAACATACAAACTCCACACAGATAAGGCCATGGTTGGGAATTGAACACATGACCCCAGTGCTGTGAGGCAGAAGTGCTAACCACTGAGCCACTGTGTTTCCCCAATAATAATAATAATAATAATAATAATAATAATAAATACAGTTTATGTATTATACAGAATCAGAAAAACATTGTTACTTTTTCCATGTTCTATCATCACTGAATGACAGTAATACTCAGGGCTGCCATCAGAAACTGTGGGGCCCAGTACTAAATAATCTAGCGGGGCTCCCCCTCCCCATACATGTGCCCCGCTCCCCATACATATGCGCCCCTCCATCTTCACCATACATGTGCCCCCTATCCCTCATCACAGTACATTCCCCCCACTCCCTCATCACAGTAAATGTTCCCCTCCCCCCAAAGTAAGTGTCCCTCTCTCCCCTTCCCACAATCACAGTAAATGTCCCCCTCCCCACAGTTAATGTCCCCTTCTCTCTCTCCCCCCCCCACAGTTAATGTCCCTCTCTCCCCCCCAATCACAGTTAAGGTCCCCTTCTCCCTCTCCCCCCCTTCACAATTAAGGTCCCCCTCAATCCCCCTTCCACAATTAAGGTCCCCCTCTCCCTCCCCCCTTAGACAAAATAGGTCTCCCTCTCCCCCCCTTCCACAGTTAAGGTCCCCCTCTTCCCCCCTCTCTCTCCACAGATCAGGTCCCCCAGGCACTTCCTGTCCTCCCCCCCACCCTCCATTCACAATTATGGTCCCCCGGGCTCTCCTTCTCCCTCTCCTCCCCCCTCAAAAAAAATAATAGCTTATTTACTTACTTTCTCCTCCGCGATGCTGCAGCTCTGCCTCCCGGTCACTGAAACACTGGGAATGCGGCGCGCGGTGATGATGTCACCGCGCCGCGCTCTCAGCCTATCAGAGTCTGGGAGGCAGAGCTGCAGCATCGCGGAGAAGGTAAGTAAAAAAAATGGGAGGCACGGTCAGTGACTGCGGGGCGCGGTCAGTCCAGGGAGTCTGGACAGACGGAGAGGTCTGTCCGGGCCCCCTAGCCTGTCCGGGCCCCTCACAGCAGTACTGGCCGTACCCCCCTGATGGCGGCCCTGGTAATACTCATTGGTTATTGAGAGTTACTCACATATGTTGTGAAGGGGACAGGTTATTTTGACTAAATTTACCAACCATTGTAACATAGGTGTGTTCGAGGTTATATCCGCACTGAGACTTATTTGGGGCACACAGGAACTAGAAGTGTAAAAATGCGGTTTGCCATGTCGACTATTTTCAGACTTGACTGGTAATGTGGCTAAAACCATCATAAACTACACTGGTGGGGATGATTATCTAGGGTCAGCCAATAGTGAAAAGTGCAACCATTTGATTTAATGCTGGGAATGGGAAAGCTAATTTTCATTACTCATTTCAAGATGGCCCAACTCATCCGATCACTGATAAATTACTTCCATTAAATGACCCTGCTTTGCTTGTACTTATCCCCAGGATTTCTGTGATTATGTGATCACTGTAAATGGTTTATTCGACTTTGTTTTAAAGGGAAACTGTCTGAAAACCTCTATGTAATTAGGTTCAGGGAGTAGCATGTATATAGCTGGAATTGACACTGATTGCAATCCTGAAATACTAGCGCAATAAAGAATGAACCACTGATAAACTATGTGTAAGAAAATGATTTAAAAAAAATAATATCACAATAACATCGTCAGACACAACGCCTCATATTCAGTATGGAGACCTATTCTGGAGAAATATTCAGCAATCAGCCGCTGGTTAAATCGTGCATTGAGGAATACTTTAATGGAGGAGATCTGGTGAAGTCGTCACAACTCCCCGACGAGATCTAAAGTAGGTCTGAACAATAACATGCTTATTTAATCCTATTACTTACATTAAAGTTAATACTGATGCAATTCAGGCCGTAGATGACATTATTATTCTAAGTGTCACAGCTATGTTTGCAACACGAGCAATTACATTTATATGTTGTTTATACAACAAACATTACAAAGTATATTTAAGAATATACAAATACCTAATAAAATCTTTATCTGTCCTAAAATCAACATTAGGTTGAGCTGGTCAACAATCATTGTCTGTCT
Organism: Mixophyes australis; assembly: GCA_036250195.1. NCBI lineage: Eukaryota > Metazoa > Chordata > Amphibia > Anura > Limnodynastidae > Mixophyes > Mixophyes australis. The sequence goes on along the minus strand of JAVHZZ010000002.1, from coordinate 411,820,933 downwards.
GTATTCTAAATCTCTTCAGCTCTGAATATGCGAGGGCACAGTCCACTACACTAGTTCTAAGGAAATGAATGTCCTAAAAGGCAAATAATGTGCGAAAATAGAAAAACAACTTAATAAAAGTAAAATCAATGTTATCATTAATACACAAGCAAGCAATAACTAACATTCATAGTACAACCTGAGTACAGGTTTGATCAAAATGCATAGTTGAGCTGCCCAAAAATTCAGAAATGATGGGGCACAATTTTCAGACAGTGATCATGGTCAGCATGGTGGTAGAGTGTTAGCTCTTCTGCCTCACAGCATGGGCTTGTCTGTGTGGAGTTTGTATGTTCTCCCTATGTTTGAAGTAATTGGAATTCAAAATTGCTGCAGATATAAAGCACCTTTTATTAGGACTCATTCCAATTTTTTATAAAAATGATTTGCAATTTTGTGGTCATCCATCTCTATCTCTTTTTTTCTTCATGTTGTGCCTTAGACATGATACAAACTAGGCAGTGTTTGGGCTGTCCTCTGGGCTGATGCATAATATTAAAGAAAAGTTGGAGCACAGTGAACATAATCCTCAAAGTCCTCGGGAGGATCAGTCTCTCATTAACACTATTTTATCTTCCATATAGAAGATGGTTTATAACACCGATCTTGCAGACATGTAAAAGATGGCTATAGAGTAAAGCAGACACCACGGAACTCAACCCCCCGAGTTAGCGCTCTACCTGCTACTCTACAGTCCTGATCCTAAGCAAGCGATCCGGATAAACCAACCACAAGTCGCCAGCAAAGAGGTGCTGCAGCAGCTATACACAACACCCAGAAGTAGGTGGTTCCATGTGCCACTGAAGGAGTCTGGTGGAGGAAGTGACTACGTTCTTACCTTGGAGGTATATTTACTAAACTGCGGGTTTGAAAAAGTGGAGATGTTGCCTATAGCAATCAATCAGATTCTAGCTGTCATTTTGTAGAATGTACTAAATGAATGTTAACTAGAATCTATAGGCAACATCTCCACTTTGTCAAACCCGCAGTTTAGTAACTATACCCCCTTGTCTCTATAAGTTACTTTCAGTGGGAACACCATTTTTATTTCATAGTCTATCCAATTAAGATCTAAAAAGTGCGTTTTTCAGAACACTTTGTACTTTCTTTCTTTGTACTTTATTGGGATTTTTTTTCATCTAGCTAACGGATGTAACCTAGCACTTAATAGCTTTTAATAAATTAGCTGACTTGCAGTTTGCAGTTTCCCTTGGGCTTAGTATAGTGCGATATAGACCAGGCACTTACCGTTTGTTTTCAGTATAACGAAAGTCTGTTTTTTGGTGCTAATACTATATTATATTGAACTCTGCAAGGATTTCATGAATCTAAATAATTACATTCTCTTTTAGGATCATCCTGAGTGAAATATTCCATTTTTTATGTACTTGAGACGGAAATGGGTTAATCCTCTTTAGCATTTTTCCAAATATATACCGTATCTCGTTGCTTCTTAATTTACTCCAAACTAGTTGTGCGAATACCCAGCGGACAATGAGGTTAAACAAAGCATGAACACATCTCCGTGAACCTCTCCCTTCGATAATAAAAACACATAACACATTTTAATTACTACAAAAAAGTATTTAATAATCTTTTGCAGAGATTAATACTTTACTTGTGTTTTTCAATACCTTAGGGACAAGCTGATTTACTGGTCATATAAATATTATCAGCGTCTATGTTGTTTTTAGAAGAAAAAAGAAAAAAAAAATATATATATATATACTGCAATGTCTCCACATTATCCTTCTGCTGTTAAGAGCCTGGTTACATTAAAGCTTAATAATATTCAGAACAGCGCTGTGTTTTATCGTCATTTTTATAATCTGTTCAACAGTTCATTGGCTTCTCCCCAGTGTAAATATCTTATTCCTTACACTATCTTCTGCTTTTCACAGATAAATGCCTAGCACCTGGGAAACAGGCTCATCTAATTAGTATGAAGGCTTTAGTGTTGGCCCTGCTTTGTTGGCTCCCAAGATACTTTTGTGAATGTTAATGTCCTCATTAGTCCTTCCATCCGCTCTCGATATTGGATGAAGGTTAACACAGCAGGACAATGACACCTGTTGTCTAGCAGAAATGGCCCAAGGAAGTTTGCTAGCCACACACAAAATGGCATCTACTAATATTCAGAAAACTGCAGACGATTTAGTCTTTGCAGCAGTGAGCTGCGCATCGTGACTATGGCTTAAGTTTATTCTACCATGTATATGCGTTTTACAACATTTACTAAATCCATCATTTTACCCTTCTGTCTTCGTTATGTGTTGTACAGATATTTCTTTATATGGGTGTCACGTATTTCACCGGAATTACCACTGACCGGTGTTGGCGCTACTAAACATGGACGCGCGGTGTCAAACGGACCTCCGTTGCTCACCAGGGACCCCCGCAAGGAGGTATGGACTTCGCTGCGTGAGGTGCGCAGGTAGCAGGTCTCCCAGATAGTCACCAGTGGAGCAAGAAAAGCGTAGGCAGACAGGCCAATAATGGTGCCAGAGTGAGGTTTAAATACCCTGGGGACGGATGTGGTAGGGAGAGAGGATTTCCGGCGATCAGACACAGCTGATCGTCGGCTGGCGTCCCGTTGCTAGAGCAACTGGTAGCGGCGTACTGCCGTAGGTCTGGGGTGCGGAGGCGGCGCCTGACAATGGGCAGGTAGAGTTGTTAGTGTTTTGATTATTTGCTTTGGACAGGCCTGGCCAAACTGTGGCTCTCAAGGTGTTGTGATACTACAACTCCCAGCATGCACTGCCAGCTATCCTCTGCCTAGCTACAGGCAAAGTATGCTGGGGCTTGTAGTTTCACAACACCTGGAGAGCCTGTAATAGGATATTACCCTGCTTAGCTCTCTGCACTCTTTACAGTTATATCCAGAAAGTAGATTTATGTCGTAACTGAGGGTAACAAACAACTCTATCTGCTCATAAATAAACATGGCTGAAGCTACAGTAGGAAGCTAGGCAGTTTAAGCAATGTATATAGTAAAATCTGCAGGAAGGCACGTACAAGGCAAAGTGATCTGAGTAGCTGTGAATTTCAAAAACACTTCTGTGTCATGGCAATAACTTGTGCTTCACCTATAACTTTTCCATTGTCAGCAAAAGTGGTGGAACTGCCATGGGGGCAAGGTTTGCAGCGTAATAGGGCCCGGAGATGAGGGGAGGAGTGGTGATACACCCCACGCATCCCACTTAGGACCTGTAGCATTCTTCAAGGAATCCTCTCATCTAAGCAGAACATGTGCGCTAGACCTCGCACACTTAGATGAAGCCTTAGCTCTATTCACACAAGAGTAGGGGGCCCTTCAGGCTACAGTTACCAGTCCCCAAAACAAGTTTTGTTATGGGGCTCCTGATAAGCAATGATATTAGTAAAAAAAAAGGACAATAGCCTACAATCATGTAGATATTTATAATAAGATTACCTACAATGTTCAATATCCAATCACTGTATACGAAAAGTTGCACATATATTTGTGAATGTCTCCATATTTATCTTTAATCTCTGTCAAATTACAAAATCCTCTACACATATGTGTGGGTGACACCAGTAACTTGCATTTTAATTCGTGAAGAAGTTCTGAGGTATAAAGTGCCGAACTTTTGTTATGAAACATTAGAAGTTCATTCAGCTAAATCTGTCACTGCACCATTGAAATACATTGAAAACGGGAAAGAAACAAGCCCAAAGGCTTCACATTCAAGAAGGTATTTATATATAACATTTATTCTGGTAACTGCTGCCATAAACTGTGTATATTCATCTATAAAGGTTCTCGTTCGATCTCCGAATGTGCTGTAAACAAGCTTCTCCCATTAGGATTTACTGAGACTCTCCCTTTTATGTGACTTTAATTGTGAAACAGATGATATATAGTATGATACGCTACAAAACTTGACCCCTGCAAAATACATGAGCTGGTCGTTAGCTGGTGAAAATAAAGAAACTAGTTTGTTGGTGCAGTGATAACACTTATAAATATTGTATATATCATATTAAGCTTTACAATCACAAGGAATTTGCATTGATGTCAAATGGAAAATATTACCCTTTTGTCAATTAAAGGCATTTAGCTAAAGGATCTCTGCTAAAATCAGAATTTCTCAGACAATAATATTGTAGAGTCTATAATGAGTTAGTCTGGAATTAATGAACCATGGGTGTTTAATCAGGGGAGAGCTTTCCTGACCCTCTAGACTCCAAAAAGATACAAAATAATTGAAGTATACTATCTAAGAAGTATAATTATGCCTTCAGCGATCTTCCAACCATCCTCATTAATGACTTTCAGTTATTTTCTTTAAGAAGCCAGACTCCTTCTGAATGGACTACTTCTAATTTCTGAGATGTCTTTTGCTGGCTGCTGATTGTGAGCAAAGTATAAAATATATGCAATGTTTGGGGCTACCTCCTGAGCCACTGAATTTTATTGGGTTTTGTTTTATTCGTTGCTATGCTATAGAGAGTTAATACGCCCACACTATAATATATAATGTATCTATGACTTGAATATGTATATTATTAGCTGTGAAAGATATTTTTGTCTTCAGCACATTTTGTCATTAGAACGCACTAAAGATGACATTTTTCGCAGCTATTTTGCTGATTCTTTTCAACATTACTCACTACTCCGAAGCACAGGAGAACAGGCCAGACCACCCAAATGTCCCAACTTTGGCAGGACCAGTCAGATTCTGTGGGGCTGTCTCACTGTTGCTACATCCAGGACTTGTGTCCTGACCGCTGGGAATTTTGGGAGGCCTGTCCTACTCCTACAGACGTGATCGGGTGTCGCATGGTCCTGCCGCTGGTGTCCGTGGCAATACAAGGGGACAGATGGGTAGGGGCAGTAGGAACGTCCCCATCAGGACATTGCTACGCAACCATCACCGTGTTGTCCAATCACCTTCTCACAGTGCCAAAAACTGGAGTATTGGTAGCTAAAGTCCAGGAGACGGCGTATTCACTAAATAAAATGCTACAATATCTGGATTTCATATTTTAGAATTAGTTATGAATTAGGAAATTTGTTTTTCTTGAATTTTCAGATCGATTTAAAAAATTTGAGTTAAATTGGAGACCGTAAAACAGTTTTAAAAAAACTGTTTGCACCTGTTCGACCATGCTCGAGCCGGTTTGTGCTCAGCCGCGCCCGTGTGCACATGTGGTGAGAACCAGTCCGACCGCTTTAAAGTTAAAATTTATATATTTTGATGGTTATTAATTGCAAACTGCAAACTTTGACTACATGATTTGACGTTCTATTTAAAAAAAAAAGTCAGCGTACTATTTTATCCTTTATAAAATAAACATACTGGTAGGTTAATTGGCTGCTAACAAATTGACCCTAGTATGTCTGTCTGTGCATGTATGTTAGGGAATTTAGACCGTAAGCTCCAATGTGGCAGAGACTGATGTGAGTGAGTTCTCTGTATAGCGCTGTGGAATTAGTGGCGCTATATAAATAAATGGTAATAATAATAATAATTTGCAAAATTAATTGTGAAGTGGGGATGTTGGGTGACCATCCGCCCAACTAGTTTCACGAGCCTCTGATACACAGCGAGAAAGCGGCTGCTTCCTTCATTTTTTGACTGCTGTCGACAGCGAGAGAGTCGTGTATTCATGTAGGTGCTGCATATCTTATACAATGTTACATTGTAACAAATCCGATCAAGCTGGCTGTTTGATCCCCTGACATAGCATTGCAGCAGTGTCACATTGTAAGCAAGTGCTTTACATCTGCTTCAAGGCTCAGTATCTGTCAGTCTTCCCTCTGTGTTAGCGTTATCTCAGTCTGTGAGTATATATTAAAGTGTGTGATTTTGTTTTTTGCTTTTTTCCAACTGAAATTGGAATATTTTATGGAATAATGCGGCTATGTACGTCTTATGGTCATAATACTTCTCTAATGTCCTTATATTTCACAGTAGGGCTGCACTATCAAGTTTATGACTGATACTGAACACATTTTATAATATAATTATCATCTTGCATGCCATATAAATCAGGTCTGTAAGGAAAAACTATAAGGAAAAAATAAAAATGATGGACCTCAATCAAATGCTGTTTTCACCCACTACTGTCCACTCCGTTTCCCGTGAACCCCATACTGGATATTTGCTCCCTGCTCTACTTGAGGAAAACTGAGACCAAGGGCTAGATTTACTAAACTGCGGGTTTGAAAAAGTGGAGATGTTGCCTATAGCAACCAATCAGATTCTAGTTATCATTTATTTAGTACATTCTACAAAATGACAGCTAGACTCTGATTGGTTGCTATAGGCAGCATCTCCACTTTTTCCAACCTGCAGTTTAGTAAATATACCCCCAAGCCACTTATTTGTTCATACTGTTAATTGGCCTTGAGCGGTGAAGTGTTCAACCTTCATTCACCACTGTACCGCTCTCTTGCTACATGAAACACAGAGTACAATCAATCCCGTACTTAGGTTCGGGGACATTTTAAAGGCTTTGTTGGGGGCAAATGCATCATTACTGCCCCCTCCTTTTCTGGTAATGCTCCCAACTATTTAATACACAGTGATTTTTTGAAAGCATAAAATATCACATAAATTGCTGTCATATTTACAAAAATTACCTTAAGTACATAAAAGAAACAAAAAAAAAACAATTTCTAGGTGAATTGAGCGCTTCCTGTAAGCCACTATCTGCAGCTAAGAAAATTAAAAAGTGCCAACGAATGTAGAATTTATGGCAACGACACCCTGTGAATATGTAATACGTTTTTTGCTTCATGCATTTTTATACTTAACTTTCCATTGTGACCACAAAAAGAACATTTTGTGCCTGTGTTACATCTCTATTCAAGTCTTTTTTTTTTTTTGTGCAATATTTTCAATTGCATGAAATTATTATTGTTACTTTATTATTGTCTGAATCTGTTCACACTCGTGAGAAGAATCAGTCACAGACGCATTCGAGAACAATAGTGCATGAATTTCACCGGAATATTTAAATAATTTACATTTCATTGAAAGAAAACAAATATAAAAAGCTTAATTATTAAAAAATAAATCCCATAAAGTCACTTCAGCTGTTCTCTATGAATGCCTAACATCATTGTTGTTGGAGCAAAGTACTCCCTGGTATATCAGTTCTGTTAACATCATCTAGGGATAAACTTTAACAGTACAAGAGTGAAAAAAAGAATTTGTTAATTAAATAATAAAAAAATAGCGCAGATTTGGTGTAAAGGTACCAACTGACGTTGAGTTTGTGTAAAGCAAAAAACCTAATTGCCAACGCATAGCGAAAGCACAGAAGTCTGGTACAGTGGCAACCAATGCCAGTCTTATCAGTCCAGGGCTGGAACCTCTTTGAGAAATGAATAATTTTGGAACCACTGAAATGGAAAGTAGTCCCAATATAATGGACCAAACCAAAGACATTATACCAAATAGTTAAAAAAAAAAGTCTTGTTCATCCCTTTATTATAAAAATAAAATGTTCTTCAATAACCAGAAAATGAGAGTTGTGAAATTATACAACAGCGAATGTCAAGCGGATGACAGTGCTGAGTGTGTATGTGGTTCTGCTGAGGACTATATTTAACACATATAGGGGCCAATTTATATAGCACCGTAAGTATCTAATATTTATTAAAAAATAAACACAGCCATTCCGAAAAACGACTATTTCTGTGAAGTCTTACAGTTACCTTTCACGGGCTCTTCGTTTGCGGTCCTCTGCGATGTGTTTGCCGGCTTGCTTTAAATCCCTGTGCGCATGCCCCGACCGAAAAGCTCAGGCATGCGCACAGAGATCTGGACTGAAAGACAGTGGGTCATGTGACAGGGAGGGATCACATGATCCCTCCACACATGCGCTGTCCAGCTCTGCTCTTCGGAGCTGAGCTACCGGCAGTGAAACTTTTCAATTATGTTAATGTACGCCAGCTTGAGCTGCTGTACATTAACATGATTGAAAAGTTAATTTCGTACATTGTTAAATAGCGTTACTGAGCACTCCCCATAGACTGTTATGGGGAGTGCTCAGAAAAACAATAAGAGATGCAAAGCAGCAGATATCTGAGATATCTGCTGCGATGCTACAATCATATATAGAAATTTAGTGGTTAATCCCCGAAAACTGCTGTTTTCTGGGATTTGACAGGGGGAAAGTGTTGATAAATAGTCCCCTTAGAAATGGATAGACAGGGGTACACTTTGCAAACATGAACTTTTGGGTAAACTACATGATATTATACAATTGTATTGACCTTCTTCTTCATTATTATCTTTGCTCTCTGCTGATGCCTGGCAAAGAATAGGTAATTTCCTGGGTAATCAGATGGACAATAGTGGAGACAGAGACTATTATTAGCGCAAAACCCATCAGCTCATTGAGAAGCAGATTTGATTCTGAGTTGTGATGGATTGATACTTAGCAGCGGACATATCACACACAGACCCCAAATTGTGATCACAACAGCTGCATTTGTTGAAACGTTCTGACTTGCGCACGTCAAAACATTTTCTGTATCTGTCATTAGTGCTGCTATCTATAGAGGTGGAGGAATATACAGATGCAAAAGTTTGCTGCGGCCCATGGGAGAAGTTTGATGGCACAAGGTAGCTTCTTACTGACTGTGGACTGTAGTGCATAGTTTTGCAGGCATGCAATTGTCAGATTTCTTGTTGCAAACTAGATTGTTAATATGGTACGAAATTGGACTTTGATGTGACGTTTATACTTGCACAGTGCTTCGAATTTTTCCGCTTGCTCCTAAACCTGTACTTGCTTCTTTAGTGCCAAACCCCAATGTGACTGGATTGGCTTGATTTGCTACCCTGCATTTCTCAATTGACAGGTCATTTGGGATTCCCTCTAACCCTCAGTAATATGCCGTTACTGACCACTCCTACTGGTGTTCCCGGACACCAGACTGGAACCGACTGCGACAACCTAATGCACGCTAAATTGCTGCCACCACCAGTTTCCTTCAACGGCACCTGGAATCGCTTGGTTTTGGGTGTTGTGTATAGCTGCTGCAGCACCTCTTTGCTGTTGACTGACTTTTTCCTATTGACCACTTACTTTGGATCAGGACTGACGGGTAGCGGCAGAGCATTGATACAGGGCACTGGGTTCAACTAAGGACAGCCGAGGAATAGATTGGAATTTTAGCTCTGCAGGTAACAGGACTACAGCAGTCAATAGGCATCATTCAGGTCCATGCAAAGAAAATGGTGTTAATTTGTTCCTAAAGAGTCCTTACATGGACTGTTGCACAGTTTGTGGTAATGGTGATTCCTCCAGAGGTACAGATGGTAAACCTCCGTACATGGAGCTATATTACCCATTATATATAGTTTGTGCACAAATGTAGGCAGGGGGTAACCCAGACCATAGCCCCTTGAACCAATCCAGGCTGATTCACGCAACTTTCACATGGATCAACCTGCAGAGTTTCACACATTGTAACATTGTTTCCAGTGCCGGGGGGTTATCCTCCGCCATGTCCATGCACTCTCATAGCTCAACCTCCTTCTTCACCCCAATGCTACAAAGACTCAACTGGGGACTTATTCTTTAAATCTACAGCCCATAATACTTACAAGAGGATTGCTCCAGGGCAGCTGGAACCCTCAGGGCTCCTGTGTGGCTAGACGCCATTTGGAAAAGACAATGCGTCTCCTGGATTAATTAATTTGGCGCCACAGCGCAATAGACATTAGACCTTCCCGTACTGTGATGACCATTTCCTATACATCATGTGAGGGGTTCAGTCAGAATATAGGAGTCCACTGCGAAGTGTGTTGGGGAATAGTCTCTCGTAAAGCAGAATCTCACTCGTACCTCTAATGATTTCTTCACATATGCTGCATCTACCACTCCTATTGAAATGCTCTGGACGCTGCTAAACAAACATACTTCCAATCCCTCAGTGTCCAGGATCTCACTCCTACTTCAAGGACAACATTGATAAGATTAGTCTAAAAATGGTATCATTTTCCTTTACAAGCAATTGGCTCAATTCCTTCCCAGCTCTCTTTTCAGTTGATCCCACAATTGAAGATGAAGTATTTACTCTCTTCTTATCTTCCTACTCTACCTCCTGTCCTTTAGATACTATTCCCTCACAAATCGGTAGATCCCTGTCTCCTGTGCTCATCCCAATGCTAACTAAAATCTGTAATTCTTCTCTCTCTATTGGTATCTTCCCATCATTATACAGGCACGCAGTGATTACTCCTATTCTGAAAAAACAAAATTCTTACCCAAACTCTCTTTCATATTACCATCCAATCTCTCAGCTCCCGTGCCCCTCCAAGCTTCTCAAGAGACTTGCCTACACTCGCCTCACACACTTTCTTTCCTCACACAACCTATTGGATCCTCTTCAGTCAGGCTTTCATTCGTAACACTCTACAGAGACTGCGTTGACCAAGGTTGTCAATTATTTAATCACTGCTAAAACTAAAGGCCACTACTCTCTTCTAATTCTTCTGGATCTCTCTGCTGTCTTTGACACTGTTAACCATTCTCTTCTGATACAAATGCTACAATCGATAGGTCTTTAAAACACTGTCCTATCCAGATTCTCATCTTCCTATCTAATATCTCTTTAGGTGTTTGTTTCTCTGGATCCACCTCCGCTCCTCTTCTTTTATCAGTTGGAGTACCGCAGGGCTCAATTCTAGATCCTCTGCTATTCTCTATCTACACCACTTCTCTTGGAAAACTAATAAGCTCCTTTCGATTTGAGTATTATCTCTATGCGGATGATACCCAAATGTATCTATCCTCTCCTCATCTTTTACCATCTGTGTTGGCCCACGTTACTGACTGTCTTTCTGCCATTTCATATTAGATGTGCTCTGGCCAATTCTAACTCAATTTTTCAAGAACAGAGTTAATAATATTTCCACCCACCAACAGAAGCTTCCTGCCTGACATTTCTATTTCTGTTGACAACATAATGATAAATCCCACACCGCAAGCTCACTGTCTAGATGTGATCCTTTGTTACCCACATCTACTCTATGGGGTAAATGTATCAAGGTCAGATTATTTAAGCGATTTAAAATCATGGCAAATTGCGGGTGATAACCAGCGACTTTAGTCCCCAAGTCGCCAGATGTATTAAGCTGCGATTTTTACTCTGATCTTCAAAATTGCTTGTCATCTCTGGCGATTTGTCAAACACTCCTGTGTTTAGCTAATTCTCCGCTGCTTAGCAAACTCTCCGTGTGTAATAGCTACGTGATTAGTAAACACATCACTGTTACACTGGTCTGCCTATAGAGCCGGCAGTCCGGCAGCTGTCAAAAGGATAAAAGTTTATAAATGTAAATAAAAAATGCGTGGGGTCCCCCCGTCCTACCACTGTTAACCCTAGTGCTGCCAGCCTACTGCTGGTTGCGTAAAAATCAGGGAAAAATTTGCGTGGCGTCCCCCTGATTTTCACTTAACCAGCACTAGGCAAACCAGTCTGGGGTGGGTGGCACTATAGCAGAGGGAGACAGAAAATGAGCAGGCCCTGCCTCTAGGAATACCCAGCTCAGTGCTAGAAGCAAGCACCAGCATACCCATGGTAGCCAGGGCATGCTGGCACTTGGAGACCCACAAGTGCCAACATGCCCTGACACCCATGGCTGGCTGAGACCTGTAGTACCACCAAACAAAATGTTAAATCAAGCACAACTCCCTGTTTTAAAACCACAATATTGCAATGAAAATAATAAAACCCCAATAAATACACTAAACACCCTCATCCATACCACATAAATTTATTAAAAATAAGAAAATCACAATATACTTACCAATCTGAATTCTTCATCTGTTGTCAGCAGCTTTTAATCCATAAATGCTTGTAAACCATGTCCCAAAACAATTCCAAACTATTCCAAACTCAGGCTCCATGACAATTAGACTCTCACCCCTCCAATCTATTTTGCAAGCACCGGCTAAATTAATTTTCCTTGCAAATCCGTCTTCCTCTGCTGAGCCTCTCTGTCAGTCTTTACATTGGTTGGCTGTTTATCAAGGATCCAAAATAAAATACTTCTATTAACCTAGAAGGCCATCAACAAAACTTCACCAACATACATCTCTTCACTTGTCTCAAAATAATTCCCAACTCGACACCTCCATTCAGCACAACATCTGTGTCTCTTATTCACTCCCATTACCTTCTCCCATTCCCGGTTACTGGACTTTTTCGAGCTGCAACCACTTTGTGGAATTCCCTTCCTCGCACAGTAAGACTTTCCTCTAGTCTTCAAACCTTCAAGCCTTCTCTGAAAACCTACCTCTTCAGCTATGCTTACAGAATTCCCCATCCAACTTTTTAACCTCCCGAGGTAACTCCATTACCATCCTTTACCCAGTTCCCACAAGACAACAACCCTTTGACCAACATTGCTGTGTGACTGGATCATATAGACCACTAAGTACTTTTTACCTTTTTATTCTAACTGGACCAGTGTGCAATATGTAGTACTTACCCTCATGTATCAAACTCCCATTGTTCCATAGATTGTAAGCTCGCGAGAGGGCCTTCTTACCTCTTTGTCTGTCTGTGTTACACAATATTGTTTTATTATTGTGTTTGTTTCCAATTGTAAAGCTGTATGGAGGATGCTAGAGCTATATAAATAAATGTTGATGATTGGTCCAGATAGGCACTCTAGTCAAAGCCAAAGTAATTCTTAGGTTCCAGGGCTTTCTGCAAAATTCCAGAAAACATCAAGATCAAGGTCAACATCAACGTCACAGGCATGCACTTGTTTGACCATGAATCTTACCGCACCATGTTTGTAATACAATTAGTAAATAGACTTCCTGAACTACAACAAGATAACCATTGTAATTTCCCAAACAGTTTTTATTGCTGTGTAAGTTGATAATTACAACTTAAATATACCGTATTTCCCCATGTATAAGGCGCTCCCATGTTTAAGACGCACCTTAATTTTGGCCCCGAAATTTCAAAAAAAATAATATTACGGAAGCTGTCAAAAAAGGCAGGGAGAGTGTAATGGCTGGCTGCTCTGATTGTGATCAGAGCAGCCGGGCAGCACACTCTCCCTGCAATCGCCCCCCCCCCCCCCGCGCGTTGCCACTGTGCCTCTGTCCCCCTCCTCCTGGATCCCCGCTGCCACTCTGCCTGTCCCCTTCCTCCTGGATCCCCGCTGCCACTCTGCCTGTCCCCCGCCTTCTGGATCCCCGCTGCCACTCTGCCTATCCCCGTCCTCCTGGATCCCTGCTGCCACTCTGCCTGTCCCCGCCTTCTGGATCCCTGCTGCCACTCTGCCTGTCCCCCGTCTCCTGGAACCCCGCTGCCACTCTGCCTTTCCCCTTCCTCCTGGATCCCTGCTGCCACTCTGCCTGTCCCCCGCCTTCTGGATCCCCGCTGCCACTCTGCCTGTCCCCTTCCTCCTGGATCCCCGCTGCCACTCTGCCTGTCCCCCGCCTTCTGGATCCCCGCTGCCACTCTGCCTATCCCCGTCCTCCTGGATCCCTGCTGCCACTCTGCCTGTCCCCCGCCTTTTGGATCCCCGCTGCCACTCTGCCTGTCCCCCGTCTCCTGGAACCCCGCTGCCACTCTGCCTTTCCCTTTCCTCCTGGATCCCCGCTGCCACTCTGCCTGTCCCCCGTGTAACGCTGCCCCGCTCCCCCTCGATCCCCCCACTGCCCCTGTAACGCTGCCCCACTCCCCCTTGATCCCCCCGCTGCCCCTGTAATGCTGCCCCGCTCCCCCTCGATCTCACCCGCTGCCCCTGTAACGCTGCCCTGCTCCCCCTCAATCCCCCCCCGCTACCCCTGTATAAGACGCACCCAGGTTTTAGACCCAAAATTTTTGGGAAAAAGGTGCGTCTTATACATGGGGAGATACGGTACCTGATGAAATTTTGCACCTGAAGTGCATGGATCATTTTTCAAGATTTGGTACACATAACTTCTAACAATTAAAACTTCTAAATCAGGATATGGAAACACAAAAAAGACGCATTGCTGTATCACATTAGGGGCATGCTAACATCATATTGGGCGTCACCACATCTAAAGTGTCATGCCAGCTGGCACACGTTTGAGCCTGCATGCACATGTGCATTGCACATTTTTTAATAAGATTGAAGAATTTCCAATTTTTGTTATCTCTGGGATAATAAGAGTTATTTACAGTAACCTTTATTTTAATATTGTTTTTGAAGGGTTTAAATGAATTGGGATCAGATGAATTGAGCAGAATCTATAATATTAATGTTTCGTATTAATTTGGAGGTATACTGTACATATTAATTGGGGAGAAGTTCAGCGTGCATAACAATTTGTGATATTGGACTTGGTCCAATAGTTCTGTTTTCGGATAATTAATTCATTAATCTTTTACTGGCTCACACATATTGTTTAAAAGGATGGCAGCAGAACTCGGTTTAAAGCACATGTTTTTCAATTTATAGTTAATTATTACATTTTTTTATAGAATTAGAAATTAAAAGTGTTAGAAAATAAAATTTTAGGTAACATTTACAAAGTTATTTACTCTGAATCAATGAAATATTGTAGAATCTCAAACTTTTCAGAATCGTTTTATTTTTAAGAGCTTGTTCAAACCAAAATGGTTTGTTTGGAAGCTGAGAATAAAGATGAATAAGGGCCTGATTCATTAAGGATCTTAACTTGAGAAACTTCTTATTTCAGTCTCCTGGAAAAAAACATGTTACAATGCCAGAGGTGCAAATAAGTATTCTGTTTTGCACATAAGTTAAATACTGACTGTTTTCTCATGTAGCACACAAATACTTGATAGCTTATTTGTACACTGATATGTAAAGTTGATATTTGTGTGCTACATGAAAAAACAGACAGTATTTAACATATGTGCAAAACAGAAAACTAATTTGCATCCCTTGCATTGTAACATGGTTTTGTCCAGGAGACTGAAATAAGAAGTTTCTTCAGTTAAGATCCTTAATGAATCAGGCCCTAAATCATTCAATTTGTAAATCCGCAAATTGAATTATTTGATCCTACGGTTTAAATAACATTTCCAACATGAAGTTGAAGTATAGGTTACTATATGCAGTAAATATCTCTCTGGTATGACTAATAGGAATGGGAGCTAGGTATGGTATGTGTTATAATTGCTTTAAGCTTTTTTTATTTTATTTGTTCTATTGGTTTATTGATTTTTATTTGTTATCAGTTTTGCAACGTCACAAAACTTTTGTAGAATAGTACAATAATTTCAATACTTTGCAGTGAAAAAGATAGATTTCTGGAAAATATACTTTTCATTTTTTGTTGCTGTAAAGAATATGAAATAATTTGAACCACAGCTACTCTTGAGTGAAAAAAGTTGGCTGGGCGAACCAAAAGTGAATCTCAATGTCTACAAAAGTTCAAATTTGTATGATAGACTTATTAAATCTACAAAGCTATTATTTTGTGATTCGCTTATTTTCTTTGGATTGTCTTTTTCTACATTGGATGTTTTCATTGTCTGAATTGTGTGTCAATCATTCTCAACTCAAAAACATATTTGGTAGATTCAAATATATGAACTTAAGAGTCATATGCAGAACGCATCTATTTGCTTATCTCTGCTTGTAATAAAAAAAACCTATAACATGGGCTAGTACCCATCATGGATTAAAAGGTAAAAGCTGAATATAATGTTGGAAGTATACAATTATGTAAAAAATAAGTCTCAAAAAAAACATTAAAAATATTTTTGAAACAGCAAATATTTTATCCTTCATGACGACATCAAACACTCCAACATTGGATGTGAATAACCTAATACTGGCAGTTTTATAATTGCGTAAGGTTATAACTAAATTACATTGTTTTAAATGAACTTAGTATCATTTTACATTATTTTACATCATCATCAGCTATTTATTGTGTTAAATTGTAAATAGCAGACCAATTGTATTAATCCCGTGGTTGAATTATATAATGTATCCTTGTTTAATGCAAATGTACCTCTTTTTCTTGAGATGTAGGTTTGAAAATGTTTCGCTGTAGTGTTGCTAAGACAATCAGTCTGTGCTACTTTTTAATGTTTAATTACTTTAGGCATCCGCTAGGTTGTACAATGTTAAGACCAATACGTCTCACGTAACCAATGGGCCCATATGGTATATTACCCGCAAACTTCTAATGCCTAATCAGTGTGATGAGTATCTTAACTATCCGGAGAGCTCTGCCGCATCACCCGCAGCCAATATAGATTTTTCTCGTGTGACTTTACCAGGCAGCTGGTTGCAGTCAGAAATATTTCCTGCGGTGCATTTGTCCACAGTTACTTGCTGGGATAATATACTTTCTGTTAACCAGGGAGTCATTGAAAGCTACTTGTATTGTCTACAGCCATACATATAAAATCACAGTTGCTGGAAAATAACAATACGTACAGCAGTAATAATCACCAACACTGCAGCTGTTTATAGACTTGGGTTTAGCAGCTAGGGTGCAGCTCGCAAACAATACTATAAATCTTACTTATCTCAGAAATGTCGGAGCAGAATTATACACCTAGAAAAAGGAAAGAAAGAAATATTGATATATCTATTTTAACAATCACTGTGTCCCATTTTTCATTCCTTTTACTCAAGAAAAAGAACTTACAGACATAAATTCTTGCTAAACATTGATACAATATCTTACTTTTATTTGGAGCTCTATTTATTCCAAGTAGAAGTTAAAATCATCTCCTGGATGCTGCCATATCTGTTTTATTTTAAGCCATTAAGGGCTATTTACGAACTGCTAATATGCAGAACTGCAGTGCTGTTTTATTTACGCACTTATGACTAATAGTCCTCCCAGTGCTATTCAAGGTGTACCCTGAGTTTACCATATTTTAAAACACTCCTGTAACAGGAGAAGTGTCTTGCATAGTGGGTTTGTGGATACTCCGTAAATTGGGCATAAGGTAGTCAGCAAAAATGTTATTACAAAGTCCACATTATTTACTTTAAGGGTCTCCCTCTGAACTAACAGACATCCAGACTGGCTTTTTTATAGTCGTCCTTATGAGTGTTTGAATGTTTTTATGGCATTGGTTGAAGGATGCCTATAGCTGCGTCTCTCCACCAAACTGCAACTAGAATGCTTAAAATGCATATCACTAATAAATGGAAACTGGGGTGCAATAAGAGTGGGACCACATGCAACAAACAAGAATGAGAGTACTTGTGTTCCATGAGGCATACTGTGGATTGGATAGGTGGAGGCAGTGATAGCTTGAAGTGAGGAAGACGTCTAAAAGCGACAAACTGCCTGCAGGCCAAGTGCGAGAGCGTGGGTGCTTAATTCAGAAAGGCACCTGGAGAGACACCTTTGTATAGCATATATTGACCCTATAGCTGTGGAGAGGACCAAGGAGGGTCATCGACAGCATAAGAATCACTAGAGAGGAGCATGCAGTGCAGCAGAGCAGGGAGAAAGAGAGATTACCTTCCTAAAAAAGAGCTAGTTCCTAAGCCAAGGCATACAATCCAACTCGTGAGATGCTATTGCTGCTTCCTGTACTAGACAACTCTTGCTGTGATATCAAGTAACTCTACTGTGAGCTGAAACTAGCTTGCTGCAGCTAGTTGATACGTGCTGTAGACATTATGTTGGAATAAAACTATTGTGCAGTTTGCTTAAGTTAAAGTTGACCTTCAGAAATGGGATAGGTTATATATTTCTTGGATCGGCCATATAACGGCGGTAAAAATGAATCTCTTACCACAAATTCTCTATTTGTTTCAGACCCTGCCTATCTGAGTACCCTCTCTTGCGCTGCAAACCCTCCAGAAGCAAATTGCCAGATTTGTTTGGGCTGGCAGGCGACCACGGGTGCAAGCTTGTAAGCTTTACCGGCGAAACTCAAAAGGAGGGTTAGGCCTCCCGAATATCTCCAAATATTATATAGCTGCACATCTGACCCAGTTAGTCCTATTCCATTCCCCACCTTTCACAAGACTCTGGGTAGACATTGAGGCCCACCTTCTACATTTACTTTCGCCCCATACACTACTGTGGATATCAATCAAGCATAGACCGCCACTCTCTCTACTCCTGCTTACCGCCTGTTTCTCTCTCCAGATATGGGATTACAGTACTCGTACGTTTGAACTTCTAAGAAACGCGGAAGCCATGTTCCCATTATAGAACAATCCAGTTTTTCCGCCGGGACAGCAACACTCCTCTTTCCAGCACTGGTCCTGTCAAGGCCTAAGGTTCATTACTGATATAGCGCCTATGCGGATATTCCCTGAATTTGCAGACATACAACGACGATATAATATCCCCCATGGCCGTTTCTACCAATATCTTCAATTAAGGCATCTATATCAATCCATGCCAGCACTCAAGCTCATATACCAACTCACGCCCTTAGAAACTTTTTGTAGAGGTAAATCCCTCCCCACTCTTTTAATCTCCACCTTCTACAGCATATTGGTGGCATTTTGTCAACCTGTAAAAGATCGCTATGAACTAAATTGGGAAGAGGACCTTAAGTTGGATCTGGAGGTAGAGGAGTGGGCTAAGATCAGGACACGAGTTGCCAAGAGCTCTATTTGCGTACGAACCAAAGAAAACTCGTACAAGCTCCTGTATGGGTGGTATTTGGTTCCAACCCGCCTGAAAGCTATATATCCCGATTCCTCTAGCCTGTGTTGGAGATCGTGTGGACAAGAAGGCTCATTTCAACCCATTTGGTGGTCCTGCCCTAGGGTCGTGGGATTCTGGCGAAGAATTCATAATTTAATCCATAGAGTCACCTCTATACAAATTCCTCTCTGTCCATCCTACTCCTTACTACATAGACCCATACCGGATACGGATAAATACACAACGCACTGGTGAGCCATATACTCAACGCAGCCAAATGTGCAATAGCGGCAAACTGGAAACAACCAGAACCCCCTGCATTACCTGAAGTTATTAACAAAGTATGGCAGACGTACCTTTGTGAACATATCACAAGCATCATTAATGACCGCCCCAACAAATTTCGAGCAATCTGGAATAATTGGCTCGTCTCTTATGGAGCGGATCAACCAAGACCTGATTAGAGCGAAAACTGATGTCTTCAATATCAGTTACGCACCAAATGAGGAGTATCTACTATATACCTAGATGCCAGGCCAGACACCTATCTTCCTTCCCCCCCTTACCATACCAACATGCCTTTCCCCTGACTCCTTCCCTTCCTCTCTCCTTCTTCTGAGACTTCCCTTCCATCTTCCCTTCCTATCCTCTGCTTTTCTCTTTTTTATCCTTACTTTTATTGTCACTACTCATATTGATCTTGTTTTGTAATCACTCTATATTTGTTGTTTGCTCAATGTGATTTATGCTATGTACTGTTTAAAGTTTGAAAAATACCCTAATAAAATATGTTTAAAAAAAAAAAAAGAAAATACAGGGATGAGGTTGAGTTTACAGCCTGAGAATTCATCCAGTCGGATAATTCAAGTCCGGCTATGTGTCTACCCCATACTTGCCAACTCTCCCTGAATGTCAGGAAGACTCCCTGAACTAGGGGTGATCTCATTCACTCCCTGAAGAGTCTGGCAATCTCCCTGATGCTGAGCCAGTACAAGACGTGGTTGGCTTCGCCATCTGTGGCATGATGACACAGTTCAGAAATTGTGTCCTATGTCCATGTATTGATGCCTATGGAGGTGGCCATTTTCATGAAGACCAAGATCTAATCAAAGACTGACAGGTAAGACAACATGAGTTCAGTAATGGAGACAGAAATGTAAAATTCTCTCCAGTCTCTAGACATTCATTAGCTGCTTTTCTTTAACACATAGTTGCCTACTCTCCCAGACTGTCCGGAAGACGGACGCATTTCTGGAAGACCTCCCGGGAGAGCAGGGCAACCTCCCGGTTCTCGCCCCGCAGTAGATAAGTGGTGAGGGGGGGGCTTAATGATGCAAATACTGTGTCATCTTAGCCTGCTGTAATTGGCCAAAATTGTGACAATCGTTCAGGGGCAGGGCCAAAATGATGCAATTCATCAAGCCCCACCCCCGCACGCCCACCTCCCCCGGGATCTCCCTGAAGCTAACAAGGAAAAGTTGGCAAGTATGGTCTACCCATCACCCCACCCATGCCCTTTTAGATGGTATACCTTTTGCATGCATATATTATTTCACTTACACTCACTGCAGTATTACAAGTATTATCACATCTCTCATGAGAAGTATTGTGAACCAATATATTTTTGAACATATAAACTCTTTATTTTATACAGATTGCTTTCTGTTCTTTACATGTACAATACCACTGCCACTAAGATTCATCCCATTTACATTTATATGCATTTTTCTTTTTTATCTGAAGCGCCAGGATTTATCTGTATTATTTGCCACTCCTAAATTTATTTTACTCTTTTTTTATAGCTAGTTTTCAGTCCCCCACACCCCCATTGCAGCCCTCCTCACCTGCTTTCCAGTCCCCTTGACCAGCTTTTCAACCGCCTTGAACCTGTTTTCAGCTCCACTGACCTGGTTTCCAGCCCCCTTGACCCACTTTCCAGTTCCCCTCACCTGCCTTCCAGCTCCCCCCATCCCTACTTTCCATCCCCCCTGCACATGTTGCTTTAGTAAAAAAAAAAAAAATTAATTATTTTTTTTTTAATTTGTAAATGCAAGAAAAATATTACTATAGTTGAGGTTTGTTCAACTCATTTTTGCTGTTTATTTATATTTAAAAAATAAAATAAAAAATAGTTCCATAAATTGGTGTGCGTGCGTACGTACGTGTTTAAAATAAATAAAAATGAATAGTCGTGTACAATTGTACCATAATATAGGGACATTTTGAACTTTGTCCCTTTGCATTGGTTACTAACTCCCAGGTATTTTTAAACATAAGGTAGTCTGTGATGAGGGTAGCAGGGCTAAAAACATTATGACATCATCCCCTATTACTGTAATGAACGAGGTACAGTTTGTTTGGGGGATAATCGTTTGCTTTCCACACACACTGTTATGGGCTCAGAGCCATTATGTCATTATCACCAAATTGGACACATTCACAATATTTGCCCTCCAACCCTTCCCCCTCCTCCCAGGGGTACCCACCCCTGTGCTATGGCCCTTCCTACAACCCTAGGTGGTGTGTGGGGGGTAATATTAGTAGTACAAGACATTAAAGCATTTTGTCTCTGGCACACTACAGATCTCAGCATGACTAGGCTGCTATTAAATGTCTGGGCATTCTGGCACGTGTATTACTACAAGAACAAAAATACCCATGGCTGCAAGCCAGTGCTGGGACCTGTAATACTCCCCTTCAAAGTAAGCTCAGTCATCCTATTTATAACAAGCAGCAATCCAAATGCCCAGTGTACTCAAACATACGGGTGCCGCATGGTCGGTGGCGGAACACAGACTTCCGCAGTCCGACGCAGTGGTACGTCACACCAGCTTTTACATTGCGTAAATGACTTTCTTACAGAATTCAACTAGCCAAAGTGCGAGCGTATAATGCTGAACACGGGTTGCACGTACATGAGGCAGGCACAATGTCTTCCGCTAGATGCACAAGTTCACCTATTCTGTACTTAGCAACAATTATCTCAAAACAACGCTGCAAAACGTGGCAGTACCATGACTTTCCAGTAGCTTTCTTACTATTTCCACCATGTGCATTTCACTAACAATCCTGCAGAAGTAAACGTAGATTGATTTTCCGGAGGCCCTTAAAAAGCCGAGAACGTGGGCACGCCTGGCGGACAAATAGTCGCATTGCGCAAATAAAGATGTTTTGCAGCCAAATTCTTCACACTCTTGCGAATTTACTTCTTGAAACACCAATTTTACATTGAATATTAGACTAATGTTATTAATATAAGCAAATTAATCTGATATATTTTTTACTATTAATTCAGTGTCCAATGTTCCTTTGTTTTATCAACCTTGTGCAACTTCCTACTATACTGAAACAAGCCTTAAACACGGTGATACAGACTGCGAAAAACTAATACATTTTTCAGAGAGCAAGGTGCAATTTCCCGCACATAGATAAAAAGACAAGGCATCCCCACAACAATCAGCATATCAAATTATTCCGGCTGAAAAAGAACTGCATAATTATATTATTGGGTAATAAATAACACGCTGGGAATAGACGTGTAATTGTCTTGTATGTAGCTTTGATCTACAATATAATTAAGGTTCGGACCCGCTTTACAACAAAAGATTGAGCTAAGTGGGGGGGATATTCTGTTCATAACGAAAGAACAAAGAATCAACAAGGTTTTATTACCGCTAATTCAATTAAATCAACATGTAACATATTCAGGGAACGCCGAGCGTCTATTAAACATTTTTTTTGTTCCTTTTTGAAAGGCCAAAACGTGGAAAGCATTATAATATTTTCATTTCAGAGAGTACGCTGTATACAAATATATCTAGTGATATTTTCCATGGCCTTCCATTGTCTGCTCACTTCCAGGGGCACATATGACTCATTGCAGTCTACTATTGTCTGCCATACAGTAATTATTTGAAGGTCTTGCTGATGTGTTAGGTAAGCTTACATAATCCAAGTAAACTTTTCTAAACTATCTGAAATTTAGGACATAAAAGAAAAGACAGGGACTTCAAAATTAGGGAAAAATGTAGAGTTTTAGAAACATGTTTTAATTTAAATCATGGATTTAAGACTGATTGATATTGATATAGTCTCACCTAACACCATTTAGTATGATATATAACTTTAGAGATTCACATCTCCTATGTGTATCCTCATCAGCAATCAACATGGCCACACAATGCCAATCCCACCGCTGGACCCAAGTGCCCAGAGTCAGAATCAGTCTTCCATTTGGCCACTCAGGCCTGTAGCAAAACTAATTAGATCCAGGTAACAGGAAAGAAGTGATATATCTTAGAGCGCTCCTTTACAGAGTGTGGCTGTATACGATGTATATCGGGGTATTCAGAACAGAAATTTATGTTGAAAAGACATACATTGGACAGGTGCTACACAACCAATGCATACAGAATATATGTTTCACTAGATAATGGAAATTCATATGAAGCCAAAGTCTAACGAAGTGTTTTCTCCAGTTCAATTAATGATGTTTTCAAGACAGAAAATCCAGGTGCATATAAAATATAAACCAAAAAATCATATAGTGGTAAATTTATCAAGCTTAAGGTTTGAAAAAGTGGAGATGTTGCCTATAGCAACCAATCAGATTCCAGCTGTCATTTTGTAAAATGTACTAAATAAATGATAACTAGAATCTGATTGGTTGCTATAGGCAACATCTCAGTATGACACAGTATGACAGATTTAAAAGTCCACTTTTTCAAACCTGCAGTTTAGTAAATATACTCCCAGGTGTTTTGCTACTTGGGTGATATGACCTACACTGTAGCATGTTGTTGGAAGATGACCAGACACACAGGCGAATAGCTGTTATCTATCGGCATCAATTTCCATCATGACAAACATGACTATTTTCTTTTTTGATATGTATTGGGCATTAGAAGGTCTGTGCCTCAATTTCACCAGCTTAATAGGTGTTACATGCCAAATACTCATGCAAATGCATTGGAAGCGGCAGCTACAGGACACGTGAAGGGCACCCTGCAACACCGGGTCACGTCCCCTCCTCTGAGGCTATAGATCCCCCCCAAAACCCCCCAGGGACCTCTTCTGACCGGTGCATGCACACAATGTGCTTGAACCACTCTGCCCGGGAGGTGAAAAAAATCATTGGTGGGCCCTTACCCAAATTTTCGCTATGGGTCCTCAGAAGCCTCCGTTAGGCACACAAATCCGTGTGCTTATCAATGAATATTGTTTGAGCAAAGGTAGAATTATTACATCACACAAAACTCCAGTTGCATGATGGGATTACACATTTGCAAGTTTGTAAACAGACTTTACTGATTTTTACTGATTGACGCATAGACAGCCCCATTACCAGGATATGCTGCAGCAGAACTTTGCTTTGTTTTGTTTGCCTGTTTACAATCACACGTACACAAATATAGACTCAGAGTGACAAAAAAGCAAGGTATTAGGTCTCACTCCCTTAAGGGATAATAAGAGGTGTGTGACAGATACGAAGGGTGTAGGTTGTATTCATTAACAATTGTGCTGACTCTGGTTAAATGTATTCTGCTGATCTATTCTTATTTCTGTAAGAACTTAGTGATCAGGAAATGGCTGCTAGTATCTTTGTATCTAAACACATGACTATCTTTATGTAATAATGTCATGTACAGCCACAGTGATATATTGTTATTTGTCCAGCCATGTGCTTTGAGTCTACGATCCCTGTAAACATGGGATATATTTATCAAGAGTCTTAAAGTCCTATTGCTTTGACCAAGGGCTGGCTGGACTGGGGGGGCAGGGCCCATAGTGAGCTACCTTGGGCTGGGCCACTGGGCCACCTGCATTTTTTTCTTTAAAATGTTCCTAATAGACTGGTGAGTCGAGTCTTGCCTCCCTGGCTGTGCTGTATTCGGGGGTACCGCTGGCGATAGCAAAGCAGTAAGTTAACCCTTACAGATCCGACACAGTATCGTCGAGGCAGCTGAGTATCACTGCCACGATTGCCCAGCCTGTCCCAGATACGCAATCTGAACTGCTGGCCGTGACTGGTGTTACCTCATCATCATCATCACCATTTATTTATATAGCGCCACTGATTCCGCAGCGCTGTACAGAGAACTCATTCACATCAGTCCCTGCCCCATTGGAGCTTACAGTCTAAATTCCCTAATATACACACACAGACAGACACAGACTAGGGTCAATTTTGATAGCAGCCAATTAACCTACCAGTATGTTTTTGGAGTGTGGGAGGAAACCGGAGCACCCGGAGGAAACCCACGCAAACACGGGGAGAATATACAAACTCCACACAGATAAGGCCATGGATGGGAATTGAACTCATGACCCCAGCGCTGTGAGGCAGAAGTGGTAACCACTTAGCTACCGTGCTACCTTAGTTAATTAACAATGAATACACCTTTTCTGCCACCACAAAGAATTTATTATGGTGTCCTTACGTTCACCAGAACCACTTATTAATGTTTCACACTTAAATCACATACATATGTAGCAATAGCCTCCCTGGGCTTCGTAAGTTCACAAAGAATCACGGAGAGTACGCTAGATAAAATATGTTTAATCTGAAAAATGTTTCCAAGGCTTATTTACAAAAAGGTAATAAACAGACATATAATAGGTTGCACAAATGAGTTTCAGAAAATAAAATAGGAAATAAAACCAGAATCCCTACTTACAAGTTCAGGAATTGGTGTGTGAGGAGAACACATTGAGAAGCATGGCACATTTCAGTCATGGTAGACCTTCCTCAAAGAATTGGACAATCATGTCCGAAACAAGGGATTTTTAAACCATTTCTTGTTGGCTCTTCACCCCCCACCTTAGGAATTTAGTTTGTCAATAAAGACCGATTAATCTCCAAATGTCACAGAGCTTTCCGAAGTAAATTATCTATCATTTAGATATATGCTTGGGCACCTCTGAGAATCTCTCACTTCTGCTCTTTCTGCCTGGCTAAGTCCAACTCCTCTGCATACACAACCTACTCCCAGATCTGTCTCTAGGCCTGGCTACTTTCAAAAGACCATTGGCACCTGCCTAGGTCAGACTCAGTTCAGTTAACAAAATACACTTTGGAAGGTTACATAAAATATTTACAGTGTTATACATAGATTCAACAGAAAATAGCAATCAGTCGTTAGATATACTACATTTCGTTACAATCAGTGTCTTTTTCCTGCCTATCTCCTGTGTGTTCACTTCTAAATGAAGCCTAAAAGGTGCAAATTGGTACCTGGACAAGCTATGCTGTGATGCAAGGGGTGCAAATGCATTTTTTATTTTGCATGCAGAGAATATTTGTGCTGCTTTTGCCTGTAGTATAGAAACAGCTTCATTTTTACTCTGTGATTTAAAGTTGAGCAAGGACACGCGCTCTCTCAACTCTGAATATGTCCGCACATTTGATATTTGCTCCCCTTCCGCCCTGCAGCTCAACATGATATATCACCTTCCACCTGGATTTACGCCTATCTCTCAATCAGACACTTAGCATATAAGGAACAAACCACCCACTGTGAGAGCGGCTCATTACAGCTCCCAGCCAGGTAAGGCTGAAATTGCAAAACTGTTTTGAATCAATAAAAAACATTATTTATGACTCATAAATGCAGCTCTCAGACCAGAGTTTTCTTATTTGAAAAGCTTGCAATTGTGCCCAGTAATTAGATATATCACTTTTGAATTTCTGTTGATACTTTTGTTTGCAAAAGTTCTCCATGCTTTAATGTAAATGTGTAAGAAAATAGTAAGCATGTAATTAGCTAGGGAGTGAAAAGCTAAAACTGCATTGCGAAAACCCATATAGTTCTATGAGTCCACATGATTTCAGAGTTTGTTCAAGGAGATGCACTCTGGCCCATGGAATATTTTAAGAAGGACAAGAGATAGGGCTTCAGGTCAATTTTTTTCTTCTTATTTTCACAAATCCCTAGACCAGTGTTCAGCATAGTGAGGCCCAGATGCTGCTTATAGCTGCTTTATGACTTAGGAGAAGGGTATCGACGTGGAAGTGGCAGGATCATTCTAAGCCTTCCTTTGTCCTGAGGCACAATTTGGATACTGCCTTCCCCCCTCCGGACAGACCGCAACCACATTCCTCACTGAGTGAAGGAGGAAGCGCATGGTGATCACTCAGATCAATCATCTTGCACTCCCTTCTGTGAGAATGTCTATGGGGTGACGTATGTGGGGTAAGACGTATGTGTGTGTTTTCTGCACTAAGTGGGTTTTCATCTCCAGGTATGTCCATCCATGCTTATGCTATTCTGAACATTAATCTGTGTATATCATCCCTGCAACTGTTTGTTTAAAAGTATGTAATAGGAATTTGTTATCTGTTTAAACTTAGGTTGGCCCAGTCTTTTATTGAGGCCTAATTTATGATAGGTATCTGGCCTCCTCTAGCCTATTTGACAAATGTTTCCTTTCCTTTGATTATCTGACCAATTAGCACAGCTGTAGTGTATTCCTAAATTAGCCTGACTACATTTTAGCTTCAGTATATGGGGTGACGTATGTGGGGTGAGACGTGTGTGTTTTCTGCACTAAGTGGGTTTTCTCACAAAGTGTATGAAAATGCACAGTTAGACAACACAGTTGGACAAACATTGGACAGCATTTGATTACTTCCAGCAATAAGCTACATCTGCCACAGCCTAATTCTGCATTACTTGTCTATCTACATGGAACACAGCAAAGAGATAATTCTTTAAAATCCCCTAATTTTTTTGCTTTTGCTCTTTTATCACAATGCTTAACAAATTGCTTTTCTTGGTCTCTTTTCATGGCATTGTCTGTAGGACTGTGTCATCTTTCACCCCTCCACCAACACAAACATTTGTCCACATTGCACCTGCATTACTCCACTCACCTCTAGTTAACACCCATGAACTGTTATCCTATTTATTATCTCTAACAAGTACAGCCTCCACCTGTCACCAGAAAATAAAAGGTCTTACAACCCCCTTACCTATCTTTCTCTCACTCTGCTTCTTTTATCTGGTAAAATATCACCTAATCCAGGTTCCCCACACTTCTCACACACACATACATCAGAGCACTACTGCTCTATAGCAAACCTCAAACACATCACCTGTTTCCCCTCTCTTCCAAAGTCCTTTAAATGTGCCCTTTGGAATGCACGGTCTGTTTGTAACAAACTTACCTCCATACATGACCTCTTCCTTTCAAAAAACCTCAACCTTCTGGCAATAACAGAAACATGGCTCATGCAATCAGACACTGCCTCACCTGCAGCACTTTCACATGGTGGTCTCCATCTCACCCACACCCCCAAACCTGAAGGAAGACAAGTAGGTGGGGTTGGACTACTTCTCTCCCCACAGTGCACGTTCACAGGTCTACCAAATGTCCCATCACTCACGTTCACATCTTTTTGTAGTCTGGCTGGACCGAAATGCAAAATGTAGACTTAACCTCATGTATCAATCTCCCATTGTCCCATAGATTGTAAGCTTGCGAGCAGGGCCTTCTCACCTCTTTGTCTGTTTCACCCAGTTTGTTTACTGAGTTTGTCCCCAATTGTAAAGCACTACGGAATATGTTGGCGCTATATAAATAAATGACGATGATGATGGTGATGAGAAGTGTGGTAACAGTGATAGTCTAGAAAGTGCTCGGAGCAATGTCTCTAAAAAATAGCTTCTGTATTCCCGCTACAGAAGATGACAGCAGAAGAGAACCCACAGTGATTGGTCTGAGTGATTGCTGTACACTTTTTCCATAACTGAAGGTATGAGAATCTCACTAATAGTCTAAACGCCTCATACACAAAAGGAGGGAGTGCATGGTGATCATACAGGCCAATCGCTGTGCACTTCCTCTTGTGGTCAGTGAGGAGCTTGGCCACTGACTGGCTGCATATGGGAAGTGTGAAAGAAAATATGTTGGTCGCAGAGGCAACATACATAAGGCAAAACTGTCACTGTACTCTCAGGTAACTTCTGATATTCAATTCAAATTTTCCTTCTTACGTGTCTAATGTATAGATGTGTAGGGGTAAACTCTCCATTCACTTTTAAAGTTTTAGTTTGGAACTTAAGTCACCATAGAAGTACCCCTGTAAGTTTTATTGCTTATTTTTGTGGAATATTTGCCTCATTCTGCATTTTGCTGTAGAATTCTGCATGTTTTTCCGGTGCACATTGGCCTTAAAGTGTTTCATGGGAAATTTCCCTAGGATTTTCGCTCGTCCCAGAACTTCTCCCAACGTCATGCCCAGCTCTATATATAGACTATAAATTCTGCAAAACGTGGAATATGGAATCTTTGAATTCAGAATTCCTTTTAGCGGAATGACGAAGCCAAGGTAGAACTAAAAGTTTGCATCCCCGTAACTTTGCACCTCTACAAAATTGGATTCGCACAAAATTTCGCCATGACTTTGCTCATCCCTGCATAGATATATTAATGTCTTAGTAGCATATGCCTCTGCTAAGATCCTGTCTTCTTTATTAGCTCTCTGCATATAGAGAACATTCTCAGTGTGATTTGCATTCCTCATCAGCGTAGCTCATTATCACTGACCTCACTCGTTCTGCAGCCATGCCTCCCTCGCTGCAAACCCTTGCCAGACTACTTTAGGCGTTCACTATCTATTACCTTCCACACTCTGCTGAATTTTCCTTTTCAAAAGTTACCAACCATCAGAACGACATAAGTGATCCTTTCAACTAATCACAGCCAACCTTGAGTTCTGAAAGTTGATGGGATGACTTTGAAAATAGTTGCAGAACAGATGAAAAGTTTTCAGAGAATAAAACTAACCATGATTACAATAATTATTATTATAGTATACTTCTTAAGAAGCATCCTGCATTTGTATATATTGGATATGACCATAATATTCAACTGCCAGATTGCCAAGTCTCAAAATTACCGGAATATACGAATGCCTTTGTTATAAACAACACTGAGCTGAGCCTGCGTGACACGTGTATGACAAAGGGTTAACCAAAAAACAGCCACCTGGTCTATCTAAAAGGATTAAATCCTTCCCTATCTATGGCACACACTAGCTTTACGGTACCAACAATGCCACCACCAAGGTTGTTTTTATTAAGAGCTGACACTCTTATTTAGGAAGTCTTTGGTTCTCTCTAGAATTAATCTAGTACAATTTACTTTAATCAGGACCGTCTCTTCCATTTGGCACAATGGGCAGGTGCCCGGAGGCCCTGCGGGCCAGGGGGCCCGTCAGAGGAAGCGCTAAAAAAAAAATCCTGCAAAAAAAAAAAGAAGAAAATACTCACCTTGCGGTCAGCTGGCGATCCGGCTCCCTCCCTGGTCTCCTCCTTCGTGCGACGCTCGCAGTGATGTCACGCCCGCCCGACATCTATTGCGGAGCGCAGCACGGAGGAGTCCCCTGCTGCCTGCTGATTAAAGTTGTTTTTTCACGCTGCAGTGATTTGGAAGAACAGTGAAGAGGATCGCATCGGAGAATAAGGTAAGTTAAGGGTTTTGTTTTTTTAATTATTTCAAGGGACGCTGACGGCTGACCAGTATGTGTGTGTGTGTAAAAAAAGTGGTATATATATATATATATATATATATATATATATATATATATATATATAAAATCTATATCACTTTTTTTTTTACGTGTATATATATAGGGGCCCCGATGCACTGCTTTGCCCGGGGGCCCATAATGTTGTTAAGAGGGCCCTGACTTTAATCAGACTTAACATAATCCACAAATGTTTTCCTCGTTTCAATTATGTAGTTTCTGGACCAAACTGTTGTGTGAATTTGTAAGAACACAAAGACTTGAGCTTATTAAGTGTAATTTAATATGGAAAATACATCCACAATGCTTAAGATAAAACAGGTAATAAAGGGCATAGAAATATAATGCAATTGTTTCTTATAAAGTAAAAAGAATAAAATACAGAATTGATAACTCACATATAATCAAGATTCTGGTGCTGGGAGAAGCAGGAAAAATGGGACACTCTTCAATAACAGATTGACTCCCAAAAGTGAACGATTTCTTAGAGTCACAGAGCAGTTTTAAAACCAAGCTGCAGGGCCCACAGCCCCCCTTACTGTGATGTCAGAACAAAATAGTCTGTGAGAATGCAAATTAGGGTTTTATGACTCTGCTGGAGAAACACCTAGGTTAGGTTTTTGTTACCCGGTCCTAACTTTTCACCAGTATGACTTACAAGCATGATTTTACCTCCACACAACAGGTCATAAGTTCCCCTTCATCTGCATACCACACATGCCTCTGGTAAGTATGATATTGCAGAAAACTATATGATATTTTCCTGTGACCCTATTCAGCTTGAATTTGTCATTAACTTATAACCCTGTCTCTGCAGTCGGCCTGTCTGAGGCCTCCCAGACATGTGTTAGATTTCATTGTCTTGAAAGAGATATTTTCAAAGGCTTTCACGTTTGGGACCTGCCATAAATGATACAAGGTGCTACAATGGATCTAGGCTTTTATCTATCAGCCCCCTCTGGGTAGTTTAACATAAACAAAATGCATTGATTTAATCAACTCCTCTGAGCCATGTCACACTATTTCTAGGAATTAATTCACAAACACATATATGCAGATTTATATGCCTAAACATTAGCTTGCACATGACAGCCATATTGCCAAATCAAACAGAATTCAATTGAAGGGGCGACATCATGAAAATACAGGTAATGGACAAGAAATACCAACACCTGGTTAATTGAGGGACAGCAAGCATATGGAAAGCAATAGCTTACACACAGGTGTAGCTCATTCACTGATTGATTAAATAATCAGTATAATATTATGGTCAAGTTCAAGTGTAACAACGTAGGACTCTCCTGGTTGATTATAGTTGTGGTCACCATGACTCCAAGAGGAGATCTAATTGACTTGAAAGGAGGGGTGATTGCAGGAACATGATTCTAAAGAGCTTCATTGATCGAGACAGCTCAGCTGCCTAATGTTTCATGGTCAACGCTGTCTAGTGTAAAGTCAGCATGCAAGTCAGAGGTTTAAACATCATCAGCAAAGGGCAACAGTGGGAGAAAGCTCTACTCTGGGATCTAATATTTGTGCATTAATGTGATAGGCAAAACAGGCAATCAACTGCCTATCAATTGGCTGCAAAATTCAGCCTGTGGCGCAAGTAGCCAATTTCACCACAAGTGGTCTGATGAGTCATCCACAGAGCAGGTCAGCATTAGTCATCACATCCAGTAATGCACATTTGCAAATTAGTGGTGCAAAGAGGACAGACAATGGACTAACAAGCAGCGAAAGTAGGTGATATGGTCAGATAAATCATCCTTCACTGTGTGCTCAACACACGGAGGAGTACACAGGTGATAACCTCAATGACTCTACCGCCCTGAGTGCCACAGGTGGTAGACCAATGCTCTTTAAACGGTGCAAATTGAGTTGTTTTTTTTAAAATACTCGTCAATCGGGCATGTGCAAAAATTAACTGATCTAAAGAAACGTCTCTTGTCAAATACGGGTCTAGGTGCGCTCTGCTCTGACAGACACAATACACTGCAGGATACGTCCAAAATATATGTGGGATATAAAGTCCCAGTAGAATGCACAGAAAACAAAAATGAATTCAATTATTGTCATCTGTTGATATAGTAATTAATGACAAAATATTTTTTTAAAAGTTTCTTTTTTTAATATTTTTCCCCATGAAACATATATATCAGGATGTTAAAAATTCTAGAGAAACGTTTATTAGGATGTCCTTAATGTCTACTGTACATAAAATAAATTTCAACAGTTGCTCCTGATTGCAAACACATGCTCTAGCTGCAAACACAGCCTGTAACTGGTCCAAGTTATGCAACAGAAAAACACGTACCTGAGAGATGCCCAGAGCTTGAATCAGACGCTGCTGTGTGCGCTTGAGCTTGGCATGTCCTTACTGTACTTAGACCACATGCATATGCAAATTCCCCTCCCCATTCTGCCATTGAAATTCTAGGTTCTAGTATGGGTCCTTTGCGCTGGAAGAAGAATTGGATGTTCTTGCGTTCACTAGTGTATGCTTCTAATTTTACG
Source organism: Mixophyes australis (assembly GCA_036250195.1). Taxonomy (NCBI): domain Eukaryota; kingdom Metazoa; phylum Chordata; class Amphibia; order Anura; family Limnodynastidae; genus Mixophyes; species Mixophyes australis. Next base: position 411,788,256 of record JAVHZZ010000002.1, on the reverse strand, counting down.
CAAAATGCAGCACATAACAGTATTTGCGTTCCTTAATGAATCTAGCCCTGGGTGAGCAAAACCAAGAGAGGAGTCTTAAGCTGTGTAAGGTTTTTCCCACCTGCTGAACTGCACGGTACGGCCCGATTATGAGATGAGATTTATTTCACTTTTTTACAGAGAAGAATTTAAAAACAAATAGTTATTATGTAAAATAAAGATTGTGTCAAAAAACACCATATAAAATGTTAAACCATTTTTAAAACTTTATTATTATTTAATATTTAATAAACGGTTTTTGCTTTTCCACAAATACACTTGGCGCGGTTTGCAGAAAACACAGCTATTCTCATGATAGATTTTGTGTTTCTTTCCTTATTTATTTATTTTGCAGAATGTGTCAGAAAGCATTAGCAGAGAAGAAAGTCAAATCAAAATGTGAATAAAAACTATCATTAAGTCCCAATCCTAAAATTATAGGGGGCCTGAATAACATTTTATAGCTAATAAATACTTTCGGCAAACACCTTTTCTTCCGCCTGTTTCCCTACTGTTCTTATAAAGCTTTTAATCCTTAATTAATGGGTTTAAAAAAAAAGGTCAAAATATTAGACCAGCATATTCAATATAGGAAATAAAGGGATAAACTGAAAGAACCTGTGAAGGTCATATAATATAATGGCAATAATTATGCGTATTGTGTGATTTCTGCACTTGGGTACTTTAGGAAGGTGTTGATTCATTATGGCGTAATGGAAAATGTTATACTTGCAAACTCTTATTTCCTTCAAACCGTTTATTTGTTGGGGTTTAGTTTTGTATTTTTTATTCTGCCATTCATATGACTTATCATACAAACCATCGGATTGGTTAATAGTAGAGATGTAAAGTGATTTAACATGTAGTGGTATGAACTTCATATGTTCTTCCTGTGTCCAGGGGCGTAGGATCCAGGGAGCAGAGGGGGCAGTTGCTCCCATGATTTCTGTTGGGTGGGCAAAGACTGTCTTTTGCCCCCCCCCCCCCCCCCCTCATAAACACATAAGCGGTCATGCTACTTTCTGAAGTCATGGTATTTGTTCTAAACTTTTTTAAATATGAAATTGTTAGTATAACTGCCAAATGTTCTTTAATTTAGATTGCCTTAGTATAGATTTAATACAGATTGATTGATTTTTTTTTATTTAAAAAACTCTAAGGGATACAGTTACTAAACTGCGGGTTGGAGAAAGTGGAGACGTTGCCTATAGCAACCAATCAGATTCTAGTTTTCTTTTATTAGTGCATTCTACAAAATGACAGCTAGAATCTGATTGGTTGCTATAGGCAACATCCCCACTTTGTCAAACTCGCAGTTTAGCAAATATATCCCCAAGTGTTGCGTTCATAAACGTTTAATAAATAACCTGTATTGATGATGAACAACTATTCACTTTACTTTTACCCTGAATCAGAGCCGGATTTAGACCTCATGGGGCCCTAGGCAAGATACTAGTTTGGGGCCCCCTCCCTGAAAAAATCCATTGCACTATAGTTTTTAGCATAACATATAGCCTTATTCAGGGCCTGGCTGGCAGACTTTAGCCAAGGGGGGCAAGCACATAGCACTGTCCCATAAGTAGCTTCCCATTTTTAAAGGTTGGTCTCACCGCCAGCCCTGGGAGGGCCCTCTGGGGACCGCTGGGCCCTAGGCAAGTGCCTAGGTTGCATAGTGGTAAATCCGGCCCTGCCCTGAATTCCGTGTGGTACGTCCTGTAACAAACATGAGATATAGCAATTTAAATATATAGCACAGACCATAACCTGTGAGGCAGTGACTATAGATTTATAGATTTAAAAATACCCCCAATCAAATGAGATTAGGCTGTCAACAAAGCCTGAATATAAACTAGGTTAATGACTATGAAAAATGTACATTTTTAAGATGAACAATTGAAATTATCTATCTTCCTAACACCTATGGTATTAATTGGCAGTTAATAGTCACAATAATATTTATTTAATAATGTATAAATTATGTTTTAGCCAACCCCTGAAACAATGACAAATAATTCTATCTCTACAGTCACTGTTACAACTGTCGTAAAACGTGATACCAAACGCAAGAAGAAGGGGCTCCTAGTCTTGTAGTAGTCCTTGGTCTTTTGCCCCCCCCCCCCCCCCCCCATGAAAAATGTTGTTCCTACGCCCCTGCCTGTGTCAGCATCACAGACACTGCTCACTGCTCTGCGCTGTTGGTAACGTAGAACATTTATGCCTTTAGTGTAGTTTTCAGAATAGAGGATTCATTCTACCCAACACGTCTACATACCCATGTAAATGACTGTAACAGTCTCTGATTGTTTGCTATGGGATTCTGAATATTTATGCACATTTTAAATTATTACATAGTTCCCAGAGTCTATGGACTATGGGTGTGCCAATAAGTGCATACGTTCAGAAGACTCCTCAGCACTTTAGAGCGCAGAGTGAGATCTCAGGGATCAGGCAGGGGCCTTGTTTGGCAGCTAGACAACATTGCTGGGCCCCCATCAACTCTGGGCCCCGTAGCAGCCCCATCTCGAGCACCCACTATAGTTCAGTCACTGCCAAGAACTAATAATGCAACGTGGGGTCACTATTAAATGTGGGGACTAATAATTTAATGAGGGATGCGTTTTTAATAAAATAAACGTGAATCGGGTCTATGCATCCAACTAGCGAAGATCCATGTAGTGATAAATACAGGTCTAGGTCCGCTCTGCTCCACTGCAGGATACGTCCAATACATATGTGGTATATAAAGTCACAAAAGTAAGCACAGTAAAATAAGAAAACTATTAATGTCACCTGTTAATAAAATAGTCAGTAATAACAAAACATCAGGGCCCGATCAAGGGTACCAGCCGCCCTAGGCTATTACCGCCCCAGCGCCCCCCCCAATATAAGCGTATAGGAATACTCCTGAATATGTATATTCAGGAGAATTCGCCAGCATTCAAATTTAGACAGTACATTCTCTCTTATCTGTTCTTGCTCTTCTCTGTTCCCTGTTCTTGCAGCTTTGTTGTCTTCTAGCTGCTTCTGGAAAGTCTGGGTCCTGTTTTGAAAATATGCAGCAATTGTATTACAATGCTAAATGTCAACAAATCCTGAGTGATTAGGCTCCAAAACACAACAGTCCATTGTGGCCAGATAAAACTACCCCATAGCACAGGCATAGCATATGTAGGCAATAAAACATATGAAAATTGTTGTCAAAGAGCTATAATCAAATATAAACCTCTATCAGCCCCACCTGACTAATATTTAGCATTCTAATGACCCTAGAACCACAGAGACCATCCTCATAATCGCCACATAATACAAAGATTATGCCCCCCCAAAACTGCTCTAGTTTTTTAAATAGTCCTCTTAACCATTTCATCAGCCCTGATCAGCCTCATCACCTGCCCCTTTAGCACTATCTGCCCCCATTAGCCTCTTCACCTGCCCCCTTAGCATTGTTATCTGCCCCCATTAGCCTCTTCATCTGCCCCCTTAGCATTGTTATCTGCCCCATTAGCCTCTTCACCTGCCCCTTTAGCACTATCTGCCCCCATTAGCCTCTTCAACTGCCCCCTTAGCATTGTTATCTGCCCCATTAGTCTCTTCACCTGCCCCTTTAGCACTATCTGCCCCCATTAGCCTCTTCAACTGCCCCCTTAGCATTGTTATCTGCCCCATTAGCCTCTTCACCTGCCCCCTTAGCATTGTTATCTGCCCCATTAGCCTCTTCACCTGCCCCTTTAGCACTATCTTCCCCCATTAGCCTCTTCACCTGCCCCCTTAGCATTGTTATCTGCCCCATTAGCCTCTTCACCTGCCCCTTTAGCACTATCTGCCCCCATTAGCCTCTTCACCTGCCCCCTTAGCATTGTTATCTGCCCCATTAGCCTCTTCATCTGCCCCCTTAGCATTGTGATCTGCCCCATTAGCCTCTTCACCTGCTCCCTTAGCATTGTTATATGCCCCCATTAGTCTCTTCACCTGCCCCCTTAGCATTGTTATCTGCCCCATTAGCCTCTTCATCTGCCCCCTTAGCATTGTTATCTGCCCCCATTAGTCTATTCACCTGCCCCTTAGCATTGTTATCTGCCCCATTAGCCTCTTCACCTGCCCCCTTAGCATTGTTATCTGCCCCATTAGCCTCTTCATCTGCCCCCTTAGCATTGTTATCTGCCCCATTAGCCTCTTCATCTGCCCCCTTAGCATTGTTATCTGCCCCATTAGCCTCTTCACCTGCCCCCTTAGCATTGTTATCTGCCCCATTAGCCTCTTCATCTGCCCCCTTTAGCATTGTTATATGCCCCCATTAGCATTGTTATATGCCCCCATTAGCCTCTTCATCTGCCCCCTTAGCATTGTTATCTGCCCCATTAGCCTCTTCACCTGCCCCCTTAGCATTGTTATCTGCCCCATTAGCCTCTTCATCTGCCCCCTTAGCATTGTTATCTGCCCCATTAGCCTCTTCACCTGCCCCCTTTAGCATTGTTACCAGCCCCTCCGCCCCCAGACATAAGGACTTACCTGTTCTTCCTGCACAGCAGTCTTCTCTCCAGCGCTATACATGACAGGCAGTCTGGCAGCGATCGCTGCTAGCTGCCTGTCAGTGCGTCCACGGGCGCTTCTTACTGTGGTCACGTGAGATGCGGAAGTCCTGATCTCACGTGACCACAGTAAGAAGCTCCCGCGGCCGTCCTGACAGGCAGCTAGCAGCGATCGCTGCCAGACTGCCTGTCATGTAGTAGTGACAGTCGGGCCACCCCCTTTACACCAGGGGCGGTCCCGATGATGCAGGCCCGGTGCTGCCTAAATTTAAAAAAAAAAAGGCAGTGAAAAAATATGAATCTCCGTGACGCTGCGCCCCCCAGGCTCCAGCGCCCCAGGCTGCAGCCTGGTCAGCCTATTGGCTGATCAGGCCCTGCAAAACATTAAAAAAAATAAAAATCTTTATCTTTTTCCCAACATAAAATACATTTATTAGGATGTTATTAATCTCTACTGTACATAAAATTCATAAAATACAGTTTCTCCTGATTGCAAACACATGTTCTAGCTGCATACACAGCCGTCATCACTAGTAATCAGCACTTACACCTGACATTTAGCTGGAGCAGAAGATACGGCTGAAAACCAAGCACTTTAGAGATGCCCAGATCTTGAATCGGTCTCTGCTGCGTGCGCTTAAGCTTGGCATGGCCCTACTGTACACTAAGTGCACACTCCCCTTCCCCCGCTCCGTCCCTTCCCTGAAATCGTAGGCTGTAGTAAGTGTACTTTGCACCCAAAGATGAACTGGACGTTGATGCGCTCTCGGGCGTATGGTCTGGGCATGAGCAGAGTAATTATGCACATTACATGGGAATAAAGCCAATTACGTCCCTTAATGAATTAGATTCTCAGTCATTATATAACGAATAAAATGTTTATATTTCATAGCCTTAGGCTAATATTGTATTTTCAGCTTTTCAAGGTGTCAATTTGTTAAAAAAAAAAAACACCCGGGTCTTTCATGTTACTGATATCAGCGATGCTTTGAAAAAAAAAAATTCCTGTGAAGAACTGTACCAGATGTTGCTCTACCTCGGACGCAACTATCAACAAGTTCTGACAGTGCAGCTTCTCAGTATGCAAATCAGGCTTAAGAGGAGTCAAAGAGAATCAGCGGAGCGCGGTTCAATAAAGGACGTGGGATCTGCCCGCCACAGCAGGGACCATTTGGCAACTAGTGAAGCCAGAGACGTCCTCCAGAAGAGCTAAGGCAGCCTTGCGTGCTTACCATCGAAATGATTTCCTTTCTGTAACACTCACACATTTGCTGTGCTAAGATAAAAGTTCTGCAATACTTTAGTTTCTCCCAGCGAAAACCCCCCCCAGAAAAATAAACTTAATTTATAAGATGGGGTTTTGCCCTTTCAGATAGGTGCTAAGACATACATGCTTAGCTTGCAGTGTACTCACCATGAAGTTTGACTTATTTGCAATTATACTTTCTGCATACAATTGTATTCAATGATAAGGGCAGAGCTGATCTGTGCCGTAACCGAGGGCATTTAGTATAATATTCACAAGGTCATGAACAAACTAATAAGTTAAACGTGTCTGAGGTGGGAAAACCCTTTTTGTCATTCAGGCAAAGCACTGTACTGTTCAGATGAAAACTAGCCGGGTTTTGCCTTTAATAAAATTGTCTTTTTATATACGGGTGTCAAAATGGCTTGGAATCGTCGAATTGACAAAAACGCAGTTTAATATGTTCACCCCCAGGTCTTTAGACAACTTAGCAAAGACCCCTGAAGGCTTTAACATTGAAACATTGAGCTGGGCTTTTCTAGGACTTTGCAAGTGTTATTTTAGCATCTGTAAGAATGTGCATTATGTTTTATCGCCCCATTTTCAATAATTGGAGGGATGTAAATTCCAGAGACAAGCGTATTAATCAGGCCATTAATGAGTGAGCTAAAAAGTCGTCCTGGTAATAATACCTTTCGTTAATCGGTACACAAACCATGACAGACACAATGAAACCGAGTCAGGGCGGTATCACCCCGTATTAGTTAAACCTTTAAACACGTGCATCATGGGGTATTAAGTTTCATGGGCAGCGCAAAGCCTTGGAATAGATCTAAGCAATGCAGTCGGCAGCTTGTGTCTGACAGCTAAATCAGTTTGTCCTTGAGACAGATCGGTGTTTTTGTAAAGGTAGTATATTTTCTTCTCTTTCTCTAAATGCCGTGCTCTTCACGCCAGGAAACTCCTCAGCACATTTTTAATAGTTTACGGAAATCATCATGAAAAGTGATTTCGTAGATTTGCTGGTATTGTAAGAAAACTGTTTTTTCTTTTTGCTTTTTCTAAAAACTTCGGTGAAGGACATCTACTCCAAAATAAAGACACAACACTGACTTTCCTGCCTGGTACTGTTCTGTTTAAAAATATTTTATTAACTAGCATGAGCTTTATTAATCAAAAAAGTCCTAATGCTGATTAATACTGGTGTTTTCGCCTGCGATAAGGATTGCCGTACTTATACGTGGAACATATTGGAGAAGCCTTTAATCTCAAGATGTCGTCACCACAAAAAAAGCATAGGGCCAGGATTCTCGCAGAAAATCAATCTGAACCTAGATTTTCAGATACACCTGAAAATGCAGACCATTAAGAATAAAACGTCACTTCAAAGTAGAGATGGGCGTGTCCGGTTCCCCGAGAACCAAACCCACCCGAACTTTGGGTATCCGAGTACCGAGCTGAGTAGCTCGGTACTCTCCCGCCCGCTCCGAATCCAAATCGAGGCCGAATGTCATTGTGACGTCGTCGGATCTCGGGGCTCGGTTCTCGCGATACTTCAAGATTATAAATACCTGCCTCCACAGCAATCCATCGCATTTGACAGAGGGAGAGAGCAGGGTGTAGTTACAGACTGATTAGAGCAGGGACAGAGAATCCAATATTCTGATTCCAATTGTTGTAACATAAAACGCTAGAGAAGAGAGGAGGATAGAGGTTTTTTTTCTTTTAAATATTTGGCACTCCTCAGTGCTTTTGGGGTGTCCCCCATAATTGTGCATAAATATTTCTGGCTGTCAAAAGTCATATTTGTCAGCAGTATCTTACCAAATAATTTTTACCACTACAAGTGCTTTGCGCTCAGAATGGATTCAAAGCAGTCCACATATGATCAGAATGAGCAACCAGATTCTGTCACCAGTCCTGATTTTAGTGTTCCCAGTACGTCATCTGGGCAAGGCGATGTCAAACTACACAGTGTTTCGAAATCAGTCCAAAAAACCAAAACCCCCAAAAAATTTACAGTGTTGAAGCAAAAAAGAAGTGTTACTGAGCAAAAGTTAAGTGCCGATAAAAAAAAAATTGCCAACATGCCATTCTACACACACAGTGGCAAAGAGAGAATGAGTGTCACGGACTTACCTGATCCCCGCCGCTCCGTCCAGCCGCACTTCCGCATTCAGGACCATGTGACCGCACCCGGAGGCGGTCACATGACCACAACCCTAGAGGCGGGGATTTTGAATCCCCTTCAGTATAAAAACCTCACTCTGACACTCGCTGAGTGTCAGAGCAACACTTACCTGTTCCTGGCTCCTGCTCTTCGTGGATTGCAGTGTCTTCCAGTTTCCAGTGTCTCCTGTGTGCTGATCTCTGCCTGTTTGACTTCCCTGGCTCTCCTATCCCTGTGTACCGACCCGGCTTGCTGACCATTCTCCTATTCTTGTGACCCGTGTACCGAACCTGGCTTGTTGACTCCGAGTTGCCTTCTGATTCTGCCTGACTCCATTCCTGTGTACCGAACCGGCTTGTTTGACTCCGCTACCACCGCTTCACTCCGCTGTACTACATCTTGAGGCGAACCTGGGGACCGCGACCTGCGACTCCTGGCAGCGAAGCCCACCCCGCCTTGCGGCGGTTCTTGGTGGACACCGGGGAGATCGTTAGACTCCGCACCTCAGGTAAGCCAGTGCTAATCAAGATTAGTAATATAGTATCCAGAATCTGTTACAATGAGGCCTTCACCTTTGGCTATTAGTGGCAGATCCAAAAATGTTACCGAGCCTACAAGTGGTGCACAACTACTGTTACGCGTCAAAGCCGAGCTGCAAGATAACAGTAAGGCATTAGAGGGTAATGTTTGCTCTGAATCAGAAATGACACCAATCCCTGTGGAGAGTCCATCCAACAGTGGGATGTCTAATCGTGAGCATTCTGTTAGTGTACCCATAAAGAAGGGCCCTTTCAGCAGTTCTGCTGATGTGTGCCTGAACCGCCCGAGTGTAGCCGGTGATACACCAAGTGAGGATGACACTTTGTCTTTAGAAGAGGATATGGGGGAGATTTGGGTATCCGAAGATGAGGATGCGGTTGATTGTGTAAGTCCTGCAGCAGTGTGGCACCAGTGGGAGCAGTTCTGGCACGTGAGGTTCTGGCACCAATATGCACTTTCCAAACACAAGCAGGGATGACGCAGGTGGCATACCACAACAGTTTGACATCTGGGCTGCTTTGAAGGATTTGTCAAAAAAATGTGTGACCTTGACCATAACTCTAAACAATCAGGGATTAAACTGTATTTTTCCTAATTTTCACTAATAATGTTTGGGTGTAATATACACCCAAAGATGAGTGCTCAATTGCTAAGAGTCACTGATGAAGAGGAAGACAAGCAGGCTTGTCTGTAGAATTTGCAGGCAAATTGGTCTAAATCTGCAGTTACATTTTATTGTACCATAGTTCACTGTGAAACAGGAGAGGTGGCAGAGTTTAGTGATAATCTTCCTCAAACAATACTAAATCATCCCACCATCATAGAAGTCTGTGTAGTATGATGTAATTGCTGATAATGGCCTTCCAAAGGGAATGACTAGTTGATTTTAGGGCAGAGCTGTCACGATTTTTGGGCAATTATTTTACAGCACAGCAAATATCAAAATGTTGAGCGGACTCATCTGCATCACCACTGGGTGTCTTTGGAAAGCAATTTCTTTTACAACAAGCAGTTGCCAGAGAAACTGAAGGAGAAGACATCCCAACAAGATGTTGATAAGTCTGGGATCCTTGCAAAGAAAATTAAGTATTTAATCTACAATTAAAATATAGTTAGCACATTTACTTTGTTTTATTGCGCACTATAATTTTCTGTAGCACCTTTTCAAAATGTATTATTAAGGCAATCACTTGACTTAAGCTAACCATGTCTGCACTTTCTTCACAGGTAATTACTTCGCTGGACTAAAGTATATTCCCCTCAAATGCTAGTCTTCTTGCAGCTGCTGCATTCTCCTACATGCTTTTGCAGAAATTGACCCTAAATGTTTCTGGACACAAACAGCATCTCCTGCATGTCATTTTTAAAAAGTTCTGTAACACCAAGTTGATTGTGTGTGCAAAACAGGAAATGTGATGGAATTCAACCCCGCTGTAATGCTTGACCAATATTGGGGTCGCAATCAGAAATGACATATCCTCAGGAGAGTCCAAGCAGGATTAGCCATCTTTCAATGACATCCCTTAGTTTTTGGAACAGTTTGTCAGCTGTATGCCTCTTACTGAAGCCGCTGATACACAGAGTAGCCTACTTCTCAAAAATGTGACGTACCTGGGTACATGCTGCTGCTGTCCATGCTGGGGAAGGCGAATGACCAACCCAGTGGGCTTTCACAGTCATATAATCTTTAGTTTGCCCAGTTCCGCTTGTACACATATCTGCGGTTAAGTGTACAGTGGGTAGAATGCCATTTTGTCGCCTAATAATTAAATTTTTAGGAACTTTCCGGTACAGGAGAGAATTAGCTTTTCTAGTAAAATGGTATAATGATGACATTTGCTAACAGGGACAGAACACCTCAATTAGATGTCTTAAACCAACTGTATTAATAGTGGACATTGGACGCAGATCTAACACTAGCATAGTACCCAGGGCGTCTGTGATCCGCTTTGCGACTGGGTGACAGGTTTCATTCTTGCTTCCTCTTGCAGAGGATTGTATAACTGCCAATTGTTGGTTCAGGGGATATTGATTATGAAGGTGTTGGGGGGGAAGATTGCAAGTGCTGGGATGTAGATGAGAGAAGGGAGGTAGATTATGCTGAAATGCTTGTTGTTATGTTTTTTAACCGAAGTTTCTGATTTTCCCAACAGTTTTCCAAGAACTCGCTGAAAAATGATGAAACATGGATGAGGATCCCAGATGGTTAAGGTCCCTACCTCTACTGAGTGTGGCTTTAAAAACGCTACAAATGGATAGACAACTCTTGCCAGGATTTGTGTAAAAATAATTCCACACTTAAGAGGTGGATTTTTGGTCCTATGCCCAGGCATGACAATGGCCTTTTTGTTATCACTGGCAAGAACTGCAGCAATTTTTCTTTTCAAATGTATGAAAATCACATTGTGACATAAGAGGTGTTCAAAATTGAATAAAAAATGACTGGAAATTAGTGTTACTGAGGTTAATAATAATGTAGCTACAAAATAATACCTAAATTATGTTATTTTATCACCAATAAATGTTATTTTTTTAACAAATTGCAAAACAAAACCAAACAAAACCAAAACCAAAACCAAAAGATGCAAGGGCGGTTTTCCAGATCCAAAACCGAATCCAAAACCAAAACACGGGGGTCAGTGACCATCTCTACTTCAAAGTGCGTCTTGAATCGGACGCTGCTGCGTGCACTTGATGTTGACACCCCTTACGGTACATTGACTACGTGCAAACGCCCAGTCCCCTCCTTGTTCTGCCCCTGAAATCGTAGGTTGTAGTAAGAGTCCTTTGCGCTGGACGATGATTGGACGCTGCTGCGTTCTCTGGAGTATGGTCTGTTTTTGGGCATGTAAAGAGCAATTATATGCAAAATGCGATACGTATAGACAGTTACATTCTTTTATTGAATCAGGCCGGGAATGTGAATACTCCTTCCCTTTACCTCCCTTAATAATAATTTCATCCTGTAAAATAAAATCTTGTTTTTGCATTTCAGTGGAGAAAAGTGGATGCATTTATATTCCTAATCTGTAGTCAGCAAGTAACACCCCCAATCTGCCCATCGTCTCATATAGAAAACAATACTCGCAGGTAGACATCATTGTTATAGACTATAATCATATAGTGTTGCACATAAATGTCACATATAAATATCGCCCATATATGTTCATAAGTAAGGTCACCATTTGACAAACATATCTTTCTTAGTTATAATATATTAAAATTAGATCAAATAAACACAATAGCTATTTGCAAATATATACGTAGAACGGGTTCATTTAAAAGTCTCTTAGCCTGGAATCTAGGGTAAAGATACAATAAATTGCACTGTCCATATGTGACACATATATATATTAGTATGTGATTACATTCTAGACCAATGTTTGCTATAAAGGAAGGAAGAAACGCCATTGAAGGGTATGTATAACTGAGGGATGAAGTAAGCACGAAGGAAATTAAAAGCTGAGGTTTGTGCTGAGTTCATACAAAGGGTTAAGGGACAGACAGGGGATTAGGGTACGCCCCTTTGGCAGTGTCACTTGGGAGGGCTTCTGGGCAGACTATAAGACACCTTGGCTGAGTAGATCCAGGAAAAATTGACCTCCTTCCCTCCAAGTTTTCTTTTTTTTTTTTTGCTGGATCTTTAGTAAAGGGTTTAAGGTCCTGTCTGCCTGCTGGGGAACTTTTCTCTTTGTGTTCTATTTCTCCCTGGTGTCGGTATTCCAATTTGACAAGGGCCTGTCGATTCTTCTGAAGGTTCATGTGCTGGACTCAATGGACGTGTTGTTTGGATATTTGGGATGGTTTGTTTTTTATGGAAAACACTGTGTAGTCAGCGGCTGAGGTTTGGTTGACGCACATTACTTTTATTTAGGCATCCTGAACCCATTTTCTTTTGAAGAGTTGGCTTTGGGTTTGGTGCAAGTACCTCCTTTTGGGGGCTGGCTTGTTGGTTGCGTTCCATCAGCCCAGAGGGGATTCAGGTTCCGGGATACCTGGGAAAAGTGATCCCCAAGTTACAGATAAGGATAAAGGTGCGCCCGGGTGAAAGTGTCACCCACTTTTATTGATGTCCAGAGGGTAAGAGACCCGTGATTGGACATCATCATCATCATTTATTTATATAGCGCCACTAATTCCGCAGCTCTGTACAGAGAACTCATTCACATCAGTCCCTGGCCAATTGGAGCAATCTAAATTCCCTAATATAGACACACACTCACACACAGACAGACAGACACAAAGAGAGGGAGAGACTAGGATCAATTTTGATAGCAGCCAATTAACCTACCAGTATGTCTTTGGCGTGTGGGAGGAAACCAGAGCACCCGGAGGAAACCAACACAAACACAGGGAGAACATACAAACTCCACACAGATAAGACCATGGTCGGGAATCGAACTCTAGACCCCAGTGCTGTGAGGCAGGAGTGCTAACCACTAGGCCACTGGGCTGCCACATTAGGAGGTTTAGGCCTTGTCGAACTGCCTACAGTTATCTCCCCCATCATACAGTTTTTTTTGGTTTGATAATAAACTCCTTTATATTTACCAATTATGTGTTTGTGTCCATTATTTATATCAGTGTGTGAGAAGATAAGAGAAGGTTTTAGAAGTTATGTCATCAACCGCTAAGCATGTTAATATTTTAGCCCAATTGTAAATCGCTACGGAATTTGCTGGCGCTATATAAATAAATATTGATGATGATGACATACCTGTGAGTTTGCGCTGGAGTCTTCTGGTCGATCTGTCAGATTATTTCCGATTACAGAATTGTTTAGTTAATCTATTTTAGAACATTCAGTATTATATGAAGATGCCACCACCGTGCACGTTACACGTAAAAACAAGCGCGTTTATTATTATTATAATTATTATTTGTGCAGAGCAGACGCGTAATTTCACAAATGAGCCTCAATGCTGCCTGTTTGCACTTGTATTTAATTTCGGAAATGAGCCTTAGCGGCTCGTGCAGAGGAACGGACGCTAGTTAGAGTAGCCTATCTTGGGCCTGATTCATTAAGGAACTTAAATTAAGAAGTTTCTTATTTAATTATCCTGGACAAAACGATGTTACAATGCAAACTAGTTTTCTGTTTTGCACATAAGTTAAATACTGACTGTTTTTTCATGTAGCACACAAATATCAACTTTAAATTTCAGTGTACAAATAAGCTATCAAGTATTTGTGTGCTACATGAAAAAACAGACAGTATTTAACTTATGTGCAAATCAGATAACTAACTTTCACCCCTTGCATTGTAACATGGTTTTGTCCAGGAGACTTAAATAAGAAACTTCTTAATTTAAGTTCCTTAATGAATCAGGCCCCATGTGTGAAATTGCTGTATGCGTGTCCAGAATGTGGGCAGAAGTATATGCTTCATGGCAGACTTGTGTCTACACAGTAAAGGTATGTTCACGTAAATTTGCACGTCCTATATGGCAGATGCAGGTATGTGCCAATACTTGCCAACTTTCCCTGAATGTCCAGAAGACTCCCGGATTCTGGGTAGGTCTCCCGGACTCCCGGGAGAGTATGGAAGCCTCCCACATCTGCCCACTTCCTAGTGAAGTGGGCAGAATTAGATTAGATTCAGTTAGAATAGCGGCATTTGGCCCCACCCCCGCTGTAAAATTACGTGTTTGCGTCATTACGTCGCGGTGGCAGGGCCAAAATGGCTTGATTTGCATAGCCCTGCACCCAAAACACCCACCCCCCAGGCAGCTCCCGGACACCGACTTCAGGAATTTGGCAAATATGGTATGAGCTAATGATGATGATTTATAGTAAACCAGACATATATGGTGGACACATCTTGTGATGACTCTGCAGATTGGAGGAAATACACTCATGTTTTGTGCTCTTATTTCAAAGGAAAGTAATTCCCGTTTTGCATCCAACTCAGCCCCGCCAAAATAGTATTTTCTACAGTATTTGCTTCTGAACATTTCTATTGTACTAAATAAACCAGAAACAGTCAGGTTAAGATTATTTCATGCCAGGTAACTAGCCATCTCGATATAAGATTGAATGTGGGTAAAATGAAGACTTAATCCTGCCACTACCACCTTTCATATAGTGATCTGGTCAACAAATTGGTTTTCAAGATGAAATATCACAAAACAAATGACTTATATGAGTTATTGGACGTCACATGTCGGTCTCTGCTTCTAACTGATGGTTTGGCGTCTTGCACAATCAATGTTTTGTTAGGAGTAAGCAGTGATGAGCTCCCCAGGGTGAAAATCTTTCATGGCAAGCGCCGCTCCGGTAAAGTATTGACCCGCTGCAAGACTGGAACAATCAATGGTGATGTCGTTTACTGATTTTGAAGAAAAAAAGTGCGGAACTCACAGACCATTTCCACTCTTTGTATTTTAAAAAAACATAATGTTCTAATGCATTTTTATTATTTTTTACAGTAGATAAAATTGTTGTTGTATTGTGTTTGATGCATTTTTTGGAATGCAATGAAATAAAGCTAAAGATGTATTTACATGGGCTTTATCTGCTTTCAGTGCATTGAATGGATGGAAAAAAACCTACATTTAGCCTGCACAGAATAAAGAAGATGTTTTTACAATACAGGAAATCTTACAGTCTTACATTGCAGCAACAAACATCTCACCTACTGTCTGCTTCTAGTTTCCTGTCTTCTATACCTTTAAAAAAAACTTTATTAACAACTTAACAAAACTATAAAACTCATTAGGAGTTTAATCCATATCTGCTTCTTGTGGATACACGTTGCTTCTCCTCCCACGTCTTTGGCTTAGGTTGTGTTTTCAAACCATGTAGGTTTGGGTTTTTTCTGGTAATTATTCTGGTATAGTTAAAGATTTAAGTGGTACTACTGTATCCTCTTTTTCTAAACCTGGATTGACTAATTTGATTTCAATTTAACTAGGCTTGTTTACCCGTGTTTCTGAATTAGCATGTTGCTCACACTGACACAGAACCTTCTTCAATTATCACTATCATTATTCTACTATTTAATACTTATCTTGTTGGCATATTGGTGCAGTATTCTGTACTTTTGTAGCTTATTTTAATTCATTTTATTGCAGGAGATTCTCACTTGGTGCACTTTTCTTTTGGAACATGTACATAGGCATTGCTTCCAAATATTATAATGTCTGTTCAAATCTTCCTCTCCGTATTGTTCTGGATGGTATGCTACTGTGGCCTTGACTAAAATTCTGTTATTTTTCAATATGTCCTGTATCTTACTACTTGTCAATACAGTTCCATTATCTGCATATAGTATATTTGTAAAACGTGCTACTTACTTCAGCAAAATATTATTCATGGTTCTATTTATCCTTTCTGTGCAGCAGTTGTATCTTTATCATCGATGAGTGTGAAAAAATACTTCTTCCTGCCTGGGGTCTCAATGTTCATTGATCAACACACGTCAATGTAATAGCCAGCAGCAGGGCTGTCAAGAGGGATTTTGGGCCCCGGTACAGCAGCTTCTTGGGCCACCCCCCCCCCCCCCCTCATAACCAGCTATCATAGAGACTTATGCACCGTCATCTAAGGGGGTGTGTTCAAGCCATTGAGGGTGTAGCTGTGCCTTCTTGGGGGCGTGTCTAGCAGCTAAAAAGCGCTAGGCCGTCCCCCTTCAGAAAAAGCCCTACATAGCGATATACACCATTGACAGAAGTGAGCAGCGACCGCCAGGACAGAAGTTCTGACATTCAGGACAGTGGGATAGTGCCCAAAAAGCTGCATTTTTAGTGTAAGGTCTGTAGATGTTGTTATAATGAAACAGGCAAATATAAACAAAACAACAACTTTATTTCACTCATCTCTGGTGTAAAGAAAAAAAATACATGAAAATAAATAACATACAGTTTGTTACAGAAAGATAGAGGAACTTAACTTTGACATGTTAAAACATTTAAACATAAATATTAAGGCAATTTAGATGGAAGAAATCAGTACGACTGTAAATATCCCTGAAGTACAGATATCTTCAACCACGTGTAGGTGCCATAGCCCCAAGTTACACATTGTGGTTATAAAGTATTGCACTAAGCCTCTCGTTTCATTGCTTTACCAAGGCAGCCCAACACACAATGGTAATTCTCAAAATTGCCATTACATCTGACAGGTAAATCACCATAAAATATATAAGGAGGTAGGTTAAGAATATGTGAGTCACAATACAAAATTACTTCTATTATCCTATGAAATACTGATCATAGAGATTGCAATTCTAAAGTGATTGGCTCAGAGGTGAAAATATTCTGCCTGTCAGTAAGTATTCCGTCTATTTATTCTAAGTTCGTTATTTCTGTACGTCACACATCACACCCGCTCTGCATTAGTAAGAGGTGGTTTTACATCAAGTTGTTTTTTTTTAGTTTGTAAACATCAAAAGACTTAAAACATTATCAAACAAATTTGGGTCCCAACAAAATTACATTTGGCAGGACCAATAACTATACTAAGTTATAACAAGGGGGCACAAGACTCTGAAAAAGTCAGGAAGCCATCATAGAATAATACCTTATGTTTTCACAGCTTCAAAGACATTTGCAGTAGAGGCCTGGCAGAGAGTCACCAGGGATGAAACCCAGCGTCTGGTGATGTCTATGCCTTCCAGACTTCAGGCTGTAATTGACTGCAAAGAATTTGCAACAAAGTATTAAAAAGTGAAAGTTTGATGTAGGATTGTTTAGTTTGTCCCATTAATTTTGGTCCCTTAAAAAGTGCCAGGCACATATAGAAACCGTTGTAATTCCTACACTGTTCACCTGATTTGGATGTAAATACCCTCAAATTAAAGCTGAAAGTCTGCAGTTAAAGCCCATCTTGTTAGTTTCTTTCAAATCCATTGTGGTGGTGTATAGAGCCCAAAATATGAGAATTGTGTCGGTGTCCCAATATTTATGGACTTGACTGTAAATGGAAGTACAATTTCATAGTGAAAGATGACTTATGGCAAAGACATGTAAATATAGCAAATTATAGTTCAGTAGATCAGTTACAGTGGGATAGAATAGAGTAGACAGCGGCCAATAGGTCCCTTTCCTCAAAAACACAAATGAGCATTGGTATGAGTCTGTCCACCGGGGCACCCGCTGAGCATAGGTCGTCAAGAATCTTTCAGCCAAATTGGTGGGATGTGCAGAGTCAGATATGAAGTGTTATGAGAGGGTAGGATTGCAAAGGGTGAGGAGGAGTAAAGGTGGCAGGAAGGAGGAAGGTGGAACCACAGCTGGGGATGGAAAGGACATTGAGGAAGGTGAAAGGACAATGAGTGAGATGGGGAGAAGATCTTGGAATGTTGGGACCCGCTTGAAAAATTACAGGTTTACAAAATATGGAAAAGTCGAGCAACAAGTGAACACAGTACATAACACAGATCACACAGTATATAATACCTGCATCCAGTCTTATGCCAGCAGATTGCCCTTAATTGTAAGAATGAAAAAAATGAATGAAAAAGAATGGGAAAATAAACGGCCCGAAAACGACGTCTGCTCTCTCATCACTCATCCCAAAGTGAAACCGCATGCTCCAAAATTCTCCCACATGCCCTGAGACTCCCAGAAGCCCTCAGATCCCACCCTCATTGCTCCCCAAATGCCAACACAGAAAGAAACTTAACTATAATTATCCCTATAATTTCCTCAGCGTGGTTCCTGATTAGAGCAGCCGTCGGCGGCACGCAGCATTGTCACAAAATAATGCTGACTTCATCTAGCGAGGCCAAGAGCTCCTCTCATGTATGTATATCATAATAATAGTTTCACAACATTCTCTGTAAAGTGCTGTGCAATGTGTTGGCACGTAAATTAAGGATCATAATAATGTATTGAGTTTATTGAAAAAGCAAAAAAAGAAGAGTAAGTTTATGGGCAGCACAGTGGACTAGTGGTTAGCACTTCTGCCTTACAGCACTGGGGTTATGAGTTCAATTCCCGACCATGGCCTTATCTGTGAGGAGTTTGTATGTTCTCCCCGTGTTTGCGTGGGTTTCCTCCGGGTGCTCCGGTTTCCTCCCACAATCCAAAAACATACTGGTAGGTTAATTGGCTGCTATCAAAATTGACCCTAGTCTCTCCCTCCCTGTCTGTGTCTGTGTGTGTTAGGGAATTTAGACTGTAAGTCCCAATGGGGCAGGGACTGATGTGAGTGAGTTCTCTGTACAGCGCTGTGGAATTAGTGGCGCTATATAAAAAAATGATGATGAAGTTTCAGTGCGGGCCCTTGATTTAGTAATCCCCCCCCCTCAGCACCCCTGTCTATGACTACTCAGTGCAACATCAGGGGAATTGGCACTTTTTAAGTGAATGGGGACGCTCATGTTACCCCTGCCCTCTCATATGAACAGTACCAAACGTAGACATGGGTAGTGGCTGCAGAAACACAAATATGGGGTGGGGGGGTCTCAAGTACCTAGACATATGGCTCCTATGATCTGCACTACTAGTTCCAGCAGACTAAGGGCTAGATTTACTAAGCTGCGGGTTTGAAAAAGTGGGGATGTTGCCTATAGCAACCAATCAGATTATAGCTTTCATTTATTTAGTACGTTCTACAAAATGACAGCTAGAATCTGATTGGTTGCTATAGGCAATATCTCCACTTTTTGAAACCCGCAACTTAGTAAATCTAGCCCTAAGTGATTTTTCTTTTATTAGGCCTGTTCTATTAGCCAGATTGTATGTTCTTAATATTAATATAAATTTAGTTCAATTTTAAATAATCGTTTTAAATAATAATCAACTTGGAATTATTGGAATTAATTCCTGACTGTAAAATGAAGGAGCATATTTTCAGTGTCCTGAAACATTAACCTTACTTTCATGTTTATTAAAAAGTACAAAACACGCTGATTTAGACTCATGCTGCTCAGTGCTGTACTAAGGATCAGGGGCCTGATTCCTTAAGGATCTTAACTTATGAAACTTCTTATTTCAGTCTCCTAGACAAAACCATGTTACAATGCAAGGGGTGCAAATGAGTGTTCTGTTTTGCACATAAGTTAAATACTGACTGTTTTTTCATGTAACACACAAATATCAACTTTAAATTTCAGTGTAGAAATAAGCTATCAAGTATTTGTGTGCTACATGAACAGTAATTGTACGTCTTAATACTTCTTAAACAACCTTCCCCATGCAAAGACATAAAGAGGCCTTCCCCAGCAAAATTCTGCAAAACATACCGCTGGCGTGGTTAACCCTTTCTTGATTTGAGCAAAACAAATACAGGGACTATTAATGGCAAACACTTATCAAAGAATGAAGGACTCTTAACCCTTTGATAAGTCTGCCTCTACACTATTATTATTATTATTATTATCGTAGATTTGTAAGGCGCCACAGTGCTCCGCAGCGCCGTACAGTAGGGCAAACAGAACATACATAAAACAGGGACATACAAGGCACACAAAATACATACAGACATGAAAACAAAGGGTATGAAGGACCCTGCTCATTACAGAGCTTACATTATAGGTGGAAGAGGGCACAACTGAAACACGAGGAGCGAGTGTGGCTCAGAGTGGAGATTGGGACAGCTGTGAAGGTACATTAGGGTAAGTAGTATCAAAAGGCTCTAATAAAGCGATGGGTTTTCAGAGAGCCTTTAAAGATTTGAAGGCTGTGGGAGAGTCTGATTGGGCGTGGTAGGAAATTCCATAAGTGGGGAGCAGCACAGGAGAAGTCTTGTAGGCAGGAGCGAGAGGCAGACAAGATGAGCTGATTGTTTTGTATCTATAGTCGGTAATACTCTATATTATGTGATAAATTGATTTAATAACAAATACAAAGGGCAGTCCTCTAGCGCAAATAACATTTTGTTTTCTTATGCGCCATAAAGCGTTTGCTATTTTTATTTGTTGAAATATTAAGTATTTGCTACTGCAGTATATGTGGGATCAGATCACACACAATGGGCCTGATTCATCTTGGAACACAATGTGAACGGAAGTTGTGTTTAAATAAATCGGACGAAACTTTCACACACATCCGACCGTACAAGTGTAGCTCCAGAAACGCTTCCATTTGACTACGGTGTAAGTACGCACTGACTCTACTTACCTTGCTGTATGCAGACAGACAGAACAGACTGCAGTTACACACATGCATATGTGCAATATAAAATCACGTCAGAACACAGCTAAAAAATAAATCTATTAAATAAATTAACAACTCTGAATACTATCATCATTAATAAAAATACATTTATTGTTTTTCCTTTACATGAAACACATAAATCAGGATGTTCTCAATACATGCTGTACATAGAATGCATTTTTATAGTTTCTCTTGCAAACACATGTTCTACAATGTCTACGTGTCTGTCATCACTATCAGTCGCCCGTTTAGTTGGTGCAAGGGATACGGCTACAGAGAGCTTGAATCGGACAAATGTGTGTGCGCTTGACCTTGGCATGACCCCGCTGCCTACGTCTATCTGCCCCATCCTTTCCCAATTCCACCCTTCAGGTTGTAAGCAAACGAAAGTGTCATTTTCGTCAGACATGAATTGCATGCAATTGCAATCACTGGTGTATGGTCCATGTGTGAGCATGCGCAAAAACAATTTTACGCAAGATGTAGCACGCAACGGGACTTACGGTCGTAGATTAATCAAGCCCAGTCTCACCTTGCTGTCCTGCCTGGATGCAACAGCATTTAAATGACCAATGCTGACAACCAAAGCTGGTTAAATTAAAGTTTCTAGATTAATAATTGTGTTCTCACAGCTAATAATGTTTCTGCCAAACATGTCTGAGATTAGAGACGTACTAAGCCCATTCAGTTACGATCAACAAACATCCATTGAGCCGTAGTATTATGGAAAGTTTATTACAGGAAATATGGCCCCGAGGTATCCTGTACTTGTCCACTGAGCAGGTGTCCTGAATATTAATTATTATTCATAAGACACTTCCAGTCTTGTTATATACTGTGCAATTAGCAGAAATGCATCCCCATCACTGTACATAGCTGCCTCTCTGTACGGTTTAACAACTCGTTTTGTGGTCGTTATTTTATTTCCTATAGACCTTATGATGAGAGATGTTGGTGGGAGATGGTCGCTAACGCAGCTACGTCTGGAGAACACATCTGTCATGTTGATTGATCTCTGTTGAGCAATTCAAACAAAATAGTAAATAAAGTTTGCAGAAATTAATATCTGTTCCCAACTGTTTAATTTTATAAATGTAAGAGATCATTTCACAGACAGCAACGGAAAACTTTTTGCCAGTTAAAATCATTCGGATGGGTACTACAACTTACTGGAATAACCGCTGACACTTGAAATATGACTTCTGCCTGAATTTACATGTTAAAGATTCAGAAACACACTTCTGATGCTATTTGACAGATAGGTTAAGAACTGTTTCTCATTAACACCCCATGCAACCATAGTAGCAATTAGTTTACTCCACTTCCGTGATTACAGATGTCGATAGAATGATCGGTTACCCGTATAGTATCTGTCAAATAACAAATACAGAGGAGGACATTTACAACGGGTAAAATAAAAATATAAAAGGTCATGGCTTGCAGAGCAAGATGGCGACATCTGTGGGAGGAGAAAAAGTTTGCACCAGCTGATGGATGGAATTAGGCAGAATATGAGCATTTAAGTTTAATGAGTAGGTCTTCCAGCTTGCAGAGGTCTTTAATGAGAGTTGGCAGGCCCCTTGAAGTGCACATGGGACAGATCAAGGGCAGGCTGTGCTGGGGGGCAGGGGGCATATGCCCCAGGGCCGGTCCCATAGAGGGCTACCTTGGACTGGGTCAATGGGCCACCTGTATTTTTTTCCCTTTAAACTGTTTCTAATAGACTGCCTAGTCGAGTCTTGGCCCCGGGTTAAAATTTGCCAGCCCTCCCCTGACACAGATGCAAAACCAAGTAGTTCTGCGGTATACATCCAGGGCCAATAAGGAGAGCAAAGCAAAAAAAAGGAGTAAATTTGCACCTTGGCCAAACCATGTTCCATTGGAGGGGAAGGTAAATTTAAAATGTGGAGACAGATTTATATTTGGGATATTTCATGTCCTAGGTCATCTTTAAATTAGTATACCACAGAACAACTTGGTTTTGCACCTGTGCCATGTGCACTTTATTGTACTTCGTAAATAAGGTCTAGAGTGTTTTTGAGTTTGCAACAGATGATTACAGACATATTTCAAGTTTCAGGTGTTATTTCAATAAGTTTGATGATTGTAATTAGGTAATGCTGATATTGAAAGATGTACCCTTTAATTAGTAAAACCTTATCGATATAATTGTATTACCTTAGTGCATAACATACATTGCATGCCAAAGTTGCACTATCATCCAGAAAATGTGGGACGCATGAAATGATGCTACTAGACAATGGTACCAAGTACACAAAGAGTTGGGATAGCAGGAGAGACAAGTCCATGTCCGGTTTATTATAGTCTAGTATATACTGAAGCCATGAGAGGTCTCGCAGCTTGTCTCAGTAGTGACATATATGTATATGATGTAACTTGGTAACAAGGAAAACACAATACAGCTTGTATATAAAAGCACACGTACTGAAACAAAGTAAATTACTAACACTCCTACGCAGTTTTTGGAAAAATGACTGTAATAAATATTCACATAACAATCTCTTCAACTCTCAAATGAAAAAAAATGTGTGTGGGTTTTCAGTTTAACCCTGTTACAACAATTGTATTGCAGAATTTGGAGATACTTTTAAATGCTGCTTTTTAAAAAAATTCTTAACATCTGACAAGCTATTGACAGCTCCGCTGTCTTCTTCAACTCTTGAAAGCGCAGAGAAATTATCTATATGCCTGTATTTATTGAAGTCAAGTTTTGTTTATAAAAGAACTTCAGTTAAATATACAGTATGTATATTAAACGCATTGGACCTGATTCATTAAGGAAAGGAAAGCAAAAATATGAGTTACTTTTGAACCTTGGCAAAACCATGTTGCATTGGAGGGGGGAGGTAAATGTAAAATGTGGGGACAGATTTATAGTTGTGGTAGGGGATGTCCTAGATCAACTTTCAATGTCAGTGTAAAAATAAAGCTATCAAGTATTTGCGTCCTATATGAAAAGCAGCCAGAATTTTCCTCATGTGCAAAATAATAAACTAATTTGCACCCCTTGTATTGCAACATGGTTTTGCCAAGGATCTAAGTTACTATTTTTTTTTGCTTTAATATCCTTAATGAATCAGGCCCATTAACTCTGCATAGATGGAGAGTGTTGACTATGTTTGATCAAATTATGTTTGTGTAAATCCAATCTGGGGTTTGTTAAAATTCAGCTAGATAGGTGGCGGGGGGTGATGGGGGTACATTGTTTAATCACTGGGACTTCATGAACGTTGCAGATTGAGTGGGTTGGGAAACAATTTTATTATGTTCTTGGCAAGCACTATTGTCTGGAGGAGGTAAATATAAGACTTGGCGAGTCCAGACATCATGGATCCATACAGCTTGCTGTAGGAAAGATCTCTACAGTAGGAGTATGAGGATAGGATGAGAACTTACTGATGGTTTATTACCTTGGAGGAAGGCTGGGCAGGGAATCAGGTTCTGCCAGTCTGATATATCCATTGTTGGTTGAGCTGGCTGTGCAGGACGGTATTCCGAGCCATGAGACACAGAGATATTCCCTTATGCTATGGAAACCTAAGGACTCAGCTTCTTCCTACTGCGTGCTACCGTTCACTGCTTGGGTGCTTACACTGGCTGCTAAATCCCGCTGTACAACCCTAGTGCTCTGGTGCTGTGACATGGAATTTATAGTGGCTATTGCCGATGTTTCCAGTGGCATCTTAAAGCAAACCACTCGGCTATTTATGGGCAGCGCGGTGGCTCAGTGGTTAGCACTTCTGCCTCTCAGCGCTGGGGTCATGAGTTCAATCCTGACCATGGCCTTATCTGTGAGGAGTTTGTATGTTCTCCCCGTGCTTGCGTGGGCTTCATCTGGGTGCTCCGGTTTCCTCCCACACTCCAAAAAACATATTGGCTGCTTACAAAAATTGACCTTGGTCTGTCTGTCTGTGTATTAGGGAATTTAGACTGTAAGCCACAATGGGGCAGAGACTGATGTGAGTGAGTTATCTGTTCAGCTCTGTGGAATTAGTGGTGCTATATAAATAAATGATAATAATAATAATAATAAATATTTATCAGAACTGTGCTTAATGTCTAGTTCAATAAAACCAACAATTCTTTCATGCCTTTTGTGTTGTGCCCGTGGGATTTGGTAACCCACTAAAAGGTACCAACCCTGGTATCTTTATACACAAACACACATATTTTTTTTTTTTTTTTTTTTTTTTTAAATTATTATTTTAAGTGAAAACCAACTTCCTTCACCTACCAAGCATTACTGCGGTTCCTGGTGCTCTTTCTCCTGTCTCAATTTTTCCAAGCAGTTTTCTAAGGATTGACATGCGGGAAAACTTTGAATAAACAGAGTCAGCAGTGCAAGTGTATCAAGCACAATCCCTGGATAATAAGATAATATACGATACGCGGGTGCAAAAGTAAGGAGCGTCCCCAATACATCCAACTCCTCTCAGCAGATTGTGTGAAGATTTTCAGCCCTGAAGAACCTGCCACCTTGGCCGCAAATCTTTGTGCTTACCTGTAAAAAGCCGAAACAGTTCAACAAAAGTGGACACGTGACGTCACAGTTGAGCTTTTCCTTTATGGTTTCTACGCTTTTGCCATTTTAAGAAACCATTTTTAAAATGCTTTAATTATTTTATATTTTATTTTAACTTTTTTTGTTGCAACTTTCTTTTAATATATACATAACTTTTTTTTTTATTATTTTTGGAAAAAAAAATTTTTTCGGCTTTCGCAGTATACCCCTTTGTTTTATATACCAACTGTTTTCCAATTGGGACTTTAACTCCCAACTCATAAATTAATTATTTTGCCCTTTATATGGTATTATTAATTGTAATTTGGTGTCTCTTTTAATTCAACTTAGTAAATTTTGTTTTCGTGCTTCAATAAGTCGGTTGAATAAAAATTGGCCCACGGACCCTTCTTATGTTCCAGAAAATGCTACTTATTGCAGTGTTACAATGTTATCAATGCAGCTACAACTATTTAAACTACATGTAAGCAAACATCCTGCACAGTAACCAATTGTAAAAATCTATAAGCCCATTATATTTTAAATAAAACACAGTGGATCTTCCCAGTCTGAATTCTACAGAACAGCATTGTGAGAACAGTAACGAGGAAAGAACTGTACTTTTATATACATGACAAAACAGCCAGTATTCAACTTATGTCCAAAATAATAAACTAATTTACACCTCTTGCATTACAACATGGTTTTGCCTAGAAAAGTTAAGTAAGAAAACTTACTCAATTTCTTGCCTAAATTCCTTAATGAATCAGGCCCAAAATGTTTTCATTACCTCCCTTTCCATAAAATACATTAATGTCTCCTGTACATAAAATTCATTTTTACAATTACTCTTGTTTGCAAACACATGTTGTAGCTGCATACACAGCCGTCATCACTAGTAATTGGCGCTTACACCTGACCTGTAACTGATGCCACTGATACGACTGAAATTCACGTACCAGAGAGATGCCCAAAGCTTGAATCGGACGCTGTTGTGTGTGCTTGAGCTTGGCACGCCCTTACTGTACATTGTGTATGTATTCCGCTCATGAAATCATAGTCTTAATTGTCCTTTGCGTTCGAAGAAGAAGTGCATACACTTGCGTTCTCTGGCGTATAATATGTTTCTGGCATGCGCAGAACAATTTAACGCAAAACGCAGCATTTACATTCCTTAATTATTCAGGCCCTGATTGTCAGATATTTAATACATTTTATTGGGAACCTCCTGTTTTGGGCTATCAGAAAAATGGGTCAGCGACACTTTTCGGTTCCAGAATAATGTCACACTCACAATTGTGGTCCCATGACAATGGCACACTTACACTCGGGTACCCATAGTAATTATTATTATCGTTTTTTTATATAGTGCCACCAATTCCACAGCGCTGTACAGATAATATATATCATTCCCATCAGTCCCTGCCCCACTGGATATTACAGTCAATATTCTCTGCCTCACACACACACTATGTTTAATTTGTCAGAAGTCAATTAACCTAGCAGTATGTTTTTGGAGTGTGGAAGGAAACCGGAGCACCCGGAAGAAACCCACACAAACATGGGGAGAACATACAATTGTTCCTCCGTGGTGCATTCAATGGGACACTTACATTAAGGGTCCAAGAATAATGGCACATTAACAATTGGGATCCCAAAACAACACCAAATTAGACTTGGGGTCCCAGAACAATTACACACTGACACTGGGGGAACCAGAACAATGACACACTGACACTGGGGGTCCCAGAACAATGGCACACTGACAATGGGGGTCCCAGAACAATTACACACTGACACTGGGGGAACCAGAACAATGACACACTGACACTGGGGGTCCCAGAACAATGACACACTGACACTTGGGGTCCCAGAACAATGGCACACTGAGATTGGAGGTCCCAGAACAATGACACACTGACACATGGAGTCCCAGAACAATGGCACACTGACACCGAGGGTCCCAGAACAATGGCACACTGACACTTGGGGTCCCAGAACTATGGCACACTGACACTTGGGGTCTCAGAACAATGACACACTGACACTTGGGGTCTCAGAACAATGACACACTGACACTTGGGGTCTCAGAACAATGACACACTGACACTGGGGAACAAGAACAATGGCACACTGACACTGAGGGTCCCAGAACAATGGCACACTGACACTGAGGGTCCCAGAACAATGGCACACTGACACTGGGGGTCTCAGAACAATGGCACACTGACACTGGGGGTCTCAAAACAATGGCACACTGACACTGGGGGTCCTAGAACAATGACAATTGATACTTGGGGTCCCAGAACAATGAAACACTGATACTTGGGGTCCCAGAACAATGACACACTGACACTTGGTGTTCCAGAAAAATGACACACTGACACTTGGGGTCCTAGAACAATGACACACTGATACTTGGGGTCCCAGAACAATGACACACTGACACCGGGGGTCCTAGAGCAATGACACCCTGACAATGGGGGTTCCAGAACAATGGCACACTGACATTTGGGGTCCCAGAACAATGGCACACTGAGATTGGAGGTCCCAGATCAATGACACACTGACACTTGGGGTCCCAGAACAATGGCACACTGACACTTGGGGTCCCAGAACAATGGCACACTGACACTTGGGGTCCCAGAACA
Organism: Mixophyes australis; assembly: GCA_036250195.1. Taxonomy (NCBI): domain Eukaryota; kingdom Metazoa; phylum Chordata; class Amphibia; order Anura; family Limnodynastidae; genus Mixophyes; species Mixophyes australis. The sequence goes on along the minus strand of JAVHZZ010000002.1, from coordinate 411,760,479 downwards.
ATGACACACTGGCACTGTGGGTCCCAGAACAATGGCACACTGACACTTGGGGTCCCAGAACTATGACACACTGACACTTGGGGTCTCAGAACAATGGCACACTGAGACTTGGGGTCTCAGAACAATGACACACTGACACTGGGGAACAAGAACAATGACACACTGACACTGGGGAACAAGAAAAATGACACACTGACACTGAGGGTCCCAGAACAATGGCACACTGACACTGGGGGTCCCAGAACAATGACACACTGACACTGAGGGTCCCAGAACAATGGCACGCTGACACTGGGGGTCCCAGAACAATGAGACACTGAGGGTCCCAGAACAATGGCACACTGACACTTGGGGTCTTAGAACAATGACACACTGACACTGGGGGTCCCAGAACAATGACACACTGACACTGGAGAACAAGAACAATGACACACTGACACTGAGGGTCCCAGAACAATGGCACACTGACACTGAGGGTCCCAGAAAAATGGCACACTGACACTTGGGGTCCCAAAACAATGGCACACTGACACTTGGGGTCCCAGAACTATGGCACACTGACACTTGGGGTCTCAGAACAATGACACACTGACACTGTGGGTCCCAGAACAATGGCACACTGACACTTGGGGTCCCAGAACTATGGCACAATGACACTTGGGGTCTCAGAACAATGACACACTGACACTGGGGAACAAGAACAATGACACACTGACACTGAGGGTCCCAGAACAATGGCACACTGACACTGAGGGTCCCAGAACAATGGCACACTGACACTGGGGGTCTCAGAACAATGACACACTGACACTGGGGAACAAGAACAATGACACACTGACACTGAGGGTCCCAGAACAATGGCACACTGACACTGAGGGTCCCAGAACAATGCCACACTGACACTGGGGTCTCAGAACAATGGCACACTGACACTGGGGGTCTCAAAACAATGGCACACTGACACTGGGGGTCCTAGAACAATGACACACTGATACTTGGGGTCCCAGAACAATGAAACACTGATACTTGGGGTCCCAGAACAATGACACACTGACACTTGGTGTTCCAGAAAAATGACACACTGACACTTGGGGTCCTAGAACAATGACACACTGATACTTGGGGTCCCAGAACAATGACACACTGACACTTGGTGTTCCAGAACAATGACACACTGACACTTGGGGTCCTAGAACAATGACACACTGATACTTGGGGTCCCAGAACAATGACACACTGACACCGGTGGTCCTAGAGCAATGACACCCTGACAATGGGGGTTCCAGAACAATGGCACACTGACATTTGGGGTCCCAGAACAATGGCACACTGAGATTGGAGGTCCCAGATCAATGACACACTGACACTTGGGGTCCCAGAACAATGGCACACTGACACTTGGGGTCCCAGAACAATGGCACACTGACACTTGGGGTCCCAGAACAATGACACACTGGCACTGAGGGTCCCAGAACAATGGCACACTGACACTTGGGGTCCCAGAACTATGACACACTGACACTTGGGGTCTCAGAACAATGGCACACTGACACTTGGGGTCTCAGAACAATGACACACTGACACTGGGGAACAAGAACAATGACACACTGACACTGGGGAACAAGAACAATGACACACTGACACTGAGGGTCCCAGAACAATGGCACACTGACACTGGGGGTCCCAGAACAATGACACACTGACACTGAGGGTCCCAGAACAATGGCACACTGACACTGGGGGTCTCAGAACAATGACACACTGACACTGGGGAACAAGAACAATGACACACTGACACTGAGGGTCCCAGAACAATGGCACACTGACACTGAGGGTCCCAGAACAATGGCACACTGACACTGGGGGTCTCAGAACAATGGCACACTGACACTGGGGGTCTCAAAACAATGGCACACTGACACTGGGGGTCCTAGAACAATGACACACTGATACTTGGGGTCCCAGAACAATGAAACACTGATACTTGGGGTCCCAGAACAATGACACACTGACACTTGGTGTTCCAGAAAAATGACACACTGACACTTGGGGTCCTAGAACAATGACACACTGATACTTGGGGTCCCAGAACAATGACACACTGACACTTGGTGTTCCAGAACAATGACACACTGACACTTGGGGTCCTAGAACAATGACACACTGATACTTGGGGTCCCAGAACAATGACACACTGACACCGGGGGTCCTAGAGCAATGACACCCTGACAATGGGGGTTCCAGAACAATGGCACACTGACATTTGGGGTCCCAGAACAATGGCACACTGAGATTGGAGGTCCCAGATCAATGACACACTGACACTTGGGGTCCCAGAACAATGGCACACTGACACTTGGGGTCCCAGAACAATGGCACACTGACACTGAGGGTCCCAGAACAATGACACACTGGCACTGAGGGTCCCAGAACAATGGCACACTGACACTTGGGGTCCCAGAACTATGACACACTGACACTTGGGGTCCCAGAACAATGGCACACTGACACTTGGGGTCCCAGAACAATGGCACACTGACACTTGGGGTCCCAGAACAATGACACACTGGCACTGAGGGTCCCAGAACAATGGCACACTGACACTTGGGGTCCCAGAACTATGACACACAGACACTTGGGGTCTCAGAACAATGGCACACTGACACTTGGGGTCTCAGAACAATGACACACTGACACTGGGGAACAAGAACAATGACACACTGACACTGGGGAACAAGAACAATGACACACTGACACTGAGGGTCCCAGAACAATGGCACACTGACACTGGGGGTCCCAGAACAATGACACACTGACACTGAGGGTCCCAGAACAATGGCACACTGACACTTGGGGTCTTAGAACAATGACACACTGACACTGGGGGTCCCAGAACAATGACACACTGACACTGGGGAACAAGAACAATGACACACTGACACTGAGGGTCCCAGAACAATGGCACACTGACACTGAGGGTCCCAGAACAATGGCACACTGACACTTGGGGTCCCAAAACAATGGCACACTGACACTTGGGGTCCCAGAACTATGGCACACTGACACTTGGGGTCTCAGAACAATGACACACTGACACTGTGGGTCCCAGAACAATGGCACACTGACACTTGGGGTCCCAGAACTATGGCACACTGACACTTGGGGTCTCAGAACAATGACACACTGACACTGGGGAACAAGAACAATGACACACTGACACTGAGGGTCCCAGAACAATGGCACACTGACACTGAGGGTCCCAGAACAATGGCACACTGACACTGGGGGTCTCAGAACAATGGCACACTGACACTGGGGGTCTCAAAACAATGGCACACTGACACTGGGGGTCCTAGAACAATGACACACTGATACTTGGGGTCCCAGAACAATGAAACACTGATACTTGGGGTCCCAGAACAATGACACACTGAAACTTGGGGTCCCAGAACAATGACACACTGACACTTGGTGTTCCAGAACAATGACACACTGACACTTGGGGTCCTAGAACAATGACACACTGATACTTGGGGTCCCAGAACAATGACACACTGACACTTGGTGTTCCAGAACAATGACACACTGACACTTGGGGTCCTAGAACAATGACACACTGATACTTGGGGTCCCAGAACAATGACACACTGACACCGGGGGTCCTAGAGCAATGACACCCTGACAATGGGGGTTCCAGAACAATGGCACACTGACATTTGGGGTCCCAGAACAATGGCACACTGACACTGGGGGTCCCCGAACAATGGCACACTGACACTTGGGGTCCCAGAACAATGGCACACTGACACTTGGGTTCCCAGAACAATGACACACTGACACTGGGGGTCCCAGAACAATGGCACACTGACACTTGGAGTCCCAGAACAATGGCACACTGACACTTGGGGTCTCAGAACAATAACACACTGACACTTGGGGTCTCAGAACAATGGCACACTGACACTGGGGGTCCCAGAACAATGGCACACTGACACTTGGGGTCCCAGAACAATGACACACTGACACTTGGGGTCTCAGAACAATAACACACTGACACTTGGGGTCCCAGAACAATGGCACACTGACACTTGGGGTCCCAGAACAATGGCACACTGACACTTGGGGTCCCAGAAAAATGTCACACTGACACTGGGGGTCCCAGAACAATGGCACACTGACACTTGGAGTCCCAGAACAATGGCACACTGACACTTGGGGTCTCAGAACAATAACACACTGACACTTGGGGTCTCAGAACAATGGCACACTGACACTGGGGGTCCCAGAACAATGGCACACTGACACTGGGGGTCCCAGAACAATGGCACACTGACACTGAGGGTCCCAGAACAATGACACACTGACACTTGGGGTCTCAGAACAATAACACACTGACACTTGGGGTCTCAGAACAATGGCACACTGACACTGAGGGTCCCAGAACAATGGCACACTGACACTGGGGGTCCCAGAACAATGACACACTGACACTGGGGGTCCCAGAACAATGGCACACTGACACTTGGAGTCCCTGAACAATGGCACACTGACACTGAGGGTCCCAGAACAATGGCACACTGACACTTGGGGTCTCAGAACAATGACACACTGACACTTGGGGTCTCAGAACAATAACACACTGACACTTGGGGTCTCAGAACAATGGCACACTGACACTGAGGGTCCCAGAACAATGGCACACTGACACTGAGGGTCCCAGAACAATGGCACACTGACACTTGGAGTCCCAGAACAATGGCACACTGACACTGAGGGTCCCAGAACAATGACACACTGACACTTGGGGTCTCAGAACAATAACACACTGACACTTGGGGTCTCAGAACAATGGCACACTGACACTGAGGGTCCCAGAACAATGGCACACTGACACTGGGGGTCCCAGAACAATGACACACTGACACTGGGGGTCCCAGAACAATGGCACACTGACACTTGGGGTCCCAGAACAATGGCACACTGACACTTGGGGTCCCAGAACAATGTCACACTGACACTGGGGGTCCCAGAACAATGGCACACTGACACTTGGAGTCCCAGAACAATGGCACACTGACACTTGGGGTCTCAGAACAATATCACACTGACACTTGGGGTCTCAGAACAATGTCACACTGACACTGGGGGTCCCAGAACAATGGCACACTGACACTTGGAGTCCCAGAACAATGGCACACTGACACTTGGGGTCTCAGAACAATAACACACTGACACTTGGGGTCTCAGAACAATGGCACACTGACACTGGGGGTCCCAGAACAATGGCACACTGACACTTGGAGTCCCAGAACAATGGCACACTGACACTGAGGGTCCCAGAACAATGACACACTGACACTTGGGGTCTCAGAACAATAACACACTGACACTTGGGGTCTCAGAACAATGGCACACTGACACTGAGGGTCCCAGAAAAATGGCACACTGACACTGGGGGTCCCAGAACAATGACACACTGACACTGGGGGTCCCAGAACAATAGCACACTGACACTTGGAGTCCCTGAACAATGGCACACTGACACTGAGGGTCCCAGAACAATGGCACACTGACACTTGGGGTCTCAGAACAATGACACACTGACACTTGGGGTCTCAGAACAATAACACACTGACACTTGGGGTCTCAGAACAATGGCACACTGACACTGAGGGTCCCAGAACAATGGCACACTGACACTGAGGGTCCCAGAACAATGACACACTGACACTGAGGGTCCCAGAACAATGACACACTGACACTGAGGGTCCCAGAACAATGGCACACTGACACTGAGGGTCCCAGAACAATGGCACACTGACACTTGGGGTCCCAGAACAATGACAAACTGACACTGGTGGTCCCAGAACAATGACAAACTGACACTTGACAATTTCCAATTAAGAATGTTGGCTGGAAAGGATGAGCTGTGTATTTCACAGGACAGTGGTCACCATTGCCTTGTGCTAGATATCTGTTATGATTTACTGTCATGTGACATTGAGGACTTGGAATCTCACAATTACGCATCCCAGGTCCAATCTCTATAAAAGGGCTGTTCAGCGTAGAAGGCCCTTATTCGTACATTATAAATGCTGCCCTCTCACCACCAAAAATTTAAGTCTGCTGTATTACTATTTGATATAGTAACTATCTTGTATTTAAACCTATCTTTTATTTTCTCTCCTAGCACTCTCCCTAATTCATCTCTCCCCCCACACTCCGCCCATGCACCCTCGTCTTCCTCCACTTCTCTTTTTTCAAACCCCTCTCAATTTCAATTTCTCCTTTTATTGGTCGCCATAGAGCTGTGAGCCGCCAAGGCAGGTGCCTGTCAGCAACAAAATAAATCTAAAACAGCAGAGCTTGCACTTCAGGTCGCTGGATCACTGCATCCAACTCTCTCAATATTCTTATCCTGCTGAAGATGGTTGTAAGGTCCATTCACCGGTCAAAGCAAAGAGAATTGCATTATCTTCCCTCTCAGGTATGAAATCCATTACACATTCATAGCAAGCCATGTGATATGCGTGGGTGTGGCTTGTACCAACAGACAGGGGCCAGGCTAAATATGGTAAAAAATATTAATTGCGACAGGTCAGATGTATATTTTTCTTATTCCTTTGCTAAACCACAAAGGAAATACAACAACAAATGTTGAATTTTTTTTCTCTAGTTGGATACAAATGTCAAAGGTGTCATTTGAGAAAGTTAGGATCTATTAACGTGTTTTATATTCTGTGTACGGACCATAAAACATACAGGGCCCCAGGGGGAATTCTCGTGTCAGGTTCCTTGTTTGGGCTTTAATTCATTACACGGCATATTTCCTCCTAATTTTATTTTCTGTTAAGGAAGTGATATATATACACACACATATATATATATATATATATATATATATATATATATATATATATATATATGTACACACACATATATATATATATATATATATATATATATATATATATATATATATATATATATATATATATGTTATTGTAGATGTGGAATTTTTTTTTACTGGCCCACACTTATATACTTATTACACAAACCATAATGTATATTTTGAAACTTATATAACTTTCATTTAAAAGGTAGCTCTCATTAGATTAAACATATTATATAAGATCATTTGACCTGTTTATAGCAGTATCACGATTGGAATGATTTAAAGAAAACAGTTTAGAAAAATATTCAGAGTTATATACAAAAGACAAGGGCAGAAAATAAATGTGTGGATCAGATACTAGCTATCATTTATCTAGTACATTCTAGAACATGATCACTAGAATCTGATTGGTTGCTATGGGCAACGCCTCCTTTTTCCCTCTTAGAAGGTTTGGTAAATCTACCCTTACATGTGTTAATGTTTAAATAAAAAAAGTCCTCATTTAGGCAGGGCCCTCTTTCCCATTGGGCACGATGGGCAGGTGCCCGGGGGCCCAGGGGGAAAGGGGGCCCTGGCAGGTCTGCTGTAAAAAATCCTGTAAAGAAAAAAAAAAAAAAGAAACTTACCTTTTTCCGGCTCATTCCCTGGTCCTCTCTTCCGTGATGACGTCATCACGCCCGACATTCACTGCGAGCACAGCATGGAGGAGCACAGCGACGAAGTACAGAAGAGGATTCAACGCATCGCGATTGAAAGGTAAGTTAAGATACATATATATATATATTAGATATAATCCTTTTTTTTTTTTTTTTTTACTTATATATTTATATATAGGGGCCCCGGTGCACTGCGGCCCATACTGTTGTTAAGGTGGCCCTGCATTTAGGAATACAACAGAAGTCCAGTAATGGGGCACCCGATGCTGCTGTGGTGTAAAAATTGTGGTTCAGATGTTTAAATGGGTTATTGGGTCAGAAAAGGGTTTACACTGTGACTATAGAGGGAGTGGGCAGCCTCATGAGACAAACCAGAGCAGCATTTTGTCCAGTTTTGCCCTGACACAGGCTGTTTTGGCAGAGGTAATGAACTTTCGGTGATTCAATCTTCCAGTCCTGAATAGATTTCACCATTCTTCACTGGCTTGTAAAGTGGAGACCTCAAAAAACAGTTTTATAAAATGAGAATGGATCTCCAGCTTTAAATCAGATAGAAAAATGATTACTATTAATATTGAGGAGGATGGTGTAAGCGATTATAAAACATGAAGATGATGATTGTACAGTGACACGACAATTGTATTCAACAACCAGTGAGTAGATGTAACAGGTGCTGTAGGGTAAAGACTGAACATACCAAAAAATCCTTTCCTGCACAACAGGTACTTATATACAGATCTTATATACAGATCTTATATACAGATCTTATATACAGATCTTATATACAGATCTTATATACAGATCTTATATACAGATCTTATATACAGATCTTATATACAGATCTTATATACAGATCTTATATACAGATCTTATATACAGATCTTAAGGGACAACTATGTGGAGACCGTACGTATCTCACTACAAGCTCCACTGGTCCAAGCCCATCCTGGATGAGGCGACCACAGGAATGTACCAGCTATCAACTGGGAGGGAGACACAACATCTCTCTCTGGATTTATTCTGGCCACAGGGCAGGGACTACCATGAGCATAGACAAACCGAGTGGGGGAGTTTCCTAGTGCCTGGAAACCCCCCTCCAAGCCTGGGGCACTGTATAATTGAGGTGGCTGGACCCTGCCCCCGCTTCACACGGCTCTGCTTGAAAATAGAGAGCAAGGCCAAAGGTCATACAAAAAAGTCAAATAGAAGTATAGGTTCAGGCACAGCAGCAGGCTAGACACAGAAGACTGGAACTATAACCGGCAGGGAGACTAAGCCCTCCCTGCCTTATATATAGATGCTGGCCAATAGGAGCAGGTAAAAGCGATCAGCCACAGGGGGCTGCTGATGGACAGCACCTGGACGGATTTACGCATGCGCCCGGCTGCACCTAACGCCGGGACACAGCGCTGCCTACAACAGTGTCCCGACCGTTGCCTAGTACCAGCCGCCATAGCGACGGGCGGGACGCAGGCGAGAGAGTCGCGGCAGCTGAGCATTACTGCGGCTCGTAACACCAATAAAATAGTCATATGAACGTTTGAAACCCCATTAATAAATAAAGTTTCCCAGTTTTGCATTGAGAGTCCACCTCGGTAGGAGGACTACAATAATCTTCTTATCACATACCCGGAAACTAGTGCATGGTCTCACCTGGTGGCAGTGGGATTGGTATCTGAGGGTTGTATATTTCGGATTCTGTGTATTGTAGACAGCTTCTGGTAGATTAGTGCACTACACCCAGGTTCAGTCTAATTTTCACTGCTGAGGTCAGTTAGTTATGAAGATCTTTGTGAGTGCTGTTCTGCTTCATCCAATGTGGAATTACGGCGAGCCGGACAGCTACAGCGATGATCAAGTGAGGACCTGTCTGGGTTTTGGTGGCCCTTATCAGGGGCAAACGCAGGATTTGTAGAGAGGGGTTTCCACACCACGCCGCCAGTGGGCATGACCAGCATACATGGGGGCGTGTCTATAATATTAGACAGTGCTTGGCTGCTCTCCAACTCTTCCTATCCCTATAATATACATAAGCAATGCTGCATGCACTACTGTTAGGTGCACACAGCTCTCCCTTTTCAAGCAGAGCCATGTGAAGCGGGGGCAGGGTCCATCCACCTCAATTATACAGTGCCCCAGGCTTGGAGGGGGTTTCCGAGCACTAGGAAACCCCCCCCCCCCCTCCTCGGTTTGCCTATGTACTTATGTAAGACAAGGTAAGAGATGAAGTGGGGAGAAGTTTTGGCAAGGGCTTCGTAAGTGAGGAGAAGTGTAAGAGGTGTTATGGGGGATTTCTATTGGATTTCCCGGTGGCTCCTAAAGATCTCTCCTGGGAAAGAAAACGAGCACGCAAATTGCGCCAAGTTCAAGCTGTACACAAATACAAGTATATTTGGGTGTAAGTATGCTCTGCCTGAACCTTACTTGCCTTATGTTGACACACAGAACAGACTGCAGTATACGCACATGCGTAAGTACAATAAAAATTAAAAACGCATAACACTTTTATTTTATCAAAATTTAAAATAACAATTGTTAACAGTATTATAAATTATATAAATGTTTTATTATTGCATATATATTTATTTTTTACTATAAACAAAGAAGATTCCAAAGCAGCGTATTGTGCATACAATGTGTTTTTATAGTCTCTCTTTGTTGCATACACATGTTCTGTGCTATCTAGTGGCACACATATGCACACTAATTTTTCTGGCTGTCAAAAAAAGTCATCTTTGTCAGCAATATCTATCTAATACAATATTTTTCACTACAAGTGATTTGGGGTCATTAAAATGGATTCAATGCAGTCCACATATGAGCAGAATCAGCAATCAGGTTCTGTCACAAGTCCTGATGGTAGTGTTCCCAGAACGTCATCTGGGAAAGGCGATGTAAAAGTACATAGTCTTTTTAAATCTAGGAAAAAAACACACCAAAAAAAAATTACCGTGTTGAAGCGAAAAAGAAGTGTAACTGGGGAAAAGTTAAGTGGCGATAAAAAAAAAAATTGTCAACATGCCATTTTACACACGCAGTGGCGAAGAAATAATGAGGCCTTCGCCTTTCTCTATTAGTGGCAGATCCAAAAATGTTAACGAGCCTTCTTCTTCTATGTTCACTCGTGACCAAGCAAGACCAAGTGATTTGGAGTCTGAAAGTGGTGCACAACGACTGTTAGGCGTCAAAGCCGAGCTGCGAGAAAACAGTAAGGCATTAGAGGATAATGTATGCTCTGAATTAGAAATTACACCAATCCCTGTGAAGGGTCCATCCAACAGTGGTATGTCTAATCGTGAGCATTCTGTTAGTGTACCCATAAAGAAGGGCCCTTTCAGCAGTTCTGCTGATGTTTGCCTGAACAGCCCGAGTGTAGCCGGTGATACACAAATTGAGGATGCTACTTTGGAATTAGAAGAGGATGAGGGGGAGATTTGTGTAGGCGACGAGGGCGCTAATGATGATGTTGATGATTATGATGCAGACAGATACCAAATTGCCTTTCTCAATTTCTATTTATATTCTAGATTATATAACAGCTGAATAGTTTTCTATTTTACTCCTAGTGGAGAGGGGATCTGATGCAGACAGATACCAAACTGCCTTTGTCCATTTATTTTTATATTCTAATTCTACAGTCTATGCAGGCTGCTTCTTTTCTATTTTACTACAAGTCGATGGGGTGGGGGGCTGATGCAGACAGATACCAAACTGCCTTTGTCCATTTCTTTTTATATTCTAATTCTATAGTCTATGCAGGCTGCTTTTTTTCTATTCAACTACAAGTGGAGGGAGGGGGGGGGGGTCATAGATAGCCACCAAACTACCTTGGTCCATTTATTTTTTATATTGTTCAGTCTATGCAGGCTGCTTTTTTTCTATTCAACTACAATTGGAGGGCGGGAGGGGTCATAGACAGCCACCAAACTACCTTGGTCTATTTATTTTTTATATTGTTCAGCCTATGCAGGCTGCTTTTTTTCTATTCAACGACAAGTGGAGGGCGGGGGGGGGGGGGGGGGTTGGTCATAAACAGCCACCAAACTACCTTGGTCCATTTATTTTTTATATTGTTCAGTCTATGCAGGCTGCTTTTTTTCTATTCAACTACAAGTGGAGGGGGGGGGGGCATTAGAGACAGAAACCGAACTGCCTTTGTCCATTTATTTAGATCTTTAACTATAGGTGTACGGTGTAAAATACACCCAAAGACGATGGCTGGATTGCCAATAGGCTAAGATGGAGAGGAAGACAATCAGGTTTGTGTGCAGAATTAAGGACGGCCTACCAGGGATTAAACTGTTGTCTTCCTAATTTATTAGCTTTAGAATTACCTCACTTATCCAAGAAACAGGTGGAGCACTAAATTTGGTTATTTTATGCCCAAAACACTGATTTTTCAACAAAATAGCAAAAGAAAACCAAACAAAACCAAAACCAAAACACACAATGGCGTTTGGCAAAACCAAAACCAAAACCAAAACACGACGGTAATCCAGATCCAAAACCAAAACCAAAACACAGGGGTCAGTGAGCATCTCTACTTTCAACAAACGCAGGACTTGAATCGGCCACCTCTGGGTTGTCATGCCCTTAATGCGCATGGCCAAGTTCACTCCTTCCCCTTTCCACCTTTCAAGTCGAAGTAAGTGTCAGTTGCATGGAGACATGAATTGCTTCATTTTAAAAGTTACTTGAAGGTTGACATCCTATTTAAAGAGCTTCCTTCAAAAGTATAATATCTATACAGCCTCCTTATAGAAACAGTGGAATTCAGTATGGCTTCAGTGTGGTTTTCCTAGGTGAAACGTGAATATTCTCTGTCTGTGTCACATCCGGCATTGTACATCAGTCAGACTCATGTTATCCACTCGATGTTATCCTCTGAGACTTCTACATTATGGCAGTTTAAATAGAGACATTTCATAAAATATTAACTTAAAAACTACTGTTTTAGTTTGTCGAATTAGAGTGTTTCTGTTTTACTCACCGGGGGATGATGGAAGCGAGAGCCGGCCAACCGTGGGATGGAATATGCTCGTTCCAATTACACGCCATTCTAATCATAAAGACGTTGACTCATATATATCAATCTGTCATTTTTATCGCTTTCATTTCAGTCCTTTCTCTATTAATCTTTTATTTTAGTTTAAATGGTATGATTCTCCTAGGATGTGCTGATTACCTTATGTAATTCCTCTACGCTCAGATTGTCCCTGCTCCCGTTAGCAAGTCACACTAATCTATCTCCCAGTGGTTCAATTCTGTCCCGTGCCACAGGGGGTGCAAATTCCTGTCGCTTGTTGATGTCCTATTATTCGGGGCTATAAAAAAAGTGATATTTCCAAATCAGAGAAAAGGGTAAACGTTATTATGCATGGCATGTAAAAAAGATAATGAATATCAATAAAAATTGTATTTCATCTTTTGCAATCTTGAGTTTCCAGTAATCCTAAATGCTGCAGCTACAGGGGTCTTGGCTATTGCTGCAATGGTTATATAAAGTGTAGCTCAATATTCAACCTATAACTCGCCAGCTGTTGTTGAAGTATGTGGCCCGGCATACAACGGCACAGAGGATAACATTGCAACACTCGGATCTTGAGTTTCTGAGCTAGCGAGGTACATGCATGGCATTTGCATGTTCTCCTCCCGTGCGCACAGGAGTATTCCCTGGGTGCTCATGATCCAAAACCAGATCATTTTTGGTAATTGGCTTCTGATGGGATTGGCTTGGTGTGTGTGTGTGCGCGCGTGTGTGTGTGTGTGTGTGTGTGTGTTTATGTGACTGTGGTGTGGAAAGTAGAGATGCTCAGGCTCGGTTTCCCGAGAACCGAATATACCCGAACTTAGCAGATCCACGTACCGAGCCGGCTCGGCTCGGTACCTTTGCGCTTTTTTCGGATTTGAAAATGAGGCAAAACGTCATCATTATGTCATCGGATCTCGTATCTCGCAATTTTTGGATTCCTTTTTCCAACATAATGGTTGATGGGTGGGAGAGAGGGAAGATGGTCTCAAGGACAATTCCATCTTGCACCATTTTTCTTTTCTGCCACTGCTGTGTGCCAATGCGTCCTAGATGTGCTAGGAACTGGCGTGTGTTTGTGTCATTGCTCTGTCGCTTACCATCCAGCCAGGTAGGTAGGTAGGTAGGTACTAGCCTGAAAATCACATTTATTTTTCAAAGTGCAATAGATTGCCTCCCATTTATTTTTTTTTATTTTCCACCACCTAAGCAGCGTGTAAGTATATTCAGTATATACATTCATTCTCTAAAAAGCAATACCCTGAACTTTGTCACATATCTGGATTATACAAAAGTCAGCTCAGCGGTTATAACTTGAAATGTTTTGAAAAGGTCAGAATTTTGTATGGAACTGCTGTAGTCAAGGAAACGCATATAGAATACATTATTATATTATATAACCAATCACTCTCCAAAGAAAGTAAACTCTGGCGCTAGCTTAAAAAAAAAGCCAATAATATATAAATAAATATATTAAAAAAAAATATGTTATAATAATAATTGTATTAATAAAATAAAATAATTACTCCCAATATGAGTACCCCTCCGCAGCTTTTAAAATGACTACTGTCAACCCTTCAAAAGAACCTATATATACAGAAAAACAGCACGGTGAGGTTCTTTAGGGAAATAATGTTAATAATATAATAAAAACCATAAAACTAATTTAAAGTAACATCAAGGCTGAGTCTGTATTTAAAAGGAATTGGTCGCAAGTACAGGTTATAACAATTTATTCAATAATATAAAACACGCTAATGAAAATACGTACATATAAAAATCAATAAAAGATGAAAACAAAAAGAGTGATTAAACCACCATTGTGCTCACAACTCGAGATGATAAACTTCATCTATAAAAATACACCTATAGCTGCCGGCCGGAGTATATATATAACTCCTCAAATAAATATAAGTAATAAACTTTGTCACTTATTTTATTCAAATGTTCAGATTACTGTACATATATAGAGAGAACTGGCCACACATATATGCAGAAAATAATTATTTAGGGAATTATTTAAAGGTGTTTGTTTAGGAGAATAATATCTCCAATTCCTAAATAACAGATGCTGAGAAGACTGATTCTAATTTTAAATCCATATTACTCTAAAGTAATTAATTGTCCATGTCTAATCTAAAGTATAGATATATAAGGTGCTTCCCTTTACCTCACTTCAATCCCTCGAGACATAATTGACACGGTCATAATAAAAAAACGTCTTAACGATATTGAAGCTTAATTTGAGCATTCACCCCCTTGGGGGGAATCGATCCCAATGTCAATGATGGAGATATCTGCATGTCTGTATTGCCATCTGTTGTCATCGCACACCTGCCCGCTCATTGTTCATTAAGGTGGATGTCACAGAATATCCCGCCCACCGCGCAGGAATATAGGCGTAAACATACTTGCATTTGCAGGAATGTATTTTAGGTAAAACATTTCTTATGACAGTTGAAATGTTGTAATATATTGAATAGATGCATGCTGTGCTGTTGCAAGTTGAAAGGCACATATTGCACTTTGCACTTGTCTTGTGTAAGTAATTTATGACTTGTAAGAAATGTTTTCAAGTGTAAAGTGGAAACCAAAATAATAATGTTGTTGAAAGCAGTGGTCGAAGTGGAATTTTCCTAGCGGTTGTATGGAGAATGTAGTGCGAAAGTAACAGGGGCAAACACAGGATTTGTAGAGTGGGGTTTCCACGCCTCACAGCCAGTGGGTGTGGCCAGCATTCATGCGTGGCTGTAATTTTAGACGGTGCTTGGCTGCTTATCCCCATCATATACATGGGCAATGCTGAGTGCACTACTGTTAGGGGCACGCAGCTCTCCCTTTTCGAGCAGAGCCGTGTGAAGCGGGACATACCTCCCAACTGTCCCTACAATCAGGACAAAGTCCTGAATGAGTGGATCAGAACAGTTGGCAGACTGTCCTGCTCTCTTCTACCTGTTCTTACTGCTTTCACTACTTGTGGCTGGTGCTCGTGTCCTGAGATTAGTTAAACATACAGGGCCCTAGGCTGGAAGGGGGGTTTCCAGGCACTAGGAAACCCCCCACCCACCCCCCGGGTTTGCCTATGAGTAAGTGAATGGAGTGTGATAGTTTTACATGTAAATCAGTGGAAGAAGTGGCGGTATGGTATAGCACCATATACCAGCAGACTTCCACCGCTGTTTGAAAGGGCGTAGCTAAAGGATATCTCCAGTACATAGTCCACTTACAGGGGAACGCCCCTCATCTTCCTCCGGTATTGCAAGGAATCGCAAGTGTCAGATATGTGTGTATGAAACTCCAACTCTAAATTAGCTCCGAAGAGTACATGGTTGGCGTAAAATCCATCCCATTGAACAGATAGGCTGACGCTCAATCTCTGACACCTCCAAAGTCCTGTAAACATTAAGTTTACACAGAGGACAGAGGCTCTCCAGTCACCCACAGAACTGGGATCACCCTACCCCTTAAAGCTCACTTTAAAATCCTGTGCCGAAACCAAAATACTTACATAGTAAAATTCTTGCCCATGCCTATTCAAAGTGACATTTGTGCCGCTTGTTCGCCATTTTGCGGCTTCGTAAATAACGTTTACTGTCTCAAACAAGTGGGGGGGGGGGGAGCTCAGGAATCAAAGAAAGTATTATGTTGCTAACAGAGTAGTGGATGAATGGAACAAGCACCTAACCAATGTAATAGTAAAAACAACAGTATAATAATTGCAATATTAACGTAAACCTTGAGATAATAATAAAAGTCTTGACCCTAAACCATTAATACATAAAATGGCATTCTAGCTAAATCAATTGTTCTCTATCTGCCACGTATAATGCCAAGGTTTAACTTTAAAAAAAAAAGGCTGGATTGCAAACTCAACACATTCATGAGGATGGTTGCTGGATCTCTCAGAACACAATGATCTAAAACGGAATGTTCACGCTCTTGTGGGGAGAGTCTATGCTCCGTCACCCATGCTGTCTAACGTCTGCTAATTAGGAGAAAACAGACCTTTAGAGACTTGGGGGGAGCTGATTGTCAGCTGATAAAATAAGTCTAATTTGGATTTGTTTGTAAACTTGGGCTTCATCTCTTATGTTCTGTCCTCATCTGGTTAATGCATCAGTAGGTTAATGAAATGTTAAAAGAAAGAAACAAAATTGTTTTGTATTAAAGAACCAATTTCTGCAGGGCCGTTACTGTTGGCCTCCGTGGGCTTTAAAACTTGGACACATCAGAGGAGTCTGTTTCTGTGAGTCAGTGAATTTCAACAAAGCCACAGAACAGACTTGTGATTGTTCTGCCATACAACACTAATCAGAAATCACACCCAAGTGCGCTCATGACATTTGTGCCTATATTTGAGCACATGCACCTGTTGTTATGGAAAAGCTCATAGATCTGGGGGCCAGGAAGGCTTTGTCTGCAGGGGTGTAGAATTTTGTATCTTTTGATGCAGTTATTTCCCCACATGCAAAAGTTACACCTAATTTTAGTTGAGATCCAAGGGTTGAAAAAGGTTCATTTACAGGATTATTCCTTGTTTAGTGGGGGCTGATGAGCATTTTTTAAGGCGTATTATTTATTAATATAATTATTATTATTATTATTAATAATTTAAAATCATGGTAGTAGGGTAGACATTGAAGTTGCGTTTTCATTCTCCCCCAGGAACATATTCAATCAGAACCTAAATCCTGCAAGGTAAGCTCAGTTCCCAAACCCCGAGATATACATATACACTTATATATGAAGGTGTAGTGGGAGCACTGGCATGACAAGTACTATGTGCTGCATGTTTTGCACTTTGTTTTAAATTTTAATGGTTCTTCAATGCTGAGTTGATATCACTTTGCTAATTAATGTATCTTTTATTCTCTCTACACAACCCCTGTATCTAGTGTCAGACTATGAGTTCCTGAGAATGAAGGCTGACATCCAATGACAGACAAAATAAAAAATCTTTTTTTAGATTAATTAATTAATAGTACAGTCATGGCCAAAAGTTTATACTCCAGAATGTCATGAAGAGTGATCAGATGAATTGCAATTCATTTCAAAGTCCCTTTTTGCCATGAACTTTATCCCAAAAACAACATTTCCACTGCATTTCAGCCCTGCCACAAAAGGACCAGCTGACATCAGGCCAGTGATTCTTTCATTAACACAGGTGAGAGTGTTGAGAGGGCAAGGCTGGAGATCACTCTGTCATGGTGATTCAGTTAGAATAACAGACTGGAAGCTTTAAAAGGAGGGTGGTACTTGGAATCATTGTTCTTCCTCTGTTAACCATGGCTACCTGCAAGGCAACATGTATAGTCATCATTGGTTTGCACAAAAAGGGCTTCACAGGCAATGATATTGCTGCTAGTAAGAATGCACCTAAATCAGTCATTTATCGGATCATCAAGAACTTCAAGGAGAGAGGTTCAGTAGTTGTGAAGAAGGTTTCAGGGCGCCCAATAACGTCCAGCAAACGTCAGGACCTAAAGTTGATTCAGCTGCGGGATTGGGGCACCACCAGTGCAGAGCTTGCTAAAGAATGGCAGCAGGTAGGTGTGAGTGCATCTGCACGCAGAGTGAAGTGAAGACTTTTGGAGGATGGCCTGGTGTCAAGAAGGCCAGCAAAGGAGCTACTTATCTCCAGGAAAAACATCAGAGATAGGCTGATATTCTGCAAAAGGTACAGGGATTGGACTGCTGAGGACTGGGGTAGTCATTTTCTCTGATGAATCTCCTTCAGTTTGCTTGGAGCATCTGGAAAAACAGAAAGGTGAGCGCTACCATCAGTCCTGTGTCATGCCAACAGTAAAGCCTCCTAAGACCATTCATGTGTGGGTTTGCTTGGCAGCCAAGGGAGTGGGCTCAATCACAATTTTGCTTAAGAACACAGCCATGAATAAAGAATGGTACCAAAACATCCTCCAAGAGCAACTTCTCCCAACCATCCAAGAACAGTTTGGTGATGAACAATGCCTTTTTCAGCATGATGGAGCACCTTGCCATAAGGCAAAAGTGATAACTAAGTGGTTCGGGAATCAAAACATCAAATTTTGGGTCCATGGCCAGGAAACTCCCCAGACCTTAATCCCATTGAGAACTTGTGGTTAATCCTCAAGAGGCGGGTAGACAAACAAAAACCCACAAATTTTGACAAACTCCAAGCATTGATTAGTCAACAATAGGCGGCCATCAGTCAGTATGTGGCCCAGAAGTTGACTGACAGCATGCCAGGGCGAATTGCAGAGGTCTTCAAAAAGAAGGGTCAACACTGCAAATATTGACTCTTTGCATAAACTTAATGTATGTCAATGTAATCTAATGTCAATAAGAGCCTTTGACACTAATGAAATGCTTGTAATTTTACTTCAGTATACCATAGAAACATCTGACAAAAAAGTATAAAAACACTGAAGCAGCAACTTTGTGAAAAAAAATATTTGTGTCATTCTCAAAACGTTGCGCCATGACTGTACATAATTATTGATTGCAATATTATTATTATGCTTTATGCCATACTGCCACTTCACCTACTGTCTTTATTGTAACACTATCACTTGTAATATATATATATATATATATATATATATATATATAGTGATGGAAGTGGGAGGTATACAGTGGTATGTCACACCGCCACTTCTCCTATCGCCTTCTTTGTGCCACTCTCACATTACAGTCACTTGCATCATATATATTGTGGCAAGAACTACCTTCTTGAAACACGGGCACCCTCAGGTGATTCACACATGGACAACTTCTTTCCTGAATTAAATGCTTTTATTGTTCTATCGCAATAAAAACAGCATGACTTCTTTGTCAGGACAACACCAGGCAACATACCACTTACTAGTCCCAGCTTCTCTCTCTGGTCACCGACCACTAGCTGGCATTGGTCGCAATGCCCAATTGCACAGTTCGGGTTTTTATACATGAGACTTCTCCCAAGGGCTTCTGCTTGACAGACAGGCGACGCTCCCATCTTGCATTTAAAAAGAGTTCCCTGCAGATACTCTGTAACCATTTTTTATTGCTGACACCTTGTCAGCCTTCTGCTGTTGCTGTGGAAGACAACTCAAAGCATGTAAGTTAAATTACATTTCTTACTACTACTTAGTGACACATATGTCCCAGACCTGTATGGGACTGAACCTAAGTGCAGTGCTATACCTGGTCCGCAGTATTTTACCTGCAGATTGTCAGCCAAATAGCTTAATCCTCTCTTAGAGGATCTCTGTACTGTTACATTTAGTAATTGTGCTTTAAAAACATATAAAGGCTTGTCTGTGTTCTGTGTCTCTTACAAGTTGTTGGTAAGGTTCATTATCACTGTCTCAGACTGTGTGTGAAGAGCATACTGCAATTTATTAGTACTTCCAGTTGATTACAACATAGGTACAGCTGCAGCACAGTTGTAGTACAGCTGTTGAAATTCATACAATACTCAATGTGGTATACCAGAATTACTTTACTGTTTGCTAATTTTTTAACATATTTTAGCACTTTTTTAATATTACACAGTCATTTACTGCTTTCAGCACCCTCTGCCAAGATCTTTTTTTGTTTACTCTACTAATAACAATAATATATAACATGGTTAAACAGAACAAGTGGGTGAAAAAACTGAAAATAAAAATATGTTTGCTAAGAGAAGCCATCAACTAAAATGTAAGCAATGCAGCTCAAAGGTATGCCACAAATGTACTGGTACTTTGTGCAGTCATAGCAGAAATCATTAAGCCTAGATTAGGTTAATGAATAGGAAATAGCAATGCTGAAATGAGCCACTGATCAGTGGCATTAAAAAATTGAAGAGCAACCCCACTCCCACTTTGCAAGGAGCAGCACCAGAAAATCAAAAATATATAATGGCCTCATGTAGTGTCACTGTTGACGCAGAAAGGCACCAACAACAGCAGCATTTTGTCAAAAACACTGGACATTTATTTTGTGGTGTTGATTTTGATGACGATAATGGAGCAAGTTAGTTTTCCATATTCTGCACATTCATTATCCCCAAGGATGACATCCTCCCATACTTCAGTGCTCTCACATCCCCCCAATACAGATCTGATTGCTGTGGTGATGATGATAATATTATTGCTGTTGCATTACTTGTCAGTGCCACCAGTGATGATAACAATGACGATTTAACTAGTCTGAATACTGTTTATTGTATTTCCAGTGGTGAGGATCAATCAGGCTCAATAGAGTAAATTACCAGCAATCATACATTGATGACATCTTGACTGATAGGGAGGATGGCATATGAACAGCCGAGAAAAAGCTCTATCGTAGCTACTAGGAATGTTAATGAAACAAACGATCCATGCAGATCCAAAGCAATATCAAAAATGTGGTTTGCAATTAAGGCGTGTATTTAAACATCCAAGTCTATAGCAAAAATGGTCTGTATAACGTCACATGTTAAAAAGTTTTTTCATCCTATAGTCAGTCCAAATTTACAATTTATGAATTTATCAGTACTTATTTTCTAAAAATTACTTAGTTGAGTTGTTTTATGTACCTAATGACAATAACTAGAGATGCTCAGGCTCGGTTTTCTGAAAACTGAGCCCACCCGAACCTAGGGGATCCGAATATGCTCACGAACCAGCTTGTTACTTTCATGTGTTCTCAGATCTGAATCGAGGCATTGTTGCGTTGTTGGATCTCACGGGTTTTGTATTCCATAAGTACCTCCCTCCCCTGGAGATCCAGCGCCATTGCTCACACAGAAACAGGTTCAGCAGTGTTCTTGTCACTCTCAAGTCTCCAGTGCCATTGCTCACACAGAAACAGGGTCAGCGGTGTTCTTGTCACTCTCCAGTCTCCAGTGCCATTGCTCAGTGCCATTGCTCAAACAGAAACAGGAGGGGTAGCAGTGTTCTTGTCACTTGACAAAAAATGACTGGAAATTATTGGAAATTAATGTTATTGAGGTTAATAATAATGTAGGGATAAAAAAGAGCCAAATTCTGTGATTGTAGCAAAAGAAAACAGGTAATTCAGAAAAAAATTGGGATCCAAAACCAAAACACACGAGGGCAGTTTTGCCAAAATCAAAACACGAAGTTAATCCAGATCCAAAACCAAAACACGGGGGTCAGTGAACATCCTTAATAATAATAATAGTATATTTCACTTATTTTATATATGTATATATATATTAGCTATAAAAAGTTTTCAACGTTTTGCAAATTGCATTTATTCAGGAATTCTTACCACTGAACAAGAGGTCCAGACAAAAGAAAGATCTGGAGGATTCTGAGGGAAACATTTAAGGGCAAATTAAGCTGGAGAAACATGCTAAATTCTGAGGTCAAACGCGTATTGAGGAGAATAAATTGCAGAACAGTTTTTGAAAAGTTGCTCATCTCTACTTGGCTGGCATTAAATAAGGATGTCTTAGTCACTCTTTATATAAAGCATTACCAAAGACCTGCATACACCTAGAGAACAGAGCACAGGATTTACCTCGTCCAATTCAATGTTGATACTGAACTAGATTAAAGCAGTAATCCTAAGAAGAAATACCTGCCCACAAGGGTCATTGAGCAGACCCTCCGAGCCTATCCTGTAACAATAAAAAGGAAACACGAGCGGCAGCTAGCTTCTCTTCTGAATCACTTTTATTTCTGTTTCATCTTTGCCAGCTGCCTATTAATTTATACTGTAACAATTGGAAGCCAAAAAGGAAGATAGAAGGGAGGTGGATTATTAAAGGCCAGTAATATAACAATAGGGGGATTGTTTCTTAACTGGTAAAGCAAATCTGTGGAGTGGAACTGATTTTTTTTCCCTTATTACTTAGATATTTATTTTTAAGGTTGAAAAGAAAGTGAGAAAAGAAAAGTGCTTTGTAATGGGAAGAGAGGGGGCATAAATGTGGAAAAAGGAACCTTTGAGACATTTTTCTGTGTTAAGCACTGTGATGTTACAAGGCTTCAATCTTGGAGTCAATACAGAGACTTTATCCACCCAGCTTAACTTTCAACTATCCTCCCTTTGACCAGAGCACAATGTCCTGGCAGAGAATCAAGCAAAGGACAGGATGCCACGCTGTGAACGAATGGGCAAAGTTGAATACGGGCAACCTCTCTTCTACCTAACGCTGAGAAATAACACTTTGACAGTCAACACATCGGATCATCGCGTTTGGTTACACAAGTCATCTTTGTAGAGAGCATGAAGATCTATTCGTACTGCATGATTATTATTTTTTTTACACCTTTCAAAAGATAAAATGTAAATAGAAATCCAAGGTAACGGAAAAAAATGGCACCATACGAGAAAGAAGCAAGATTGTATGTTGTGCACGATAAAATAGACAGTATAACCCGAGGACTATGACAGAATTTAATGGTCTTTAATGCATGTGCATGCATTAACCAGTGACATATTGTACAGCCAATCTACTCGGAAACTCAGAACATTCAAAACCATTAAAGGTTGGTCTAAACCGCTAACTGATAACTGGCCAGTGTGGCAGTGTTTTTTATTTATTTTAATTAATGAAACCACTGCATGACAATAGTTGGCTGAGAATGAACCCCAACACTTGTATTAAAAAATATAACTATAAAGGAATGTGCTGAAATTCAAAGAATATTCAGATTTATTGGCATCGAAATAAAACAGATTAAATCTAAAAACATTATTTCTATTTACACCTATTTCTGGATTGTTTTGCGATCTTAGATGTCATAAAACCAGAAGAAGGAGAGTTGAATGCCTTCTGCATTTATCAGATTCACCAACTGGTTTCATGACATCGAAGATTGGCAGTTACTTCCAGTGTATTCATCACCCCGGGGTATGTTCAGAAAGATCTGCAATACTCTGTGCTTGTTTACCCATTGTTTAAGTGAAATCATTGGATGTAGTTGTTTCAAATTAATATCCATCAATCTGCTTGTCTTTGTTTGAAAACATGCGAATAGCACGCTGTGGCGTGGATGGGCGTATTTAACCACAACACGTACGAACACTTCTACACACATTTACACTTACACACTCACTTGTAAATAGTTCACCTGAAAAAAATAGTTCCAACACACAGTCGTTTATAATCAAATTTAATAGAGTTTATAGTTAAATATCATAATCTTAAATACTCTTTAGTGAGATCTAAGGTTCAGGATACAGGAAGCATATCATGTTTGGTATCATTATAATCCCCTATTTATCCTCAGAGATCCGTTCCTATCGACTAATAGATTGCTCCTTGCGTATGCGAGTTATGGATGATAGGGAATAAATGATCAGAATGGTATTGTCTGTGTAATGTTAATAGTCTAGTTTGAACCAGTTTTCAACGGGAAGATTAGTATGCATCTGTTGGAGAGCTGACCCCACCCTTGGAGGGCATTGTTTGAACTGACCAATGACCTGCATTATACCAGACTGTCTGAAGCTTGAGCCAATGGAAACATGCCAAATCATCTCTATTGTTTTTAATGTAACACCAACTGTATATAAACTGACCTCTGGGACCATCCTACAGTCTTCTTGACCACAGACTTCAGGATTGAATGACTGTATGCTGGATCCAGGGCGCCTACTTATGTATCCGGCTGTACTTGTTTTATTGAATTGTTACTCTGTTACTCTTTGCTATTAAATCACATTGTGAGTTGGAACCACACTATTTGAAGTGGACAATTTTCATTGAATAGCGACTAGACTAACATAACACCATATTTTCGGGTAGGAGTGAATCTACATACTAATATAACATGCTTTTATTGTTTAAATGAAATGTGAGTGGATTTATTATACTAGTAAAAACATTTTGAAAACTATATTACGCTAGATATTCTCTATTTCTTCCTATTTTACACGATTGATACTAATGACCCTTGGGGAGGGAGACTATTAAAGAAAACGGCATCATATGATAGCTACAATAAAAGAAAAGCCCCAGTAAGTGTTTTCGTACTAGGGGGCAGCACGTGTGGAAGTTTGTTCTGTAAACATCAATGAAGAAATTACCATTGTAATAGCAAAAGTTAAACAAAACTTCTTCCAACACTAGGGGGACCATCACGTCTGGAGAAATCTGGTTTTCACTGAGCACTATTTTATAGAGAAACTCACCTGAACAAGGATTTGTGAACATGTTTTGTTAAAAATAATGTTGCATTATTGTCGTGTTTTGTTTGTTTTCTTTCTTTGCATATCACAATTGAGATACTGTTTGAAGAAGTAGAATTTAAGTACACAATTTAGATTTTTTGATTTTATGTGTTATATGGGTCTAATAAGAGATATATACCACGTCTAAAATCTTTCTTTATTTGTTTCCATTGTTCATGTGTGTTAAACTGGTGTATGGTTTAGTTTAGATTTGCTTTAGGCAGTAGTTGATAAGGGAGCCCTGTAGGAATTGTATTACTCTTGTAATTGGCAGTATTATTAGGTCAACAATTCACATGTAGACAGTATTATATGGTTAGGGTTAGGGCTAGTGGTAGGGATAGGGATAGGGTTAGGATTAGGGATAGGAGTAATTTTGGAGTAAAGGATAGGGTTAGAGATAGGGTTAGGGTTAGGGATAGAGTTAGGGATAGGGTTACACTTAGGGATAGAGTTAGGGATAGGGTTAGAGTTAGGGATAGGGTTAGAGTTATGGATAGGGTTAGAGCTAGGGATAGAGTTAGGGATAGGATTAGAGTTAGCGATAGAGTTAGGGATAGGTTTACAGTTAGGGATAGAGTTAGGGATAGGGTTACAGTTAGCGATAGGGTTAGAGTTAGGGGTAGGGTTAGAGTTAGGGATAGTGTTAGAGTTAGGGATAGAGTTAGGGATAGGGTTAGAGTTAGGGATAGAGTTAGGGATAGGGTTAGAGTTAGGCATATATTTACAGTTAGGGATAGAGTTAGGGATAGGGTTAGAGTTAGGGATAGGGTTAGAGTTAGGGATAGGGTTAGAATTAGGGGTAGGGTTAGAGTTAGGGATAGGGTTAGAGTTAGGGATAGAGTTAGGGATAGGTTTACAGTTAGGGATAGAGTTAGGGATAGGGTTAGAGTTAGGGATAGAGTTAAGGATAGGGTTAGAGTTAGCGATAGGGTTAGAGTTAGGGATAGGGTTAGAATTAGGGGAAGGGTTAGAGTTAGGGGTAGGGTTAGAGTTAGAGTTAGGGGTAGGGGTAGCGTTAGAGATAGGGTTAGGGTTAGGGTTAGAGTTAGGGGTAGGGTTAGAGTTAGGGATAGGGTTAGAGTTAGGGATAGAGTTAGGGATAGGGTTACAGTTAGGGATATAGTTAGGGATAGTGTTATAGTTAGGGGTAGGATTAGAGTTAGGGATAGGGATAGAGTTAGGGATAGGGTTACAGTTAGGGATATAGTTAGGGATAGGGTTATAGTTAGGGGTAGTGTTAGAGTTAGAGATAGGGTTAGAGTTAGGGATAGGGGTAGCATTAGGGATATTATTGTCGACCTAATAATGCTGCCTACATTTGAAGAACTGGTAGAGGGACTGCATGTGAGGCGTAGAGTAAATGGTGAAACCAAGTCAGTCGGCTTGAAAAGATGAGGAAATAGTGGTGTTGTTGATGGGAGATTTGAATGGAGGTGGTGTCTCTGGAAAGAGGGAAGACAAGACACTCTGTTTTGAGCATATTGAGTGTTAGGTATGTTTGGAGATAACATAGAAACAATTGGTCACACGAGAGAAGGAGAAGGTCAGGAGCGGAGTAGTAACCACCTTCATCAATCATTGGAAGTCAACTTTAATCACTGCAGGTTTGATGTGCCAAGACATGAACAAACCACATTTTTCACAACTTCTTAAATTACACTTTATGATTGTGACTATTATGTGTCATATTGATTTTAAATATACCCCGACAATAAGCATTCACCAACCACTTCATTTTGGCAATGAGCACATTTACCTAACTTGGTAACTGATAACAAAAATTTTTCACAAAACACAGCAAATTCTCAACAGAAAGTGAATACACAGCTGATAACCGGTGGCGGATCACACTTGTAGATAACACTCCTTGCACCCTATCTGAGTAAAATATCTGGAGATGTGTTAGATATAACAACCTCTCTTATCCTCCATGTGTTTTATCCACTGTACTATTTGTACTGTTTTCAAGGATATCTATGAATCTCTACACATATAAAGACTGGATGGGATTCCGAAGGAATCTGTATGAACATGAAATATCTTATACATTGATTTGCTATTTTATTCAGGTCCAAACAAAAAAATTTAAATGTTTTGAGCAGATAAATTGTGCTTAGAGGATGAAATTGTGATAAAATACTGGTTTAAAAAAAGTTATTAGGATGCAGTCGTCATGTACACAAAAGTCAAAGTCTGGAATATTTTTGTTGCTTTTTCTGCAGATTGCTGTGCTAACATTTGCATTATTATGGTCCGAACACTCTGATTGGCTTACAGGCTGATCTAGCACAACTAATTTCCTAATGCTCTGATTGGCTACAGCAGTGTTGGCTAACCTGTGACACTCCAGGTGTTGTGAAACTACAAATCCCAGCATGCTTTGCCAATATATAGCACCTTATTGCTGGAAGGGTATGCTGGGACTTGTAGTTTCACAACACCTGGAGTGTCACAGGTTAGCCAACACTGGGCTACAGGCAGATCTAGCACAATGAACTTCCTAATGCTCTGATTGGCTGTATGCTGATCTAGCACAATGAATTTCCTAATGTTCTGATTGGCTGAATGCTAATCTAGCACTGTGAATGGCCTAATTATCTGTTATAGGTTGGAATAGCTTAGGGAACATTCGAAATGCTCTAACTGGCTACAACAGGGGTCTGCAACCCCCGACACGTGTACCAGAGCTGGCACGTGGATCTCTTTTCTCTGGCATGCCAGAGCTGCTTCACTCAAGCAGCCAAAGAGGGGGCACTACTGCGTGACCATAATATGAATAGGGGCACTACTATGGCAAAATATAAACTGACGGCACTACTATGTGGCATAACATGAATTGGGGTCTCTATTGTGCGGCATAATATGAACATAAGGCACTAAACTAAATAAATACATTTCCAACCCCACAACTCTTAATCTTGTATGTAATAATTACATACGTTAAAAATATGCATTTGATTTATTTGTTGGTCCCATTACTATTAATATTATCTTGTTACCAGTATTATAGCAGGTATACCGATAGAAAAAATATTGTGGATCACTAGGTTACAGGTAGGTCTAACGCTCTGCTCTGATTGGCTAAAGTTGGAGTAGCTCTGTGAACATTTTACTGCTTCGAGAATTTACAGAATGTATCAGCCCACTGAAAGTTCTAATGCTCTGATTGGCTACAGCTTGATCTAGCTCTGTGAATGTTCTACTGCTCTGCTCGGCTACAGACTAGTTTAGTTCTGTGAATGTTCTACTGCTCTGATTGGCTACAGCTTGATCTAGCTCTGTGAATGTTCTACTGCTCTGCTTGGCTACAGCTTGATCTAGCTCTGTGAATATTATAATACTCTAATTGACTACAGACTAGTCTAGTTCTGTAAATGTTCTACTGCTCTGATTGGCTACAGGTTGGATCTTCAGCTGCGCTTTTCAATGTCGGATGTTGCCGCTAAACATCTCAATTCAGTGACATGGACATCAAAAGGCACGCAAATATGTTTGAAGTTCCCTTTCCACAGTTATGGGGTACTTTAAGTTTCCTTTAATTTTTAGCTTTTCCTACTAACCTAATGTACGTTTTTGGGAATCTCTGAAGGAGTCACTTGTTCAAAGCGGCATTCTGAAAAATATTTTAATATTCGCAACTTAATACTCTCTAGGTTTCTGATCAAATCAAAGAACCACATAAAATCATTATTATTTTTGCAGTGTTTCTAATATTAAATTAAACCACTGAATCTATTGCTTTTTCTCCAGAACAAATCTTTTCAGGCTAAAGACCACATTTTAAGCTCCAGAGAGAGACTTTTTAAGGAATATATCTGTGAACTGTAATTACTAAAGGATGTGTCATATAGCTGAATATATCCCTGGGGAAAGGAGTACAGATTTTCTGTTCTTTTTCCCACCTTCTGTTCATTTGTAATAATAGCCCCGAATTAGGGTCATTGAACAACCTCATCTATTATCTCTTAAAGAAATATATTTGGAAGATCGTATTAATATCTGTCCTCCATAGAACATGCTAAAAGTTTCCAGCACGTCTTAACTTGTAGAAGGTTATCATAGGTCTCGTACATTTGTTTTTGCTTTTTAAAAAAATGTTACCTTTTCATTTATTTTTGGAATATAATTCGCATTTTACTAGAATATATTTTAACATGAATTCTTCTAAATAGTATGTTCCGTGTGGCTTGTAATGGATCATATAAGACATAATGTACAACCTTCTATATAATTTATATGGAGCAATGCACTCACTACTGTACTTTGGAAGTATATTAACAGTCACTGAGGGGTTCTGTGACCATTTAAAAGCACAAAGCTGTAGGTTTATAATATGCAGGGTTTTCCTAATGAACGCTGACAAAAATGAGATCAGAAATCACCGATTATAAACAATGACAATATTTATATAGATATAATTCTTTTGAGTGCCCCAGTGGCCCTCTGTTCTAAAGATTAGTGCCCAGAGTTGGAGGCACCCTCTGGCACAAGGACAAGGACAGCGAATATACCCCTATGCCCCTACAGTTTATGTTTAAGGTCTAAGCAGTCCCCTTTGAACAGATAAAGGGGTCAGCCTGGATTGGTTAAGAGGGGTGGGAGCTAGTTTGTGCAAGCAAATTTAACATGTATGTAAAAGGTGATCATGTGAAATGACTACATTATTTCAGTATATGTATACGTAGTTGGAACAATTTTATAAAATAGTTCATTGATCTCAATAAACAGAATTCCCATCATGGATCATGCGTGTTCCTTTGATAACACTTGTCTATGCACAGCTGTGCTCCTGTGACTAAGCTAACACTTTAATCCAGTGGTTCCCAAACTGTGTGCCACAGTGATCTCACAGTGGTGCCGCGGCCAGGGCCGGTGGTAAGCAAGGCGGGGGACTACTTGGTAATTATATTGGCTTAAGGGTGCCTTGAAAAAATCATTGAGACTCTAAGGGTGCCTTGAACTGAGAAAGTTTGGGATCCACTGCTTTAATCCATCCCCTTGTTGTCCTGCGTTGACCCCAGCGTTACTGAAAGCAACGTTTTGTAAGGTACCCAGCAGTCCGGATTCCAGTGTCATCATTCAGGAAGGATTCAGCCTGAGCAACAAGAAAAGAGGCGCTGCAGCAGCAGCAACAGAGTCCCCAGTACGTGTTAGGGGTTCCTGATGCTGGTGAGGAAGCCTGGTGGTGGCAGTAATTCACCATCTACATCTAAGGCATCACGTTGGTGTTCAATTGACACTCTCAGTTGGTGAGTAGTTGGCAGGGCCTGATCAACCACTAGGCTGACCAGGCTGCAGCCTGGGGCGCTGGGTCCCGGGGGGCGCGGCACTGTGGGTATTTTTATTTATTTTTTTTAATTTTTATTTTTTCTTCATTCATTTTTTTTTTGGGGTGGGGGAGGGGGTGGGGGGTAGCCGCGGGGTGGGGGGGGGGGGTCGCCGCGGGGGGTTGGAGGGCTCAACGATCAAAAGCATTGGTGGTCAGTGGTTAGCAACACACAGCCAATCACCAGGCTGCCTGTTGCTGTGCAGCAGACAGGAAGCAGGACGTCTTCACTTCCTATCTGCTGATCTGAGGAGAGGAGCGACGCTGGCACAACTACAGGTAAGTGAAGGGGGGAACTGCCCTGCATATCTATAGGGAGGGGGGGGGAACTGCCCTGCATATCTATAGGGAGGGGGGGGAACTGCCCTGCATATCTATAGGGAGGGGGGGGAACTGCCCTGTATATCTATAGGGAGGGGGGGGGAACTGCCCTGCATATCTATAGGGAGGGGGGGGAACTGCCCTGCATATCTATAGGGAGGGGGGGGACTGCCCTGCATTTCTATAGGGAGGGGGGGGGAACTGCCCTGCATATCTATAGGGAGGGGGGGAACTGCCCAGCATATCTATAGGGAGGGGGGGAACTGCTCTGCATATCTATAAGGAGGGGGGGAACTGCCCTGCATATCTATAGGGAGGGGGAGAACTGCCCTGCATATCTATAGGGAGGGGGAACTGCCCTGCATATCTATAGAGAGGGGGGGGACTACCCTGCATATCTATAGGAAGGGGGGGGAACTACCCTGCATATCTATAGGGAGGGGGGGAACTACCCTGCATATCTTTAGGGAGGGGGGGAACTACACTGCATATCTATAGAGAGGAAGGGGACTACCCTGCATATCTATAGGGAGGGGGGGACTACCCTGCATATCTATAGGGAGGGAGAGGGGGGACTGTCATGCATATGTATAGGGAGGGAGAGGGGGACTGTCATACAAATCTATAGGGTGGGAGGGGGGGCTGCCATGAAAATCTATAGGGAGGTAGAGAGGTTGATATGTATGAAGGAGGGCAGAGGAGGGGGGCTGATATATGTGATTGGGGGAGTTTTGATGTGACGGGGGGGGGGGATAGCTACAGAGTGGAGGTAAGGAAAATAGCTGCAAGGGGGATGGATGCAGGGTGGGAGGTAAAGAAAATGGCTGCAGCAGGGGTTAAGGAAAATGGCTGTGGAAAATGGCTGTGGGGGGGTTGTGGTTAAGGAAAATGGCTGCAGGGGGTATTTAAAAAATAGAGCAGCTTTGGGGGGCAGAATCTCATGATTGTGTGGTGGTCACATGGGTGGTCTCAGCAATCACTAGAATACTAAATATTAGTGAGATGGGGCTGGTAGAGGTCTGTATTTGATTGACAACAAATATTCAGATATTGCTTATATATGCCTGCACAATGGGGTACTTTTAGCTGGCCATAATGGAGTGTTTTGTTTTAACTAAAGGGCCTAATCATTCAGGGTTTGCATTATAATACATTTTTGCATTTTCAAAACAGGACGCCAACTTTCCAGAAGTCAGCGAGAGGATAACAAAGTTGCAAGAGAGAAGAGCAAGGACAGGTAAGAGACAATGGCACAATCTGTCTAAATTTGACTGCTGGATAATACACCTGAACATTCATATTCAGGAGTGTTCCTCCTATACACCTATATATTCGGAGGAGGAGGGGGGGGGGCCCTGCGGCCGTATTAGCCTAGGGCGGCCAGAACCCTTAATCAGGCCCTGGTAGTTGGCTTGATCAAACGGCACCAGCGGGAGTACTCAATGATGACTAGGGGCCTGATTCATTAGTGATCTTATCTGCTGTTTTTTTGCTTATCTTAAGCAAATCCACTCTGTGCATGCTCAGAAAATGAAGATAAGAAGCAAAATCCACTGCGTAAGTGAAGAATTTCTTAAGTTAAGATGAAAATCCATCTTAACTTAACTCTTATCTCCCCGTTTCTTCTTAAAATAAGCATGTTAACTTTTGCACAAGATAAGATCACTAATGAATCAGGCCCTAGTTATTGAAAGCCATCTGACAAAACATGGTGGAGCCGGGGGAGGGGGGGGGGGGGGGCGAAATAAACTCATTCTGCCGCTGTATAAAAGCTTTACCCCTGGCATGCCCAGAACAATACTGAATACCGCTCATTAATATAATATTTCCATTGCATTGTGATTAATTTTCTTCTTCTTCATTATCACCATCATCAATGGTTATATACAAATCCCACTATAGTAAATAAAACATACAATAATAACACAAAGTAATACATAAATAATACATAAATATATAACCTAGTAGCTCCATTTATGTATTTATAGCTTCTGAAAAATCTAAGAGAATCGCAGTGTGACCACCACACATCTGTAATCACCTTTGTTCCCCCCCCTGAAAAGCTAATGTGATATTAATAGCCACTCAGTAGGGTCAGAAATGAGATTATTCTTAAATTTGCAGTTTTTTAATTGAGTCGGGATTGTCCCCCGTTGGTATAACAGAAAACTGATGTTTACATCAATAAGCCAAGAAACAGTAAATAACGTACAGTAACAACAATATTAAAATCCAACAATGAACGCCAAGAAAGTGAGGAAGGGATGATGAATACATCTATTAAATGTCCACGTGGGGGGCCTGGGCAGCACAGGAAACTGTTGAGTTATGAAGAAAAGTTGCCTAAGCTATTAAAAAAAAAGTCATGTTGATTTAGCTTAACAAAAGTTTTATGAAGTCGGGAAGAAGAAATCTTGAGATCCAACAATGCATTTAATTATAAACATATTTAGGACATCTTAAGCAAAGATGGATGAGGCAGGTCAATGATTAGCTTATGGGTAATATCTGAAATGAAATGTGGACTATTGGAGGCAATATGGTGTCTGCATTTAACCCCTACATTTTAGTGTGGCATTTTGAGGAAACTGAGAATAAACTAGAGATGCTCAGGTTCGGTTCCCCGAGAACCGAACACACACGAACTTAGCAGATCCGAGTACCGAGCCGAGCCGGCTCGGAACTTTCGCGCGCCCTCGGAATTGAAAACGAGGCAAAACATCATTGTTACGTGGTCGGATATCGGGAGCTTTGTATTCTATAAGTACCGCCCTCCACAGCGATCCAGCACCATTTCACAGAGGGACACAGAAGGGGTAGCACAGTTCTTGGCAGTCTCTAGTGCAGTTGGGCAGCATCATAGGTAGAATAGAAAGAGGAGGGGTAGCAGTGTTCTACAAAGTCTACAGTGACATTCAGGAGAGCTCCAATGCTCCAATGCTAATTGTCATTGCTGAAATAGGGATATTAGGTCTGGCAGGCTTGGTCTTCTAAATCTGCAGTCACATTGCACTGTGTTATATAGGTGACATACAAAGAGGAGAGCTCCATTTCTAATTGTCATTGCTGAATAGGTCTGGCAGGCTTGGTCTTCTAAATCTTTAGTCTTTGTTTGAAAGTGTATGAAAATAATATTGTGACCTGTGAGTTGGTCAAAACTGACTGCAAATGACTTGAAATTAGTGTTATTGAGGTTAATAATAATATAGGGGGGGAGGGAAAGCAAAAATATGTGATTTTAGCAAAAAAAAATAGGGATTTTAGAGAAAAAACGGGATCCAAAACCAAAACCAAAACACGCAAGGGCAGTTTTGCCAAAACCAAACCAGTAAGTTAATCCAGATCCAAAACAAAATTCAATACCAGAACACGGGGGTCAGTGAACATCTCTAGAATAAACTAACTTTAAATACAGACATATTCAAACGCCAGCCCTATCATTTGTAGCTGTAGTATTTAATATGAAATCAGATGTTTTCAGCTTTACATGAAAATTATCCAGACATTTTATTGGAAAATAATACATATCGTAGGACAGTGTTGGCTAACCTGTGACACTCCAGGTGTTGTGAAACTACAAGTCCCAGCATACCCTTCCAGCAATAAGCTGCTATTTATTGGCAAAGCATGCTGGGACTTGTAGTTTCACAACACCTGGAGTGTCACAGATTAGCCATCACTGTCGTAGGACAAGAAAGCTCCCAACTGTTTCAGCTTAGTTTGTCCGTTATTGAAAGTTGGAAAGGCTCTAAAATAGAAGTGGTTATAATTCTTGTTTAATTCTTGTTTATCTTGTTTATCTAATTGGAATTTTGGAATAGATTTTTTTTAACGAGTGGACATTGCAGTTTCAGCATATCCTCCCCTAATCTCTCTGGGACTCATCGTCTAATGCTTCTTCCTTGCTGCCTGGATTTAGGTATTGAGATCATTGACTGCTCTGTCCCCAGTCATCTGTATGCTTTACAACAACTTACATAGAAACATAAAATTTGACGACAGATAAGAACCACTTGGCCCATCTAGTCTGCCCATTTTTTTAACCTATGGCAACTTCAAATCCTATTTGATCCTTTGTTCTTTGTAAGGATATCCTTATGTCTATCCCAAGTATGTTTAAATTGCTCTACTATGTTATCCTCTACCACCTCTGATGGAGGCTGTTCCACTTATCCACTACCCTTTCTGTGATCCTCAAATAAAACACTGATTCTTTTAGCCTAATTTATGGTTTAAATGATTATTTTTAAGGGATGTATACACTGTCTTTATTACTTGTAGGACTGGTATGTTTGAAGCTTTGTTTTACATCGGGCAATCTGGGAGCACTAAAGGCAATTTTGATCTGAGCCTCCGCACTTTCGGGTCTCTTAAATAAACCTCAGGGACAGGTAGATCTTATTGCAATCATTCTAGAACAGAGTACATAGCGTATTACGTTGTAATTTCGCCCGCTGACATTTGCCTTTGATACTAAGAAACATTGAATAACCTCTGAATACTAATACTCTCAAGGTAAGTAGATTATAGACAGTTGACCTTGTCATAACATCGCGTATTACAGCCATTTAGGGAATTGCGTCTCTTGGTGTTTATGAGATGTTACAACTAATTTATAAATGTCTTCTTCTACATAAAGGTGAGTCACGCATTGTCATTTTGATGTTTTAAATTCATCAAACATTTTTAAAAACAATGATTACCTGAAGGACAAACATCTCAATTTTCATAGCTGAAGCAAGATTATATATGATACCTTGACTTCCCACTACAGGTTTATTATAAAGCTTTGAAAGGTTACTAAGAAATTGCAAATTATACCAATGGCCTTACTTGTCACTTATTTCACTACAGAAGCTGCAGAGACAAAATTAGCCATGTTCTAATATGAGAAAATACCTTGTGTTAGCTAGGAGACTGCAAGAATGTCACACTGACTCTGTCTGACTGTCCGACAGGTTGGTGCTAGACTAAGGTTTTCAACCCATCTCTTAAATAAGAGGCAAGGCAGCTATTAAAGTATGTTTAAATTACTCTTATATATAAGAAGAGAAACATTTCCACTTCTTAAGATGCGTTTCGGTTGAAATCTGGACGTAAATAGTGTTTGCCATATGTATATACACAGAACAGACTGCAGTATACCCAAAGCGTAATTACAGTAAAAGGTTGCATTAGAAGCCATAAAACTTTTATTTTAGCGCTGGGGTCATGAGTTTGATTCCCGACCATGGCCTTATCTGTGTGGAGTTTGTATGTTCTTACGGTGTTTGCATGAGTTTCCTCCGGGTGCTCCGGTTTCCTCCCACACTCCAAAAACATACTGGTAGGTTAATTGGTAGCTATTAAATTGCCCTTAGTCTCTCTTGGTCTGTGTGTGTGTGTTAGGGGATTTAGATTGTAAGCTCCAATGGGGCACAGACTGATGTCCACTTATCCCCTCATCTACTCTGCTTGTTCTCCCCTCTCTCCCCCTTGCATCACCAGCTCCCTTTCGTGCCTGTTTTGTCCACCTTTCCTTATGATGTAAGCTCGTATGAGCAGGGCCACTCTCCCCTCTTGTCTCCATACCTACTCTTCTGCTCCGCCTTTACTCCATATGTCTGCCTGGAGCTTCTGAAGCATTGGTACTTTGTGTTTATTGTTCTGTACTGTTTCACTCTGTATGGTTTACTATTTGTACTATGTACAGCGCTGCGGAAACCTTGTGGCGCCTAACAAATAAAAGATAATAATAATAATAATAATAATAATGTGAGTGGGTTCTCTGTACAGCGCTGCGGAATTAGTGGCGCTATGTAAATAAATAGATGATGATGATGATGATTTTGTCAAAATATTAATGTTCAATTATAATATTTTTTCATTGTGTACTGTGCATACAATACGTTTTAATAGTACATCTTAGTTGCATAAGTTGTTCTGTGATGGCTAGTGGCACATATATGTGTAGATTTTGATTCAAAGACTATGGCGTGTCGGTCATCACTATCAGTTGGCTTTTACACCTGCCCAGCAGTGGGTGCAAACGATGCTGCTGAAGACAAGCAGACGTACAACAAACACAGGACTTTAACCTTCGGCATCTACGGTGGAACGTCCTTACACTACATAGCCTATGTTAGTCTGCCGCTTCCCTTCCCCGTTCCGCCTCTCAAGTCATTGGCAGTCGTGTCATTTGTGTTCAGCCTGCAATTGCATTTCTGGCCATGTCCAGAGCTACTTCACGCAAGATACGCTACGCAAGCGGACGGACATCAGAACATGAGTCAAGATTGGTATGGTAGGAAGGAGTCAAGTCATGATGGCCAAGAGAATAGAGAGTTTCGAGAAGGACCGGTTGGCCAACTGTGCTTACAGTTTCTGAAAGGTGCAAGAGTATTAATAAGTAATAGTTACCATAGAACTTTGCCATCACAGAATTTTTCAGAGCTATGGAAAAGATACATCATGACACAGTGAGCCGGTCGGCTGGCAGTTTTCCAAGCGTTTGGAAGTGATAACCGGACTTCTAAAACAGGCAGCACACCATTACTTCAGATATATCATTTTTCAAGTCTGCATCAAACTGAAAATTCCATAATAGACCATGGCTATGTCGCCTGCTATCCATCACTATGACAACCCATAAAATATCTTATTAGCATTTTTAACAGAAGCCACACTAATCTCAGACTACTCAATGCGATCCTCAGTATTCAGGGTACATTTAAAATACTCCATCAAGCAACACAGAACGCCGTCATCACTCACTGAACTGAGAAATGGTCTCTGACTACCCATTAATGGCCCCTGGTATGTTTTTTCTATTTTAAAAACGATGCAGGATTCTCTTATCATACTGTGTATTCCTTGTTTCTTATTTATCCAAATAAAGAATTCTGTACTTAAATCACGAGCGAGAAAATATCTCAGAGCAAATTTAAAAGCAGTTCAATAAGGTATGGTCATTGTTATTATGATTAAAGGATAGTTATAATGAAATAAAAAAAAATTGTCAATAACAAATTATTCTGCATCTAATTTTAGGAAGTAAATTGTGGTGGACGGACTAAAACTTCAATTCGACGTACATTTTACAAGTACTTTAGGTCCAACCCTCTTAATTTATTGTGTTCTATGTTTTGTCCTAAAGTTTTGCTCTGTTTGGCCTCATTTCTGCCCGGAATTAATAAGTGGGGTAACATCACAAACTTTTTTATTGCGCATCACTTTTGTGTGTTAGAAAGTTTTTCTGACATTGGCTGAAACGGTCAGAGGGATTTGCTTTCTCATATAAACTATAAAGCGCGTCTAGAAAATGCAAAAATAAAAACCAATGCCTCCAAGGGCATCATCATCATCAACATCTATTTATATAGCACCAGCAAATTCCGTAGCGCTTTACAATTGGGAGCAAACATTAATAGAACAATACTGAGTAATATATACCACCAGAGAGGTAAGAGGGCCCTGCTCACAAGCTTACAATCTATGAGGCAATGGGAGTTTGAAACACAAGGGCACATGCTACATCATATTGCACATTGGACCAGCTGATATGCACAGGTAAAAAGTATTGAGTGGGCTGTGTGATCAGTCACACAGCTATGTTGGCCAGAGGGTTGTTGTCTTGTGTTAGCTGTGTAGAGAGTAGTAATAGGGTAACCTAGAGAGATTAATAGGGTGGTAGAGGAATATTATAAGCTTGTCTGAAGAGGTGGGTTTTCAGAGAACGCTTGAAGGTTTGAAGATTAGAGGAAAGTCTTATTGTGGGCGTAATCGTCATCAAAGTGTGCAGACGTGTCTGCTGAGCGCTCTACTTGAGCTCTACTTGAGCCCTACCTGGCACCCTGCCTGGCTATCCACCTGGGCCCGAACCTCTTACATTGAGATGCCTCCCCACGCTGCCTGTTGCTGCCCTCCACTGACTCTCACGGCCCATCCATGATGATGTCCTCCTCGTATCTGATGGTGGTTGGAGGGTTTGGGGTGGGAGGATTAAGAAGATATTTAAATATGTTAAGAAGGCGTTTTGGGTTAGAAGCCTGAGCATAGATGAGAGATTGGAAGTATGTTTGTTTTGTTTTTTGTCCAGAGCATTTCTATAGAAGTGGTAGATAGCAGTATATGTGATGAAATCATTAGAGGTACAAGATTTATGCCAGCGACATTCTGCTTTACGAGAAAGTTTTTGTAGAGTTCGTGTTACTTTAGTGCGCCACAGTTGGCAACGAAGTCTATGCGAAGTATGTAGTGTCACTGGAGCCACTTGATCCAGGGCAGATGCTACGGTTTGGTGAAAATGGGGTACTGCCCGATCAGGAGAGGAGAATGTAGAAATTGGGGAGAGAAGGTGCTGGAGAGAGGTGGAAAACTGTTGAAGATCAATAGAG
The DNA here is from genome assembly GCA_036250195.1 of Mixophyes australis. NCBI lineage: Eukaryota > Metazoa > Chordata > Amphibia > Anura > Limnodynastidae > Mixophyes > Mixophyes australis. Next base: position 411,721,742 of record JAVHZZ010000002.1, on the reverse strand, counting down.
TTGATATTCCTGCAGGTACGAGGAGGCTTGGAAGAGTATGACACTAGGGAGGGTAAAGAACTTGGGGTGAGTGAGTAGCTATTAAGGTTATGATCCGATAGGGGGAAAGGAGTGTTAAGGAAATCAGAAACTGAGCATAGTCTAGAAAAAACAAGATCAAGACAGTGGCCATCTTGATGAGTAGCGGATTCAATCCACTGGGAGACAACTATAAGATATTCTCAAGTAAACTTAAGGGAGGAAGTTGAGTGTATGCGCTGTGTGCCAAATGCTACATGAGTTGCCTTTTTCTGCAGCACTCTGGTTTTACATTCAACTGAAAATCGGGCCCTTTATGTGTAGAGTAAATTACTCATTGTGATATGATGGACTTTCTATGCCACCCTGTCTGTGTAGCTGGGGACCGGCTGGGCTTGCCTTGTCAACGTCCCCTTCCTTTAACCCAAATGCCCCCCTCCTGTCACAGTAGGATGAGTATGCTGCCACCACTAGACTTCTACACCAGCGCCTAGAACCGCTTCCTTCTGGGTAACTTTCCTGCTAGTGTACCCCTTGCTGGCACCTGAATCGTCTAATTAGCATGAGCTTACCTGTCTCTAGACAGTTGCAAAGCCCAAACATGACATACAGTCTCGGACGCCCATACATTTTCATACAAAACTAATATAAAAATATAAGTACATTTGCAATGATATACAGAGGTTTACTGCACTCCTAGTTAAAATAAATGTCTGCAATAAATTATTTCTACGTGATCCAGCCACACTCATTATTTTATGTGTGTGAATTTTGGTCAGCACAGAGGATGTCAATAATGTAAACATTACATTAAAAGTCTAAGCTCTTATAACTTTAGTATGTTAGGAAACTTTTTCAGTTTTTCTGCAAAATTACTGCTTTGTTTAGTCTTAAATTAAACGTGGGAGTGAGGGGAGTCATCATCATCCTTATTATATGCAGAACTTTTGAGTGTTTAAATTTGTGTATTATACTTAAAGGCTAAATATAGTGTGATCGCAACACCTGGCAGATGACGAACCCAACAGCTTCTTGCTTGAATAAACAGTGCTTTTACTGTTCATGTCACCAATAAGGCAGCACACGTCCACCAGGAAGACATCTTGGGACCCTAGTTCTTGCTAGGCACAGTCCTTCTGCCTAGTCACTGCCAACTAGCTGGCATCGGTCGCCAGTTTAAATACAATAATTCTCTCTCTTTAGTCTAATTACCTCTTTAGACCCATGTGGTTCACCTATGTTTCTGTGTGCTGTATGGTAATTTAACCCTGTCTGCAGCCTATACCAGACTCTTTGGGATTTTACCTATCCCTATGCAGGACAGGTGTGGCAAATAACCCTCTTTGTCTCAATAAGATCTCCGAAAACACCATGTCCTTGTGTGGAGTGGAAATGCCTGTGTGTGCCCCTTCGCGCAAGGGACTTGCTTAAAAAGCATCTGCTCTGCTCCTCTATCCAAGGCTGCCGGCAATTTGCACATGCACCGTTCCCCCCAGCGAGGATCCTCAGTGATCCTTTGCAATCCATGGGGCTCGGAAGCTAAGGGAGAAGGTGCCGATGATGAAATAAATACATTTTCCTGGTTCACAGGCACTTATGGGCTTTCCACGTTCCGGCAGTCCTGCCTGCATCTCACTCAAATTGAAATCTCATTTTCCAGTAGCTTTGCAAAGCTACAGCTCCGCACTTTGCCAAGAGAGGACTCCACAAATGTTGCTCTTCTTCTCCGGAACTCCATGAACTTTGGTAGAAATCTCTTCCCTTCTTAAGACTTCTTGTTCCATTTCAGTCCATCTGACATGCATCAACAAGATTTAAAAATTCCATTCATCTCTATTGGAACCAGGGGCGGACCCAGACATTTGTCCTACCCCGGGCGATTTTAGGGGGGCGATTTAGGCTCCGCCCCCTTTCTGTGTTCTAAGGCTGCCGGGCGGCTGCACAGTATGTGCATGGTCCGTTAAGCAGTGAAAGTGTGCTGTCCCGCTGCTCTGATTGTGTTTAAAACACAATCAGAGCAACCGGGCAGCACACTGTCACTGCTGAACGGACCTGCACAGTGTGCAGCTGTCGGCAGCAAGCCCCTGGTAGGGGGGGGGGGGCGATCGCCCCCCCCCCTGGATCCGCCACTGATTGGAACACACTGTAAATGTAGTGAGATACAGCTAAGTAACGTGTAGTTATGAACTTCTACGTGAGTTTGCCGTTAATAAGATATATTTCATGTATTTGATGTCACACATCCGTATTTACGATACGCATATTAAACATACACATAAATGCACTAATGCACTGCAAATGTCACTCTGTACTTAGCCGCATAGATACATATTTTCATTACCATATGTCCCAGCTGTCGTGATTTTGGTGGATCAGTTAGACCTAATAATGGGAGGAGCTTACACGGGAGTGGGATGACTTTCACCCAACATAAATAAATGTTGAGAGATTTGCATAATAATATAATATAAATAATAGAATGAAAGATTTGTGGTCACCATATGCTCACAATTCAATCGCTTTTTTGACTCCGGTAACTTGGATGTAATGTTAAAAAAAACAGCTTTTATGTTTAGATCCAAACACTCTACCTACAATAACAGGTTTACCATTGTGTTTGTTTTTTAAAATAATATCAACAATAATTATTATTTGTTTGCCCACGCTGGGAAAGTCATTTCAAGAGCAATTTACAGCGTGCGAACTATTAGAAAGTCTGCAGTGTGCAAGAGCAAAACTCTACATCCAGTAATTATCCTAAAAGCCAGGCTGTTAGAAATATCATGACAGAATTACTGGTAGAAAGCCGCACCGTATAAGTGGCTTTATGGGTACCATAGTCAAAATCTAGTTCGGCTGTTATAAGAAAATAACATTTCATGCTGATTTATTTACCGTGGCAGACGGCGGAAAGTGCTCTGTTTTCATCCTTATCCCGGTGTGAAGTAATCATGATAAAAGTAACTGAATAAAAAGATGTTTGCATGAGTCAGTTTTTAAAAAATAAGTTTTTGGTGCTTCCACAAGTATCATTATGTCGGCAAGCACCCTGTTTGTCAGCCAAGACCAGCTTCTTTACTTAGAGCAACTGGGGGGAGAGAGTGGCACCTTCTGCTCCTAGGGGGTGGAGTTACTAAAGCTAGAATCTGATTGATTGCTATAGGTAACTCCTCCCCATCGTGACATCATAGACCATCACCACACTCCCAGCCCATCACTGACATGGTGGAGGGGCATCCAGCAAATTTCCATTTAAGAATATATTGGCAGCTGCTCTTCTGTGACAGCAGCTGGAGCTTAGTGTGAGGAAATTAAAAACACTGAATGAATAACATTATGTAGTTCATTCAATGTTTTATGCACCCCCTAAACATTTGTGCTGTAGGCGAAGTTTGCATCGGTTGATGGGTGAAGTCGGATGAAGAAAGAACATTTCTTACTAAGTATACATTAGGGTCAATGGTCTTACTGAGCAATGTAATAAAGGAGATAATTTGTGAACTGTGGCCAGAGAGAAGGTAGGCGCAGTCAGTGTCAGGTCCGTAGTCTTACCAAGCGTAAAAGGCAAAAGGAAAGCAGTACAGCTAAGTCCACTGAGCGTGACAGCCAGGGCCGCCATCAGGGGGGTACGGGGGGTACTGTTGTACCGGGCCCGGGCTCACCAGGGGGCCCGGTACAACAGCTCAGCAAAGACTTACCTGGGGCCCGCCGCTGGTCTCCGCTATTCTGTCTTCAGCCTGGCTGTCACCGTGACAGCCAGGCACCAGGATCCGATCGCAGGGGTGGAGGAATCATTCCCCCTGCGATCATGTGATCTGTCACAGGCTGAAGACAGAATAGCGGAGACCAGCGGCGGGCCCCAGGTAAGTATGTGTTGCTCATGGGGGGGGGGGGGGGGGCACGGGTGGCACGGGGGCCCGTACTGGGCCCGATTTTTTCTGAAGGCGGCCCTGTTGACAGCGGGCACAAGAATTGCTGAGACCCTGGCCCTGATTCATTAAGGAATGTAAAGTAAAAAAAGGAGTAAGTTTACTCCTGGACAAACCAGGTTACAATGCAAGGGGTGCAAATTAGTGTATTGTTTTGCACATAGGTTAAATACTGGCTGTTTTTTAATATAGCACACAGATACTTGATAGCTTTGTTTTTACACTGAACTTTAGAGTCAATCTATGATATCCCCTACCCCAACTATAAATCTGTCCTCTCCTTTTAAATCCCCCCCCCCTCCAATGCAACATGGTTGTGCCCAGGTGCAATGTTACTAATTTTTTTGCTTTACCTTCCTTAATGAATCAGGCCCCATGAGTACTGTGCAGGGAACAGGTAGAGTCAAAGACAAGAAGGGCAACACGGTCCAGGGGCTGGATGGCAAAGCTTAGCCCAGGCAGTGAGGTTCGGCTCAGCACCTCCTCCACCTGGGGGGGGTGAGCGAGGCAGATGCCCGCCTGCCCCCCAGCCAGCCCCTGACACTGTTATAATGAGACTAAAGGTAATGAAAGGTTTGGAGAGATGAACCTAACTGGGAAATGTACAGTGCCGACCTGTCCACGTACTCCACGAGCCACGAGCTAGATATAAAAAGTACAGTTTCATTGTAGTGGAAAGATATGTGCTGAACATTTCGTCAAAAGTTCCCTAAATGCAATTAAATGAACACCTCTGCTTGTCTGACTTCCAGAAATAAATATATAATGAAATGTCAAATTGAGGGACCTTTACCATCCAGATATACAGTAAGGACCTATATAATAACATATAATGTTACGCTTATGCAACCCCTGCTCCAGGATTTATATCCGCTGGTCTCATGCAGATATGCACAAACCACACCCACATCCGCCAACACATTCTCATGAAGCTACACCCCTTTCCGAGTCTGGGAATTGAGGCTTTTGGGAGGTATGTAATACAATGAATATTGGCAGAAACATTCTCATTATATCTCATTATCATCATTGACGCCACAAAACTTAGTCAATATAACAAATCATTCATGGAAAAACAGTGCAAGGAAATACAAGGTTGTAGAAGGAGGTGCTGACATGAGATAGATGGTAGAGAGGGTCCTGCTCGTGAGAGCTTACAATCTAAAAGCAGTTGGCAATGCAGGGATAATAACGGACGGAGATTGGACAGAAGCTGGTAGCACACCCAGAAGTATGAATATCAGGTAGGGGGGTAGAATGGGCTCTTGAGAAGGGTTTTGAGAGAGCACTTGAAAGATTGTAGAAGAAAGATTGTGCCGTCATAGAAAATCTGGGTGAAATCAATATGCAGTGGGATTATTTTAGATAAACCTGGAACTGTGTCGCACCGTCCTTGGCACACAATGCAGTAAACGGGATTAGTGCTAAGTGATCCAGCAAATCCACCTTAATTCTGAGGTGCTGGATTGAGCCAAATTAGCCATTAAATAGTATTCCTTCTTTGTGATCTCTCCAGGATGTGTTGGTCAGCCTTCCACTTTCTTGCACTTGGCAATTTGTAGGATCTATTTATATGATAATTTTGTAGATTGCCCTTTAATAAACAATTGTTCAAAGAAATACATCTCGTTTCCAAGGGGGAAAAAATATGTTTGTTGGTTGATTATTTTTAAACTTCCTGATGCGGAATCGGCTGAATAGAAATGCAGAGTCATTAGCATCACGCAGAGAGGAGGAAGAGTGAGGATTTCATTGTCTTCTGTCTATGAGTGTAAATGCCACAGCGATTTGCTTTGTAATACTGATCTGAAAAAAACCAACATTATTTATTCAATTCTACGACGCAGACACCTGTCACAAAGGCTTCAAAGAGTTTGAAACAAAACATTGTTATTCTTGATAAGCTTAATGAATGAAGGGATGTTCTGTAGGTTCATGGGCTCATAGTGACAGAACACGAGTGGTCTGTGCAGCCCCACCAACTGGTGGGTGATGTAGGAGTAAGAATGATGCAGCTGCAGCAAGTGTAGCGGTGTACAGATACCAGATCAAATAATAACGATCTCTAGGTCATCTCTCTCTTTGACAGAAATAAACAAGGCTTTATTTTGTATATTGCCAGAATCATGTAAACTGTTTTCCGTGTGAACCACGAATTCAAAGTTTGAGTCCAAACACAATGTTCATTCAAATGAAATACCTTTTTAAAAGTTCTATAAAATTTGGTAATTCAAGCTTGAATAGTCCTGCCCATGTGCTGAACACGGCAGAACCAGGACCCCATAGCAAAATTTTGGGAAGGGCCCAGAGAGACAACGGCCCACTGTTTTACCCAGTTTGTTTATTAATTTGCTATGTTTGTTCCCAATTGTAAAGCGCTACGGAATATGTTGGCGCTATATAAATAAATGATGATGATGATGATGATGATGAGAAAAGAGGAAACTCTGTATGATAATTATATACCAGTCATTTAGCCATATTTGTCACCTAAACACCTCGGATAGGGAGGTGAATCTCACAGCAAATATAGCGCCTACTCGTCCATGAAAGGACTGTCATCTATAGGAAAATAGCATACAGTTTTCAGAAAACCTATATCTAGATTTCCTTACTACTTGGTAATATTTACCCTAGTGCATCCAACCTTACTGGGTGTATTACTTAGAGGATAACAATGACAGGGGTGTAATTAGAGCTGCTGGCCCTTATAGCAAAGTTTTGGATGGTCCGCACAACCCCACCACCTCTGCCCTCCCAACCCAACTACATTGAAGAACTCCATTGAGGCTCCAAGGAGCCACCTAATGGAGATCCACCAGGTGGTGATGGGACCTCACAAGAGGTCCATAACAGGCACAGAAAGTAATGGTACAGATCTACGTCCTGCCATTAGAACCTCGCCATTAGCACCACCCACTTCCAATATAGAATGGGGACTTCCTATCAATGGGCTCCTTTTGCCACAAGACCCCAAAGCAGCTATATGGTCTTGCCCCCTGACAATGAGGACTGATGCTGCTACATGACAATCATAATATAACGAGAAGCGGCATCAGCACAAATATTTTTACCAGTAAAATAAATAAATACAGAGTCAACTATTTTTAGTTTTAGACAGAATCTTAAAATGCATTGTTATAGTTTCCATCTAAAGAAACATATTGTAGAGATAATATACCTACTGTCACTATGCAAAACAACACATGAAAAAAAACCAAAAAATTTTCTGGTCCTCATTAGTCTCAAAGAATGAGAATAGTTCCCTCTGGCGACAAAAATGGGTTTCAGGAGATTCCTGTATCTGAATTGTGTCTCTCGCTTCCCACTTCTGTGCATTATGCAAATGATGTGAAGACGGAACTTTCACTAAATTGAGTTTTTACAGTCTGTTCTATAAAATGTAACATTAAAGCTACACTTATTGTCTGCTGTGTATCGGGCTGTAGGGATTTGTAATTTTTTTAGGCGAGGTGTATATAAGGTATATTACTACAACCGCAGCGTTAGCTCAGTTGCTATTTTTAGGATGGTATGATCACTTTCCGTATATTCCCATTACACATTAGGCATTAATAGGATAAGTGTCTTTTTATTCTTATGACTTACGGAAGTTTTTTTTTTCTTATTATAGGCTTAACACTCATGCAGCACAGAAGTGACAACTAAGAAGTGAAAAATGGACGTTGCGCTCTGGAAAGGCTGAAAAATACTTTATTAACAGTCTTTGTGGAATAGGAGTCATGACCGTATATTAAGTACTAGAAAACATTTCCTGGAAAACTATGCTGTTGAGCAAGTTTCCAAATCTTGTGTTGTACACTCTTGTGTACCACTTTACACCCCAAAATACCATGATTGCTAGACACTAACTGGGGTATATTATTTACTAAACTGCGGGTTTGAAAAACTGGAGATGTTGCCTATAGCAACCAATCAGATTCTAGCTGTCATTTTGCAGAATGTACTAAATAAATGATAACTAGAATCTGATTGGTTGCTATAGGCAACATCTCCACTTTTTCAAACCCTCAGTTTAGTTTATCTAGCCCTAAGCCACTTCGAGTGATATAAAAACAAATATTGGACATTGCATCCAGTACACAAAGGAAATGATACGGTAAAGTGGGAAAATTGAAACGTAAGCCATTTTATTTCTCAAATTCTTTATAGTGAGAGGATCATAGGACTGCCTGTGTTTAAATGTCATATTTAGATTTTCTTTCTTTAATTATAATTGGTCCTCCCCAAAAATGTCTACCTTACAAGAGAAGCCATCTAGCCACATAAATTGATGCTGTGGAATGTCACGTTCATCGAGTTTTGCAGTGGAACACACACTTTATAGTGCAAAGTTCTGAGGAAAGTATCTTTGAGTTCAACCTTTGCTTTACTAAATACCATCCCGTACTTTCAGTCTCTTTTAGAAATGGATGTTCACGTATGACGTATGCTTTTCCTTACAGCCAATATCCTCCCAAAAAAAAAGTATCTATATGTTAATATCAAGATTTTTGCGTATCCTTGACTTACAGCTTCTTACTCCTGGAGAGGTTGTACAGGAGAGGCAGGGGGGGGGGTAGGTAAAGTATGGTAAGGGCATGTTCGTGTAATTGCAGCTCAGATACACCTGTCATTACATGTGTGTCTTATAGGGGTTAAGGGGATGGTGCAAATGATAATGCGGACGGCAGTTTAGAAGAGCTCTGTGCTCTTCCTCCCATATAATTATCTTCCTATAAATATAAAGGCATTGGGAATTCGGGAAAAATACATGATGAGACCCATCGCACCAAGAACGTGTTTCTTTGGAGGATCTATTGAGTACCACTTCAGTTCAATTGCTGGACTCAGGGCCGTAACTAGGGCTGTGCGACAGGGACGACCGCCCAGGGTGCAACGCTGAAGGGGGGGGCGCAATTTAGGGATATTTTAGGTTCATTTGGTTGATATTGAGGGCTGGGGGGGGGGGCGGCATTTGTCTTTCTTGCCCCAGGTGCTATAATTCTAAATTACGGCTCTTGCTGGACCCAGTGAGTTCAACCGACACCGCTGTCAACGGTTATTGCTGGTGCCATCTCTGTCCTCCTTAGTGATCTCCGCTTCTTCCTTGGCAGTAGCAGCAGCCACAGAAAAGGATGAACGGCTGCCCAGGTTCTGTTTTCAGCAGTCAGCATAATGCTAAAGATAAACACCGGACTACGCAGCTACTCCAAGCTGGTGGATAATCACAAGAGTGTCCATGAAACCAAAAGCCTTCTTCAGAACCTGCAGAGGATGGAGGTCCGGTTAATATTAATATTATGGGCAGCACGGTGGCTTAGTGATTAGCACTTCTGCCTCACAGCACTGAGGTCATGAGGTCAATTCCCAACCATGGCCTTATCTGTGTGGAGTTTGTATGTTCTCCCTGTGTTTGCGTGGGTTTCCTCCGGGTGCTCCGGTTTCCTCCCACACTCCAAAAACATACTAGTAGATTAATTGGCTGCTAATAAATTGACCCTAGTCTGTCTGTGTGTGTCTATATTAGGGAATTTAGACTGTAAGCCCCAATGGGGCAGGGACTGATGTGAGTGAGTTTTCTGTACAGCGCTGCGGAATTAGTGGCGCTATATAAATAAATGGTGATGATGATGATAATGGAAAACGACAATTATGGTTGACAGCAGCTGGCTGTATTCAGATTTCTACAGCGACTGGTCCATGCAGTGAATTTCCACCTTCCACTGTCTTTCCTTGTGCCGTGGCACAGAAACACCAGTCACCAATGGTTGGTTTATTATTGGTTCCTGGTAATGCTGCTGCCTTCTAATAGCCACCCGCTCCTTTTCTTACCGACATGTAAACTTTTAATAGATTATCATTTAGATTGTAAGCTCACTCGGGCAGGAACCTGTTTACCATCCGTTTCCTGTCATTGTATGTAATTTGTGTCATGCGTAATATGTCGGCACTTTCTAAATAAAAGATAATAATAATGTTGATTTGATGATGATGATGATGATGAGGAGGAGGAGGAGGAGGAGGAGGGGGATGACGATCAACAGTATAATGCAGCCACTTCTGATTGGCTGATCACGACTCGACCTCTCCAGTTGATAGCCAATAAACCATTAGCGTTGAGGCTATTTTATGTGAAGTCACATGACTTAACCATCATTAAGGACTGCTGCAAGAAAAAAAATATTCCATTTTAACTTTTAAAGAATTAAACAACAAATGCAGAGGTGCTGTATTATTTTATTTTATTTTAATATGGTAAATGCAATTAATTAATAAGACATTATTGTTGTGCATCTGATCGCATTTTCCTATTGGCACACAATATATTAATGTATCAAAACATGTTGTTATTGCATTATTAGATTGTCTATGAATAGGGTAATACCAATCCTGGTGTACATACTTCTTTTTTTTCAACCAGATGGAACAATATGCTAGGGGAATTGTGCATGGTTCAAAACTTACTAGTGTGTTCAAGACTTCTCCCACACTGCCCCCTTCATTAGAACTATCTCCCTCACTCTATCAGAACATCCCCAAATCTCTGCAGTTTCAAACGGGCATTAAAACCCCACCTTTTCTTAAAAGCCCTTCAGTCATCCGCTTAACTACCCACCTTGTCGGCTTCCTCTCCCTCTCATCCCTTCTTCCCCCTTTCTCTCTCCCTCCGCATAACTCTGTCCCCATATTTACCTTGTGTCTTCGGTATGTCTGCCCCTCTCTTTAGATTGTAAGCTGCTTTGAGCAGAACCCTCTCTCCTCCTCTCTCTACCACTTTTACCTTTGCTCTCCAGATACTCTGCCCACCTCCTTCTTGGGTCTTCTGCACACTGACTCCTCTCTCGCTTTTCTCTGCACCATTTCAGTAGCTCCTAATCTGTTAGCTGCGCCCACGGTCTTGGGCATAGGTTTCCTGCTGTGCTAAATTTAATTTACCCTCAATCTTTCACCCTTTCTCTTTAGCTGTGCATTGAGCTACCAGAGTTATAGGGCCTGAGTCACTTAGGAAGGTAAGGCAAAAAAAGAAGTGGATGTTCTCTGGGTCAAACCATGTTACAATGCAAGGGGTGCAAATTAGTTTATTATTTTGCACATCAGTTAAATACTGACTGTTTTTTCATCTAGCACACAAATACGTAATAGCTTTACTTGTTCACTGAAATTTAAAGTTGATCTAGGACATGCCCTGCCCCAATTATATATCTGTCCCCACATTATACATTTACCTCCCCCTCCAAAGCAACATGGTTTTGCCCAGATACAAAGTTACTCCTTTTTTATGCTTTACTCTCCTTAATGACTCAGGCCCATAGTGTTTACTGTTAATTGTACCATGCTGTTTTACTGTCCTATTGTTTGTACCTGTATGGCACTACAGATACTTTGTGGCATCCAATATATACAAATTAAAAATAACAATAAGTAATAGTGGGAGTTACAAGAAGTACACTTAAGGTCAAATTGCTCCTAAGAAACATGCAAACTTCCAAACCCAAATGCAGAATATAACAAATATCATATAGAACTAGGGATGTGCACCGGCGACTTTTGAGGTCTCGTGTTTTGTGTTTTGGATCCGGATTTTCGTTATTTTTGAGGTTCGGATTTGTCTCGCAAAACACTTGACGAAAGGTCTCGGTTCGGATTTAAGGTATTGGATTCGGATTTTTTTTGAAAAAAACATAAAAAGTTTAAAAATCAAGTTTTTGTGCTTATTTTCACTCCTAGGCTATTATTAACCTCAATAACATTCAATAACAAGCATTTCCACTAATTTACAGTGTATTCTGAACACCTCACAATATAGTTATTAGTCCAAAACGTTGCAACAAGGTATCTTTCTGGACTGCGTAGAGGAGTGGGTCACCACAATATATATTAAAAACCCTGAACTTTTATGATTCGCACCAATAATTGTACCTGGACTGCGTAGAGGAGTGGGTCACCACAATATCTTAAAAACCCTGAACTTTTATGATTCGCACCAATAATTGTACCTGGACTGCGTAGAGGAGTGGGTCACCACAATATCTTAAAAACCCTGAACTTTTATGATTCCCACCAATAATTGTACCTGGACTGCGTAGAGGAGTGGGTCACCACAATATCTTAAAAACCCTGAACTTTTATGATTCCCACCAATAATTGTACCTGGACTGCGTAGAGGAGTGGGTCACCACAATATCTTAAAAACCCTGAACTTTTATGATTCGCACCAATAATTGTACCTGGACTGCGTAGAGGAGTGGGTCACCACAATATCTTAAAAACCCTGAACTTTTATGATTCGCACCAATAATTGTACCTGGACTGCGTAGAGGAGTGGGTCACCACAATATCTTAAAAACCCTGAACTTTTATGATTCCCACCAATAATTGTACCTGGACTGCGTAGAGGAGTGGGTCACCACAATATCTTAAAAACCCTGAACTTTTATGATTCCCACCAATAATTGTACCTGGACTGCGTAGAGGAGTGGGTCACCACAATATCTTAAAAACCCTGAACTTTTATGATTCGCACCAATAATTGTACCTGGACTGCGTAGAGGAGTGGGTCACCACAATATATTAAAAACCCTGAACTTTTATGATTCGCACCAATAATTGTACCTGGACTGCGTAGAGGAGTGGGTCACCACAATATCTTAAAAACCCTGAACTTTTATGATTCGCACCAATAATTGTACCTGGACTGCGTAGAGGAGTGGGTCACCACAATATATTAAAAACCCTGAACTTTTATGATTCGCACCAATAATTGTACCTGGACTGCGTAGAGGAGTGGGTCACCACAATATATTAAAAACCCTGAACTTTTATGATTCGCACCAATAATTGTACCTGGACTGCGTAGAGGAGTGGGTCACCACAAGATATATTAAAAACCCTGAACTTTTATGATTCGCACCAATAAATGTACCTGGACTGCGTAGAGGAGTGGGCACTGGGCACCACAATAAAATATATAAAAAACCTTCAACAGATCTGCATTACACTACACATACGGCTGCTCCTCCATCCTCTCCATCATATACATGTTGGAGTTTTAGCGTGTGACAACCTCTTGTTTTTGATAATGTCAGTGCATTTGGAATATTTTTCAATTTGCCCCACACCACTGAATGTACTTTATCTATGATACGCATCTATCTATCTTGACTGCGTAGTGTGGTGGCCCCGGTACACAATTTGGTACCGAGGCCACAATATAATTAAAAAACCCTCCACGTGTCAGAATTCCACCAAACAAGTATCTGGACTGCGTAGTGGGGTGGCCCCGGTACCCAATTTGATACCGGGGCCACAATAAAATAAATACACCCTCCACGTGTCAGAATTCCACCAAACAAGTATCTGGACTGCGTAGTGGGGTGGCCCCGGTACCCAATTTGATACCGGGGCCACAATAAAATAAATACACCCTCCACGTGTCAGAATTCCACCAAACAAGTATCTGGACTGCGTAGTGTGGTGGCCCCGGTACACAATTTGATACCGGGGCCACAATACCTCCTCCAAACATGCTACAGACAATTCGTCATTGAGATCCCATCAAGTATGTTAAAGACAGACAGGGTCCAAGTGTTATTAGTTGACTTTGTAAACAAAAAAACTGTCCCTGTTGCACATAGTCGTGCAATGAAGACTGACTTTTTCATTTAAAGGCACGATCTTTCAAGTGTAGTGTTTGTAAGTCTAAGTCATATTATACTTTTGGTAAAATTGGTTTTTTTTGTTCCTCTTTATGGTAATTAATTAGTAATAGAATTAAAGTAGGAAATAGAATTAAATAGAATTAAAGTAGGAAATAGAGTGGTATAGAGTTGTAGTGTGGTATAGATAGAGTGGTCCACACAATATAATAATAAAACCCTCAACTGGTCTGAATTCCACCAAACAAGTATCTGGACTGCATAGTGGGGTGGCCCCGGTACCCAATTTGATACCGGGGCCACAATACCTCCTCCAGACAATTCGTCATTGACAGACCCCAGACAGACAGGGTCGTAGTGTTATTGTTTGACTTTGTAAACCCAAAAAAATGTCCCTGTTGCACTTGCACATAGTCGTGCAATGAAGACTGACTTTTTCATTTAAAGGCACGATCTTTAAAGTGTCAGAAAGAGAGAGAAGACACAGGAGAGGAGAGTTGTAGCTGGGGACCTGGGGTGGAAGCTCCCAGGCTCCCGCAGCATTGCCTGGAAGTCTGAGCGTGGTGACTGAGCCAGGGCAAGGAATGTGTGCCCTGGATGATGGGGGAGAACTCCATGCCACTATAGTGAACCCAAGAGAGAGGGGGACACTGCACATGGAAGAGGCCCTGGAGTGAGGGCTGCTACAAGAGGCATGGTAGCTGTAGTGTCAGATCCTGAGGCTGAGAGTACACAGAGTGACGTGTCAGAGCACAGGAGACATTATCCCCGCAGAGGAGGGATGAGCTGCAGTTGAGAGGTCTGCTGTTGAAATAGGACATGCACACTTTAACACACAAATCATTTCAGCGACAGGGCCTACCAAACAACTTTGACTGAAATGATTGGTTTGTTTGGGCCCCCACACCAAAAAAGCTATTCATCTCTCCCTGTACAGACTAAACAGGCTCTACTGAGGCAAGATGTCGTCCTCATCCTCAACCTCTGATTCCTCTCCCCCTACAGTGTGTACTTCCTCCTCATCACACATTATCAATTCGTCCCCGCTGGACTCCACAACCACAGGTCCCTCTGTAGTATCTGGAGGGCAGTGCTGTACTTCATTGAGGAATTGATTATTCATTTTTATAAACATCATTTTTTCAACGTTGTGAGGAAGCAACCTCCTTCGCCGCTCACTGACCAGGTTCCCCGCTGCACTAAAAACTCTTTCCGAGTACACACTGGAGGGGGGACAACTCAGGTAAAATAGAGCCAGTTTGTACAGGGGCTTCCAAACTGCCTTTTTTTCCTGCCAGTAACAATATGGACTGTCTGACATGTCTACTTGGATGGTGTCAGCAAAGTAATCATCCACAATTTTTTCTATTGTCACAGCATCCAATGCAGCGAGAGTAGACATGTCTGCAATGGTTGGCAGGTCCTTCAGTCCGGACCAGATGTTATCAGCATCCCCGCCAGTGCCTCTTTTGGGAAAACTGAGCTTTTTCCTCGCAGCCATAGATGTGGAAGAAAATGAGGGTGCAGCTGTTGGCATGTCACGGTCCTCTTCAGAGGACAATCTCCTGACCAGCAGGTCTTTGCACCGCTGTAGACTTGTGTCCGCCGGAAACAGAGACACAACATACGCTTTAAACCGAGGATCGAGCACGGTGGCCAGAATGTATTCCTCTGACTTTAAAAGAGTGACCACCCTCGGATCCTGGCAAAGCGTACGAAGGGCTACATCCACAAGAGCTACATGCTTGCTGTAATCGCAATGGCTTACCAGCTCCTCCCTCACTTTCTCCAGCTGCTTCTGCAACAGCCTGATCAGGGGAATGACCTGACTCAAGCTGGCAGTGTCGGAACTGACTTCTCGTGTGGCAAGTTCAAATGGCTGCAGAACCTTGCACAACACGGAAATCAGTCTCCACTGCACTTGACTGAGGCGCATCCCCACTCCTTTGCCTATGTCGTAGGTGGCTGTGTAGGCCTGAATGGCCTTTTGCTGCTCCTCCATCCTCTGCAGCATATAGAGGGTGGAGTTCCAGCGCGTCACAACCTCTTGTTTGAGGTGATGGCAGGGCAGGTTCAAGCTTTTTTGATGTGCCTCTAGTCTGCGGTAGGCACTGGCTGAATGCCGAAAGTGTCCAGCAATTTTGCGGGCCACCGCAAGCATCTCCTGCACACCCCTGTCACTCTTGAGGTAATGCTGCACCACCAAATTAATGGTGTGGGCAAAACATGGGACGTGCTGGAAATTGCCCATATTTAATGCCCGCACAATGTTACTGGCATTGTCTGACACCACAAATCCCCATGAGAGTCTAAGTGGGGTAAGCCACTGGGAGATAATTTCCCTCATTTTCTCTAATATGTTGTCAGCGTTGTGCCTCTTATTAAAGCCTGTAATGCACAATGTTGCCTGCCTTTGCATGAGCTGCCATTTTGTAGATGCTGCTACTGATGCAGCTGTTGCTGTTGCTGCGGAAGGGGATGCATCTACCCAGTGGGCTGTCACAGTCATATAGTCCTTCGTTTGCCCAGAACCACTTGTCCACATGTCCGTGGTTAAGTGCACAGTGGGTACAACCGCATTTTTAAGAGCACTGAGGACACTTGATCGTACTTCTCTGTACATTTTTGGTATCGCCTGCCTAGTGAAGTGGAATCTCGAGGGGATTTGGTACCGGGGACACAATACCTCCATCAACCCTCTAAATCCCACTCCACTGATGGCGGACACCGGGCGCACGTCTAACACCAACATTGCAGTTACAGCCGCAGTTATACGCTTTGCAATAGGGTGACTACTATCGTATTTGGTGGTCATGGCAAACGACTGTTGGACGGTCAATTGTTTGGTGAAAGACTTAGCGGTCTTACGACTTCCCCTCTGGGAAGATGACCGACTAACAGCAGCAACAGCAGCAGTGGCAGTAGTAGGCGTACCGCTGCAGGATTCCTCGGATGAATCCCGTATTGAGGAGGACTCAGTCTGGCTGCTGACTTGGGCTGCAGGACTGAATCTGATGGAGATTGTGGAGGAAGTTGACGAGGAGGGTGTTGCTGGTGTGTATCCAACTGGACCACGGGATTTAGGTGTCCCTGTACCGATGAGGGTCCTAGCCCCAGTTCCTGAACTAACCACTGAACTATGAAGGTTATTCAGGTGACGTATAAGGGAGGATGTTCCTAGGTGGGCAAGATCCTTACCCCTGCTTATTTGAGCTTTACATAAGCTACATATTGCCATACATTGGTTGTCTGGATTTGGATAAAAATAACTCCAGACCGAAGAGGTGCATTTTTTGGTCTTCTGACCAGGCATGACGATGGGCTTTTTCATCCCATGGACATCAGCTGTTTCCCCCCCTGGTGCCTCATTTACAATAACCACATCACCATCCTCATCATCAAGTTCCTCCACAGCGCCAGCTACATCATCAATAGCCTCCTCCCGAGCCACCTCTTCCCGTACAGTGATGGGAAGTACAGTGATGGGAAGGTCAGGCTTGACAACCACCAACACGCTTGGACTCGCCTTGGGGATTTGTGATAATTTCTCTTTAGAAGGCAGAGTTGTTTGCTGTTTTGTTGCTGACAGCATAACTCTCTTCAATTTTTTGTAGGGGGGGGGAGGAGGAGGAGGGCTAATTCCGTGGGTGAAGCTGAACCACTAGTCATGAACACGGGCCAGGGCCTAAGCCGTTCCTTGCCACTCCGTGTCGTAAATGGCATATTGGCAACTTTACGTTTCTCCTCAGATGATTTTAAGTTTCTCTTTTTGCTACTTTTTCTTAACTTTGGCTTTTTGGATTTTACATGCCCGGTACTACGAGATTGGGCATCGGGCTTGGAAGACGACGTTGATGGCATTTCATCGTCTATGTCATGACTAGTGGCAGCAGCTTCAACATTAGGAGGAAGTGGGTCTTGATCTTTCCCTACTTTATCCTCCAAATTTTTGGTCTCCATTATATGTAGCACAAGATACTGCAGAATGTGTGAACTTGGTAATATTGCAGTACCAATGGACTTATACTGCTGGATTGGTTTTGCAAATTTGGTTATAATTATTATATATTTTTTTTTTTTTAATTTTTTACTTTTTTTTACTTTTTTTTATTTTTACAAAACTTGGGAATAGTGGGGAAATAACTATGCCCTTAGAAGCACAGAGCACAGGACACAGCACCACTGGACTGAACAGGACACGGCACAGGACCCAGCAGCACTACGGAACTCAGCAGGACAGAGCACAGGACACAGCACCACTGGACTGATACTGCAGAATGTGTGAACTTGGTAATATTGCAGTACCAATGGACTTATAATGCTGGATTGGTTTTGCAAATTTGGTTATAATTATTATATTTATTTGTTTTTTTTAATTTTTTACTTTTTTTTTACTTTTTTTTTATTTTTACAAAACTTGGGAATAGTGGGGAAATAACTATGCCCTTAGAAGCACAGAGCACAGGACACAGCACCACTGGACTGAACAGGACACGGCACAGGACCCAGCAGCACTACGGAACTCAGCAGGACAGAGCACAGGACACAGCACCACTGGACTGATACTGCAGAATGTGTGAACTTGGTAATATTGCAGTACCAATGGACTTATAATGCTGGATTGGTTTTGCAAATTTGGTTATAATTATTATATATTTTTTTTTTTTTAAATTTATTATTTTTTACTTTTTTTTTATTTTTTAAAAACTTGGGAATAATGGGGAAAAAACTATGCCCTTAGAAGCACAGAGCACAGGACACAGCACCACTGGACTGAACAGGACACGGCACAGGATCCAGCAGCACTACGGAACTCAGCAGGACAGAGCACAGGACACAGCACCACTGGACTGATACTGCAGAATGTGTAAACTTTGTAATATTGCAGTACCACTGGACTTTTACTGCTGAATGTGTGAACTTGGTAATATTGCAGTACCAATGGGCTTATACTGCAGGATTGGTTGTGAAAATTTTGTGGTAATTAAAAAATATTAAAGTAGTTTTTGGTATTTTTTAAAATAACTTTTTTTTATTTTTTTAAACACAGGGGAATATTGGGGAAATAACTATGCCCTTAGAAGCACAGAGCACAGGACACAGCACCACTGGACTGAACAGGACACAGCACAGGACCCAGCAGCACCACTGACCTCAGAAGGACAGAGCACAGCACACAGCACCACTGGACTGATACTGCAGAACACAGCACAGCACAGCACAGCACAGCACAGCACAGCACTAAACAGCACAGCACAGCACAGCACTAAACAGCACAGAACTAAACAGCACAGAACTAAACAGCACAGAACTAAACAGCACAGAGGACCACCTAACACACCCTCCCTCTACCCTGATCAATGCCCGAGTGAAGATGGCGGCGACTAGCGGGGAATTTATAGGATCCGAGTATCGCGAGATCCGACAACGGGATTATGAGTCAGAGCCTCAGTTTCACTTTTGAATTTGGCGCCAATACCCGGATCTGTCTCGGATCCGACTCGGATCCGCAACGTTCGGGTGGGCTCGGATTTCAAAAATCCGAGTGCGCTCATCCCTATATAGAACCGCTTTGAATATGAAACTCATCTCTTCTTTATACTTACACCAATCTGTGTAGGCGACTGGCAAGAACATCAAGATAAATGATAGAACGCCGGCTTCTTTCTAACAAGCATTAACGTTTGAACAACGTATCTTTGAAATATTATTTATACAGTAAGAAAAGGATTACAATGTACGTGTTGTGTCTTTTAATGCCTTTATTAGAACCTCCACTCTCTTATCCATACCACAATGTTCCTCCAAACCCTTCATCTCATTTAAATAATCTTGTTTTTGCATGCTGGTAGGTTTACTCGGCACTCAGCAAGATACACCCCCAATCAGCCTAAATCCTCCCATCAGATGGTGAAAACTTTCCACCTTTTGCATTAAACATCCTTTGCACTTTACTTTTTGCATTTATATCTGCACATTACACAGTTGCCACTGTGAACTGTTTTTATTATTATTATTATTATTGTTTATTTATAAGGCGCCACAAGGTTTCCGCAGCGCCGTACACAGTACAAACAATGGACAGTACAGGGAATAACAGTACAAAGCAAAAAAACAAGTAATACCAAGACTTCAGAGGCTCCAGGCAAGGCAAATATATTGAGGTTGGAGCAGAAGAGAAGGTAGAGAGACAAGAGGGAGGAGGGCCCTGCTCATACGAGCTTACATCCTATAGGGAGGGTAGACAGATGGCAGGCACAGAGGATGTCGGAGGAGGTGAGCAATCAGTCCTCACTACTGAGGAGGAGCGAAGTGAGGAGAGTGAGCATGGAGAGAGCGTTAGGTGGATGGCTGGTAGGCTTTAAGGAAGAGATGAGTTTTGAGTGCCTGTTTGAAGGAGCACAGGTTAAGGGACAAATAGATGGAGCGTGGGAGGTCATTCCAATGCAGGGGGGCAGCTCGGGAGAAGTCTTGAATTCTGGAGTGGGATGAGGTGATCAGAGTGGAGGAGAGGCGACGGTAATTGGCCGAACGCAGGGACCAGGCAGGAGTGTGGATGGAGAGGGGATTGGAGATATAAGGGGCAGTAGAGTGGGAGAGGGCCTTGTAGGTGAGGGTAAGAAGTTGAAAAAGGATTCTGTAAGGGAAGGGGAGCCAGTGTAGGGCAAGGCAGCGAGGGGAGGCAGAAGAGGAGCGGCGAGGCAGGAAGATAGCCTTTCTAGTTATATATAATGGTTGGAAGTGATAAAACTAAAGATAGTTTAGTTATATATATAATGGTTGTTATAGAGCTAAAGATAGAGCGCCAAAAGGAGGAAGGGGGAGCAGGGTTTCCCATAGCTTCCAGAATTGGGATAAAGTATCTCCCCAATATAACATCAACCCCAAGCCAGGACCCAATCCCACAGTGATTACCACGTGACCACATGTGTTTCTATGTTCACCTAGGCAGTAACATAAGGAATATCACCATGTGTATAGGTTACCCCAACAGTTTTCGCTTGATGCTTTAAGGGGCTCACCAACTTGGTTTTAACATAGAAACCATACTGCCAGAATCTAGCAGAGCCTTTACCCATCTGCCTTCTACATTAATGTTACGTATTTGTTTGTCTGGCTCATTTTGGCAGTTTGCAGCACAAGCTAACTGGGCAGATAAAGAAACTGTGGACAGTTTGGAGCAATATGGCCTAAGCCGCCACATCTAAAAGATCTAATCACATATTTATCACAGCTCATACGAGGCCGGAGGCTTCTTGGCAAAACTGCCCAATCTCCAGGTTCTGATCCTACTGTCTCTGTAGGTCTCAGTTCATTCCAGCCCTGCAGGCATTTCTCCTGGAACAGCCTTTCCAGAATCCACTGGAGATCGCCGCTGTGGAACTTGGGGCTAGTGGAGTGTACTCATCAGTTCCACTGCCGAAACATTTGTGTGCACCACTTTCAGCTCAGCAATAGACGAGGACAGGAACTCAGCTTCCTGGTGCTGCTGACTTTTCAGCCCCTTCAGCTGCTGCAGAGGCAGGTTGGTAATATTCACTGTCTGCGCCACCTTTAGGAGAACATCACTAACTTCCTGGATCCTTGTGACTTGGACCTCAATAACCTGCTTCACATTGTCTTGAATAGATTTAGTATTGTACTGAAGGTCTTTGTGAACTTTGGACAACTCCAATTTGTTCCAGTTGAGATTTCCATCTATAGACCTTTGTTTACTTTCCAGAGCTGATATCTTTAACTCTTCGTGCTGAGTCTTGTGTCACTTTCCAATATTTTCAACCTGGGTCACAGTCTTAATTTTCTGTTGTATATCTGCAACTTTGGCGTCAAGTCCTTTCTGCAAATTTTCCTTTTCATTCCTCAGTTTTGCTGATTCTTCTATGGCACTCTAACATTGACATTGACTTCTACTCTGGGCTGTATTTACCCTTGGAATATCACTTTTCAATTTTTCAGTATTTTGGGGGAGCTGCTGTGTTCGGCCCCTCCAACATCTTACATCATCCTCAAGCAACTTCCTTTTCGCCTGCAGCATCCCACTTTGCTCCCTGAGTTCAGACGTAGATATTAGAGCGGACCTTTAATTTCAGGGCACGGTAACACAGTCTTTTTCCCAAATCGCAAAAAATGGGAATCTCGCCCTTTTTCAGAAACATCATCTTTCAGCATAGCATATTGTAGAGGGTCATACTCCATCACAGCACCAATGTGCTCCAAGACCTGATTTCTGGCTCTTTCCATATAGAGACTTTGATACACCTGTATGCAATCTTTATGGTTTGACATACTAATATTCTGCTTAGTGTAGCTTGAAAAGCAGCCAATTGTATCCTCATATCCTCATATAGATGAAGCAATTTCATTATAGAAAAAAACATTTCACTTGACTTAGGATATGTGGCACTACAAAACCCAGCATGTGTCAAAGTAGAATTTTCTATTTCACTCTGATTGCTCTTTAACTGCACAGGTCCAGGACACACCCAACTTGTGTGTTGCAGTTTCACGCACTTTCTTTCTTCAGCAAAAATATATTTGGGGTTCCTTTCTGAACCCCTTCTTTTCCAGTCTTACTGAACACATTTGCTATACAGCAATTAACCAAAACAAAATCCATGAAAACATTTGATTTCTTTGCAGAGCAGAAAAAAAATCACCTTTGCTCTCGTCTGTTATTCCAACACAGAATTATCCACTTTACACTGACAAAGTTTAACTCCTGTTTAATCTTTCATATATGCAGCAAGCACTCTGTTTAAACGTTACTCCATAGCAGAATGTGTCACTCCCATCCATCTGGTTCTCCGCTTCCCACTGCTGCTGTGCACAAACAATCCAGTTTTTAGTTGCTGTTATCCACATAATATGCACAGACATTTAAATACAAGTATTTCTCCAGTGCGTCTGTCACTTTAAATTTTCCATTCAATTTTTTTGTGGCCGATATTTGAAGGGCAGGCGTGAGCTTTCTCCACCATATGTGAGCTAATGACACCGCGGTTACCGTCTACTGCGGTTGGAGGCTGCACTTCAGACAGACCGGCCACGGATATCACACCGGTTAATTGTTTTGGTTAGAGATGCTCACTGAGCCCTGGTTTTGGTTTTGGATCTGGATTAGCTTCTTGATTTGGTTTTGGTTTTGGCAAAACCGCCCTCGTGTGTTTTGGTTTTGGTTTTTGATAAAAAAAAATAGAAAAAATCCTAATATATGCTAAAATCCCATCATTTTGCTCTCTTTTTGTTCATACATTATTAATAACCTCAATAACACTGATTTCAAGTCATTTGCAGTCAATTTTGACCACCTCACAGGTCACAATATTATTTTCGTACACTTTCAAACAAATACTGCAGCGACCTGGCTGGATGGTAAGTGACAGAGCAATGACACAAACACACGGCAGTTCCTAGCACATCTAGGACACATTGGCACACAGCAGTGGCAGTAAAGAAAAGTGGTGCAATTAGCAATGGAGCAATGGAGCTCTCCTCTTTGTGTGTTACCTATATAACACAGTACAATGTGACTGCAGATTTAGAAGATCAAGAATGCCAGACCTATGATTTTTATTTCAAAAATGACAATTACCACCGTTTTGTTGGATCTTAAAAAGGATTCCAAAACTCGCTAGATCCAAGATCTGATGACGTAACGATGACGTTTTGCCTCGTTTTCAAATCCGAGGACGCATGACAGTACTGAGCCGACTAGGCTCGGTACTCGGATCTTCTAAGTTCGGGTGTGTTCGGGGAACCGAGCCTGAGCATCTCTAGTTTTAGTTTGACAAGCCACAGACAATTTTATTTTCCTGACATAAAAATAAACAAACATAAACAAAATCCTTCCCTGTCCAGCACTTATTAAACAATCAGGAACAGACTTTTTTTTATGTGCGTTCTTGAGACTTTATATCCTACATATGTATTGGACGTATCCTGCAGGGTCTGGTCTGTCAGAGCGGGGCCATACCTAAACCCATATTCAACAGGAGACGATTCTTCAGAACCCCTCCGTGGTGCACACGGTATGACTAAACCAGGCCTGTCCAACCTGCGGCCCTCCAGATGTTGTGAAACTACAAGTCCCAGCATTCCCTTCCAGCTATCAACTGGTTGTCTACCAGCAAAGCATGCTGGGACTTGTAGTTTCACAACACCTGGAGGGCCGCAGGTTGGACAGGCCTGGACTAAACTATGTGCGCTTTCAAAATGATGCTATTTACATTCATTTTTTGCGTCCCTTAATGAATCAAGGCCCACAGGGCCATTAAGGGACGTAATACGAATGTAAACATTCTGGGCGTGCGCAGAGCAATTTTACCCATAATACATCACACATAAGTATTTTTGATCCTTACTGAATCAGACCTTCTGGGCCTGATTCATTAAGGAAAGTAAAACAAAAAAAATGAGTAACTTTGCCCTTTGGCAAAACCATGTTGCATTGGAGGGGGAGGTAAATTTAAAATGTGATGGCAGATTTATAGTTGGGGTAGGATCAACTTGAAATTTCAGTGTATAAATAAAGCTATCAAGTATTTGTGTGCTACATATGTGCTTGTTTGCCAGTATTTATCTTAAGTGCAAAGTAATAAACTAATTTGCACCCCTTGCATTGTAACATGGTTTTGTCCAGGAGGAAACTTACTCATTTTTTTGCCTTACTTTCCTTAATGAATCAGACCTTCTGTTTCCATTTCAAGTGGTAACTAAATAATTGTAAATAGTGAGTACTTTTAAAAGGACCCCACATTTTATCTGAGAGTAGTTGTAATTAAATGCAATTAAATCACAAGCCACTTACATCATTATGAAAATTTGTGTGTATTTCCTTGGACCTCAATATCTTGTTCATTAGTGTAATCTGTACATAGGTTAAAAACAACATAAAAAAGATTAAAAATATTCAATTATACTATTCTAACTAACATAAATAATTAAGTAGATACATAAAGGATGATTTTAAATGTGCAGTATTATATAACAGTATAGTATCATTTTACTTCTTATATTTAAATGGGCTTTTAAATAATTAAATGAAAATACTAATTAAAATGATTACAGGTATGTAATAAAATGTCTTCCTAGATTGGGGGAACAATCTACGAGTGTTTCTCCATGGGGAATACAGTCTGACTGTCAGGTTTTCAATTTCTCTGTTTGATAACATAGTTTTACCCTCCTATCTTGCTGATCAATTCACAATATTGGGTTCTCAATATTGAAAAAAAAACCACTTAAATAAACAATAAAAATATGCAGAAATGGGAGTGCAGACTAATCTTTTGATTGAAAGCCACCAAATGTCTGCCATGTATGGTCTTGTAGTCAGGCAATGTGAGTTTCAAGTGACTGGTACAGCCGGGCACAGATAGATAACGCTAATTAAAATCGTAAAGAAAACATTGTACTAATTTTAACAATGGATTAGAAGCGCGTTCTGAAATACACCCTGCAGCATAGTGTATAGGGCAGCACGGTGGCTCGGTGGTTAGCACTTCTGCCTCACAGCACTGGTGTCATGAGTTTGAATCCTGACCATGGCCTTATCTGTGTGGAGTTTGTATGTTTTCCCCGTGTTTGTGTGGGTTTCCTCCAGGTGCTCCGGCTTCCTCCCACACTCCAAAAAATATACTGGTAGGTTAATTGGCTGCTATTAAATTGCCTTAGTCTCTCTCTCTCTCTCTGTATGTGTGTGTGTGTGTGTGTGTGTGTGTGTGTATGTTAGGAGATTTAGATTGTAATCTCCAATGGGGCAGGGACTGATGTGAGTGAGTTCTCTGTACAGCGCTGCGGAATTAGTGGCGCTATATAAATAGATGATGATGATGATGATAGTGTATTATGTACTTAGTGAGTGCCCCCATGGTCTCTTAACAAGAATTAGTGCTATTGAAGGTTACAATGTTGAATATAAAGCAAAGCGAAAGTGTGTGTGTGTATATAATGCTCTATTTGCATCAAAGAGCATTTAATTGCCTTTAGCCACATGCACTAAATGGTTAAGATGAATGTGTCCTTTTGTGTGCTGGGCCTTAAAAGGCTAAATTTCAGACTTTCCATCGACCGTATGAATCAGCGGTCACAAAACACATAGAAACTCAAAATTTGTAGAAGTATTTCATTATTTAAGATGCAGTTTTGTAAGGTTTGTCCACACGAAACAATATTCCATTGCAGGTGTTTTACAAAGCTGCAAGAACCGGTCCAACAGCAGAAACGTTATTCTGCGCCAGCGAGGGGCGGCAAATATTTGCATCTTGTTAAAGCGGGTGTAGGGTGAAGCTGATTGGAGGGTGTCCTTATGCACTTATGTGACTTGTACGTTGCCCAATGACTGACTGGCATTTTAGAGGCATTTCCGAGTGAGCGATGACCTTTATACCACATTGTGCAATAGATTGGACTTTGGTCTAATCAGTCATTGGACTATCTAAGTAGAAACCACATTATTATGATTACAAATAACAATGTAAAAAAATAATTTAAACATATGCATATGAACCTTGTCATAAAGACTGTCCCAACATCACGCTATTCTTTTATTTAATCGATAAGGCTCGAATGAGCAGGATTTTATTAAATAAACTAAGAGCGATAGTTAAGGGGTGATCTTAAACAGGTAGCGACATATATCCCTCTGGACCATTAATGCGGGAATTTACATGGGTGCATGCCCCAAACAAGGAAAAAGACGCGTACAACGCGTTTCTTTGAGCCATTCAGAACAATCCAGAAACGCCAAAAGCCAGCAGGATACGTCCACCCTACTGTGCTTTAATGACTATAAAGTGCTCCATCTGTATGCAATTATGCAAAGGTAAATAATCTTCACATACTTATATCCTCTTAGTAAATTACCCTTTTTGGATCACGGACCAGGTTATTTTCACCAAATAAGCACTATTTGTAATTATTGTCAATATGCAGATAAATTAAATTCTAATGCCAACTTATTTAACTGAACAATCCTGCAACATTCTTTTTATGTATTTATACAAAGGTTTAATATTCCATTTAATGAATGCAAGAACACACAAGTTTTTTTCTATTAAACCAAACCGACAGCTGCCAAATTATTTAATAAGCAGGAAATGGTAGAGATCCAGCAATCAGAAAGTAGAGGAGGCCACAATGTATTTTAAAACTCTTCCAACTTATCAAGTTGGGGGGGGAGAAAAAAGCGAAAGTTGCTTATTATAAGGTGCCGCCGGGTTGTTTAATGTCATGAATTACATCTGTCGGAAGACACGACGGTGAGAGTAGCATATTGTTATGTCCCTGCGTTCTCATCCATCACCTGCTGCATGATGGGAATTTCAGGAGATCTTCTAATAAGCTCGACGTTTCCAGATCTGTCAATGGAATTGACTTGAGACATTCAATGACAAACACTTAGACACAGCACCTTCTAGCTTTGCCTTGTAGCCAGATGGATTGCATCAATCAACCTTTCAGGCAGGGAAATATTAATGGATTAGAATAGACATATCGCCCACATGTTCCTTCAGATGTGGCGGGGGGGGGGGGGGGGGGGAGAGAAACATCGTCATACAATAGATATTTATTTGTCCTCTCTGCCGCTGACAATTCCGTGAGACATTAATGTCTTGATGGCCTAGCTTTTATTTTTGTAGGTTCTCTCCTGCAGAACCAGGTTAGATAAATGTCACTTTTCAGTAGAGTTTATCTTCCGCTATCTCTTCCTCTCTCAGATAATTCCTGGCAAAATAAATGTCCTTATGCAGTGCGCTTAATCTTCCCTGTTCCTCGGTGACAATCATTTTGTGAAGCAAATGTCCGTGTAAAGCTTTGAGTTTATGTCCCTTGTCTCAAACTTTAGGCTGTTTTTTTTTAAGTTCCCTCTGCCACAGTATTAAAAGTTTCTAATAAAAAAAACATTGCAAATGTATTAATGTTTTAGTGCAAGGTTGCAAATGCATTTTAAAATGTATTGTAATACATTTGTCCTGGGTCCAAGATTTTTAGTGTTTCCCCTCTAAATACATTGGCAGCACCTGATTTTAGGATGAGACCAGAGAACAAAACTAGTGTAACAAAATACAATTCAGATCACCTCATCTACAAACACCAAGGGGTATATTTACTACACTGCGAAAAAGTGTAGATGTTGCCTACAGCAACCAATCAGATTCTAGGGCCTGATTCATTAAGGATCTTAACTTAAGAAACTTCTTATTTCAGTCTCCTGGACAAAACCATGTTACAATGCAAGGGGTGCAAATTAGTATTCTGTTTTGCACATAAGTTAAATACTGACTTTTTTTTTTTCATGTAGCACACAAATACTTGATAGCTTATTTGTACACTGAAATTTAAAGTTGATATTTGTGTGCTACATGAAAAAACAGTCAGTATTTAAGTTATGTGGAAAACAGAATACTAATTTGCACCCCTTGCATTGTAACATGGTTTTGTCCTGGAGACTGAAATAAGAAGTTTCTCAAGTTAAGATCCTTAATGAATCAGGCCCCTAGTTATCATTTATTTAGTGCAATCTACAAAATTGTCTAGGGGGAATTAACCTACCTTTGTAGTGGAATGAACCACCAAAAAAATATGGCCACACTCTTTTCAGTGGCTATGGAAGGGGCCCCAAGAACTTGTTGTACCGGGACCTAAAATTTCTCTTGGCGGCCCTGCATACAGATATAGGTATCCGTAATGGCAATGCGTCAAATATTACACACTAATGTCAAAGTAAAACGTTGCCTTGTGGGGTGGGATATTATAATGAGCAAGGGGTGAGACTTGCATTTATTTGGAGATGTTCAACCAAATGGCATTTTCTCCAAGTGTGAGATTATATCAATTTAGCCCCCATTTCCCTGCACCCTGATCAGCTGAAGCAATGCCCATTGTCTTGTGAACCCAGGCCTCTTTTCAGGTAAGACACGCCCATTCTGACTTACGAAAATCTGGGCTGTCTCGCCGAAATGTTATCTCTTCTTTCAGGTGTAAAAAGTATACAGTATGTTAATCAGGCTCATATAAAAATAGTTGCATGTCTCAGAAAATGCTGTGGTATAATTTACCACACTGTCCCCAACACACAGAACTGAGCTGCCACTTTGTGGACTGCATTAATATTTGGAAAAAATATAGCCTATCCTGTACTTCCCGGAGGGGAGGTGAAGTGCAAGTACGATGGGGGATGGGACGCAGCGAGGATCATCATTTCAGCCCAACAATGCAACGCGGTGATAACGTAGTTTTGCCCGACGGAATGGGGCCAAAATGACGCAATTCCCAAACAACTGCATCATGGATGTTCTTATCCCACCACTTCACTAGGAAGTGAGTAGGATGTGGGAGAAATGCCTGAGAGTCCAGAAGACCAATCTGGAATTCGGGAGCCTCCCGGACATTCCGGTACAGTGGGAAAGTAAGGCCTATCCACTAGGAACAAGTACCTCATTATTATAAGCCAGGCCTTACGGTCATGTTCACATCCATAGATAAATGTATGCTTTTAAAAATGTGCGCCCCCCCTAGACCATTATCTTGTCTCAGTAATCTCCTTTTCAGAATTAAAGTGTTGTTTTTGCACAAGTCTCCCAAACGGCCCATGTGGCTACTCCTTAGCAGCGCCATAAATCTGCTAAACTCACCCCTCTGCCCGGAGCCGGATTATCTATTAGGCAACCCAGGCTCCTGCCTAAGGACCAGTGGAATGATAACTCACATCCGTTTGTATGTCTGCATTTTTATTTTTCCAAATGGAGGGTGGACGGGGCCCCAAATCAGTAGCTTGCCTAGGGGCCCCTTGAGCTCTGCCTCTGCCTGTACAAACGTCAGCTCCCTCACTCCATCTGACTACGTAAAACTAAGCCTTTTGACGGCATCTAGGCACACCAGCGCAAACCCAGGCAACTTTCTGCATAATAAATGAGTGTATTGGTCTTCTAACCTTAAATTCGATTTTCTGTGTAATATAATTATTTTCCTTTACTATTTTTAAGTAAATGAATGTTTTTATCAGTGCACCACATTTTTATAATAAATAATCATATAAATATTTAATGTGCTGTGCATTCCCTGCTCACCGGCCCTTTAAATTTTACTTTCAATAACAAAGCAAAAAATATTTAATCTCCTTTTTCCCTCCCAACAGCCAAGCTAATAAGTCAGGAGTGCGGATCCTTGGGCTTTATCTAATGTCTGGCAAATAACTTTACTAAATGCTTGTGTGGTTTTATTATTACAACAGTGACAGTATATTCACGGTTTTAGTGTCTTTTCACTGCTCACTAACCACTAATTGAAATAATTTTCCAGCAGAGAACGTTTGTTATTGTTTAAAATATACATGGCAAAGTATATATATTAATAAATATTTTACTCTCTGGGGAGCATCCCTTTGTTATAGGTTTAGGAGATAACTTTGTTATAAACTATTTATACGAAATAAAGAATTGTGGATTCCGAGTAATGTTATTCTGTAATTGGTGGAGGCTCCTGTTTTATATAACCATTAGTCATATATCCATATATTGTGCTGCAGCTGGAATGATTAAAAATACAGAGGAACCTGAGCAGCTGAGTATTCTTCACCTCTTTGCTTGCAAGTCAGGAATATAATCGACAAGTGGTAGACAAGTTATTTCCTTTTCTTTGCTGTCAAATTCTGTGTCTACGAGTCTCACACAGTACAGTAGCTATGTGAGCCTGAGGCTGTGTGGATTTTTCTGGTACCCTCAAGGTGTCTATTTGGTATTGATAACATTTTTTATATACGTAATACTTTATTTTAGTAAATACCAGGAGTATCATTGGCTATAAAGAGCAGTCGTTTGACTGGGAGCAAAAAAAGTGTGACTGGCTAGGTATTGAAGGATATTTTTGAGTCACTCCTACAAACTTGGAAGCAATAATGTTATGATCATTTTATTCCAGTTAGAGAAGACTGTGGGTTGAAACGTGACATTGTGCACAGTGTATTAAAGAATACATACAAGAGAGGGTGAGAGAGGGAAAAATAGTGTGTAAGAGAGAGAGGACGATGGGGGAGGGAGGGAAGGTGAGAGAGAGTGAGGGAGAGAGGGTGATAGAGAGCATGAGAGAGGTAGAAATAGTGTGTAAAGCAGAGAGCACGATAGGGAGTGAGAGAATGAGGACCGATAGGGGAGGGAGGGAAGGAGAGAGTGAGGGAGAGAGGGAGAAATAGTGTTTAAGAGAGAAGGAGATCAATAGGGAGAGCGAGGGAGAGAGAGTGAGGACAATAGGGGGGAAAGTGAGGGAGAGAGAGGAAGAGGGAGGAAGAGATATGGGGAGAGAAAGAGGGAGTTAGGGAGAGAGAGGCAGGGAGGGATAGAGGGTCATAGAGAGAGTGAGGAAGAGAGTGAGGGAGAGAGGATGAGAGGGAGAAATGGTGTGTAAGAGAGAGGGTGAGGACAATAGGGGAGAGAGAGAGAAAGTGTAAGGGAAAGAGGGTGAGAGAGTGAGGAAGAGAGTGAGAGAGAGAGGTTGAAAGAGGGAGAAATAGTGTGTAAGAGAGAGAGAGAGAGATTATAGACGATAGGGAGGAGAGAGAGAGAGTGAGGACGATGGGGGAAAGGGAGGGAGGAAGTGAGAGAGTGAGGGAGAGAGGTGGAGATGGGGGAGAGAGGGAGATAGAGGGAGGGAGGGAGAGAGAGGGAGAGGGAGGGAGAAATGGTGTGTAAGAGAGAGAGTGAGGACGATAGGGGGGAGAGAGAGAGAAAGTGTAAGGGAAAGAGGGTGAAAGAGAGAGTGAGGAAGAGTTTGAGGGAGAGAGAGGGAGGGAGAGAGAGAGATAGTAAGGGAAAGAGAGTGAAAGAGAGCACGATGAAGAGAGTAAGGGAGAGAGTGAGAAATAGTGTGTAAGAGAGTGTGAGAGAAAGAGAGAGAGGATGAGTGAGGACAATGGGGGAGAAAGGGAGGGATAGAGAGGGAGAGAGAAGGAGTGAAAGTGAGGGAGAGAGGGTAAAAGAGGGAGTGAGGGAAAGAGGGTGGAGAGAGAGGGAGGTAGAGTGAATGAATAAGAGATTGAGTGCGAGCGAGAGAGGACTGCTCATCTCATTAAGGAGAGGGATAAGTCTAAGATAACAGACAGAAACTGTGGAGGACGTTTCTGGAAACAGATGTATGTGTAACTCTGCAGCCAGGATTCTGCAGCCAATAGCAGCCATTTATATTCTGTGAGTTTTCTAGCACTATTTAGAAAATGATAGCAAACATCATACCAGCTTTCTGCACAATTACACAGTTTTCTTAAATTTCCCCCCATCGTAAAATGGAATATAAAATGGGAGGGAAGTTCGGGGTCTATTTATCATTGGTGATTGCAGCGATACAGAGAGTTATACCGCTACTATTCTAGAACACTTACCTGCTGTTCCATCCTCTCTGAAAAACCCTCTCTGCAACAAAACTCTTGTTTCGTTGTGAAAGGGACTGGCTCCATTGAAGTGACAGAGTTGACTTACTGTGCATGCACCAAAGTTTTATCGTAGTAAAGTCAACTCTGCCCTAAGGAGTGGAGGAGCCATAGCCGGATTAAGGGGGGGCACAGGGGGCATGTGCCCCGGGCCCCCCTCTCTCCGAGGGCCCCCCGCCGCTGCGCGCATAACCTCTGATGATTTTTTTTTTTCTTCCTCTTTTTTTATTTTTTTTAATGGCGGCGGCGGCAGCGGTGGGGGGGGGAGTTGCGGACGGGCAGGCAGGTTCAGGGCTCCCTTCGTTGGTGGGGGGAGCAGGGAAGCAAAAAAAATAAAAATAAATAAATATATACTCACCTGATCGCTGCGCCGGCGTCCCTCCTCCTCCCTCCTCTCTGCACTGTTAACACTGAATAACAGGCGTGATGTCATCAAGTCACGCCTGTCATTCAGTGAGGAGCAGCGCGCAGAGAACCAAGAAGACAGAAGAGAAGAAAGAAGCTAAAAGAAAGGTAAGTAAAAAAAAAAGAAAAGGGAATAACGCAGAAAGGCACAGTATGGAGGAAAAAGGGGGAGAAGATAGGCACACTACTGAGGAAAAAGGGGGAGAAGAGAGGCACAGTAGGAAAAAGGGGGAGAAGAAAGGCACACAATGGAGGAAAAAGGGGGAGAAGAGAGGCACACTATGGAGGAAAAAGGGGGAGAAGAGAGGCACAGTATGGAGGAAAAAGGGGGAGAAGAAAGGCACACAATGGAGGAAAAAGGGGGAGAAGAGAGGCACACTATGGAGGAAAAAGGGGGAGAAGAAAGGCACAGTATGGAGGAAAAAGGGGGAGAAGAGAGGCACACTATGGAGGAAAAAGGGGGAGAAGAAAGGCACAGTATGGAGGAAAAAGGGGGAGAAGAGAGGCACACTACTGAGGAAAAAGGGGGAGAAGAGAGGCACAGTAAGGAAAAAGGGGGAGAAGGGAGGCACAGTAAGGAAAAAGGGTGAGAGGCACAGCATGAGAAAAAAGGGGAGAGAAAGGCACAGTATAAGAAAAAAGGGTGAGAGACACAGCATGAGGAAAAAGGGGGGGGGGGGAGAGAGGCACAATAGTGGGGACAATTAATTAATTTAAGATAGGGTGGTTTGGGCGCTACTGAATGTGGGGGTGAGTTTGGGGAGAATGAGGTCCCTTTATTAAATGTGCCTATGAATTATTTAATGGCAGTGACGGTTGCGGGAAATAGGTATATTTCTGAAATGTAAATACTATTAATTTATTGCTGGGGCTGTTTGAAGGGAGGGAAATAGGTTTATTTATTAAATGTGAATACTATTATTTTAATGTTGGGGCTGGAGGAAGGCCTAATTATTAATCATGGGTGGTACTGATTTAACGCCGGGGTGGCTGTCATTTTCTAAATGTACCCATTTTTTTCCCAAATAGGGCCCCTAACATTCCAGGATCTAGATAAGCCACTAAAGAAACTTGCAGCACAGGTGGTGAAAGTGAGAAGAACAGGTAGGAGAGAGCAGCAACGTCTGTGAAATGTTGTGATTCTAGTGGGACAATCCCAATTTTTGGTGACCGTTCAATGGTGTACACAACAATGCAGGTTTTTTTTGTCTGTAGGAGGGTGGCCTGGCCATGCTCAATGATGCATTATCAATGATATTTTAATTTGCGGTATCATTGCTAGTTTTAATGTGCATTATAAATTTTATTTTTAAAGTGCGGTATCATTGCTAGTTTTAATGTGCATTATAAATTTTATTTTAAAAGTGCGGTATCATTGCTAGTTTTAGCGTGTGGTATCATTGCTAGTTTTAGTGTACGTTATCAATGGTATTTTTAATGTGTGATATCATTGCTAGTTTTAATGTGTGGTGTCAATACCCATTTTAATGTGGTGTTTTGGTGATTGTTTTAATGTACAGTATTTTAGTTTGTGGAAGCAATGATTTTTCTTATCAGACAACCTAAGCGAGCCCTCTGGGAGAGCTGTAAGTGTCATACTGTGGGCTGTAGGTGATGTAATGCAGGATGTGTCACTATGCCCTTAATTTTAGATTTTAGGGGCCCCCCTGTCTTAAGTGCCCCGGGCCCCCCGAAGCCTTAATCCAGCTCTGGGAGGAGCATGCAGCCTGCGAAGAGAATCATCATCCTCATCATCAACATTTATTTATATAGCGCCAGCAAATTCTGTAGCGCGAGAATCCTCTCCTTTGGAAAAGGCAATGCCATCCTGAGATGTCGTTACGTGTTTAGTGTTACACTTTTCACCGCTTGGTGATTTGAGTGAGTTCATTCTCCCCATAGAGGTCTATCATCTGAAGTCTGCTTGAGACTGGACAAATCTCTAATTTCTCTGGTATTAAGCCTTCCTCTGGCATTTTTTCCAGATTTTAGGTTTTCACTGCTTCATAAATAGACCTCTTACTCAGTACTCAGAATACAAATGTTATTATGCAACCTTATGTATCAAGTGTTTCCCGCACCTCTTAGATTGCAAGCTCATTCGGGCAGGGCCATCTTTACATTTTATTTCATGTCATTGTATGTAATTCGTACCATGATCCGCTAAATGTACAGCTCTGCATAATATATGTCAACCCTGTATAAAGGATAATAATAATAATAATAATAATAATAATAATAATAATAATAAAAAATCCCTAATAATTACAGAAGTATAGAATACAATATAATAAAGATATAACACTTTTATTTGTTTGAACTACTGTGTTCCTGGATGAAGACGGAATTAAGGGGTGTATTTAAGAATTGGTGAAGACTCCAAAATCCGAGTTTTTGTTAATATCAGAGACATCATAGGTTTCTCCATCAGTATCCTAATTACCGGCACTTACCGGGGACAGCAGCATTAGTTAATTTATCAAGATTTACTTTTCACACCAAAGTAACGCTATCTCAGGACATTACCGAGGCTTCATTGGGACTCCTCACCGGCGGCGTTAGGTTAGGTTAGCCTGTAATAGGGGTGATTTGGGGTCCAACAATCAGGACAGTAAGAAATGATTCCAAATGATTTCTGATGCAATTTCCTCTGTACCAGAAGTGCATATTCTCACATCCAACCGGTAATTCATTGTATTGCCAGAACACGGCTTGTGTGTATTTGGTATGTATGAATAGGTAATCACAGTTATGCAGCGAATCAGGTAATCACATGTTTCTATATTTATCTCTGCAATGCCTCCTTGTTGTTTCACTGAAAAAACAAAAAATCGGTATCGACAGTGAAAAGACTTGTCTTTTCGCCCTTTAAGAGAGAATTTATACCCCAGGCCAACAGATGAACAACTGTTTTAAATAATGCATAAGACAGTTAAACCTTTAGTAATTGGCAGAGCTGGACAAACCCATATTTGTAAAAGTGATTGTTTTCAAGAATGCTGTAACTGTACATTGGAATTAGACTGTTACTCAGGCAGTATAATGCATTGATAGATTTTTTTCAAAATTAAATGACAGGGGTACACTTTAGATTTTTATTTTTTTTACAGGTGATTAGGACAAACTGCTTTCCAACAACATAAAAACACCTTTTAAAAATAAACTTTGATATTTTTTTTGAATTATGTTCTGTATTTCTTAGATTGTAACATCAGGTCTAGAGAGCAGAATGTGGATCATCCATATGTCAAGATAACTTTCTTTCTATTTTTCTCTCCCATAACATCAGCATCTGTTCCTCTATCTTCTCCGAGAGCTCTGGAAAGAGTGATGGAGGTGTTATTTGACAAAGTTATGAATACAATTTCTAGGTGTACAATTTTTTTTTCACTTCCAATGTAACAGATTTCTCAACTCATATGCTAAGACATGACACAGACTCAAACTGAATGAATTAGAGAAATAATTCCTTTTTTTTACATTAGAAATTAGTCATAGTTGCCTACTCTCCCGGAATGTCCGGGAGACTACCGAATTTTTGGGAGCTCTCCCAGACTTCCGAGAGAGCAGGCAAACATCCCGGATGCAGCCATCTCCGTTGTTGAAGAAGGTGAGGGCGGGGCTAAACATGTTATCGTGACAGCGTAACGGTGCAACATGAGTGGCTACGCCCCCTCGATGGACCCCCTCCCGGACAGCTGCCTTCAAAAATAGGCAAGTATGAAATTAGTTAGTCACAGTGAAAGCAGTCATTTTGTGGGTAAAGCCTATGCTGATGAGAACACAGTCTATTAAGTCATAGGGAACATGTGACGTGTTTCCATTGTGTACTGATGTTCCGATTTAGGTGGTAAAGTCCCAAATTGGGGACTATGTCCCCTGTATCGAAGTCGTATAATGGGATGAACGAAAGTATATTGGTTAATATTGTTTTACAGTGCGATTGCGATCAGTATGCCACGCGGTAAAATACGCACGCACACCCTCGCACTCTAACATTTAGTTATTTATATAGTTCATATCTATTCTGGTTCCATTCCACAGTGATTTATGAGCAGATAGTATTTAGTTTATATATTATGATTATATGTACACTTTAGTGTTATTTGAGGTTCAGGTTCTAGGAACTGTGTCATGTTTAGTATCATTTTAAACCCCTTTTCATCAGCAGTTGTCCTGTTCATTTGCCGAAGAGATTGCACATTGCATACTCTACTTAGTGATGTTAGGGAATAAATGTTTAAACTGTTACTGACTGTGTATTGTGAATAGACTAGCTTAAACTGGTTTCTGGGTGGGAGAATCATCTGGAATGTTGACCCTCAGCCTTAGAGGGGCTTGTTTGAACTAGCCTATGACCTGTTTACACTGGATCCTCCTGAAGCCTGGACCTATAGAAGCAAGCCACGTAATCTGCATTGCTTTCTCTGTAACATTGAGTGTATATAATACAGCTCTAGCTGGTATTAGCCCAGTCATTCTCTGACCACAGTATTCTGGAGTGAAGTACTGTAAGCCGGTACCAGTGGAGCGCAGCGAGTGCATGCGGGCGCGGTATGTATGTATATATTTGGTATCGGCTGTACTGTATTATATTTATGTATTGAACTGCTAAATTTTGCATCTGCTAAATAAATTACAGATTTTGTGCTTTGGAAACACAAGCAACCGCTTAGACAATGCTTATTGGAAAATGATAAAATTAATTCAATACCTGATTGGGACATATGTGTCCCAAAATTGGGAAAGTTGAGAGTCATGGCAAAGGAGCGATAAATCGGAAGCTACACAATGTTGTATGCGGCAATGAATGGGTGTTAGAAGGAAGAGTAGAGGTTAAAGGGCAGTCTTGATCTGCAAGATGCTAGGCACATCCTTGATTTGTGACCATGCCCCAATGTGAAATGTCCATGCGTTCCATCACAACCTAGCCCTGCCCCCATCACGGTTTCCAGCGTTTCAATGTCGGGGGGTATAGACAAGCCCACTTTAAGTAATATCTTACTTCCAGTGTACTGTAGTCATAATCTCTATGGCAATCTAATTTTATTTTCTTGCCCTCGGTAGTTCTTTGTGAAGTTTTACACAAACCGAAACAATGTATCTGCTATGAAATATATATTGTCCATTACAGT
The DNA here is from genome assembly GCA_036250195.1 of Mixophyes australis. Lineage (NCBI taxonomy): Eukaryota > Metazoa > Chordata > Amphibia > Anura > Limnodynastidae > Mixophyes > Mixophyes australis. Next base: position 411,684,175 of record JAVHZZ010000002.1, on the reverse strand, counting down.
GGTGGTATTAAAACTAAACTAAAAAAATGTATTACACAGTCTCTATTCCCTCCCTCTAGGTTCGTCATTTATCAGAACGACGCTGATGAATTTTAATGAGATGATCTGTCTCCCCTAATCATTTTTTCATTATGTCACCCTAAAGCCAGAATTCACCTTTTTTTTTTTTTTTAATTGCGCCTCCTCCCCACTTTTATGAGAAGTCATTATGATGACACAAAGGGAGAATGTTTCGTGAATTGTCACTTAATTACCTTCCAGTTCTGACCCATGTTTAACCGCAGGAGATTGAAATCAGCATTAATGTGAAAGAGGCCAGCGGAGGCAGAGCCTCTGAAGAATTTAGAGGTCATTATTAATGGGCTGGGAGGTGATAAAGGGATTTGAACACAGATGCAAATTAAGATGAAAGTGGTATTTCTCATCACTGGTCACAGCTGCTGCTGCTGCTGGTGTAGCGATTGCCCCGACGTCCACCTACGGAGGTGGCTCTGTGTGTCTTGTCGAGATAACTATGCGTTGACATTTTGCTTTATAAACCTTTCTTCTTCTATACTATTGCTATGGAGGAAAATGTTTTACCAGCAAATGTTAATTTTACGTTACATTTATGTATCCGTTGCAGGCAGTGTAAACATGCAGTTCATTATAGGAGCTATGTGTATGATACAGTGATCAGAATTTGCTCTGGTGTGCGTGCCTGTGGTAGGGAAATTAGATTGCAAGCTCCACTGGTGCAGTGGACTGAATAAAGTTCTGTGAATGCACAGGACTGCGGATTATGTTGACATGTATAAAATTGAGCAGAGACATGACATGAAAAAATGGAAATGTGCATTTAAATAAAATATGGGATAGATGAACTTCATGGACTGAAAACGCTGAAATCTTTTTGCAACAAAATCTTTACGTGTACGTTTTCAAAAATGCATCAAAATGCGTCAGGCTCTTAAGGAAGGTCTGAGGAAGCAAATAATGGGCAAAATTAGAATTATTTACCTATACCGCATACATATATGCAATGCCCAAAATTACTGTTCCAGACAAGGAAATTCATGTAAAACGGTACTACAGGGGCAGCTAACCAACCTTAAATAACTTTGGAGGGTCACCAATCACAAACCACTGTCGATTATACTAAAGAGAAAAATTAATCAATGGAAATTATTATTTTTTTTTAAATACAAATCATTGTAAAATAACATTATTTAAAACATTGCATATTTTGAAAGCAACATTGTCTTTTTGATGAGTAAAATGAGGGATTATTTAATTGTTTTTTTTTTAAAAAAATGCTTTTGATAATGTTGCTGTGGATGGCACCGTTATAAAGACAAGAGACATTTCGAAAGTGCAAAAAAGTTGTTGCGGAAAGCATTTCATTTTGCCAAATCTGCCTATTTTGACCACCAAGCGCGTAACCAGAAATCCGGCTCTCATCTGCACACGTACATTAACCCTTACCTCTTGGGACCAGGTTTGCTGAGGCAGCTAAATATCACATCACCGCACATTTTTATTTGTTAAATTGCAGCCTTATAGCCATGATCGAGGTTCTAATAATAAATTGACTCTGGCATGGATGAAATAACCAGGGAAACCCTAGCGTGTAATAACCAGGTACACTGTGGCATGCATGGAATAACCAGCAACACCCAGCCATGGATGGAAGAAATAAACAGGAACACTCTGGCGTGGATAGAATAACCAGTAACACCCTGGAATGGATATAATAACCTGGAACACTGTTGTGTGGATGGAATAAGCAGGAACACCCTGGCTTGGATGGAATAACTAGGAACACTGTGGCATGGATGGAATAACCAGGAACATCCAGGCGTGGATGGAATAAGCAGGAACACTCTGGCATGGATGGAATAACCAGGAACACTCTGGCATGGATAGAATAACCAGGTACACTGTGGCATGCATGGAATAACCAGCAACACCCAGCCATGGATGGAAGAAACAGGAACACTCTGGCATGGATGGAATAACCAGGGACACTGTGGCATGAATGGAATAACCAGGAACACCCAGGCATGGATGGAAGAACCAGGAACACTGTGGCATGGATGGAATAACCAGTAACATCCAGGCGTGGATGGAATAAGCAGGAACACTCTGGCATGGATGGAATAACAAGGGGCACTGTGGCATGGATGGAAGAACCAGGAATACTGTGGCATGGATGGAATAACCAGGAACACTCGGCCATGGATATGCTACTGTGCATGCCCAAGAAATCCAAAATTGTGCTCACCATCTATCACATCATCAATGGGGCCAGAGGAGAATGAGATCCCTGGAGCCTTCTGAAGAAAGAAAGAGAGTGCACCAGAGCCCAATATGTGCATTGTTATGTCCAGTGTGTCACAAGTTATCTATACAGAATATTTTCAGGCCCTATTTTCATTAACCATTAAAAAAGGTGGAAATAAACTTTATAACTTTTATTATGAAACTGCTGATTTCTACAGCATAAAAAATGGCCAAAAAAAAACTTTACAGAACTTTTTTTCCATCCTGCAGCGTGTCTAGGCAGTAAAAGTTAGTAAAGGTCTTGGTGACGTGCGCCCTGTAGAATGACATTTTGAATCTCTGCATCAGTACTGTAATGTTTTTATACTGTGCCATAAAAAGAGCAGACATTATGTTTGTTTTTAGGGCCGTTCTGTAGCGCGGCATTTATAAGTTCAACTTCACACTTTGGTTGGGTGTCTTGCTTTTTCTTTATTTGTGATGAAAAGGGAAACATGACTTTGTAGGTAGACAGTAAAAGCTCTTGGAGAAGCAGAGAGGAGTCTAGTTACAGGAATTGTTGTAAAACTGAGTATATATGGCGCCAAGATGTCATAAAATCACAATTTACGCTAGACAACTTGCAAACTTTAGCTAAGAGCATGCAAAGAGATCAGCTGACAATATATTACTTCTACAAATTAAACATATTACCTGACAGTAAGAGATCACGTCTTTTATGTAGTACAAGTGAGTCTATATATGCATTGTTTTCGGAATCTAAATTAGCTCTACACCCTTCCTAATAAATGACATGTTTTTCATGCAGATTGCCATGTACTATTCTTGCCTGGATTAGATCTCAAACACTGTAATAAAAAAACTGAGCTTCTTATCCACAATGCCATACAGCATTACATATTTTTAACATTAAATAAAAAAGATGTTTTATAATGCAGTGTGGATGTTAGGAATATGTCAAACACACATTGTAACGATTTGTAGGGTCCTTTCTGGTGACCCAAAGTGATGACCAGTAAACTGTGCAGAGTCAATTTTCATGACCGGCAAAGCAAAATTGACTGTATAAGTTTCTACCAAGATCAACCCAATCCACGTGCAGATATACCAAATACACATCTGTTATTCTGAAACCACAACAACTATCTAGACTCCTGAGATTTCTGTCTTTTGGAAAGTATGCAGTACATTGTACAGAGCCTACTCTGGGGACCCCATCTGATGACCAGTATGCTGTGCGGAGCCTGGTCTATTAACTCTGATGATTAATATACTGTGCAGAGCATATTCTGGTGACACCATATGCTAACAGGTATACACACAATATGTATTTGGCCACACCTGTTAATTATTGAATTCAGGTGTTTCAATCAGTCCCGTAACCAGAGGTGTATAACATCCAGCACCTAGTCATACAGTCTCCATTTGCTAACATTTGTGATACAAAATGGGTCGTTCTGAAGAGCTCAGTGACTTCAGGCATGGTACTGTGATAGGATGTGTGGTACTGTGATAAGATGCCACCTTTGTAAAAAGACAGTTCATGATATTTCATCCCTGCTGAATATTCCAGGGTCAACTGTAAGTAATATTATTAGAAAGTGGAAGCGTTTAGGGACAACAACAACTCAGCCACTAAGCGGAAGACCATGTAAAATAATAGAGCGAGGTCAACGACTGCTAAGGCACATGGTGCGTAAAAGTCTACAACGCTCTTGTGATTCCATAGGTGAAGAGTTCTGAACTTCCACTGGCATTAATGTAAGCACAAAAACTGTGCGGCGGAAGCTTAATGGAATGGGTTTCCATGGCCGAGCAGCTGCATGCAAGCCTCACATGACCAAGACCAATGTCAAGCGTCAGATGGAGTGGTGTAAAGCACACCGACACTGGACTCTGGAGCAGTGGAAACGTGTTCTGTGGAGTGACGAATCACACTTCTCTGTTTGCCAGTCAGGGCCGGATTAACCCGAGGTCTAACTGGGCTATAGCCCAAGGGCCTCGGGCATCCAGGGGGCCCTTCAAAGTCCTCAGCAGCGTTATCGATCGGTCTGGGGGCGGGGGCATCCCCAGCCCAATCAATGCTGCTGAGCACAGTCAGTGCAGTCCTCCACCCCCGGTGCCGCTCAGTAATCTGCTTACTAAGGGGATCTCGCGAGAGTTTGTGAACTCTCACGAGATCTCCTCAGTAAGAAGCTTACAGCGCGCCGTGCAAGGAGGACTGCAATGACAGGTAAGCGCTTGGGGGGGCCTCCCGGGGAGTGGCGGGCGGCTCACATTGGGGGCCTCACGGGGGAATGGAGGGCCCCTAAGCCCAGGGGCCTCCATTCCCTTAATCCGGCCCTGTTGCCAGTCAGATGGGCGAGTCTGGGATTGGTGGATGCCGGGAGAGCGTTACCTGACTGACTGCAATATGCCAACTGTCAAGTTTGGTGGAGGAGGAATAATGGTATGGGACTGTTTTTCAGGGTTTGGGCTAGGCCCCTTATCTCCAATGAAGGGCCATCTTAATGCTTCAGCATACCAAGTCATTTTGGACAATACTATGCTTCCAACTTAGTGGCAACAGTTTGGGGAAGGCCTTTTTATATTCCAACATGATTGTGCCCCAGTGCACAAAGCAAGGACTGCAAAGACATGGTTTGATGAGTTCAGTGTGGAAGAACTTAACTGGCCGCACAGAGCCCTGACCTCAACCCCATTGAACACCTTTGGGATAAACTGGAACGGAGATTACGAGCCAGGACTTCTCTGACCTCATAAATGCTCTACAGAATGAATGGACACAAATTCCCACAGAAACACACCAAAATATTGTGGAAAGCCTTCCAAGAAGATTGGAAGCTGTTATCGCTGCAAAAGGGGGACCAACTCCATATTAAAGTATATGTATTTGTATACGATGTCATTACAGTCTCTGTTGGTGGAATGGTCAACCGTCCGAATACTTTTGTCTATATAGTGTATCATTCAGAGCATATCCTGGTGACCCCATATGGTATCAGGTATATCATTCAGAGCATATCATGGTGACCCCATATGATAACAGGTATATCATTTACAGCGTATCCGGGTGACCCCATATGATGACAGGTATATCATTCAGAGTATATCCCGATGACCCCCAAATGACGACCAGTTAACAGTGCTGAGCCCTATCTGACCACCATTTCTCAGCCTAACAGCATATCTTCCTCAGTAAATTACTCAACCAAGAAACAACCAGCAGACCTGCTTCCTCACGGAGCTCCAGCAGCCAATCACAGTTCTCTAGAGTTATAGTGAGTCAGCTGCTGGAGGTCATGTGGTAAACCAACAGTTGTTTTCTTCCAAAGTAACACAGTTTGGGTGGGTAAATGCATAGTAAATATGACGATTGAGCTATTCTTGGTATAGGGCTAACATTCCTATCACTGGGGAGGGTTGAATGGTGAGTACTATAGCTAAACTTCTTATATTTCCTTATATGTTATGAACAAGTTCTTTATTAATCCTTGATACTGCAAGAAAAAGTTTTAAATGCCACAAAGTATGACATGCTGAGCTTTTTGATATTGTTGAAAATCATTCTGTTTATCGGTAGGGCAGTGATGTCAAGGATTTCATATCTAAATATACTGTACCGCACTTATTATATTTCTAGAAGTCTTTGTCATCTCAAGTAAAACATTACTGTAAAGATTAAAGGAAAACGCTAATACAATCATGGCGGTCTGTAGCCAGTGAGAAAAGCAAGGTTGAGAGGGAGAGATATTAGAAAAATTGTGTTCTATTTAAACTAGTGTAGACTGGATACAAGAAATGTATATTCATCTATACAGGGTCAATATAATTGAACATTTGAATAACAGTCACACACACACACACACACACATATACATATATAGTATATACTGCGCTAAGTGCACTAGTTCTATTGCAGAGTTTACATTACTGCAGAGTTTAACAAATATCTGTCTTTAATTATGTATAAATATGGTCCTAGTACTTAAAGAGTGCATCTGCATGTTGGGTTGTGTATTGTAATTTCAGTCATTGAAGTGTAGCACCTTAGATATATTTGGAAACTAGGGTGTACGGAACTTCTCTCTATTTTGTGGCCAGGCACTCTTCTGGTGATGCACACACAAACAACTTCTTGCTGAATCAACAGTGCTTTTATTGTTCATATCATAGATAAACAGCACCCTTTCCATCAGGGGACCTAATGCTTACTAGACTAAGTCTTTCTGTCTAGACACTGGCCACTATCTGGTATTGGTCAGACAGTACAAATGCTAAACAAAACCCCTCCCTTTGATCTAATTGCTTCATTGGACCCTGTCCACCAATTGTTCAGTCTAGAAGCTCCACTGGGCAAGGATTTAACCCTGTATGCAGCCTTCTCCTACATGCTGTCAGCTGAAAATGTAATTCTTCTCTTAGATGCCTGTGGAAAATCACTTCTTTTGTCACAGATCCCTCCTCTTAGGGTGGATTTTACGAGGAGCTCATCTCTGTGAAAGAGAGCCTCTGCCATCATTTTGTCCATCTGACATTTTAAGGCCCAAGACAAGTAAGGTTCTATTGCCTTTTTAAATGTCCCCATAATCATGCCTCCAGCGCAATAACGGGGACCGTATCTTCTCGACACCCTAGAACCCTACTTTCCAACACCTGGTCTTCTCTCTAATGGCCTACAATCCTTACAAACGAACGGTTATGAGCCCTTTCTAACTGTGCCTGTACTGTGAGAGTGGGATTGGTTTTATGATATTCAGAACAAGGCCTGCAAAACCTTTTTTATGACTACGTAGACTCTGAGCCAGTGAAACCTGCATAGAGCTTGTTTCCTCGTTCTACCTTCCCCTAAGTGTCCGCCACCCACCTGAGTGTATGCAGCTTCCAACACTAGGGGTACATGAACCTGTGGAATTATCAACTGTTTTACATTCCTTCACATTAGCCACTCAAAATAACATATAATTTATGACCACATATGATGGCACACAGCATGCCAAGTTGACAGGTCTTGCACTATCTTCAACATTGTTAGCCAAATTAAATGCTTTAAAGTCATGTCATCTCTCTGGTCACGTGCAACCTTTGGCACATATGCGACATCACCAGCCAACACTGATTTCGCCTGTCCAGGCTTCTGTGAATGGGGACACTTTAGTGGCAGTCCTGCCGTGACCACCAGGATAGCACTCTGGGTTGGCAGTTTCCAACGATCAAGATCCAGACACTGTGACATCTTGGGAAGGTCCTTTAAGATCAGGCTTCCGACCGTTGATTCAATTGCTGACATGCCCGGTCAGACTTACTCACAGAGGACCTCTGTAAAGAGTGGGAAGACTCGCTCCAGGATAAGTGGATATGGCAGCTTAGGTGCTATAGCAACCACTACCTTCACGGTTTGGCCTTAAAGTCTAATGGCCAAAAGAGTCAATATTAATCTCTTGGTTACCCCATGTGTGCAGCGCATTTTAACTTTGGGCAACCGTGAGACCTTTGCTCCAGCCAGGACAGAGCTGGAAACGAGTGTAAGGTCACTCACAGAGTCCACGTCTGCCTGGGCAACCTTGTTGTTCTTCAATGCTGTCACTGTAATTAAAGGTGACCTGCTGGTTTTGAAACTCCCAGAACAGAAAATTAGAAAGAGAGGCCATCTTGGGCAAGTAAACATTCTATTGGTTTTGGGGTTTTAAAGTGTCCAAGCTCTCCACACTTGAAACACCTCCAGTCAGACACCCTTATTTCTGGACCTCCACTAGCAGCAGTATTCCATTTGAGGACTTAGACTTTCCTGTTCTCTGCAGTTTCTTTCAAAGTCTCCACTGCTTTTCTTCATATAATTGTTGAAGTGCATGCATCTAATTTCTCAAAGACTCAGAAACAGCTTCTTGGACTTTTCTCTTTTCATAATACTTTTACTTTAAATACCACACTTCTTCTACAAGACAGCGGTATTCTTCTCTAAAAGTTTTCTCCAAGCAAACTTGCAAACTTCCTTTGTGGCATATTTTCTCCTGCCCATCTTGGCTGAACCAAAGACAATTTGCACTGGCTACAATTACTCTTTGTTCTATTGCAGCCTTTAAACAACAAACTTGATTATACATATATCCAACACTTTCCACAGGGAATTAGGAAAACAAATGGGTGATTTAGCATTACACACAGGCAAGCAACAAAATTCTGCGCACAGGGGATTTTTTTTTATTGTCCACACCCAACTCACAGCTCAGTGAATAACCAGGTATGGCACGGCAACAACCAGAAATTTTTAAAACTTTCTGTCTCTCCACAAACAAAATATTTGCTTTCTCTGCCATACAGCAATCTCCCTAATGCAACTGACAGCTTTATAATAGTTTGGTGTGGGATAGTAGTATTTAATATATTTCACTCACCACCATTGCATCTTGTTCGCTGGGTGGACAGCTGTGCTTTGTCTTTCCTCTGCGACCCCGCTTCTGACACCACTTGTGACATAGGCACCCTTCTGGTGATACACACATGGACAACTTCTTGTTGTATAATCTGTGCTTTTATTGTTACATCACGACAGAGCAGCATACACTTCCGATAGGATAACACCAGACAACCTAACACTGATTATACATAATTCTCCTGTCTGGTTACCAGCCAGTATTTGGCATCAGTTGCACTGTACAAATGCACAATTCAGGTTTATATACTTGACCCACAGTCCTAGCTTGATGGACAGGTGATACTCCCATCTTGCCTTTAAAGGGGAGATCTCTGCAGGTGTCCTGTAATTACTCTTCACTGCAGACACACCCTGTCATCTTTGCTGTTAGCTGTGGAAAAGACATTTTCAAACCATTTTATTTTTCCTTATATTAAGGGGACACTATTATTGTATTATATTATGGGGGAAATATGAATATATAATTATATTAACTTGGCAATACTATTTCATTATTAGTGGTGGATATATATATTTATGATGCACAATGTGGCATTACATAGTGCCCCCATAATATAATAATACAATAATTTTGTCCCCGTAAAAAAAGCAAAAATGAAAATGTAACCCCCTAAATTAATTATTAATTAATTTTACCCCTTAATCAATAAACAATGATTACCCCAATAATTAATATGTCAATGGGCAAAGAGCATGTTTGAGCTATCAAGCCAATCGGAAGCAGGTATTAAAAATCCTGTCTTTTTGATGGCGGTTTTGAAGGCGGTTTTACCCAAATTGCCGATGGTGTAGGTGTTTTGAATCCACCACTATTGCCAGGCATTTTACATTGCAGCCTCAAACAGCCAATAATAAAAGCGGCGGTTTGGAGCACTAAACCACCAGCGATGTGTGGCGGTTTAATACCACCACCAAACACGAATATTAGTAAATTTACCCCATATTTTTTTTTTTGCAGGGGCACAAACAAACCCAGCACTTCGGCCACAAAAGAGACATTCAATTTCACTGAAGTACCTAGTTTGTTAATCTATACATGTCTACAACATAAGGGTGATGGGAGGTCCCAAGGACAATGCCAAGAAATGTTGGACTTCATGTATCTTTGATTAAACAGTCATCTGGCTATGTCTCTAAAGCTGCTCTTTTTATCCATGTCATTCGCATCCGATGCCATTTACTTGTTTTATTTACAAATGCCGACTTTTTCATACTTGTATTTTTTGTTAAACTTCCATCCTATCAGAGACTGCTGTTTTCATCTGTTTCATTTGTGTCCAATACCATATACATGTACTATTAACAAATGTTGGACTTTGACCTCATGTATATTTTATTAAACACATTCTACAGTATATGTTGCTGTTCTTCAACTCTATTTAATTTGTTTTCATCCAATGCCATCTAGTTTTACAAATAGGAAATGTGTCTTTTATTAAAATGCCATCCTAACTTGCACTGCTCTAACACTCAATGCCATCTACTTGCACTGCTCTAACACTCGATGCCATCTACTTGCACTGCTCTAACACTCGATGCCATCTACTTGCACTGCTCTAACACTCGATGCCATCTACTTGCACTGCTCTAACACTCGATGCCATCTACTTGCACTGCTCTAACACTCGATGCCATCTACTTGCACTGCTCTAACACTCGATGCCATCTACTTGCACTGCTCTAACACTCGATGCCATCTACTTGCACTGCTCTAACACTCGATGCCATCTACTTGCACTGCTCTAACACTCGATGCCATCTACTTGCACTGCTCTAACACTCGATGCCATCTACTTGCACTGCTCTAACACTCGATGCCATCTACTTGCACTGCTCTAACACTCAATGCCATCTACTTGCACTGCTCTAACACTCAATGCCATCTACTTGCACTGCTAGACATTGTGTGTTTTATTAAACTGCTATCCAATTACCTGTCTGGGGCTGTGCTGGCAGTCTGTTTCATTTGTGTCCAATGCCACCCCCTACAAGCAGAGAGACATAATGCACCCTTGATTTTAAAGACTTTATCAAGCTAAAGGTTTGAAAAAGTGGAGATGCTGCCTACAGCAACCAATCAGATTCCAGCTATCATTTTGTAGAACATACTAAATAAAGGATAACTAGAGTCTGATTGGTTGCTATAGGCAACATCTCCACTTTTTCAAATCTGCAACTTGATAAATTTACCTAGTTTACCCTTTATTAGTGGACTCATGAAAGTGATTAATATGGGCCGTCTGTGCTCAGTCCTCTTTCCGGGCAAAGATGAAATTTCGGAACATTGAATAAAGCAACACATTTTTCTAATTTTGGTGCTGTGCACTTTAGTGAGAGTTTCTTGTGCTGTTTTCTTTTGTTAGTCTGTGTGCTTACAGGAAAATAACAGAGGAAGGAATTCACGGTCATGATGAACCTCGGCAACAGCAAGACCGGGAATACAGACGGACCCCCAAAAATACCACCTACAGCAATATATTACATAACACTATCATTCTGTGCTGATCTGTGCACTTGTCATACAAACAGGGGCAGAAATGCAAAAATAGCCACATGGGACCTGGTTCATTAAGATAGGCGAAACAAAGGTATTGTGTATTTTTTTTAATACGTCAATCAGGCATACGCACGTTCATATTCAAAAAGGAGCGGATGTAAAGATACATCTGTTGATGAATAAGGGTTTAGGTCCGCTCTGCTCTAACAGATAAATACACTGCAAGATACGTGTAACACATATGTGGAACAGCAACAAAAGAATGCACAGAAAAAAAATAAAAGCTATTATTGTTACCTGTTAATTATATAGTCATTAATGACTAAACATAAGAAAAAAAAAAAATTAAAATACATTTATTAGGATGTTATAAATGTCTACTGTACATAAAATACATTTTTACAGCTACTCCTGATACAAACACATGTTCTAGCTGTATACACAGCCGTCATCATTAGTAATCAGCACTTACACCTCACCAGTAGATGGTGCCAGTGATACGACAGAAAAACACATAATTTAGAGATGCCCAAAGCTGGATTTGGACGCTGCTGTTTGCACCCGAGCTTGGCGCGTCCTTACTGTACATTGACCACGTGCATACGCCCAGTCCACTCCCCGTTCCACCCCTGAAGTTGTAGGCTGCATTAAGGGTTCTTTGCACTTGAAAATGAGTTGGACGGTGCAGTGCTCTCTGGCGTATGGTTAATTTTCTGGGCATGTGCAGAGCACAAATCTACATTTGATAAATCAGTGCCCATGATGTCATAATAGAAAATTGGTTGTTGCAACTCTGTATTTTTCCACTTTGCAAATGATGACCTATATTTTTCCAAAGATCACTAAAACACACTCATTGATGCTAACACAGATCAAATGTTATTTATCCAACTAGATTTTTCACTATCTAATATTCTTTTAATAAAAAAATTCTATCATATATAAACTTAGAACTAAACCTTGATTGCTCAATATATGCAGTAATTCTGTTGTATCTGGAAATGTTTTGTATTAAATAAATGATTCTGTGCAGAGCTGAAATGTTGAGTAAAATCTCCCGTTAATTTGCTTTCTGTGCCTTTGTATAGTGTAAAGTGTTAATAGAGAGACAACCAGGTTATTGTCTTATTAAGTAATATGGGTTTCAGTTACCAATGGGGTCTATGGAATGAACTTGCTTTAGACCAAATGCTTTCTGTAGACTGCAATAGTAATGGTGCCATCTGCTGGTTATAACTATGTACCACACTCATTCACAACATTCATTCCTATCTATATTTATATAATATTTAGTCTGGGTCCTAAATTATAGAATGCCCATCTTTAGACCTCATCAGCCTCATTGAAAATTGTAGAAACAGGAGTGAAATACATCTGAACCAACCACGAACTACAGGCTGGACTTTTTCCAACTAGCATAATGAATATTAGATTTTGAACAGTTACCACAAATTAGATTTTCTTATTACCACAAAGGTTAAAAAACACTTAATGGCAGTAATTATATTTTGTCATTTACAGTGTAGTAAAAATGTGGTGAGCAGTTGCTTGAAGCCACTTATTACCCACTTAAAGCAAAGCTCAGTTATCACAAAATCAATAATTGTTCGATGTCTCTCGCTCTGTCCGGCTGCGGGAGATACACACACATATAAGACATACAGGGCCTGAGTCATTGAGGAGAGCAAAGCATTAAAAAGAAGGAACTTTGCTTCTGACAAAACCCTGTTGCATTGGAGGGGGGGAGGTAAATGTAAAATGTGGGGACAGATTTATAGTTGGGGTAGATCAACTTTAAATTTAAGTGTAAAAATAAAGCTACTGTGGTTTCTCTTTCAGCTGTGATCCCTATAAAAATGTATGATCCTGATAAATTCGTGTGCCCTTTATATCAGTGGACAGGGAACAGGGATAAATTACCCCAAAAAGGGTAAAAATGAAATTCCTGGGGGCAATGCTGTCGATTCACATGCTGTCAGTTGGATTGTAGACCCCTTTAAATGTGAAATTGCTGTTGTACCAGAAGAGCCTCCAGGGTTGGCAGAGGCACTTCTTGAGCTTCGATGCAATAATGAAGCACATATTACATTTGAAAACAAAGCAGATCTATCATATTTTTGGATGTCAACAGCTGCAAAGGCATCAAAATTGCACATGAGGAGGCAGTAAAAAGTTGCTGCCTTTTGCAACAACCTACCTTTGCGAACAAGGATTTTCCACTCTAACGAACATAAAAACAAAGCAGAGAAATCGATTGGACGCTGAAGACTGTATCCAAATTGCTCTGACATGAAAATGCCCCAATATTGATGCTCTCGTATCAAAAATGAAGCATCATCATTTCTCCAAAACCTGAAGTTTTGAAGTTGAAGATTTCAAAGAAATTTTGAATAGATTCAATCAAATTTTTAATTCCAAGAATTAATAATGTATGATTTCCTTCCTTTCAAATCAAGGGGGTAACGTCGGCGTATCTAAATATATTTGGGGGTAAAAGGTAAAAAAGTTCCCTGACCCCTGCTCAGGGCCGGTGCTAGGGTTTTTGGCGCCCTAGGCAAAATTTCAACACCCCCCCCCCCTTCCTGCCCCGCCGCCGCCCCCCCCCCCCCCCCTCCCAATAAATAAATAAATAAATTACATTTTATTTACCTGGTCTGTAGATGCAGGGGGGCTCTTCAAACCTCTTTTCTTTTCTTCACTTCTCTTCTCTTCTCTTCACTTCTCTTCTCTTCTCTGTCCTATGGCTGCTCCTCGCCTTCACACAGGAGGCGGAGCGATGCATGCTGGGAGGGGAGGGGAGGGGGAAAGAACTTTATTCACACTGTCTGTCACTGACAGACAGTGTGATAATACAGCAGGCGCCCGGGCGCATCTGAATAAATACACACTGACGGCGGACGTTGGAAAAAACAGCGGCGGCACCCCGCCGCCGCTGCACCTCTCTCCTACTTCTCTCCGCTGACTAGATTTTTAAATCTAGTCAGCGGTAGCGGCGCCCTGCAGGTCCCGGCGCCCTAGGCAACTGCCTAAGGTTGCCTAATGGGAGCGCCGGGCCTGCCCCTGCTCTATATGTTGGTTGGTAATTGAACTTGTATTGAACCTGACACCTACACACATAAGGATGCTCACACAATCGCTGCTTAAACAATGTGTAGGCAGCTGGATGATAAGACATGTTAAAAGTTAACAGTAGACATTTAGTTTTACTATATTATGATCCCAGGATTAATGTATCAATCATTTGTATTCTGATCCACACAGGCATTTTTCATTGTAATTATATTTATGGTGCTCCTCTGTGAGAAAGGAAAGTGCGAAACGTACGTAGAGGCTTAGTGGCGTCATATGTGACGTCACAAGCACCCGACAGTGGCATCTGGTCCCGGCTGTGTATGCCGTGGCTAGCAATCCCGTACATTTAGTAACAAGCGCTAGAGGTATTTCATTTACCCTCATATTAATAAGCGCGTGATCAGGATGTAGTGATTTATATTATAAGCTATGACTGCATGTATGAACCGAGTGGGGCATAATGGGAATGACGCCACTGCATTACTCCGTTAGGTGTTAGGGTGGTGATACACTCATTGAGGGATAAGGTTACCTTATAACAACACTTTATGGTATACATGTGCGAGTGCACGTTTTACTTACTTACCTTCGAGTGGTTGCTAAACCTGGTGTCTTGTGCTATTTAGACCTAACATAACGTATTTCAGAACACTGTGTCAATATAGCCAGTAAAGAACCAATACAACTAACGATCTATATAAACGCCCATAGACCATGCTTAATAAGGGTTATCCAAGATAATATTATGGTTACATATTCCCTTTAAACACTAATCATATATATGTCTATAGACGTTTTTCATTTGGTGTTACCCTTGACAAGCTATATAGTATGGTGACACATCTCTCCTTCCTACCCCTCTATATTCCCACTATATGGTCATATACAGATGCTCATACATACTTAGGGGTAACATTTCCCCTCTCATAGCTTGACTGCATAGGGATTGACCTATAGGTTATATATTCTTAATAGGCCATAGGTAGACCTATATGGTTTTGGATACTATTTTGATGCTAATGATTGTGGAACTTCTAATTGACAAGTGATACGTTCCTGGATAGACTCAATGTAACTTAATTGGCCTTTGTGATATCCTATATCTGCCACTGCCAGGGTGTTTTGTATTTTAAATACACTACATACACTATTTACATTTACATTTTTATCTATATTTCGCCGCTTTACTTGATGTTTTAATATGAATTTAATAAAATTTAGTTTTAATTGACGTTATTTCCTTGGGGACCGGAGTGCCTCTATCTACTCTTTCTCTCCCTCTTTTTGATTATGATCAAAGTATACATTAGAGTGCACCCCATCTTTTGTGTGAGGTTACATTAAGTACCCACTATAGATGAATGGTCCTAATTTTGTGTGCGACCATACTTTTTGTTTTGTATGATATTTATGGTGCTAAGCATTTTCCAGGGAGATATGTTTTTATCATCAATGCTCCACTTCTTTTCCTTTATATATATATATATATTCTTTATTTTAACAATCCCTGAATACTTGTATGAGGATTTCCTTATACGTTAATGGTGGTAGAAGTGGGATGCTCCAGAAATACCCCAGGACTCAGCAGAACACTTAGTGACCTGACCCCCAGATTCTACTATATGTAGTTAGTAGATGGGGATCTTTCCTTATCAAAATAAAACACAAGGTCCATAACAAACTAGTTATAAGAAACAAACTAAATAAAAAGAACAGTGCTAAAATATAAACATATAAATGTGAACAATATATACTGTATATATAAAAATAGATGGGAAGAATTAGATAAATATGCTGCTCCCCAGAGAATGGGGATACCTGCCCCTCAAATATAAAACAGTAAAGAAGAAAAAAGGAAGCACAACACTAATCTCAAAATCCATGAAAAAAATCAATCAATATACAAAGACATACTGTATGCCGCACGGTCCCATCACCCTCTGATGAAACCAGTTTGCCGCTAGAGAAACGCATCAGTTGATCGGATCTCCACACCAAATGCATTTTAACTTTCTTCCCTCTTTGGATAATTGACTTAATTCTCTGTCTTAATCAGTGACTCATTTTTACCCACAGTCTGTGCTAGGACCCGCATACTTTGTATGTGTAATTTCCAATACCAATGAGAATTAAGACTGACAAAAATACAGATATATCTTAATTCATCATAATCAAACTTTAAATTCCATAATGTGGATATAGATGTTGGCTGCTTCTTTTCATATTTGTATATTTTATTAGCTGTGTATTTTATTAATGCACTCCTTTGAATTAAGCTTAGATGACTATATTTTATGTATGTTGGCAGATCTGCTTGAAATGTCTTTTAAGTTGACACGGTAATTAAATAAATAAGATTTTTTTTCTAAATATTTGGCATTTGGGAATATGACTTTTTTTTTGTATATTGATTTTTTTAAGGATTTTGAGATTTTTGCTTCCTTTTTTCTCCTTTTTTTACTGTTTCATAGAAAACTTCCTGCGGACTCCAGCTGGCATTTTGAACTGAACTTTCTCATCCCAGGTATCATGTTTCCATCCAGCAACTGCAGACATACAATATTTGCATCAAGATTTACATTATCAATACTGGTGGGTTTCGTAGTGCAGGGGGGCATGTAAATGTAATTGGTGGTAATCGTTTTCACGATTACCACCAATCTGACATCAACAAGCCCTACAAACAAAATCCGAATTTCTACCAAACCGATAAACAGACTTACCTTGAAGCCCAATGCTGCAGATCTCTGATTGGATCACCATGCTGACAGCAAGTTATCCCGATTGGAGAAGTGTTTGGCACTGCAGCTTCACGTCATCGCGACGTCTGTCAATAGAAATTTAAAGCGGCAATGTGGGGACCCCTAAGGTTAATTGTTTAAACACTTAACCCGACATTGCCGCTTTAAATTTGCATTGACAGACGTCACGATGACATCAAGCTGCAGTGCCGAACACTTCTCCAATCGGGATAGCTTGCTGTCAGCATGGTGATCCAATCGGAGATTTCCAGCATTAGGCTTCAAGGTAAGTCTGTTTATTTTCACATCGGTTTGGCAGAAATTCAGATTTTAGATGGAGGGGTTGTCGATATCGGATTTTTCCTCATCGATCCAGCGTACCCAACCCAATGTAATAGGATTCCGTATTGCTACAAATACTTTGCTAAAAACATATGAGGAGCCTGTGTAGTCTTTTAAACTTTATATTTTGCCAGTTGTAAGCACTGTACTTACAACTTTCCTTTGGGTGCTCCGGTTTCCTCCCACACTCCAAAAACATATTGGTAGGTTAATTGGCTGCTATCAAAATAGACCCTAGTTTTTTCCTCTCTGTCTCCCTCCCTCTCTGTCTGTGTCTGTGTGTGAGTGTGTGTCTATATTAGGGAATTTAGACTGTAAGCTCCAATGGGGCAGGGACTGATGTGAATGAGTTCTCTGTACAGCATTGCGGAATTAGTGGCGCTATATAAATAAATAATGATGATGATGATGATGATGATTATGTACTCTATAGACAAGAAAAAAGATCACAAATATATCAGTGCAACCAATCCAAAGTAGCCCCCTATCACCAGGCTTCTGATCTGTGAGAAAGCCCAACAAACACTGATAACAATAAAATATATGGGGACAGGGATGGCGCTATAGACATAAAGAGTAGGAACAATTATATAGTCTGAAAGATGCAATACATTCAATAAAAAGTCTATAGGTGAAACATACACTATATCATCATCATCATCATCATTTATTTATATAGCGCCAACATATTCCGTAGCGCTTTACAATTGGGGACAAACATTGTAAACTAATAAACAAACTGGGTAAAACAGACAAAGAGGTGAGAAGGCCCTGCTCGCAAGCTTACACTATGTGGACAAAAGTATTCAGACGCTTGACCATTACACCAGCAGGGACAGTAATAACATTGTATTCAGATACATATAATTTAATATGGAGTTGGTCCCCCTTTTGCAGTGATAACAGCTTCCAATCTTCTTGGAAGGCTTTCCACAAGATGTTGTAGTGTTTCTGTGGGAATTTGTGCCCATTCATTCTGTAGAGCATTTATGAGGTCAGGTACTGATGTTGGACGAGAAGGCCTGGCTCGCTCCGTTCCAGTTCATCCCAAAGAGATGTTTGATGGGGTTTAGGTCAGGGCTCTGTGTGGGCCAGTCAAGTTCTTCTACAACAAATTCATCAAACCATCCCTTTGTAGTCCTTGCTTTGTACACTGGGGCACAGTCATGTTGGAATAGAAAGGGGCCTTCCCCAAACTATTGCCACAAAGTTGGAAGCATAGAATTGTCCAAAATGACTTGGTATGCTGAAGCATTAAGATTGCCCTTCACTGGAGATAAGGGGCCTATTCCAAACCCTGAAAAACAGCCCCATACCATTATCCCTCCTCCACCAAACTTCACAGTTGCCATAATGCAGACAGGCAGGAGACGTTCTCCCGGCATCCCCCAAACCCAGACTCACCCATCTGACTGCCAAACAGAGAAGTGTGATTCGTCACTCCACAGAACACGTTTCCCCTGCTCCACAGTCCAGTGTTGGTGTGCTTTACACCACTCCATCCAATGCTTGGCATAGGTCTTGGTGATGAGAGGTCTGCATGCAGCTGCTCGGCCATGGAATCCTATTCCATTAAGCTGCCGCGCACAGTTGTTGTGCTTACATCATTGCCAGTGGAAGTTTGGAACTCTTCAGCTATGGAATCAGAAGAGCGTTGGCGAATATTACGCATCATGCGCCTTAGCAGTCATTAACCCCGCTCTGTGATTTTATGTGGTCTTCTGCTTAGTGGCTGAGTTGCTGTTGTTCCTAATCACCTCCACTTTCTAATAATATCACTTACAGTTGACCGTGAAATATCCAGCAGGGATGAAATATCACGAACCGACTTATTGCAAAAGTGGCATCCTACCACAGTACAACGCTGGAAGTCACTGAGCTCTTCAGAACGACCCATTTTGTATAACCGATGTTTGCAAATGAAGACTGCACGGCTGAGTGCTTGATTCTATACACCTCTGGCAACGGGTCTGATTGAAACACCTCAATTCAATAATTAGCAGGTGTGGCCAAATACTTTTGTCCATATAGTGTATGTCATACATTGCTTATAAATCTAAACATCCTCATAGTCCTTCCATTTATGAATCAACTTCTAGAGAAATTCCAAGGTCCAATGCGTGACACTTCTAAAAGTAAATATTTGGATCGGGAAAAAGAACATTTACTTTTAAAAATGTGCTTCCTTTTACATACAGAGTTGCACTATGGTTTGTTTATTTTTGTTTTTTGCATATTCATGATTTCTGGGAGGAGCTATTAAAGACTTTACCTTCATTGGACATCGGAATTCCTCTAAGAAGTCGATTCATAAACAGAAGGACAATGAGGATGTTTTGATTCATTTATTAGTATTGTATGATTTATGTTTCACCTATAGAAGTTTTATTGGATGTGTTGAATCTTTCACGCCATCCCTGTCCCCTTATATTATATTGTTATCAGTGTACTCTACAGACCAGGATATTTCACTCTATGCAGAGTGTTGAGATAACTGTGGTTATTATAAAGTAAAATAATTGCTTAATATGAGCCCCGCTACTGTAATCTATGGATTGTATGAGGAAACTTGTATTAAATATGTGATTTAACAAAAGCAAATTATTTAGTGATATTTCTTACTCTTGGTGCTTTGCAATTGCACAATAGAAAGCGAGTGTGTCCTAAATAGTGGAATTGTTTCTTTAAGTGATATAGAGAGATTGATTGGAATACGCTTAGAAACAGACGTAAGTTTTCACCTTATATAGAGAGAGAGTTGATGCTGGGAGGAAATGCGCAATGAACCTGGAACTGTTAACTTGTAGGAGTATTATAGGTAATGCTTGAACATACTTATATGGCTGAAACTCGCCTATAAACAAGTAGTATGCTTTTAATATTGCAGAAATTCAAGATTAATTAAAATGCCTCCACGGAACAGTAACAATAACAGCTTTAGTTTAATCTGATCGGTATTTACATTTTTTTAATTTATTTTTATTGAAGAGTAAAGTTTGGTTCTGTAAATGTGCCCACGGAGGAGAAAATCCAAGTGATTATTAGTCTTGGCATGACAAGAGATCGTACAGCGCACATTACATTACATTCGTGTTATTAGACAGATTAAAGAGGCATCATTAAGTTTATAGTACATGTGTGGCAGGAAAAGCAAAAATGTTGCCAGTACATATTTGTTGTTATCGCTAAAATATTGACAGGCATCTCGTAGATTGAGAGATATGGGAAGGTGCATCAGGGGACCCCTCCAGGCTACGGGTCAGTGGAATGACTACTCAAGGTTACATAGGAGCCAGAATACGTATCACTTTATTGTGTTCTGATAGGATTTCTGTATTTGACATTTTTTTGCTGAAGGGAAAGTGTGGATATGACTCTTCCATGTTTAAAAAAACAATTTTGATTGTGTTTTTCTTTAATGAGGGTTCAAGTCAGTTCATATGGAAGATGGGGAATAATTTATCATAGGGGCACTTTGTTATACTCACATCTGTAGGATGGATTTTCTGGCTGTAGCTGAGACATCGAGCAATAATCTCCCTCTTTTGGCTTGTGATATCCAGAAAAGCCCATTCCTGTGAGAGAGGTACAAAAATGACCAGATCATTATTTGCATAGCTACTAATTTGCATCCAAAGTGCCTGATCATTGGACATCTCCAAAGCCAGAGAAATAAATCTGCAATCAAGAATCAGCTCCTTTGAGATACCTTTTAGATGATATATGTTAGCTGGGTGTTTGGCAGCTGTAAGTCTAGGTAGATAATTAAGTTTCTAGCCTGCTCAAAAGGAACATTCCCAGCTCAGGGGCAGCATGTGGTCATTTTATTCAATAACATGGCAACCAATTTCCTCAAGTCATGTTGGCTGAGACTCTCCCAAAGTTTCACAATTTTTCCTATCAACGGAACCAGTAAACCTGGATTAGAAATGTACAGTAGAGTGTCGTTTGCAAAGGCTGTTTTTACATACTTGTTTCCTATGTGTTTACCTTCAATAGTATGCCAGTTCTGAAGTGCGTGCATCAGTGCGTCTTAAGAAAGGTTGAATAAGAATGACAACATCCCCATCTCGTACCTCTTACCATACCCACCCTGTCATTCTTTGCCCCATTTAATAGAAAGTATGTTGACAGATTTGTGAAACAGTATCTTAATAGGCCAAAGTCACGGTCAAATGATCTAGATTCCAAAATCTGAAATAAGTGAGACCATGTAATAGTGTTGAACATCAATATAGGCATCAGTATAGACGACCATTGATGCGATAGCCTTGGCCAAGTGATGACCCTCTACAAGGCCAAGTTGTTGTTCAGTTAAAAGTCCTGGAAGCATAGACTGACTGGAGTCACGTACCCATAATCTTTGCTAAGATTTTAAACTCCATATTCAGTAGTAAGTAATGGGTCTATAAGAGGCCAATAGTTATGGATCCTGAATAGGTTTTGGTATGCATATGCAGGGGACGGCTGGCAAATTTTGACCCAGGGGGCAAGACTCGACTCAGCAGCCAATTTTAAAGGATAAAAATGCAGGTTGCCCAGTGACCCAGCTCAAGGTAGCCCATTATGGGACCAGCCTTGGGGGCAGATTCCCCCCTGCCCCAGAGGCCCAGCCTGCCCCTGAGCATATGGCATGTGCCTCATTGAAGGTTGGATATTGGAGTTTTTGGCTGTATTTTTTCAGAACAATGAGAATAGAGTAGGTGCAAGATGTTGTAGTACTCCCCACTAAATCCATCTGGACTCTGGACCTTCCATGGTTGTATACGATTTATAGTAGTATTTTTTGTTACAGCTATATCTGACTCAAGAATATATATCTTTGAGGATGAGACAACTTTGGAAGATTGGCCTCACTGATCGCCTCGGTCATTAAGGAAAGGAAACCAAAAAAAGGAGTAACTTTGAACCTTGCAAAAACCAAGTTGCATTCGAGGGGGATGTAAATTTAAAATGTGGAGACAGATTTATAGTTGGGGTAGGGCAACTTTAAATTTCAGTGTAAAAACAATGCTATCAAGTATCTGTGTGCTACATGAAAAAACAGTTAATATTTTCCTTACGTGCAAAATAATAAACTAATTTGCACCCCTTATATTGTAACATGGTTTGTCCAGGAGCAAATTTATTCCTGTTTTTTATTTTCTTTCCTTAATGACTCAGCCCCTGAGAGTTTTGCTCTGCAGGCTTTGGCCCAGAGGAGTCACCTGATATAGAGTGTACATCTGTACATATATGAACTTGTCCAGTCTTTAAATATTTAACTACCATTCTTTAATTGTCATGTTGGACAAAGGTCTACTAGCCTGATTCCCCCACCAATAGTATTTCTTTTCAGTGTATCCCAGACCCAGTTGTGTTTGGGAGAGTAAAAAGCTGTCTAACAGTTGGGAGTAAATGTATCAAGCTGAGAGTTTTCCGGCGGGTTTGAAAAGTGGAGATGTTGCCAATAGCAACAAGCCAGATTCTAGCTATCATTTTGTAGATTGTACTAAATAAATGATAGCTAGAATCTGATTGGTTTTTCAAACCCGCCGGAAAACTCTCAGCTTGATACATTTAGCCCCTGGTGTGCTTTCATGTATTTCTCGAGGGAGTCAGTCACTGGGATGTTCCATATGTACCTTCAACAATGTGGCCATTGAGTCTTGTAGGGACTGATAGCATGCATTTTCTTATTACTCTTTGTTTGCCTAATACTTTATAATGTGACCACCTTTGATGTTTCCCAGAAAATAATTGGGTCATCCCAGTGTTCCATATTATCATCAACGTATTCCTTTTATCTTGTGTTTACGTATGTATGGAAATCTTCCGAATTGTGTGGGGAAAGGCCAAAGGTGGGAGAATGCCAGTGGTGTGGGAAAGGGGCGTGATATGGATATAGGGATGGGTCTGAGATGAATATATACTGGCAGATGTTATCTGTGAAATCAAAGTTTTCTACAAAGATAAAGTTGATCCTACAAAAGGATCTGTGGACCACTGAATGTAATGTGTATGGTTTGATTGGTGGATTTAGGTGTCTCTCAGGGTCTGACAGTTAGTGCTGATTTTTTAATATATGAATATGTTCCTACATGGGACAATGCAGTCTAAGGGAAAATTGAGATTTATCTAACACTGATTCATTTATCCAGCTGACTCTATTGGGTGAAGCCATTCCCAGCCCTTCAATGTGTCTCCTAGAGGAAAACACATCTGAGTGTATCTTTGTGAGCTGGGAGGCAACTCTTTCTTTTTTAATAGGGTTAAAACTTCTATATCCTAAATTATTATACCCTCTTAAACTGTGTTATGTTGTGTTGGCAAGCGAGAGTAGAAGAAGCGACCTGCAGGATTTACCTACCATCTTTCTAGGATGAGATAACTGTGTGGACAAGGGTGAGGAACTAAAGGTCTCTCCAACTTTTCCACCGGAGAGCTCAGAATGAGGGGTTCCCCCTTGTAGCCTCCGCCACCCTAAATCTGTAGCCAATGACATTCAGCTGCAGTTAGATATAAACAGCACCCTCATGCTGAGTGACAGGCGCTGGATTGCATTGCTTATCTCAAAAGAATGTTTTTTATCTGTAAATAATATATTAACATGTACACAGGTGACACAATGCCCATATGTCTTCTCACCCTCATGACTCATTCAATACCTAAATAAAGCTAAAACGTGAGTGTTTTAGAAAAGAAGTGTTAAAAAATGTGTTTTACTTGCTGAAGGGGGTGGCTCTAAAGTGGGCAGGATTTTTACACAATGATATTAGTATTTCCAGCAAGAGCGTTTCTATCCCAAACGGTTGGGCAAAGTGATTACATGTAGTTCTTTCCAAACCGGAAAGGAGACATGCACCTATGTCTGCCCCAGACATAGATAAATAGGCATGTTTATCTCATGACTTCAGTAAGGCAGACACGAGGCTCAAACAGGCAGTAATTTATGAAGAAGAAAAGTGTCATTATTTAAGGGGACGGCTGATACGTGTTTGCAGGAAACTTTCTGCTTTTGCTGGTTGAAAAATTTCGCAAATTGCTTGCTTTCTTAATTATGGCCCAGCCCGCTAGTACCATAGCCCCAGACCCACTGTCACCTGTCTAATTTCGGTGTGTTTTTCCATCGTGTGCCCGGCTGCCCTTGAACTGATGTTGTACAAGGTGAGAGGGGAGGAAGTCACCCAGGCACAGCTCTCCCCTCCTCCACTGGGCACTCCACATGCCCGTGCCCTGACAATGAGAGGGAGGGGAGGGTGACGGTCATAGGAGTGGGGTATAGGTGACAAGTGAAGAAAGAGAGTTTTGGTGGCATAATGTGGGACAAGCAGGATGTGAAACATGACCTGCGGGGGGCTGCATGCGGTAGCACCACAACTATATGCATGCTATGCCATATAGTCCATGTGTGACATGTAGCCGAAATTTGCTTGTGGGGAGGGGGCCCATGGCAACCGAACAGCCAGGGGCCCCCATATCATCTTAATTAACCTCTAATACTGCCTACAGGTATTTATTTAATCAACACCCCTCGATACATAAAGCAGTCCTGGGGGAAAATGTTTCAAGCTGAGAGTTTTCAGACGAGTTTGAAAAGTGGAGATGTTGCCTATAGCAACCAATCAGATTCTAGCTATCATTTTGTAGAATGTACTAAATAAATGATAGCTAGAATCTGATTGTTTTTTCAAACCCGCCGGAAAACTCTCAGCTTGATACATTTACCCCCTGGTGTTTTTACCTTCAAATTGTTATGAACAAAGTCAGATGGGAGGCCAGTGATTTAGTTCCGCTAATTGCATGGTACTTCTGTTTTAATACTTAGCAACATAGCTGAATGGAAAATCAGGACAAAAGAGACCATGTCCCCGTTATGTGCAAATCACTGAGATTTGCCCATGTCACATATTTCGCATGAGGTAACACCTTTCCTGAAGGTCATGACCCTGTTATCCTTCAAACATCTGGACTGTCTCACGAAAATCAGGACTGTTGAGAAATATGGGTAGGCAGGCAAAATGAATGCACTTAGATGAGCAAGTAATATCTAATTGAAATCTTGCCTTTATATTAATAATTAAAATTAAGCATTGTGTGTGTGTCCGAAAAGCTCTGTGACCCTTTGCAAGTTTGCCTTGTCAATATTCCTTCTAGTAAAAGTCACATGATATGTGCGCCATAATGTTACGCAACGTACCAGGTGTACGCCATGCTGCCAGCTAATTGTTTTCAAAATCCCCCGATGTACACATACCCCAGTATAAATTACTCTGTGTAGACAAAGCCCCCATATTTGCACACATACATGCATAACCTAACACTAAGCTATGCACAACATCACAAAGGAACAATCGCTGCCGTTCCACTGAACTCAGCTGTCATCATTGACCTTCAGCGCATCTGTTTACCCTGAACAACTTTATGCAGTTTCGCAAAATCACTTTGAAATGACAAAAATTAAACCAAAAAACTGAACTGATTTCAGGCAGCAAACGGAATCTTTTTTATCTGATTTTAATAGCTACCAGTCTGTGCGGGCACAATATTTTTTATTTGTATTCTTTCACTGAGGGCATTTTGATAAATACAGCTGTGTCCGCTTAGTTTTACTAGGCTAAATGCGCTGGCAGACAATGACGCCAGCAAATTTAGTGCGGCACTTGATAAATGAGACTGAGGATGTTTAAGGAACCTCTGTAACACTTGTTAGATAAACTGTTTGGTTTACTGCCCAGGCTTGCTTCGTGACCTGCAAATATGCATACTAAAGCTCTTTCCTGCATTTTACACTGAGATGGAAGCAAAAACTATTATTTTATTTCCTTAACCCATTCCTACAACTCCGCACGTGAGAGATAATCGTCCGACTCTTAGCGCCTGCCATGATTTCATCTTAAAACTTCACTTCTGAAACAATATAATTACCACTAATGAAATCACACATCGGTACATGTGCTTTCCTTTGAGGACATTGCGCTAATATATATTCTTCTACTATACGGTGCTATTTTCCTTCTCTGTGCAATAATACAAATGCAGTTTTATTGCAATAAATCCCATTACACAAACTTTAGTTTAAAACAACTTAGGTTGATTAAATCCTATCTCGTCTCCTCTTCTTTTACAACCTGTCCTCTCAATCTTGTCCCCTCCAAGTTCCTCTGCTCCCTCTCTTCCAATACCTATTGTCACCTTGCTCACCTCTTTAACCTCTCTCTCTCCCCTTGGCCTTCAAGCATGTTCTCATCTCCCCTTTTCTTAAGAAGCCTTCCTTCGACCCATCCTCTCTCTCCAACTATCGCCCGGTATCTCTGCTTCCCTTTGCTTCTAGAATTCTCAAACAACTTGTCTTCAATTGTCTCACCCACCTTCTCTCTTCCCACTCTCTGTTTGACCCTCTCCTATCTGGCTTCCGTCCCATTCACTCAACTGAAACTGCCCTTGCTAAAGTAACAAATGACTTACTTTAAGCTAAGTCCAAAGGCACTTCTCCCTTCTCATACTCCTCGACCTCTCTGCTGCTTTTGACACCATTAATCATTCTCTTCTCCTCACCACCCTTCACTCCTTAAATCTTCGTAAAAAACAGCTCTCTCCTGGTTTGCCTCCTACCTCTCTGGCTGCTCCTTTAGCGTGTCTGCTTCTGACTCTTCCTCCCCGCCTCCTCCCCTTTCTATTGGAGTCTCACAAGGTTTTGTCCTTGGCGCTCTGCTCTTCCTTCTCTACACCACAACTCTTGGTGAACCTCATTCAATCATTTGTCCTCCAATGCCACCTCTATGCTGATGACACGCAAATCTGTTTCCTCCCCTGACCTCTCTCCCGCCTTCCTACCCCAGATATCCAGCTGTCTCTCTGCTGTAACTACCTGGATGTCACAGCGCTTCCTGAAACTTAACATCTCCAAATTCACGCTCATCATTTTTCCTCCTGCCACTGTTTCTATCCTTCCCAATATCTCCCTCTTGGTTGACAACATCCCTCCTTCTCCTGTCACCCAATAATCCAGCCGCTTACTAATGAAGCTCCACCCATTTTTATGTTAGGCCCATTCCTTTTAATGTCAAATTGGGATTGCCCCACTAAAATGGGGTGAGTTGGGAGTTATAAGTAGGTAGCTAAAGGAAAACAATACTCAGATATAACCTGCTGGTCACAAATGGTACTGCAGCAGTGATCAGGAGGGGGGGGCAGGGATTCTCTTTAAAGATATTGCCTAGGGTAGATACCATATATTCATATTTTGGTTTATTTCAAGAGATACATCTATTAAACTTTTTTTTAAAGTGTGGGCGAGAAGTTATATGACAAGTAAGTGTGATGCCTTTATTATTGCTTATTATATTACTTAATTAGTGACAAGGAATGCAAATTACAATCTCTTCTTACGAGTAATGAGCTATGAACTTTCATTATCAAAAACATTTTAGTTCTTCTTCATCTGCCATTGTGTAAAGTGGAGTTCAGCAACGATAGGAGACACAAGAGAGAAGGAGAGCCAAGACCTGCCATAACACAGGTTTAAGATCGGGTCACATATATAAAACCCAGCTAAGAAATAAAATAAAGGTTCATTTTTATATGTATTAATAAATTCATCCCCCTGACTCCATTACATTCTGAAGCGATCATTGTAATGAATCACTGAATAGGAGAGTAGGGATCAATCTAAATTTTTTGTACATCCGTATTATTCCGGGAACTTGAATACCTTCCGCCACTGGGACAATGGTTTATTGTATATAGAGATAACAGACACACAAAGTATAATAAATTAGCAGTTTTATCAATAGGGTTTAAATGGATATATAATACAGATGTACAATAGACATAAGGTCTAGATAAACGATGATGGCCCACCCTGCTAGGCACAACCACCCGGTGTTGTTGTATCATCCTTACTGCAACCCCAATGCTCACAAGTGTGTGTGTATGTGTGTGTGTGTATATGTGTGTGTGTGTGTGTGTGTGTGTGTGTGTATGTGTGTGTTTTAGATGGGGTGGCATACCATTCTTGAATACAAAAGAAAGTCTCTGTTCAGTGGAAGACCCCCACAAAGCCCCACTTTAAATTTGGTCTACTCTTAATGAGTAAAAGGGGACATAAGTTAAGTCCAACAACACCTCCCACCTCCCTTCCAGTTATTGCCAAATCATACATCTCCTGGAGAATGTCTCATGCGCACTCTTAGAGGGAGTATCCAGTTTACTGGAAATCCTTACCCTAGCACAGCCCGGGAATGGGGATGTTGATTGACTGGTCTTTCAAGCCCTACCAGCGCAGACACCATTCTGAGTTACTGTTTACTACAGGCTTGATGTGGGCATCACGTCTTCTGGCAGTAAAAGGTCTTCTAAAGAATATTTCGTACCCTAGAGGAAATAACCCATATTCTCGATAATGGACATCTAACCTGACCACTCTCTAATAAAAAAATAGCCTATTTAATTTAACCCATAGCTATCTAAACAGGAATAGCCTAAACTGATCAGGCATCTAAAATCCTTAAATACTTACCTGCAACAATTAATTTTTAATCATTTAACAACTCGTCAACTAGGTCCGCAAAATCTTGTGCAGACTAAGCCACTACTTTCCAAGTGATCCCAAATGTCTAGGTGCTATGGATGACAGAGAACTAGAGATGCTCAGGCTCGGTTCCTCGGAAACGGAACACACCTGAACTTAGGGGATACGAGTACCGAGTCGACCGCTTGATACTTTCCCTCTTTTTCGGAATCGAAAACAAGGCAAAATGTCATGGTGGCATCGTCGGATCTCAGATCTCGCGAGTTTTGGAATCTATAAATACCGCCCTAGCACCATTTGAGAGAGGGACACAGAAGGGGTAGCTTATAGTGTAGAGAAGTTGGGCAGGCAAATAGATAGAATTTAAAGAAGAGGGGGTAGCAGTGTTAAAGAAAGTAATCAGTGACATTCAGGAGAGCTCTAGTGTTAAATCTCATTGCAGAAAAATACAAATAATAGTGCTTACAGGGTTGATGTAATTCTGCAGTACAATTCTAATGTGTTATATAGGTAACACACAGAAAGGAGAGCTCCATTGGTAATTCTCATTGCAGAAATACAACTACTAGTCCCTGCAGGCTTTTCTTCTAAATTTGCACAAAAAAGTGTATGGTGTTATATACACCTAAAGAGAAGAGCTCCATTGCTCCATTGCTAATTGTCATTGCTGAAATACAAATACTAGGTCTTGGAGGCTTTTCTTCTGACTTTTCTTTTCTGCCACTGCTGTGTGCCAATCTGTCCTAGATGTGCTAGGAATTGCCGTGTGTTTGTGTCATTGCTCTGTCGCTTACCATCCATCCAGATTGCTGCAGTATTTGTCCTAAAGTGTATGAAAATAATAATGTGACCTGTGAGGTGGTCAACATTGACTGCAAATGACTTGAAATTAGTGTTATTGAGGTTAATAATACTGTAGGATCAAAAAAAAGAGCAAAATGGTGTGATTTTAGCATATTTTAGCAATTTTTCTTTAAAAAAAATACAAAACCAAAACACACAAGGGTGGTTTTGTCAAAACCAAAACCAAAACACGAAACTAATCGAGATCCAAAACCAAAACCACTTCACGGGGGTCAGTGAGCATCTCTACAGAGTACATCTGTTATATGTGCCATACTATTCAATAACTTCTAATGTATATGCTTCAATTAAAAACAAAATACATATACATAATTACCAGGGGTGGAACAGTGGATCGACGGGCCACATAGGCGAAGCCCCGATGGCTCTGTAGCATATCCAACCCTTATAGTTATGCCCCTGAGAATTACTACCAACTGCACTTTTTTATTAACCAAATTTTAAAATAAATCCATACAGCAGATTTTCCCAAAAAAAACAACTGCCTTACACGAAAGAACAAAAATATGTCCAAATCGCCGCAGAGTAGACATTTGTCTTGGTTTTGCAGCTATTCCTCATCGACACATTATGTTTAGATATAAATTTGATAAATGACTGTATTCTATCTAAATCAGTTACATCACTCCTCTGGGTCTAAGGTCTATCCAGCTGAAATCAGTTATCGCTGACAACAAAGGCATAGGAGAATTACAGAAGAT